>CM033330.1:34594029-35335447 GCA_019359835.1 Pharus latifolius | reverse complement strand
GTATCTGTAACAGTTTTATCTAGTGATTAAGTACAAGAAGGGCGTACACAACAAATTGGTGGACATGTCGTCGCGACCACCAGTTACGACCCTCTGTTTATCAGCATTCATGCAGATCGAGCCCTCATGTCATGATGACTATGCCACTATGTACAGGGAAGACCCTGATTTTCAAACAGCACTGAGTGAGCTCGAAACAGGGAAACATACGGAGTTCGTTCGTCAAGGACTCTTGTACAAGGGCATTTTACTTTGCATACCTCGTGGAGCACCTCGAATTCAATGGTTGCGAGAAGCGCACACATCGAAGATAGCTGGTCACTTTGGGGTTACAAAGACGTTGCAAAATTTTCACCGACATGTGTTTTGGCCGCGTATGCAGCAGGATGTGGCTAGTTTTGTTCAAGGCTGTGGTCTTTGCAGTATCTCAAAACCAGCAAACCAAAAATTAGGTTTGTACACTCCTTTTCCAGTTCCATCGCGACCATGGGAGAGTATATCCATGGATTTCTTGGGAGGATTGCCGAAGATCCGACGTGGCAATGACTATCTATTTGTGGTTGTTGATCGGTTCTCAAAAATGATTATTCTTATACCTTGTCGAAAGACTATCACAGAAAAAGAAGCAGCTCGGGTATTCTTTCAACATGTTGGACACACTTCGGACTGCCGACTTCTATTGTGTCTGATCGTGATACCCGGTTTCTTAGTCACTTTTGGCGATCGCTCTAGAAGATGATGGACACCAAGCTAAAGAGGAGTATTGTCTTTCAGTAGCAAACTGATGGTCAAACCGAGGTGGTAAATCGTACAGTCGTTCTTCTCTTGAGAGGATATAACTCGAAGCACCCGAAGACCTGGGATGAAAGCATACCGTACCTGCAGTTTGCTTTTAATCGAGCAGTGCATGGTTCGACTGGAAAGTCGCCGTTTGAGGTTTTTTGAGGATTTCTACCACAGAGTCCATTCGACATGGAGTTTGTGGTCCCTACCTCAGCATAGAACAGCAAGGAAGCATCTGATCAGGATCGAGCAAAAAAATCCTAGAAGGTATTCAATGACTCCATCGTGAGGTTGAACAGAACTTGCTGAAAGCTCAACTCAAGTACAAGGCCGACATGATCGGCACCGAGTTGATGCGCAATTTCAAGAAGGTGATATGGTATGGTTACATCTAAGTAAGGAGAAACTTAAAGGTGAAGGTAATAAACTCAAATCCATTCGTTATGGTCCTTTTTGGATTTTGCGGGAAAGTGGGTAATAATGCTTGTCAACTCGAGTTATCTCCATACATGGATATCTACTCGGTTGTCAATGTTGAGCACCTCAAACTCTTCGAGCCTTCAATACTGGACGATGAGCCAGATACTATAGTACCATATGTTGAAGACTTGGTCTATCAACGAGACGAACCTCTACGCGAAGATGTGATTCTGGAGAGGAAGGTGACTACCACCCGCAGTGACATAAAGGAGACTTTTCGAATCGGTCAGAAAGGTCAACGAGTACGTGCGGCAAAGTGGTACACCAGAGAAGATGGACAAGCCCAATTTCCACATCTCCAGTTTGATCGAGAGGTCGCAACAGGGGTTGGCTCCTTCTCAACAAGGGAGTCATGATCCGGGAGGATCTTTAGGTCGAGTCGCATACGGCTTCGCGACCTTAACCGTGTTTGGAAAGGTTGCACGATCGTTCCCCGTTCGGAATTGTAATCCGATCCAAATATAGATTACTAAGTCTATCCAATTAGGATTAGTTAGTTATACGAGTGTAATACGTTTAGGTTACTGAGTCTGATACGAATTCATACGATTGGGCTATAAATACCATGTAATAGGTCTAGTTTAGTTCATCGAAGAGTCATAGAACTTATTTTAGTTTAAGACACTTATAATTTCTTTGACGTAGGCAAGTGTGTCTAACGTTCGACATATAAAGCCCTATTTGAAGAAAGAGTTGTGCAATTACTTTGGGTTTCGGTATTTCCGAATAAGATCCCGTTATTCCGCATATTAGAATCTGGGCGAGCCTAGTGCGAAAACCAAGGCTAGGTCTCAAACGGATCAAATAACATCCTTATCTCATCAAATTTGGGGGCTAGCTAACGAGGATTATTACCCGAGCTAAATCATTTATCTAATGTCATGTCTAAGATACTTCGGATATGATATGATAGTTTGAGTTCTAGCAAAGATATTCTGACTGCGGAGGTTATTTTCCTGTGACGAGAGTATGGTCGTTGGCTATGCGCGATCAGGATGTTGTTTAGTGACTGAGTCTTCCGACTATGAATCAAACATTACCTCGCTCTCCTCCCACGTTTTTAGGCAATCGTCGGGAGGTTAAGATATGCGGTTATCTATGACGGCATATATTAACCAGCAAAGAGATCCGTGCAGTTATACAACTGCACTGCATCAACTGTCCAAACTACTCCGTATTGGCATCCTTTCATCCAGTATAAAAGGAGAAGAGATCGTGAGATCAAGCGAGGAGGACAAAAAAAAAGCAGTACACATTAGACAGAAGTATTCAGTGATTGTTTAGCCTCTGTAACAATCTCTCCTCCCTGTAAATTCTCTCATACATAGTGAAACCACCAAAGGACGTAGGGTTGTTACTCAATCTTTTGAGGGCCTGAACCTGTATAACTCTTCGTGTCTCTATTTCATACTTGTCTTAACTTCCTGATAAGCACCCTGAAAGGTCTCACATTTAACTCACAAATCTGCGTAAGATCGACTAAGGACCGCGACTCCGAATAGTCGACAGTTCATGAAACCACCAGCCCACAAGAGGCTCGCCGGCGGCGACGTTGAACCTTCTGGTGGTTCTTCATCGAAGAAGTCGAAGAAGGCTCCCACTATGCCCAGAGACATGGCCACGGCGAGGGCTTTATGAATAAGCCCCAGTTTGTAGGATCGAGGATGCTGACTAGAGGGGCGGCTAAATATACTTTTCGAATAAAAAAACCTTTTGCAAGATTAAAGCTTACATAAAGTAAGTGCAAATGAAAACTGAATTAATTCAGCAATTCAGATTTCTCAAAATAATGAGAGAAAGAGAAACAAACACAACGATGTATCCCGAGGTCTCGGAGACTTGCTTGGTCTCCCCTACTCCTCGTTGAAACAATCAAATGAATTAGACATGCTTCAATATCCACAAAGGTTATTATCCACTAGGGTTCATCCTTCTCCACTCCAGAAAGGTGAGCATCAAACCTCTCACAAACACACCAAGTCTCTCCGAAAAATTTCGTCAACGGAGAGATCAATGGGCATGCCACCAAACCATCCAAGTGAAAGAGATCATCAAGAGTAACATTGACGAGGATTATCACCCGAGCTAGTTCAAAGTAATACATGTCTAGTTTAAGACAGAATCAGATTAGACGTGTGTCTGTAAGTCCGTCGCTACGGTCTCAGACGACCTAAAGGGCACGGAAATAGAGATAATTCATGATCGCAGCCCTTGCACGATCATAGGACCGCAGACAGTGCGCAGTCTGGAGACTGCAGAGAGTGCACGATCAGAGGGTCGTTAATTATCTGCAACCAGAATAATTTGGGGAGGCCCAACTCTTTGAACTGGCATATCCCGAAAATCAAGAAGATATTTCCATGTATGAAGACAACTGCCAGGAGGTTAACATGTGCGGTTATCCCTTTGACGATGATTCGGACTTGGGGTCCTTAGTCGATCTTATGTAGATGTTGTGAGTTGTGAGGCCTTTCAAAGTGTCCCTCCGGAAAGGGATGATGAGCAATGTCTGTTGGGGCACAAAGAGATTTATACAAGTTCGGGCCCTCGATGGTGGGAGTAACAGCCCTACGTCCTGTTGTGATTTCACTATGTATGGAAAATGCTTACAAAGTTGAAGAAAAGATCATCACAGGTGAAGATCTTTTCTGTGTTATTGTCTAAAACTGACTAAACTAACTTATGAAAGCTTGTGCTTGATCTGTCGTCGTCTCTTTTTGCCTTGTACATTTGCTCACCCTTTTATACCAATCAAAAGGGCACCAATGCACAACGGTTTTGAACGGTTGTAGAAGCGCAGTTTTGGTAACCACACTTAACCCCACGCAGGCCTAACACGTGCAATTAAGGGATAACTGCACATGTTCACCTCCTGGCAGTTGTCTTCATACGTGGAAGAATCATCACGATCCTGAGGATATGCCTGTTGCAAAGCTAAGCAATCCCGAGTTACTTTGGTCGAGGGTATTCAACGACCTTCTGACCTCGCATTGTCTATGGCCTCCTGACCACGTAACGTCTGCGATCTCATGATCACACAAAGCCTGCGACCATAAATCATCCTTGTGTCCACGCTTTTCAGGTCGTCTGAAACCATAGCAGCGGACCTTTAGACACTTGTCTGGTTTGAATCCGTCCTAGACCAGATGTGCATTATTTCGAACTAGCTCGGGTAATAATCCTCGTCAGCTAGCCCCCAAATTTGAAGAAAATGAAGAGACATATTTACTTCAAATTTTAACCCTGCATCAAATAAGTAACCCGACGCTTTAACTTCTACACTTAGTGGCACACTACGTGCGGCGATTTATTTCCCGAGATGGGTTCCGGGTTGTTCTTGACAGGTAATGATAGCGCTGCTGACTTGTTTTTTAACCAGTGATAAAACTGTAAATATGTTTTAAGAACTCGAGGCATTCGCAAATACGAACCGTCACCCCTGGGTGCTATAAATACCAAAGCTGTCCAGAAACTTCACAAGTTTTTTCTTGGCTATGTTTTTCCAGAGTTATCTCCTCTTCTCTTCTATTTTCATCTCCATGGCAGATCAGGATTCCAAGAACATCATTGAGATTGAAAGTGATGAGGAATCATTGGAACTTGACTTCAACCAGAAGGTACGTACCTTCAGAAGATCTAGTTCCAGTTCTTGTCTCGGTCATTCTCAAAGTAGTGTACTTTGGAACTTCTTCAGATAAACGAGGAACAAACTCCCCTGAAGAAACAAGCAAGAGTCAACGAAGGATCCTCTAGTGATGTTGCAGCTGTAGGTGCAAAGGCTAGGGATGCATCATTGCTTTCTCTTCCTTTGACGCCTATAGTTCTTCCTGTACATGCTACTCCAGAGGTTGGAATATCATTTCTAGCTTTGGCGATCCATGATAATCCCAGAGGGACCCCTAAATTATCGTGAGCGAACAATGAAGGTGCTCTTGATCAGACTTCACAGGATGATCAACTTTCTAGTGGGAAGATTGCACTTTCGTGACCAGATGGTCCTCGGCTTTCGTCGGGGGATTTGTTTTTTGGAGGAAGTTCTGCATCTCTCCACTCGACTCCAACATGAGGATTGATAATTATCTCTATTCTCCCTATGAGTCAGTGCATTGATGAGTCGTTCTGTCCTCAAAGCTAACATATGTGTATGAAGGAGACGAAAATTTCTCGAGCCCCCAGCGACCAGCCTGCTAATGTTCAAGTTATTGGCCAGGGTGCAGCCTTCGAGTGAACTCTCCAAGAAGAAAAAGAAGCGCTGGAGAAGCATTCTGAGGAGATGTCCTCGGCCATCCTGCATCTGGCAGAATGTTTTGACAACTCCCGCAAAGAGGCACACCAACTTCGCCTGGAGAGAGACCACGCTTGGCAGCAGCGAGAACTCTCCGATACGATCAGAAGTAGTAGTGCTTCTTTGCTCCGGGATGATGTAGATAGGCTTAGAGTAGTTGCTAGTTCTCTTGGGGCGGTCAGTGTAGATCCTACTGACGCCAATATGTCCTTAGGAGAGCTTTGTAAACTTCTCGCGGATCAGGTCAATGCCCTGGTCGCCTGTATCCTTTTTGTATGTAAAGATTGCCAGAAATAAGAATTTCCTTTTCCTTATACACCTTGATTCCTCAAAAGTATTATGCAAGACTTATAATCCCGAGTTAAAGCTCTTCACAATCTTCGTGCGAAAACATGGTCACAAAAAATTCCTCTGTGACCAAACATACACAGTAAAATCCCTATCCGAAGTGTGGCTTCGCGACAACTTTTTCGATCAGAGGTGCATTGATGTGCCATACCGTAACCAGATATGGTATCATGATTAGAACTAAAACCACGATCAGAACATAATATCTTGATCGAGCGATAATCGTATGTGTTGCGATTACCCAGTCGGAGCGATCACAGAATTGCATTGCGATCAACATGCAAATCTCAAGACGATCACAAAACTACATTGTGATCAATATTTACGAAAGTCATGAGGGATTATTTTCTCAATAATCATTGCAAATTTTTCATGTTTTTATGTGCACCCTAGCCCCCGAATTCGAAAAAAAATAATGAAAATATATATTTTTTCAGATTCACTGTAGGAAGTGCATAACGGGTGTCCAGAGATAAGACACCCATTATGGGAAATTAATAAAATATTTGGCTAAGGGTTGTCTCGGGCATATAAAAGGAGAAGGTAGTTTCCTGGGGAAGCTTCACAACCAAAAACCCTTTGTCTGCCTTAGGATTTCTCGCCGCACAAAAACCCTCTTCTGTTCCCCTCTCCTTCATCTTCCAAAAAACACCAACTTTTTCACATCCACTTCCGAAATGGCATCCTGGAGTCGGTCCGTTTACCATGTCGAGGAGAAGTTGATAGCTTTGGAGAACGAAGAGATACTCCCCCAGCTGTTGTTGATCAACTGGCTGCCAGCGGGGAAAGATGAGGAAACCCCAACAGTTCGTGAAGGCGAACTGGTGATCTTTGAGGAGTATTTGCACTGCAGGTTCTGATTCCCAGAAAGCGTGTTTCTGAAAGAAATCCTCAACCACTACGGGTTAGAACTCATCAATCTCCACCCAAATGCTATGTTGATTCTCACGATCTTTCAACATCTCTGTGAAGCATTTGTTGGGGTGTTGCCAAGCGTGGATCTTTTCCGGCACTTTTACTTCTCGCCATGGTCAAAGATTACCAATGCCGCTGGGTGCATCTACTTCTGCATAAGGGAGAAGAAAGAGTATCCATCCCTCCCTCTGCGAGACACAGTGCATGGATGGCACCAGAAGTGGTTCTACTGCTCTCCTCCATCAGAGAGCGGGCTCTGGTTTTCAAACATCCGACCAGAGAAGGACAGTGAGATGGACTCCCTCCCTATTCTCAACGCGCAATTGAACAAACAGGCCAAGGCAATTCTTCATTTAGTCCAGCAGGGACTCACAGCGCGTGATATCATCCGCAACTTTGTGAAGAACAGGATGAGTCCTTTGCACGAAAGGGCACATTCGGCTTGGGAGGTGGACTCGATGGCGGACAGCACATTGGACTACAATACAGGTGTGTCCTCTTGTTCACAAACTGCACATGCTTACTGATGAAAAATTGCCATGTCAAGTAATTTGGCTTGTATGTGACACAGTCCTTTCTTTGTCCGACATTGAGAGGCGGACAAACTACCTTTTGCGGCCATACAACACAGAAGTGGAGGGAGCTAAAGGATCTATTCTCCCCCAGAGCTTGATAAATGCCGGCGATGAACTTAAACAAGAGCGCCGAAAGGTATATTTTTTCTCCCATGTAGACTTGGTATGATTTGTCTGTTTGGGATTATGTCATTCCAAGGCATATTACACAGCTGCTGGAAAGGATGATCGGAACAAAGCGTTCGGGCGATGATGGATCTTCGGGGGAAGTCGCCAAGAAGAAGGCGAAATGAACCCCCGCGAGGCCCAAGACGAAGGAACTCGCTCCCGGAAAACCTAAGAAGATCTTGGGAGAGGCCTCGCAAAAGAAACCCAGAACTGTGAAGAAAACGGTGGTAAGATATTCCGTACCCCCCGTTTTTCCAAGCACGAGTGGAAACTACTTCTTGGTTGTTCGGGGTGAGGGGAGCGAAGTCAAGGAAGATGACGTCTCTCTTATCCGCCGCAAAAGGACTCCTGCCAGTCCTGGGGCGGCGAGTACTCCACTCCTAACGATAGGAGTGGGAACGACCGAACAGGGTCTCGCGACCACTACTGATCTCATGGTCGCAGATGAAGTCCTAGTGCCTGCGGTTCATGAAGCTCCAGGACCAATGGCTTCATCCTTACCAACACAAGAAGTTACTCTCGTAAGGACCCTTACAATCTTGCTTTTAATCATTCCTCAGGTGTATTCTCATAGACTTGCATACACACAGGGAGAAAGGGATAATATCCTGTTCAGGAAAAGAAGGACCAGGACAGATGACGATTGTCCTCTTTTTCCCGGGAAATCATCCTCGAAATCCCAAAAATGGACAGGGTTTCGAGTAAGGTAAGAATCTCTCCTATTTGGACAGGGTCATATTGAAGCGATCGACTGAAGACATTCTAACCTGTGATTCACTTATTGGTTACGCTAGGCGCAGAGATGCAGCGCCAAGCACCCCAGTGACCTCCACGAGTCTTGATGCTCCTCCTGCCACGGAGGTCACGAGCAAGCAAAGTCCCATCCCCACGGCCGAGGAAGTGATCATGCCATTGTGGAGGGAATGGCCACAGAGGTCCAATCATAGAGATTGGAATCTAAAACCCCAGCTATGGAGGAGCAAGAAAAATCATCTACTGCTCCAGCCGGGGATAAGGCGAGTCTAGAGGCTTAGCCTTTGGCTGAATCTGAATGCAGCTTGTTCAGCGAATATATCGAGGTATGCAGAACACCTCTTCTTATTTTTAAGTTCGCACTTGCATAGGAATATCAAGGATCTAAAACTGATCTCCCTCCTTGTCAAAGGACGTAACCCGCGTGGCGACCAAGTCGATAGCTGTTGCGAAGCATATCGAGGTCGCCCAATGAGAAATGTGTCACCTTCAGCGGTAAGGAAGATGTTTCCTCATCTACCTCAAATTTAGTCCCATTTTAACAATTGTCCACTTTGTCACAGAGAAAATGCCTTTTTGATCAAGAGCCTTGCTGACCGGGAAAACCAGGAGATCAGGGCAGTCACCAAGATCTCTTGCCTGGAGAAAGAACTCCAACAGCTGCCATTGCAGCTCTCCTGTAAGTGTACTTCCGACCAAAAAGAATTAACTTGTTATGGGAACTGTTTGTGATAGTCTCTCACTACAGCGCAAGAGGGCCAAATAAGCCAACTCTCTTTAGAGAAGAAAGATTCCAGGCGAGCGTCGAGTTGCAAAACTCGAAACTTGATTCTGTCTACAAGGAAAACGAGGCCTTGAACGCGACGCTCTCAACCTGCAGTAGTGTCCAACAAAACATCTTCGAGAAGCTGGAGATGGTGGCCAGTTTGCTAAAAGCTGATGTGGTTGAAACCCAGAAGGACGACCTTACCTTTAGTGACTGGACCACACTGGTCATCACCCAAGCTGAATTACTTCTCGAGTATCTTCCTGAAGATACAAGGCGTCAAATAGAGGCAATGAGGACAAAAGTGCAATCTACAGCCTCTGCCATTCTCTGTAGACTTCATTTTCACCACGGCACGGACCTTGATTTAAATCCAGTGGTGGGAGAAGTAGAGATCGAGAGTGAAGATCAGCTTGCGGTTATAACGGAGGAAGTCAGGCCCCTAGTCGAAAACCTCTTGAAAGAACTGGGCTTATGGTAAATTTTGTACCTGTACAGATGTAACTATAGAATGCATATGTATGCCTTAATTTTTGAAAACAGAGCACTTCTTTTTGTTTCATGTTGCGATCATATTCCCCTAGCCCCCTCCTAAGATTATGTATAATGAAGACTTAGTATTATAAGCGTAGGAAAAATATGGGTGTAACGATGACCAGGAATACCTAAGAAACACTGTGACTTAGGTATTATCATCCTACCAGATCGATAATCATTTTTCAATACAACACCCGACTTTATTGCGAACCGACAGCCACTCTAATGACCAAGGACATACTAGCAAGCCTCGTGTGCATTGAGAAACGGCTTATTGAGGGGTGTCTTGTCTGGAAGTGATCACGAGATCAGCCAGCGAATCCGATTGAGGTATTATAGTGATACAATTATCGGCGACCAGCTCCCGGGCCAGACTCGTTACATATGGGCAAAAGGAATGATTATAAAATGAAACAACTAAAAGTACCAATTTTTGTTAAATCATGCTAATTGAAAAGGAAAAGGGTTTTGAAAACTTACACGTAGAACTTGCGTAGTTGGTCGATGTTCCAGGTATTGGATAAGATCCAACCGTCCTCCATCGCTAGCCGAGCCGATCCTCGTCGCGGCACCGAGACAACAGTGTAAGGGCCTTCCCATTGAGAGGAGAATTTATTTCGATTAGATTGGTTCTATATTTTCCGTAAAACCAGATCACCCATGTGAAGGCTACGTGGCCACACTCTTTTGTTATGGTACTGGCGCAAAGCTTGCAAATACACCGCGGATTTCACCAGAGCTTGATCATGCTTTTCTTCTAGGAGGATTATATCTTGTAATCGTTGTCCATTCTGATCAACTTGTTCGAATTGATCTGTTCGGACAGAACCAATACTAATTTCCATGGGTAATACTGCCGCGCCCCGAAACTGGGACTACGACTACTTCCGTGGAGTCCTAGCTTGCTGTAGCTAGTCCCATATATGCATACCTTTGACTTCCCAGGATAAGTCAAGCACAGGAGTATATTCACATTGCAGCAGAAAAACTTACAAATTTTAAGCAGTGTGGCCTACTGGCCTTAATATTACATAAAGAGATTACAATACCATCGCGGCATTCAAGGTTTAGTAAGAGGCTCAACATCCGTCTGAGTGAAGATATACTTGAGACTCTTATGATCTGTAAAAATCTCACATTGATTTCCAATGAGGTAGTGTCGCCATATCTTTAAGGCATGTACTACTGCTACCAAATCCAAGTCATGAGTTGGATAGTTTTCCTCATGTGGCCTCAATTGGGGTGAAGCGTAAGCTACTACCCGACCTTGTTGCATTAACACACAGTCTATTCCTTGCTTTGAAGCATCACAATAAAATACAAAATTTTCTTTGCTATCTGGCAAGGTAAGGACTGGTGTTGTTTTCAATTTCTATTTCAAGTTCTGAAAACTTCCTTCGCACTTAGTGGTCCATTCAAATGCAATATCCTTCTTTAGCAGGTTAGTAAGAGGCTTAGCAACCTGGGATAATCTGTAACATCCTGAGTTTTGGGGTGAAAAGTTCTTTCTTAAAAATTATGCATGCATATGTCTCTTCTAGATCAACCAAATCAGCTCCAGTTTTAGCCCTTAAATCTCCAAAATCTATCCTGTGACCCCAAGTCAAGATCTGACTTTCCAGATTTGATCTATCAGTAATCCTAAACCTAAAAGCCTTCAGAACACAGATCCAATCTATCTCTAACTTCCAGATTTTTCAACTCTTTTCTGTTTTCGAAAACAGAAATATCTTATATTACGTAAATACCCCAAGTTTCAGAAATTCAGATTTAATCAAAATCTTAGCCAAGTTCAGACCAGATTATTCTTGGATTATGATCAAGGGTATGCCAATACCTTAATCCAAAAAGTTGGCAGCCAGATTTCACCATCTAAACCTTTTTCGCAAATCAGTCCAAGAGTATCACAGATCAGTCCTTTTCCAGATTTTCCAGAAGCCTAAAAAGGGAAAATGTTGCAAATCATCTCCAAATTCAAATCTGATTCAGGGAACACCTCCCAAATGCTTTTCAACACAAATTCTTCTTTTATGAGTATCTCAAAATCAAACCCTAAATCCCAGAATTCGAGATCAATAAGAATCAGACTTATTTTACCCTAATCTACTCTGTTTTCAGTTCATATCAAAAATCATCCGAACAACTCAAATTTTCTCTTCTATCTGTGCCAAATCATCTGTTGAATCAAGTCTACCAGCTTAATGCAATCAATCTCAGATTTAACCTTCCAAATCATCAGATTTACATTTCAGTCCAAATCAAGAAATCAAATATTGCAAATCAGCCCAAATTCGACCAGGCCAACTACTGTGCACGACCAGAGCCTCGCTGTGATTCCTTGCGCCGTGCTTGCTCGCCGCCGGCCAAGCCTCGCCTGAAATTGTGACCGTGCACGCTTGTGCGCATGTGTCCGTGTCCTAGCCTTCGCCGTGGCAACGCCGTGGCAGCGCCATTGAACAACACTTGCTCCCGTGCGCCACCAACAGCAGCCATTGTCAGCATCTTCTTGCCACGTTGCTTGCTTTGCCAGCCCTTGTTGCCACCGCCTTGCACCGCCCGACATTGTTGAGTCCCGATGAAGCAACAATGAACAGATTTACACTGCCTGTGCGCCGTCACGTCACCGCTCGCCGTTGTTGCATCTGCGCCCGGCAAATCATGTCAACTGACACCAATTCATTGCTGCTAGCCCCTTGCAAGCTTCGCCCACTGATCTATTTAAGCCACCAGTGCCTTGTATCATCTCCTCTTCACCAGGACTTAACCAAATCTCCAAATTACCTCTGCTGCAGTCGTCTTCTCCGGTGAGCCGTCGAGGAGCCTCACGGTGCCAGCACGTTCTGCAGCACCTCCTGCCAAATTAACAGCACCAGAAGGTATACCTCATCTCCCTCACCGTGCTGTACCATCTAATTGGATTTCCTTGCATCCTATCGCCGGTGATCGCCGGAAATCCCGATTACCCTGTTCCGGCAATGCAGGCCAATTTACTTCTAATCAACTCTCGAACCTGCAAAGAAAAATGATCAGTGAACCTTTTGAAGCAAGCCTATGCATCAATATCTCCAGATTGAGCTCGAATTGAAGTTTTCCCCAGATTTGAGTTTCCTCAGTCGCCGGCGATCGTCGCCAGGCCACACCGGCCATCCTCCCGCCAAATTGATCGTGCAGGTGACATCCTCTTAGCATATATCACTTCCCAAGCTTGGAATCGAGTTCATTTGGCCTAAATCGAAAACCCCCAAATAGCAGTGTTCTTCTCCGGCACAGTTCACCGGAAACCTATTCCTGGCCGTTTCAGCTTCTTAAACTTTGTCATTCAAGTGTGCTTCAACCTCCTGAGCATATTTGTCTTCTAGCCCGATCTCTGAAACTGTCCAGAATTCAAGATATAGCCATGCCAAGATTTTGTCCAGTGGCTTCACTGTGCCATGTCGCCACCACACTTCTCCTTTGAATTTCATCACCTTCTAGCCATTTCTTGCTCTAGATCCTGTTGAATGATTTGTTCCTGTTATCATTGCCTACCTTCCAGACAAAGTGGTGCATCATTTGGAGCTCTAGATAAAAAGTTATGCCAAGCCTGTCAGGGGAAATCTCCGCGAGACTAAGTCCAGGTAAGATGTGTCACGATTACCCGGGGACCTGGCCTCCGGCCCCACCCCGGGCGCCGCCTTTTGGCCCCCGGGACGTGGCCTCCGGTGCCCTCCCGGGCGCCACCTTTTGGCTCCCGGGACGTGGCCTCCGGTGCCCTCCCGGGCGCCGCCATTTGCCCTGGGACGTGGCCTCCGGTGCCCTCCCGGGCGCCGCCATTTGCCCGGGGACGTGGCCTCCGGAGCCTCCCCGGGCACCGCCTTTTGGCTCCCGGGACGTGGCCTCCGGTGCCCTCCCGGGCGCCGCCTTTTGGCTCCCGGGACGTGGCCTCCGGTGCCCTCCCGGGCGCCACCTTTTGGCTCCCGGGACATGGCCTCCGGTGCCCTCCCGGGCGCCGCCATTTGCCCTGGGACGTGGCCTCCGGTGCCCTCCCGGGCGCCGCCATTTGCCCGGGGACGTGGCCTCCGGAGCCTCCCCGGGCGCCGCCTTTTGGCTCCCGGGACGTGGCCTCCGGTGCCCTCCCGGGCGCCGCCTTTTGGCTCCCGGGACGTGGCCTCCGGTGCCCTCCCGGGCGCCGCCATTTGCCCTGGGACGTGGCCTCTGGTGCCCTCCCGGGCGCCACCATTTGCCCGGGGACGTGGCCTCCGGAGCCTCCCCGGGCGCCGCCTTTTGGCTCCCGGGACGTGGCCTCCGGTGCCCTCCCGGGCGCCGCCTTTGGCTCCCGGGACGTGGCCTCCGGTGCCCTCCCGGGCGCCGCCATTTGCCCTGGGACGTGGCCTCTGGTGCCCTCCCGGGCGCCACCATTTGCCCGGGGACGTGGCCTCCGGAGCCTCCCCCGGGCGCCGCCTTTTGGCTCCCGGGACGTGGCCTCCGGTGCCCTCCCGGGCGCCGCCATTTGCCCGGGGACGTGGCCTCCGGAGCCTCCCCGGGCGCCGCCTTTTGGCTACCGGGACGTGGCCTCCGGTGCCCTCCCGGGTGCCGCCATTTGCCCGGGGACGTGGCCTCCGGTGCCCTCCCGGGCGCCGCCATTTGCCCGGGGACGTGGCCTCCGGTGCCCTCCCGGGCGCCGCCATTTGCCCGGGGACGTGGCCTCCGGAGCCTCCCCGGGCGCCGCCTTTTGGCTCCCGGGACGTGGCCTCCGGTGCCCTCCCGGGCGCCGCCATTTTCCCGGGGACGTGGCCTCCGGAGCCTCCCCGGGTGCCGCCTTTTGGCTCCCGGGACGTGGCCTCCGGTGCCCTCCCGGGCGCCGCCACTTGCCCGGAGACGTGGCCTCCGGGGCCTCCCCGGGCGCCGCCTTTTGGCTCCCGGGACGTGGCCTCCGGTGCCCTCCCGGGTGCCGCCACTTTCCCGGGGACGTGGCCTCCGACGCCATCCCGGGCCTCATCGCCCTCCTGAAGGTAAAGTCTCGAACTGTTTGTCACGTGCAGGTCACGCGAGGGGCGCCTCGGGAACTAGCGACCACCTGTCAAGCATCCAAGGCGTTTGACCGGGAGAAGGACGGTCCTGCCCTTCAATCCGACGGTGGCTTCCGGGGTAGTTTAGGTTTTTTGCTGCTTTTTGGGGCTATAAATAGCCCTTGTACCCCCCCTGTTGTAGGGGATCCGTTCACTTTATTGGAATAGCTAAACTCACAGACGTGCTCCGGAAGCCTCTCCCCCGGAGAGAGCCTCCCCAGCCGACTCCGGTCGGGAGCGCGTCGACAGGACTAGGGCCCCCACCGGGACCCAAACCTGTATAAACCCGTGTGTCATTCTTTGTGCTTGTCCGGCTGGGGAGGACCGGTCATCCGGTCAACCCGCGCCGCGTAATCTTCGCTAGGATCGGTCTCAAAACCTGCCGGGGTATTCGCAATACCACGACAGTTGGTGCCGTCCGTGGGGACTCGTGACAAGACGCCATGGCTCCCCCAAGAACAAGGGCTCGCACCCTTCCCGGTGATCCGGGTCTCGGAGACCCGGCGCCGTCCGCCCGGGACACTGCTGTCCCGGCGATCCCTTCCGGAGGCGACCTGGCCCAGGTACCGCCTCCCTCCTTTCCTCTTAACTTAGGTGCTTCCACCTCCAGGTCATTCCCGGTGACCGCGGGGACCTCGGCCGGGACAAGCGTCCCCCCGAAGGATCCCCCGGCTCCCCGGGACGCCCTGCTCGAAGTTCTCGTGCAAGGCCAGCTCCGCGCCCAGCACTCTATGGACGAGCTCCTTAGCGTGTTGGCGCGGCCTCCGGCCCCCACGTTTGCGTCGCACCCATATCCGGGGAACATGCCCCCGTTTATGGGTTACCCGGCGGCTCCTCCGGCCTCGGGGGGGTTGTCCGCCCCGTATGATCCTGCCGGGGGGTTCCCTCCCCCTGCGGGATACACGCCCGGACCCTTCCCGGCACCCGGGCCCGTCCCGGTGCCGGGAGGCTATTTCATGCCAGGGCCCTTCGTGGCACCAGGGGGGTACCCCGTCCCGGCCTGATCCCGGGGCCGGGAGCCCACTTCTTGCCGGGGGTTTACCCTACGCCGGGAGCCAGTCCCTCCACCCGCGTTGCGTTTACCGCACCGGGGGCAGTCGACAGAGCAGCCCCCGTGCCGCAGCGGACTTCCCCTCGCATGGGCTCCCCGGTTCCGGACGCCGCTACCAGGGCTCCCCCCTCGCCGGTTCCGGGTGTTACAGGGCCTGCCCCCTTCCCGGTTCCGGTCGTGGCCACTAGGGCCCCCTCCAGTTCAATTCCAGGCGTCACCGCGGGCGCCCCCTCCCCGTTCCGGATGATACAGGGGCTTCCCCCTTTATGGTCCCGGGGGTCGTCCGCAGGGGGCTCACCCCAACTGGCTCCCGAAGCTACAGCGCATGAGCTCCCTCCCTCGGTGGGACAGGTCCTTTAGTCCCCGGGGGAGGTCGAGCGAATGCGTTCACCAGAGCGCGGGGAAGAACTTCCCCCCAGCCGCGGGCGCGGGGAGCCTCGCTCTCGCACCGGCCGGGGGAAGAGACCCGCTGAGGAGCCAACCTCTCCTGCGGAGAGCCCGGATGTCCGGGAATTCAGCCCTGGTCCGGAGGAAAAGCGTCGCCACCGCCATTCTTGCGGACCTCTCAGGCCGCTTCCAGACTCAGACAACGAAGGTCCCGTGAAAGAAGATAGCGACCTGGGCTCCCCCCGGGAAGTGCAGGGGGCCAACCAGCCCTTGTGCCGAAGACTTCGCAGCATCCGGTGGCTGCGGCCCTACCGCCCGCCACAGATCGAACATTATAACGGCGAGGGCAGACCCTTACGAGTTTGTGCAGGTCTACTCCACTGCTATCTCCGCGGCCGGGGGGGACGAGTCAGTACAGTGCAACGTCTTCCCCCTTTACCTCTCCGGCATCGCCCGCTCCTGGTTCTACAACCTGAAGGCTGGCTCCATCAAGTCTTTCTCGCAGCTCAAGCGGGAGTTCCGTGCCAACTTCCAGGGGAACTACGTGCGTCCCCTGGACTCCTCGCAGTTGTATACTGTCCCGGCAGAGGACTGGGGAGACCATCAGAAGCTTCTTTAAAGCACTTTGCCCAGGTGAAAAGCAAAGTGGCCCACGTCCCCGACTCTACGGTCATCGAAGCCTGCAAAAGCGGCATCCTCCCCGGGGGAGCTCCACCGAAGGCTCTCCCGGAGCTGCCCCTCTTCTGCCGACGAGCTCTTCAACGTGCTCGAAAAGTACGCTCGGGCGGAGGAAGACGATATCTGGAAGAAGACCCAGGGGGCTCCCGCCCCTGTCGACCGGGGGGCCAGGGATCCCCCCAAACACTCCAGGCAAGGGGGGCTGTCGCGCCCCGAAACTGGGACTACGACTACACCTGTAGAGACCTAGCTCGCTGCAGCTAGTCCCATATATGCATAGCATACACATACCCTTGACGTCCCAGGAAAAGTCAAGCACAGGAGTATATCACATTGCAATAGAGTAACTTACAAAATAGTTAAGCAGTGTGGCCTGCTGGCCTTGATATTACATAAGGAGATTACAATGCCTTCACGGCATACATGGTTTAGCAAAATAACATCTACGCAGCAGAAGATAGGTGACCCACCCACAAAAGAGAAGTGGACGGCAGAACAACACACATCAGGGCTCTGGCAGAACTGACGCTCCTCCTTCTGGATCCAATAAGTTCTCCACGCTTTCATCTTGATTGTTGATCGCTCCGTCTATTGATTTGTAGGTTGCAAGAGTGAGCACTTACGTACTCAGCAAGTCATAGGTAAGAGTAGATACATATAGTAGTGATGACATGAACCTAGACTAGTCAAGAATTATGGATATTTGTAAAATAATCTTTTTCTTTCGTACCTCATCTCAGGGCAGCACTTTTCATAATATAACATCATCATTCATGTTCACTAGATTATAGCACTACCACGACACGTCGACACACGACAGCCCACGGTAGCACTCCTTATCATGACAACACATGTCATTTGGGTAATCTTGATTAAACATATTTTATTTAGAAAATAGTACTTGTGTCACACCCCGTGGATTTAATCCAACGCAGCAGACTCCTATAAACCCGGGAGCTTGGAGTATTCGAATACATTTTTAACTCTGCAGAGAGGTACCAATTTACCCGCAAGATATTCCACTTTCAAACCTTTCCTATCATAACAAAATGATTGGACCCCTGACTCACTTCATACTGTGAGAGGCAAGGTGGAAATAACAAGAACTTTTGTTATGTATCACTCACAATTCACCCCCCGACCCTGTGGCTCTCAGCGAGACACAGTTGTGGTAGGTTGTATCCAAACCTCCACCCCTACATATGTTTCCATTACTGGATCAACGTGCGAGATCACCTTCAGTGATATGTGTGGGAGCCGTACTCCGTGTTTATCGTGCATCACTACACAATTCCAGCAGGGGTTTCATGTACGATCCACATAATTACTTGTTCAGGCCTGTCCCATACCAGGCTTGCGGTTAGCACGTTGTTCATGCCACTAGACGCACAACGCAAGGTTCTAGTCCTTATATGCCAGTGACCAGACCATCCACAACCCTGCACCTTCAGTGCCTGCATTCCTTCGCAGTTTAGCATCTCCAGTGCTACCGCCATCCATACCATTTTTCTGGTCACGGCTAGGGGTTTTATTCATGAATATAAGTATATAAATACATATAATAGTTCATGGCTCAAAACTTGTTTATTTCACATTCACAGATAACCAGTCTAGTACTGCCAATTCATAAATTGTCGTGGTATTAAGAATACCCCGGCAGGTTTTGAAGACGATCCTAGCGGAGATTACGCAGCGCGGGTTGACCGGGTGACCGGTCCTCCCCCGCCGGACAAACACAAGAAGACACGAGGATTTATACAGGTTTCGGGTCCCGGTGGGGGCCCTAGTCCTGTCGACGCGCTCCCGACCGGAGTCGGCTGGGGAGGCTCCCTCTGGGGGAGAGGCTTCCGGAGCACGTCTGTGAGTAGCTATTCCAAATAATAATGAACTGGCCCTTTACAACAGAGGGGTACAAAGGCTATTTATAGCCTCAAAAAGAAGCAAAAAGCCTAAACTACCCCGGAAGCCACCGTCGGATTGAAGGGTAGGACCGTCCTTCTTCCGGTCAAACGTCTTGGATGCTTGACAGGTGGTCGCTGATTCCCGAGGCGTCCCGCGCGTGACCTGCACGTGATAAACAAACAGGGATTTTACCTTTTAGAAGGGCGATGACGTCCGGGACCTTTTTTGGAGGGCAGGGTCCCGGGAGCCCAAAAGGCGGCGCCCGGGACAGGCACCGGAGGCATCGTCCCGGGAGCTGAAAGGCGGCGCCCGGGGCAGGCACCGGAGGCCACTGTCCCCGGGCGAATGGCGGCGCCCGAGACACGCCCGGGGGGCAAGGTCCCGGGGGCCAAAAAGGCGGCGCCCGGGACATGCCCGGGAGGCATCGTCCCGGGAGCTCAAAGGCGGCGCCCGGGGGAGGCACCGGAGGCCACTGTCCCCGGGCGAATGGCGGCCCCGAGACACGCCCGGGGGGCAAGGTCCCGGGGGCCAAAAAGGCGGCGCCCGGGACATGCCGGGAGGCATCGTCCCGGGAGCTAAAGGCGGCGCCCGGGGCAGGCACCGGAGGCCACTGTCCCCGGGCGAATGGCGGCGCCCGGGGCCCGCCCGGGGGGCACGGTCCCGGGAGCCAAAAGGCGGCGCCCGGGGCAGGCACCGGAGGCCACTGTCCCCGGGCGAATGGCGGCGCCCGGGGGCACGGCCCGGGAGCCAAAAGGCGGCGCCCGGGACATGTGGAGGCATCGTCCCGGGAGTTCGAAGGCGGCGCCGGGGCAGGCACCGGAGGCCACTGTCCCCGGGCGAATGGCGGCGCCCGGGGCCCGCCCGGGGGGCACGGTCCCGGGAGCCAAAAGGCGGCGCCCGGGACATGCCCGGGAGGCATCGTCCCGGGAGCTCAAAGGCGGCGCCCGGGGCAGGCACCGGAGGCCACCTGTCCACGGGCGAATGGCGGCGCCCGGGGCCCGCCCGGGGGGCACGGTCCCGGGAGCCAAAAGGCGGCGCCCGGGACATGCCCTGGAGGCATCGTCCCGGGAGTTCGAAGGCGGCGCCCGGGGCAGGCACCGGAGGCCACTGTCCCCGGGCGAATGGCGGCGCCCGGGGCCCGCCCGGGGGGCACGGTCTCGGGAGCCAAAAAGCGGCGCCCGGGACATGCCCTGGAGGCATCGTCCCGGGAGCTCGAAGGCGGCGCCCGGGGCAGGCACCGGAGGCCACTGTCCCCGGGCAACCATGAACTTACCTGGACTTGGCCGCGCGGAGATTTCCCCCAACAGCAGCCCCCCATGCCCTCCGGGACGAAGCTTGAGCCCCCGGAGGGAATGGTTACGGTACCGGGCAAATCTCCGGGCGAAACCTCCGGACGAAAATCACCGCACCCCCGGCGACGCTTCGGTTTCTGTGTCGGGCATTTTGTGGCCGCGCCGTTTTCGCAATAAATGCACGCGCGGTTCGAACCGGCGTCTCGATTTACGCGCCTGTCCCTTCGTTTCCCGCGCACGGTTTGAATTTCAGTGGTCCAGATTGCTCCGTGGGGGCCACGTGGCGCGCATCTAGATCTCGGCCAGCCTCTATAAATAGGGCCTTAGGGGGCCCGGAAGCTCATTCCAAATCTTCAACTCCAGCTTCAGCTCTCTCGGTAGCGCTCTTCCGGTAGCTTCTCCGGTAGCCTTCTCCGGTAGCGAGCGTCCGGGAGTTGTCGACTTAGCCACCTGAAAACTTAGCCACCGAAAAACAAAGAACTAACCTAATGGCGCCCAAGGGTCGAGCGAAGACCACGGAGGTGCCCCCGGAGGAAATCCCCGTGGATTTCCTCTGGGCCTCCGAGTTCTCGGCCTCGGACGCGGAGTCCCTGGTCCAGAAGGGCGTCGTCGAAGAGTGGGACATCCGGGTCCCCCTAAAAAAGGACGGAGCCCCCCGCCCCAGGCCCGGAGAGGTTGTGGCCTTTGAGGCCTTCCTCGAGGCAGGGCTCCGGCTCCCGGTGCACCCGATGCTCCGGGAGTTCCTAAAGGAATACGGGGTGGCCCTCAACCACCTCACCCCCAACGCCCTCGTCCGGATGGGTCTCTTCATCTGGTTGTACGAGACGGCGACTGGGCAGGAGCCCACCCTCCGCGCCTTCCGGTACTTTTACGAGCCGGCAGCGCGGAGCTCCCACCTGGTGAAGGGAGGACCGAAGTCCCCCTTCGGCTCGGTGATGGTCCAGATGCTGCCCTCCCGGGTGGCGGACTACCCGGCGGCGGCCTCCCGGGACCACTGGGGGGACTGGCTCCAGAGGTGGTTCTACCTCCGGGTCCGGGACGAAGCGGTGGTATACGCCCCGGAGCCTCCCACCTACAGCCGGTCATCCGCACCGAAGCCGCCGGTGTGGACGGACGAGGAGTTCGAGCTCCTCGGGAAGGTGGTGCTGGCGAAGAAGGCCCGCTCGATGCGGGACGCCGCGGAGGAGCTGGCGCTCCTGCGGCTTTCCCCCTTCTCGCGCGGGGGAAGGGGGATCGGCATGGGCCCGGGGCAGCGGCCTCCGGTCAAGCCGGTGACGCGGCGTAAGTTTCCTGCATTTTTGTACTTGCAGTCTCTTATGAAAATTGACTAACTCTTTACCTCTTGCAGTGCGCCCGTATCCGGCGGCGAAGGACAAGGCGGAGCACCTCCTGGGGAGGTACTTTGCCGACGAACACGAGCGCATCGTGCGCCTCGTGGGGGAGGGGCCTCCCCGGAACCTGGTGGCCGAGGCCTACGGGCTCAGGCTTCCGGAGAGGAAGCCCCTTCCCACCCCCGGGTCTCATAAGCGGGGGAAGGATGCGGCCGGGAGCTCGGAGCCTAAAAGGCCCCGGGTGCAGAAGACCCCCGCCCCGACGACGACGCCGGCAACGACGCCGGTGAGGGCCCGGGACGCGGCCCCCGGAGCCGAACATGCCCGGGCGGCGCCCCGGGCAGAGGCGACGCCTCCGCCCCCGGAGGCCCCCGTCGAGGCCCGGGGGAAGGAGGTTGCTGTCGATGGGGCGGGGTCCGATTCGGCGGAGTACGCCCCGTCGCCAATTCGCGTGACGCTCCTCTCGCCTCTCCCGGCGGCATTGGCGCCGGAGAGGCTAGAGGTGAGGTTTTCGGGGGCGGCGCCTCCGCGCCTCTGGCCGGTTGATGAGGAGGGGGGGAGCCCCTCCGTCTTCGAGGTCCCCCCGGAGCAGGAGGCTCCGAGGGCCCTCCGGCCTGGGGCGGGGAAAGGCCCGATGATCCCCCCCCGGGCGGAGAACCCCGCCCAATCTTCGTCTTCGTCTTCGGAGGAAACTTCGTCGACGAAGACGCCGGCGACGCCGGCCGTGCTCCCGGATTCCGAAGTCCGGGGGGCCTCTCCCGGCCGCGCCGGGAGGGCCGGGCAAGGTACCTCCCTGCTTCCCGCGGGGGAGGTGGCCCGCTACGCGGAGGGCCTGCACAACCGGAAGGTGCAGGCCTTCGTAGCAGGGGGAACGCTCCACGAGCGTTTTGAGGGGCTCGAGTCCCTCGGAGCACAGGTAACCCGAGCTCTTAACACTTCCGCTTTTTTCCTGCACTTAAGATTTTTCTAACTCTATGTGTTTTGTAGGTAGCGACTGTTACCTGGGGCCTTGAGCAGCGGGTCACCCGGCTGCTCAAGGAGGCGGAGAGCCGGGCCGCCACTTGCGTGGGGCAGCGGGAGGCGGCCCTCCGGGAGCGGGACGAAGCTCTTGATGAGCTGTCCCGGGCCCGGGCGCAGGTGCACCTTTCGGAGGGCGCCTACATCCGCCTCCGAGAGGAGGCCAAGGTGCGGGAGAAGGCGCTCCGGGAGCTCGAGAGCTCCAGCATCCGGGCGGTGTCGAACGCGGGCCGCTCCGTCCGCTCGGCCTTAGAAAGCCTTGGCGTTAGCCTGGGCTCCGGGAGTGGCCCGGAGGTGCCTCCGGCGACCCTCGCGGAGGCTGTGCGTTTTCTTAACGCACAAGTCTCCGCCATCCCGGAGGCTGCGGACGTCCGGGCACGGGGCCGAGCGATCCCCGTCATCGCGGCCGCCGCGGGGCTCGTTGACTACCGTGGGGTCGGCGCCCGGGCGATCGGGGGGCGCATCCCCCGGAGCTTCCCGGAGGCCTTCGAGCCAACGCGCCGGGAGGTGGAGCTGCTGGCGGAGGGGTTCTACGACCGGATTATCCGGACGTGGTTCCCGACACCGGCACCTCCGGCCGCGGATGTCCCTACCCCGGCCGCGGAGGAAGCTTCCCGGGGGGAGGACCCCAATGCTAAAGTATGAGCCTCCCCCGGGTCTTTAGCTAGGACCCCTTTTTATTTTGTTAGACATTTTGATTCCGGTAGCTTCTTAGGAGAAGCCCCGGGCACTTGTACAAAAATATTTTGCAATGAAATATATTTGAAATTTTTCTCTTTGCAATGAAATGTTACCAGGGTTCCCGGGGGGTTACTCCCGAGCAACGGTCCGGGAGAGGCTCTCCGGGGGACGCCCAAGCGGCTTTGATTTTGCTGAGCCTTGTCTCCGGGGAGCGCGACGGGGGTACTGCCCGGGAGCCTATCCGGTTGAGGTGGCGCCCGGAGTGGCACTTGGATAATTTTGACAACAGCCGTGCTGAATTAACTCCCCCGCGCCCGAAGGCCCAGATGATACCTCCTCTCCGGATACTTCCGCCGGCTGGGTATGAGTTTTGGCCCGAAGACGTACTTCGGGACTCAGCGTCGCGTCCGGGCGCTGTACCGGGACTTGGCCCGGGAGCTGAGGGAGCGTCTCCGGGAGCTTTAGGCGTAGGGGCCTTAGGCTCGCAGAAAATCCCCCGGGTTAGGACCCGGGTTGTATCATTTCCGAAACCCACCGGAGGGGGAAGATGTCCTCCGGGTTTGCTGATCAATAAAGCGCATTGTTTCCTTTTATTGCGCCTCTTTATTTTCTTCTTCTTGGATGGTTTGGACGACTCATCTTAACAAGGATGAGCTAAGTTTGCTCGTGGGTGACCCGGGGGCCCCTGTCCCCCCCCGCCCGCAGCGGGCCGGAGGAGACCTCCGCGCGCTGTGGGGGTAACAGGGTCCCCTGGGGAACATAACCTGTAGGAGAAATATTTTCTAAGTTAGAAAATTGTAAAAACAGGATTTCCGAGGGAGGGACCTTCCGGGGTGCCCGGGGGCACCGGGAGAGGTTCATCCGGCCGCCGGGAGAGCGAGGAACCGGGAACAAGGCGCGAAAGGGGCTCATGAAAAGCCGATAAGAGCTCCGGAAGGGAGCTTCCCAGGAGACTTCGTCCGGTTGTCGTGAGAACGGGGGACCGGGAATAATGTCCCCGGGGGAAAATATGTCTGAGAAATCCATATCTTCGTAAAGCAATTGTCCGGTCGCCGTGAGAACGGGGAGCCGGGACTAAGGCCTCCGAGAGATAATCATCCGGTCGCCGTGAGAACGGGGAGCCGGGAATAACGTCGACTCACGGAGGAGGAAGATAAATCCAATCAAGCCGCGAGGGGCTGATCTTCCGGTCGCCATGAGAACGGGGAGCCGGGAATAACGTCGACTCACGGAGGAGGAAGATAAATCCAATCAAGCCGCGAGGGGCTGATCTTCCGGTCGCCGTGAGAACGGGGAGCCGGGAATAACGTCTACTCCCGGAGGAGGAAATGCCCGAAGATGGGACTTGAGTGTTTGGGCAGGGGACTAGTCTCCCAAAGTGACTCGTTACCACGGCCACTGCGACCGGGTTGCCGCTTACACCCTCAGTCCACGAGGGCTGATCGTAAGCCGCCCTACGGGAGTGCAGGCTCCGTTGTAGGGACTTGTTGGGGCTGGCCCACTTCCTCGCGGGGAGGGCATCCTCACAAGGAGGGCATCCTCGCGGGGAGGGCATCCTCGCGGGGAGGGCTTCCTCGCGGGGAGGGCATCGCCGCTAGGGGCGGTAATGAGAAAGACCTGCAATAAGACAGTTTGCAAAGCAAAACCTATGTATTGCTAATGAAATGAAGTACAGGGCCTCCCCCTGCGAAACCGCGAAAGGGGAGGAAAATACAGTGTCCCTCCTCCCCCTCCGGCGTGAACGCTCCGGGGGAGGGGACAGGCCCGTAAGGCTAAACATAGAACTTGCGAAGTAAACGCAAGTTCCACGTGTGCTTCAGCTCCTGCTCTTGAAGGTTGGAGAGCTTGTAGGCCCCCGAGCCTAGGATAGAGGAGATCCTGTAGGGGCCCTCCCACTTGGGGGAGAGCTTACCCTGGGCTTGGGGGTCTGTGACGCGCTTGAGGACAAGGTCCCCAAGGCGGAAAGCTCTCTTGCGCACGCGCTGGTTGTATGCGCGCGACATCTCGCGCTCGTAGACGGCGTGGCGGAGGAGCGCTCGGTCGCGTTCCTCCTCCACGAGGTCGATTTCTGGCCGCCGATTGTCTTCGTTGGCCCGGTAGGCTGCGGTCGTGGCTCCGTTCAGGAGCTCGACCCGCAGCGACCGGAAGCCGATCTCCGGGGGGAGGACTGCCTCCGCCCCGTAGACCAGAGAGAAGGGAGCACGCCCTGTGGCTCGGGACGGGGTCGTGCGCATCGAGCAGAGGATGCTAGGGAGCTCCTCTGCCCATACGCCCGGTTTGGAAGCGGTTTGCTCGAGTCTCCGGCGTAACCCCTGTAGGATTACGCCGTTGACTCTCTCGACGGCCCCGTTGCTTTGAGGATGGGCCATTGAGGCGAAGTGGATGACGATCCCCAGGCCTTCGCAGAATTCCCGGAAATAAGCCGAGTCGAATTGGGTCCCGTTGTCCACGGTGATTTCCCGGGGGACACCAAAACGACAAACGACGTTTTTCCAGAAAAACCGCTGAACGGCCCGGGAGGTGATGCTAGCCAAGGGCTCCGCCTCAACCCACTTTGTAAAGTAGTCGACCGCGACTACCGCATACTTGTATCCTCCGGGCGCTGGGGGGAAGGGCCCTAAGAGGTCCATCCCCCAGCGCACGAAGGGCCAAGTGATGGGGATAGTCTGCAGCGCGACAGGGGGGAGGTTCGAGCCCTTGGCCATCTTCTGGCATGCTTCGCACGCGGAGACAAGGTCTCGCGCGTCGCGCATGACCGTAGGCCAGTAGAAACCCTGCCGAAGGGCCTTGGCGGCGATGGCACGCGGGGCTAGGTGAGAACCACAGCTCCCCGCGTGGATGTCTTCCAGGAGCTGAAGTCCCTCCGACCGGGGGAGGCAGCGCAGGAGGGCTGAAGCCCCCCGCTTGTAGAGCCTTCCCTCCAGTAGGAGATATGCTCGGGCTTTGGCCCGGAGGCGCTTAGCCTCAGTCTCATTGGGAGGGTCCCCCTCTCCCTTGATGAGGGAGATGAGGGGGTCCATCCAAGATGAAGGCCGGATGATCTCGGCAACCTCTGGGACCTGGGGCTCGGGGCCTGCATCTGGAGAGACCACCGAGGGCTTCATGATGATTTCCAAGAAGGCCCCCCTGGGGAGCGTTTCCCGGGCGCTTGCTGCCCGTGCCAAGGCATCGGCCCGGTCGTTCTCCCTCCTCGGGATATGCCGGGCCTCAAGGCCGTCGAAGTGCTTCTCCATCTTCCGTACTTCCTGCAAGTAAAGACTTAGATTTGCGTCATGGCACAGGTAAGACTTGTCCACTTGGCAGACAACGAGCTGAGAGTCTCCCTTCACTAGGAGGCGCCGGATCCCCAGGGAGCGCGCAAGGCGCATCCCGAGGAGCAAAGCCTCGTATTCGACGACGTTGTTGGTTGCGGGGAACTCGAGCCGCGCGGCGTACTCGAGCTCCTTTCCCTCGGGGCTCCGGAGGACTACCCCCGCGCCAGCCCCGGCGAGACACAGCGACCCATCGAACAGCAGGGTCCAATGGTCACTGTGTCGGGGCGGCACAGGGAGATCTTCGTCCCCGGACCCAGAGGCGGGAGTCCACTCTGCGACGAAGTCGGCGAGGACCTGTGACTTGATTGCGGAGCGGCCGGTAAGGGACAGGGAGAAGGGGGCAAGCTCGGCCCCCCACTTCCCGATCCGACCGGTGGCTTCTTTATTCCGCAGCACTTCCCCCAGGGGGAGGGACGACGGGACGGTGATGGGGTGCCCCAGGAAGTAGTGCCGGAGCTTCCGGGACGCCATGAGGAGAGCGTAGCAAATCTTCTCCATCTCCGTGTACCGAGTCCTGGCCCCTTGGAGGGCCTCACTCACATAGTACACGGGACGTTGCTGCCCCCCTTGCTCCTTTACCAAAACCGCGCTGACGGCGACGGGGGTCGCGGCGAGGTAGAGGAGCAGGGGCTCTTCCGGAGACGGACTCATGAGCATTGGAGGGCTCGAGAGGTACTTCTTGAGGTCGTTGAAGGCTTCCTGGGCCTCGGGGATCCAGCGGAACCCCTCAAGCCCTCGGAGGATCTTGAAGAACTGGAGGCCCCGCTCCCCCGAACGGGAGACGAAGCGACTGAGCGCGGCCAGGCGGCCGGAGAGCCGCTGGACATCTTTGACGGAGCGTGGTGGGGGCATGTCTAGGAAGGCCCGGATCTTCTCAGGGTTTGCCTCAATGCCGCGCTGGGACACGAGGAAACCTAGGAGCTTACCCCCGCGCACCCCGAAGGCGCACTTCTCCGGGTTTAGCTTGAGCCCGAACGCGCGGAGGTTGCGGAAGGTCTCTGCGAGGTCGTCGATGTGGGAGGCTGCACGGGGACTCTTGACGACCGCGTCGTCTACGTAGACTTCGACGTTGCGGCCGACTTGATCTTTGAAGACCAGCGTCATCAGGCGCTGGAAGGTGGCTCCCGCATTCTTGAGCCCGAAGGGCATGTGGCGGTAGCAGAAAGTTCCGAGGGGAGTCAAGAAACTCGTCTTTTCCTCATCCCCCTCCGCCATCCGGACTTGATGGTATCCCGAGTAGGCGTCTAGGAAGCTCATCAGCTCGCACCCCGCGGTGGAGTCAACGAGCTGGTCGATCCGCGGGAGCGGAAAGTTATCTTTGGGGCAGGCGCGGTTAAGGTCGGTGAAGTCCACGCACATGCGCCACTTGCCGCTTGATTTCTTGACGAGGACGGGGTTTGCGAGCCACTCAGGGTGTAAGACTTCCCGTATGAACCCTGCCTCTTGGAGCCGAGCTATCTCCGTCTTGATGGCTTCTTGACGTTCGAGGGAGAGCTTCCTCAACCTCTGCTTGACAGGGGGGTGACCGGGGGTTACCGCGAGCTTGTGTTCAATAACCTCCCGGGCGACACCCCGCATGTCCGAAGGCTTCCACGCAAAAACATCGGAGTTTTCGCGCAAAAAGGCTGCGAGTCGCGCTGCATGGTCTTGGGGGAGCTCTGCCCCGATTTGGACAGTTTTGTCCTCGCTGTCTGGGGACAGCGGGACCTTCCGGAGGCCCCCTTCCGGACGCGGCTTGAGAAGGGGCCTCCCAGGGGACGGCGTAGCGATGCCTACGTCCGGGGGGGGAGCCCCCCCCCCGGGCGCCTTGATCAGGTTGATGCTTCCTATTGTGGCAGCAGCTCGCTCGTATAGAGCACGGGCCATGTCTTGGTCCCCCCGGACGTTGATCACGCCATGCGGCCCGGGGATCTTCATGCACAGATAGTTTTGGTGGGTGGCAGCCCCCAGCCGATTGATCGTAGTCCTCCCCATAATCACATTGTAGGAGGAGGGGAGGTCCACTACGTCGAAGCGGACTAGCTCGGTCCGGTAGTTCTCCGGGGTGCCGAAGGTGATCGGGAGATCTACCTTGCCCACGGGGTGGACCGCTTTCCCCGGGACAAACCCTTGCAGAGGCCCTGCTGCTGGTTGCAGGAGCTTCTCATCCACCTGCATTTCCTTGAAGGTTTTGAGGAACAGGACGTCGGCGGAGCTTCCGCCGTCCACGAGGATGCGGGCCAAGTGGCAATTGTAGATTGTCGCGGAGACAATGAGCGCGTCGTCGTGGGGGAAGCGAACCCCTCGCGCAT
Source organism: Pharus latifolius (assembly GCA_019359835.1). Classification (NCBI taxonomy): domain Eukaryota; kingdom Viridiplantae; phylum Streptophyta; class Magnoliopsida; order Poales; family Poaceae; genus Pharus; species Pharus latifolius. The sequence goes on along the minus strand of CM033330.1, from coordinate 35,306,845 downwards.
CTTCCGCCGTAAAGGTGAGGGGGACGTCCGACCACTTGGGCGGCACGGACGCGTGTAGCACCCCCACTACCTTAACTTCTCGCGCGTACTCCTTGCGCTGGCGCTTGGAGTCCCGCCCGGAGGCGGACCCCCCTACGATGACGTTGATGCGGCGCTGAGAAGTTTGAAAGGGGAGAGCGTCTGAAGGCTCCCCCTCCTGCACCTGCTGCCCCCCCGCGGGAGCGGGAAGGGCCGGAACAGCTGGCCGAGGGGGCAAGGAGGCCGGAGTCCCCCCCCCCTGCCCGCGCTGGTCGAGGAACGCCGCGAAGTGCTGCAGCAGCTGGTGGCAATCTCGGGTGGCGTGGGTACTGGACCCGTGAAAGCTGCACCATTGTCCTTCCCGGCTTCTCCCCGCGGGGCCTTCGCGGCCGCGCGAAGAGTGCCCTCCCCCATGGCCTCTCGGCTTGGGAAAGGGGCGGCTGCCCTTCGGGGGGTCGCGCGAGCCGCCTCCGCCCTCGAGGACAAAAGTGTCCCGAGGCCGTGGTTCGCTACGGCCCCCCTGCCTGGGGCGCCTGGGGGGATCCCGGGCCCCCCGCTCGGCGGGGGCAGGAGCCCCCTGGGTCTTCTTCCAGATGTCATCTTCCTCCGCGCGTGCGTACTTTTCGAGTACGTTGAAGAGCTCGTCGGCGGAGGAGGGGCAGCTTCGAGAGAGTCTTCGGTGGAGTTCCCCCGGGAGGATCCCGCTTTTGCAGGCTTCGATCACTGTGGAGTCCGGGACATGGGCCACTTTGCTTTTTATTTGGGCAAAGCGCTTCAAGAAGCTTCTGATGGTCTCTCCGGTTCTCTGGCGCACTGTGTATAGCTGTGAAGAATCCAGGGGACGTACGTAGTTTCCCTGAAAGTTGGCGCAGAACACCCGCTTCAGCTGCGAGAAAGACTTGATGGAGCCCGCCTTCAGATTGTAAAACCAGGAGCGGGCAATGCCGGTGAGGTAGAGGGGGAAGACGTTGCATTGGACGCTCTCGTCCCCCCCTGCCGCGGAGATGGCTGTGGAGTAGATCTGCACGAACTCATAAGGGTCCGCCTCGCCATTATAATGTTCGATGTGCGGGGGACGGTAGGGCCGCGGCCATCGGATGCTGCGGAGTCTTCGACACAGAGGCTGGTTCGCCCCCTGCACTTCCCGGGGGGAGCCCCAGTAACTGTCTTCTTTAACGGGGGATGCCCCCTCGTTATCCGAGTCAGGTAGCGGCCCAAGAGGGCCGCCAGAGTACTGGTGACGACGCTTCTCTTCCGGGCCGGGACTGATTTCCCGAACGTCTGGGCTTCCCTCCGGGGAGGATGGTTCCTCGGCTGGTCTCTTGCCCCGACCGGTGCGAGAGCGAGGCTCCCTGCGACAACGACCGGGGGGAGGCTCTTCCCCGCGGCTGGGAGAATGCATTCGCTCGACCTCCCCCCGGGAGAAGCGGACCTGCTTCGCCGGGGGAGGGAGCTCCTGCACTGTAGCAGCCGGCCCGGAAGCTACCGGGGCCTGCTGGGGGGAGCCCCCTGCGACGGCCCCCGGGACCGGAAAGGGGGGAGCCCCTGCACCATCCGGAACCGGGGAGGGGGCGCCCGGGGCGGCGCTTGGATCCGAAGAGGGGGCCCCTGCGGCAACGACTGGGACCGGAAAGGGGGAAGTCCCTGTGACATCCGGAACCAGTGGGGGGTGAGCCCCCTCGGCGACGTCCGGGGTTGGGGAGCCAATGCGGGGGGAAATTCACTGAGGCACGGGAGCTGCTCTGTCGACCAGCCCCGGTGCGGTACACGCAACGCGAGGGGCGGGACTGGCTCCCGGCGTAGGAATAACCCCCGGCATAAAATGACCCCCCAGCCCCGGAAGCGGGCCAGGGACGGGGTACCCCCCTGGTGCCACGAAGGGCCCGGGCATGAAATAGCCTCCCGGCACCGGGACAGGCCCGGGTGCCGAGAGGTGTCCGGAAGTATATCCCGCGGGGGGAGGGAACCCCCCGGCGGGATCATACGGGGTAGACAGCCCCGCGGAGACCGGAGGGGCCGCCGGGTAGCCCATAAACGGGGGCATGATCCCCGGATATGTGTGCGACGAAAATGTGGGGGCCGGGGGCCGCGCCAACACACTAAGGAGCTCGTCCATAGAGCGCTGGGCGCGGAGCTGGCCCTCCACGAGAGCCTCCAGCAGGGCATCCCGGGAACCCGGGAGAGCCGTCGGGGGGAAACTCGTTCCGGCCGAGGTCCCCACGGCCGCCGGGAGCGACCCGGAGGTGGAGGCACCTAGATTGAGAGGAAAGGTAGGAGGCGGTACCTGGGAATGGCCGCCTCCGGACGGAAGCGCCGGAACAGCAGCGTCACCGGGACCGGCGTCACCGGGGAGGGCGCGGGCCCTTGTTCTCGGAGGAGCCATGGCGATTTGTCACGGGTCCCCACGGACGGCGCCAACTGTCGTGGTATTAAGAATACCCCGGCAGGTTTTGAAGACGATCCTAGCGGAGATTACGCAGCGCGGGTTGACCGGGTGACCGGTCCTCCCCCGCCGGACAAACACAAGAAGACACGAGGATTTATACAGGTTCGGGTCCCGGTGGGGGCCCTAGTCCTGTCGACGCGCTCCCGACCGGAGTCGGCTGGGGAGGCTCCCTCCGGGGGAGAGGCTTCCGGAGCACGTCTGTGAGTAGCTATTCCAAATAATAATGAACTGGTCTTTCACAACAGAGGGGTACAAAGGCTATTTATAGCCTCAAAAAGAAGCAAAAAGCCTAAACTACCCCGGAAGCCACCGTCGGATTGAAGGGTAGGACCGTCCTTCTTCCGGTCAAACGTCTTGGATGCTTGACAGGTGGTCGCTGATTCCCGAGGCGTCCCGCGCGTGACCTGCACGTGATAAACAAACAGGGATTTTACCTTTTAGAAGGGCGATGACGTCCGGGACCTTTTTTGGAGGGCAGGGTCCCGGGAGCCCAAAAGGCGGCACCCGGGACAGGCACCGGAGGCATCGTCCCGGGAGCTGAAAGGCGGCGCCCGGGGCAGGCACCGGAGGCCACTGTCCCCGGGCGAATGGCGGCGCCCGAGACACGCACGGGGGGCAAGGTCCCGGGGGCCAAAAAGGCGGCGCCCGGGACATGCCCGGGAGGCATCGTCCCGGGAGCTCAAAGGCGGCGCCCGGGGCAGGCACCGGAGGCCACTGTCCCCGGGCGAATGGCGGCGCCCGGGGCCCACCCGGGGGGCACGGTCCCGGGAGCCAAAAGGCGGCGCCCGGGGCAGGCACCGGAGGCCACTGTCCCCGGGCGAATGGCGGCGCCCGGGGCCCGCCCGGGGGGCACGGTCCCGGGAGCCAAAAGGCGGCGCCCGGGACATGCCCTGGAGGCATCGTCCCGGGAGTTCGAAGGCGGCGCCCGGGGCAGGCACCGGAGGCCACTGTCCCCGGGCGAATGGCGGCGCCCGGGGCCCGCCCGGGGGGCACGGTCCCGGGAGCCAAAAGGCGGCGCCCGGGACATGCCCGGGAGGCATCGTCCCGGGAGCTCAAAGGCGGCGCCCGGGGCAGGCACCGGAGGCCACTGTCCACGGGCGAATGGCGGCGCCCGGGGCCCGCCCGGGGGGCACGGTCCCGGGAGCCAAAAGGCGGCGCCCGGGACATGCCCTGGAGGCATCGTCCCGGGAGTTCGAAGGCGGCGCCCGGGGCAGGCACCGGAGGCCACTGTCCCCGGGCGAATGGCGGCGCCCGGGGCCCGCCCGGGGGGCACGGTCCCGGGAGCCAAAAAGCGGCGCCCGGGACATGCCCTGGAGGCATCGTCCCGGGAGCTCGAAGGCGGCGCCCGGGGCAGGCTCCGGAGGCCACTGTCCCCGGGCAACCATGAACTTACCTGGACTTGGCCGCGCGGAGATTTCCCCCAACAAGTGGCATTCGATTTTCTGTGTCCTGAGCTTTGCTGTGAATTTCTGTTAATTCAAGGGCTTTTCTGAAAAGTTCACTTTGTCATTTAGGTCCCTCACAGCATTTGGCACACGATGCCACCTCTTGCACCAATTTTGATCATCTAGAAGCCCCAAATCATCCTGGTGTCGTTCTCGGACATTGTCTGTTCGCGAACCGAATGCCAACCCTTGGCTTTCGTCGTAATCGAGTCTTTTCCAGTGAACCTAACCCTAGAATCCTTTTCTCCGCTGTTCTGTTTCTGCCCAATCTCCCTCATTTGCATTCATGTGTATATTTTACTTATGTTTTGTATAAAGCCTATTTTCTGGATGCTTATGTATTGTATGTGTTGTGTGTGCTCTCGTGCGAATGCAGAGCAAGGAGCGGAAGATTTGGAAGGAACGTTTGAAGATCTAGCAGATTTCTTAGACCCAACTTGGCAAGGCAAGTCGTCACCCTTGATCATGTCTCACCCAGTATTTTGAAATAAAGTAGATTCACTGTTTTAAAGATATATGCATGCTGAATATTTGATAGAACTATGTTTAGAAACATGTGAATAGATATGACCCAACTTTCATGTGGAAACCCCTTTTTGATATCGAATCATCATGCAACCTTGTCACCCTAGGATACCATGCTTAGGCTTTAATCTTATTTAAGTATACATGTTGGATGTGAAATGGCTAATATGTGAGAAATGGATTTGAAACTCCTTTTGTGAAATGAAATGTCAAATTAGTATTAATAGTGAGGATTGGTTGGTATGGAGAGGGTGCGGTGCGCACCAGGGAATGTGGATGGCTCCTCACTATTAAGTCATAAGGACTAGAACCTTGTGTTGTGCCTCTATGCGGCATGAAAAACGTACCAACCACTTGCCTGGTATGGGACAGGCACGACTTAGTAGCTTTTTGGTATTAGCAGTTCCCTGCATGGTTTGTTGGTCTGGTTTCTCGCGTGGAGAAACTGGTTGGGCGCAGTTCGTCCGTGAGTGATGTGAGTTCAGAAAAAGCATGAGAGGAAAAGGTGGAAAGAAGGAAGACGCCCTACGCCTAAGATTAAGCCGTGCGCGGTTGTAATCAAAAAAAGGTCAGATGTCTCGCGTGGACAGAGCAAGGCCATGTGTCCTGCGGGAGCATAAGCCAAGGCTAGGAAGTAAGGCAGTGGGGAGGACCCACAACGGTACTTGAGACTTAATTGTCTATTTACCGGGCGGGGATACTGTTAATACTAAACTGCAAAAGCGTTGTGTGATCTCGGCCTTGTCACATGTGTATAAGTCACATGGAGTTGGCCCGACTTGAAAGTCGAGTGAAGAAGTGGATTTAAAAAGAGGTACACCTTTGCAAAGTGTAAGAAAAGTATCGGATACTCTGTACTCCCAGTTCATGGAGTATGTTCGCGGTGGATTTATCCATGTGGTTCAACACAAGTAACTATTTGGAATGTTTTCATAATATGGTTAATTCAAATGGTGGATCACGGAGGATCGCCATTCACAATGTTTTCTTAAAAGTCTATTATAAGGTTTTCAAAAACCCCGCTGTTGAAAACAAAACCCTTATTTGAAAGATCAAAGGATTGAAATCTATACTATTTATAATTATAAGACTTAACCCCTTTTCTTGATCACTCCTCATCTATGTAATTGCATTTGTAAATAAATGACTTGCTGAGCATTGTGTCAAAGCATGCTCACCCTTGCCTTTTCAAACAAATCAGAAGAGGGATTCGCCGATCCCGATTCGTTTGGTTATGAAGATGAAGCAGAAGATGGGAACGCCCCAGATGATTCGGAGTTCTAGGAGGGTCTCGTGCCGAGTTGAGTCCGATGTGGAGGAAGCCCTACCAGAACCGTTGCTGCCAGAAGTGAAGATCTTTGTTGTTGCTGTCTGCTTCGTTTTGTGTGTTCGGTATCTTGATGCCGACTCTTGTATGGATAAACTTGTTATTTTCGTAGCAACTCTAAGTAGCGTCATTCTGGGCGCTATGTTAATGTAATATCGGTCCTTGTGACCTCGTACCTGTTTAATTATGTTTTATGCTATAGCTGCTTTCCGCTTGTTGTGAGTTTTGTAATGGTCCAACCTGTGTGCAATCCACCTGGCCGGTTGCCACGGGATTCCTGAAATGGGGTTCCCACAGGAGATGGTATCAGAGCAAAGGCTCGACTGTAGGTCGTGACCCTTAGATAGATATTGGCGTGCCTAGAGCAAAAAATCGTTAGTCTATTTGATTAAAAAATTAATTTCGAAAACCTAATTTCTTTAAACAAATTATGCTGAATAATTTATCTCCTCACCTTGTCTCTTTGAAAAGGATTTGAAAATCATTTTAACTCCTAGAAGTTCTGTGTTCTGTTCTTCAGATGGCTTTCAGCAAGAAGTTTGTGCATGGAGATGAGCTAGGATCATGGGCATTACTTTTATGGATGATGCTGCAATTCTTGGGAGCTTTGGATAGCCAGCGGCCAGTGTACTGTCGGACCCCCATTTGAGGGATCCGGTGGCAACCGCCCAGGTGGGTTGCACTCAGAAAAGGTACATTGCAGCTCACAACAACAAGATGCATTATATAAAAGTGCGAGTAATTAAAAACAAGTGTTGATCACAAGGACCAACATTACAATAACTTAGCGCCAAAATGACGCATTTAAATGTTGATACAAATTAGGGACTTTTCGACACAAAGGTTGGCACAAAATGAAACAACAATAATAAGCAAAAGGACTTCATCAGTCTTCTTCTTCTGCAGCAGCGGTGTACGGGCCTTCTCCACATCTGACTCCACCTTGGTGCATAACCCTCTATCAAGCTTGGTCTTCAGTTTCTTCTTCTTGTTCCACATTCGGTTCAAGACCGTAAGATTCAGGGTCGACGAATCCTTCTTCTAAATTCGTTTGTAAAAGCAAGGGTGAGCACATTGTCCATATGGTGCTCAACAAGTCCCAAATAAGAATGCAAGCATATATAGATGAGGGGGAAATTTCTCACAGAATAGCTCTTTGGCTTTGTATATGTATATAGGATAGATTTTCACACTTGGTTTTTGGAGAAAAGACCTTTATTTTCAAAAGCGGTGCTTTTAAAACCCTAAGCTAAATTCTCAGAAAATGTTGTGTGTGGCGGTCTTTCATGAGTCACCACTTTATTCTGATTTTGTGAAAACTTTCCAAAAGCTACTTGTGCTGCATCGACGTGAATAGAATCCACAGCGCGCAGACTCCATACCCTGGGAGCTCAGAGTATCCGATACTTTTTAAACTTTGCAAAGGTGTACCACCTTAATCCACCGATCATTCGGCTTTCAAGTCGGTACCTCTCCATGCGACTCTTACGCATGTGACAAGGCCGAGATGACACAACAATTTACAGTCCTAGCATTAACTATTCCCTGCCCGGTAAATAGACAGTCAAGTCTCAAGTACCGTTGTGGGTCCTCCCCACTGCCTTTCTTCCTAGTCTGGATCTATGTTCTCGCAAGACACATAGCCTCTCTTGATTACAGTTGCGCACGACTTAATCTGGCATAGGGCGTCTTCCTTCTTTCCACCTTTTCCTCTCATGATTTTTCTGAACTCACATCACTCATGGCCTTCTGCGGCCCACCAGCTCTCGCAAGACACTGGATCGACAACCATTGCAGGGAAAAGCTAATACTAAAGAAAGCTACTAAGTTGCGCCTGTCCCATAGACAGGCAAGTGGTTGGTACATTTTTCATGCCGCATAGAAGCACAGCACAAGGTTCTAGTCCTTATGAATCTCTAGTGAGGAGTCTTTCACATTCCCAGCGCGCACACAGCACCATCCACTCAAACCATCCTCACTATCGATTACAATCACATTTTCTTTCACAAAAGGGTTTTGGATATACTTTTCTCATATGTGACCATTCAACATTTATCATATTATCTTGAGCATAGTATAGCCTAAGCATGATATTCTAGGCTGACAAGGGTGCAGGAATATTCAATGTCAAAAGGGGCTTTACAATCTTTTAGGTCATATCTAATCACTTTATTGAAACATAGTTCTTATTTGAACTTAAGGCATGCATATACTTGAAAACAATTAACGTATTTCATTTCAAAATATTAGGCTAGACATGATCAAGGGTTGAGACTTGCCTTGCAGTGATGGGTCTAGCTGCTCAGATGAATCCTCGAAGATCTCCTCGGTTCCTTCAACGTCTGGTTCCACGGCGGATACAAACAACACATACACACTATATAAGCATACAAGTACTAGAAAATAATATGTAAATACATCATGCATGTAGGGGTAAGGGTTTGGACAAGGCCACTTGACATTGATCGAAGAGATGGGCTCAAAAGGACTTGAATGTCGAAAGGCTGACATTGGGCTCATGGCTTGATATAGCCCTAAATTGGTTCTAGGTCTGTTTTCTGGAGATGTGGCAATAGGAAATATTGTAGAGCATGGTTCAAAAGGCTTAGTGGACAAAGTGGCATTTCAATTGCTCAAATGTAATAAGTCTAAATCATCTAATGCCACTGGTGGACATGCACTGACATAGTGCTAGACATGGCCAGAAACTAGGGCATTGGATAACTTTTGACTCAGGACTCGAATTGATGCACAACTCTATCTGGGGTTTAGGCATTGATAACAGCTACAAAACTCTCAACAGGCTCATGGGCAGAAAGTGGCCGGAAGGTGGCCAAATCCGGTGAGCAAGCACGGTGGTCTGGACATGAACTGAACCACTGAATAGCAATCTTGGCATGATCATAACTTTTGATCCAGGTCGATTCAGGAGTCGGGCTAGTAGACAATATTGCTCATGGTACTGAGATCTATCTAAGGGATGAAGTGTGCGGGGCTAGATCGGCCGGGGAGAAATTCCGGTGACCGGCGCTGGAGAAGACGACTCCTAAATTGGGCGTTTTCGATTTAAAGAGTTCGAAGTCGATTCATTGCTCAGGGAGTGAGAGGGTGAGGTGAGGGGGCTATTTGTAGGGTTAATTCGGCCGGAGAATGGCCGGAGAAGCTTGGCGACGAGGACCAGTTCACTGGTGGCGCGCAAACTACAGAAAGGTTATGATCGCTGCTCAATTTTGAAATCTAAGTTTGTAGGCTTGCTCAAAGGGGTGTACTGAACAATTTTCATCACTGGCACGAGGATTAATTCGGATTGTATCGGCCAGCATTGAGGAAACAGGGCATTTGGGATTTTCCGACGATCGCCGGCGTTAGGGTTCACCGGGGGCCAATTAGATGCTATGGTACGAAGAGAGGGATGAAGGGAGCTTACTGGTGGCGTTGGTTTGGAGAAAGAAGCTTCGGGCGAAGCTGGGGCCGTGATCTTCAGGAACTGCTCGCCGGGAAAGAAGATCTTCGCGGCGGCGCTGGAGAACTCAGCTGCTCTCTGGTGGTGGAGGCTAAGGCTTGCAAATGCGGGTGGTGTGAAGAGATGATGGGCAAAGGGGGGGGGCTTTATATAGCCACGGGATTGAGCTCTCGGGAGCTGCAGCAATCGCCGGGGAGATTTTCCTTCTGGCGCTGGGGCGGTCATCGAGGTATGTCGGGACACGGCGGGGCTCTGACAGAGGCGGAGCATCGCGCGAAATCGGGATTTCGTCAGGAAGGCGGGATGATGATCTCCGGGATGGCAGCCATGTGGCGTGGAGCTCCTGACAACAGTAGGCACGCGCGCGCGCGGGGAAGAACACGGCACAGTGCGGTGAACTGCTTCCACGGTGGCGATACAGCTGTGCGCGGTGAAGGCTACGTGGCTATGAAGGTGGCAGCGCGAGGAACTTCGCCAGCGGCGAGTTCAACGGCGAGGCAAAATGGCGGGCGCTGGTTGAAAACGGCACAGGGACCTGGTTGCAAACTTTGGACTGAAATGTGACAATTTGGACTGAACTGTGAAGGTTTTGGCTCGGGAATATGGGCCTATTTGCAATTCTGAAGAACTGAAGGACTGATTTGAATTCTGACTTTGCAGATGAGTGCTACTAAATGTCTTAGACTCATCCAGCAGGAAAAATGGTGAAATCCGATAAGATCTGGTGGTTTTGGCAAAAATCGAAAATAGGGTAATTAGGGTAAACAGGGTAATTAGGGTTTGAAACTTTTGTCGAGGCTGAAACTAGGGTTTCGGTCGAGATTCTGGAATTCTTCCAGAAGGGAAAAATGTTCAGAAAAATGAAAGAAAGGTAATTACTTGATCAGATCTGGATTTGGAGGTGATCTGGGACTTTTAGCCTTTTTGGGTTTTCTAAAAGGACTAAACTAAAGCACTTTTGGACTGAAATGTAAAAATGATCTGGGAGATGAAGTTTAGCAGCCAACTTTTTAGGTTAAGGTAGTGGCATACCTAAGATCAAGATAGGGTTGAGACAACAGTGACGAGGATTGACACCCGGGTCACTTCCAATAAACTTTTGGTTCAAGACAAGTTCGAACCAGACATCTATCTGATGATGCGGACTCAAGTTATTCTGAGGGACATCACCATGAGGTCGCAAGCTTTACGCGATCAGGTCGCGGATTTCGTGCGATCAGACCGTAAGCCTTGCGCGGTCAGAAGTTCGTAGGCTATACGCGAACTACACATTCGGGATATTGCGCGGTCAACCAAATCCCGTGGTCAGAACATCTGCCGATCAGGATACCTGGGATCTATCTATTCGGTTGCCCATACAACAGGATATTCTAAGTATCCCGAAGATTCCTACATGTGGAGAATCAACCGTCAGGAGGTTAACACGTACAGTTATCCATGAATAACACGTGTTTAACCTACGTGGAGGTTAAGAGCAGTTCCAAAAACCGTATCCAACCGTCCGTGCAACCGATTGATGCAGTTTCCTTCACATGGCACCCTTTCAAACAGTATAAAAGGATGGCATGAAGCATCAATCAAGAGAGATCGAAGTTAGCCAAGTCTTCGGCACACCTTATATAGCATTTTTATAAGCTTTCTTTGGCTTATTTTTGTACACTTTTAAAGGAAAAATCCTCGCCTGTGAGGACTTTTCCTTCCATTTGTAAACCTTTTTACCACACAAAGTGAAATATCAACAGGACGTAGGGCATTTACTCCCACCATCGAGGGCCCGAACCTGTCTAAATTCTCTGTGCTCCTGTTCACCATTGTTCAGCATACCTTCCCGAAGGGTCATCTTGAAAGGTCTCACAATTACAAATTCTGCATAAGTTCGGCTGAGGACTCCGAGTCCGAATCGTCGACAGCTGGCGCCCACCGTGGGGCCTTTCTCAAGGCGTCTTAATTGAAATTCGGAGGTTCGCCGAAACATGGCTGGAGCATATGATTCCGAGAACGATTTCGATCTCGAGGATTATGCCCATATACCCATGCCTTCTCCAAGCGATCCTGTTCCGATGGAAGAGGTCGAAGGCCAGAATCTTCGCCAGGCTGAATCATCTCCCCAAGTCATGTTAATCGACCAGGAGGTAACTGGCACAAGGTCAGAACCCACAGAGGTTCTTAATGTTCTAGGTGATGAGTCCGGCCCGTCATACGATCCCGCTGAGGGAAAATATGATGGTGACCCTGAAATTAGCCCAGGAAGGTTCGACCCTGATAACCTCCACCGTCTCTTTGATTTCGAGTCCGACTCGGAACAAACCGAGATGTTCTCCCCATCGGCGACCTCACTCCCTAGGCAGTTCGCTGCGTTGTCGGAAGAAACTCCCGATCAACAGGCTGCCAGGGAAGAGCAAGATCGCAAACAGAAGGAGGAGCAAGATCTCGAGCAACAAAACAACGAACTACGCAGAACTGCCCTAGAGGCTCTTCAAGATGCGCAGGCTCGTTACAATGCTGCCCCGAGTTCTTCTCGACGGTCGCGTGGTCGTAGACATGACCAGACTCCTTCTTTACCACCGGAGCATTTCCCAGTGGACGAAGAAACAATAACACCTGGTGCCCCTAGGAGAAGTACCCATGGTCGACTGCCATCTATCGCGGAAGTCATGCGCAATTTTCCTCCTACGGTCACAGATGCGCAGGGACCGGCCTTTTTCAGGATCCTGGCGGAAAGACTGGATGAGGTCGCATCCGAGGCGACCCCGACAGCCTCTTCCCGCTCAGTGACACATTCCCGTGAGCGAGATGGTCCTCATTCTGGCTCTGGCCGACGGAATTACCCGCCGCCTATACCGTCCCGACAGGACAAATATCGGCGAATGCAGGACTCTCGTAGTAGGGATCGAGTTCCCGTTCACTCTCGTTTGGGATCCCGAGTAACCTCGCCATTAAGTGAGTTTGCTCGAAACCCGACCGAAAGTCGCAGAACGGTTCACGGTCCTTACGTTGGTTGCAAAGCTTTCTCGCCTGGCCTACGAGCAGTCGTTTGGCCCGATAAGTTTCGACCAAGGGCCATTGAGAGGTTTGATGGAACTCAAAACCCATCTGAGTTCCTTCAGATCTATATCACTGCCATCCAAGCAGCAGGAGGCGATGACAAGGTCATGGCTAACTACCTGCCAACAGTCCTCGTAGGACCGGCTAGAACCTGGTTGTTCAATCAGCCTGAGGGTTCTATCTACAATTGGGAAATGCTATGCGATGCCATCCTCAGCAATTTCCAAAACTGTTACCAAAAGCCGGGTAGGGAGGACGACTTGCATAGACTGCGGCAAACTTCGACCGAAACGCTTCGGCAGTTTGTCAAGAGGTTTGTCGGGGTAAGAAATACCATCCCGAACATATCTGATGGCTCCGTAATCAGGGCATTTAAACATGCCGTTCGATACCGAAGATTCACTGAAGACTTGCTCATCCACCCTCCTCGATCGGTGGCCGATCTGTTCGATATGGCTGATCGATACTCCGATGCAGCCGAGGCAGTCGAATGGAACTGAATGGTTGACAAGGGGGACCTACCGCCCCAACCAGGCTTCAAGGACGCCAAGAAAGAAGATTCAAGCAAAAAGCCGGAGTCTTCACCGGGTGGGAAGTCAAAAAAGTCGAAGAGGAACCGCTCTCGACAGTACCGTGAGGTCGCGGTCGCAGAGAAACCACCTTCGACCAAAGGTAATAAGTCTTCTTTTAAAAGTAAAACTGCTTCTGGTGGCCGGGATTCCGACCAACCAGAAAAATCAACTAATCCGCAGGAGGGCAAAAGATGGTGTCCACTCCACAATTCCGCAGGCCACGATCTCAAAAACTGCAGGAGTTGGTTGAGACAGCTGGATGATTTCTACCAAGGAGCTGGGCCAATGCCAACCTTACCGCCCAAAGAGCAGGCGTGCGGGGTTAGAGACGTCGATGGAGACGAAGAAATGGCTTACCAGGTACCTCAAAATCATGTTAATGTCATTTTCGGAGGTTCCTCCTCTTTCGTTTCCAAAAGGCAGTTTAAAACCTTTTGCCGAGAGGTTAACCAAACGGAGACATCCCTTGGTGAACCTCAATATCCCCATTGGTCGGATATGCCTTTGACGTTCGATCGCGCTGACTGTCCTGTGGGGCTAACTCGACCATTGAGGTTACCTCTGGTTATTACCCCAATCATCAGTAACGCGAGAGTCGAAAGGGTCCTGATCGATGGGGGAAGTTCCCTTGATCTTTTATTGGTCAAGACACTCGACGAGATGCAAATTCCTCGTTCGAAGATCAAGCCCATAATCCATCCGTTTTATGGGATAATCCCAGGCCCCTCCATGATGCCATTGGGACAAGTAGTCCTCCCGGTCACTCTGGGAGAACCGGATAACTTTCGAACAGAATTGGTTACTTTCGATGTAATCGATTGTGATTCAGCTTATAATGCAATCTTTGGCAGGCCGACTCTTGCTAAGTTCATGATGGCAACGCACTATGCTTATCAGTGCGGGAAATTGCCTGGCCCCAAAGGTGTCATTTCGGTCCGAGGTAGTCGCAACGTGGCGCTCACGTGCGACCGGCTATCTTTGGAGATGGTCGATCAACTTCCCCTCCGGGACGCTCAGGTCGCCACTGTCGCCACCGATGCGATCAGGGCTGCTCCTCGACCAGATGAGAAACTCAAACAAGTTCCTTTGTACCCAGATGACCCATCCAAGACAATTCGGGTTGGGTCAGCCCTGGATGACAAATAGGAACTCGACCTCGTTGCTTTCCTCCGGGCTAACGCAGATGTGTTTGCGTGGAAACCGTCCGACATGCCCGGTGTCCCAAGGGAAGTAATTGAGCACAGGTTAGCAATTCGACCTGGACAACGACCAATAAAGCAAAAGCTCAGGCGTTTTGCCACCGACCGACAAGAAGCCATCCGAGAAGAGTTAGACAAACTCTTACAAGCCTGGTTTATCCGCGAAGTGAATCACCCGGACTGGCTCGCCAATCCGGTCATGGTCCGCAAGTCAAATGGCAAGTGGCGCATGTGCGTCGACTATACTAGCATCAACAGTGCCAGTCCGAAGGACGACTTTCCCCTTCCCCGCATCGACCAGCTGGTTGACTCCACTGCGGGTTGCAAACTGATGAGTTTTCTGGATGCCTACTCAGGATATCATCAAATTAGCATGGCAGAAGACGATGAAAAGAAAACTGCCTTCATCACCCCGTTCGGCACATACTGCTACGTCAGAATGCCGTTCGGTCTCAAGAACGCTGGTTCCACGTACCAGCGCTTGATGCAAAAGACCTTTCTTTCCCAGATAGGGCGTAATCTCGAAGCATATGTAGACGATTTGGTTGTAAAAAGTACCAAAAGATTGTCTCATTTGGACGATCTTGCTGAAACCTTCTGTAACTTAAAACGCTTTGGAATAAAATTGAACCCCGAGAAATGTTCTTTCGGGGTTTCTTCAGGAAAGCTTCTTGGTTTTCTTGTATGTTCCAGGGGCATTGAGGTTAATCCTGAGAAAATCAGAGCTATTGAACAAATGAGGTCGCCCTCAACCATGAAGGATGTTCAACGCCTGGCTGGTCGCATGGCGGCTTTAAGTCGCTTCATATCACGATTAGGCGAAAAAGGACTACCTTTCTTTAAAGCCTTGCGGAAACATCATAACTTCACGTGGTCTGACAAGGCCGAACAAGCGTTTCAGGAGGTAAAAACATATCTATCCAGTCCGCCAGTATTGGTGTCTCCTGAAAAGGAAGAACCATTACTTCTGTATTTGGCGGCCACCCCACACGCGGTCAGCGCAGTTCTGATCGCGGAAAGGGAAGGAGTACACAGACCCGTCTACTATGTGAGCGAAGTACTTCATGGTCCTAAAGAGCGCTACCCTGAGGTCCAGAAGATACTTTACGCACTACTGATGGCTTCCCGTAAGCTACGACATTACTTTCAAGCACACAAGATCACAGTACCCTCCTCTTTTCCTTTAGGGGATATTGTTCGAAATCCAGAAAAATCTGGTCGAATCGCTAAATGGGCGGTCGAATTCGGTGCCTTCGAAATCTTTTTCACCCCTCGCACGGCGGTTAAGTCTCAGGTTTTAGCCGAATTTGTGGTCGAATGGACCAACCCTGAGCCACCCGTGCAGTTGGCGAAGGAACTGGAGTGCCCCGATTATTGGACAATGTACTTTGACGGCTCCCGTAGTTTTCAACACTCGGGGGCTGGAGTGGTCTTAGTTACGCCTCAGGGCGAACAGCTTAAGTATGTTATTCAACTACACTTTGTTGCAACCAACAATGCAGCAGAGTATGAAGGTCTTCTTGCAGGGCTCCGGGCAGCAAAATTCCTCGGAGTCCGTCGATTAGTGGTGAGGGGGGACTCACAGCTGGTCGTAAACCAGGTAAACAAGGAGTACAGCACCTCCGATGAGACAATGGCTCATTACCTGGGGGAAGTGAGGAGATTGAAAAAACACTTCAGTCACTTCGAAGTCCAATACATCCCGCGAAAGGACAACATTCTCGCAGACCAATTATCCAAAATTGGATCCTCACGCTCATCCGCTCCGGCAGGAGTGTTCATTGAACACTTGGACCATCCTTCGATCATGACTTCGGTCGAGGATGATCCGGCAATAGCCTTCGTTGACAACCTCGGTCAGGAACAAGATTGGACTCATCCATTGAGGGTCTATCTTGAACATGGGACCCTACCCGAGGACGAAACCAAAAGCGATCGGTTAATTCGAAAGGCGCGTCTGTACAAACTCATAGATGGGGTTATGTATAGAAAGGGTACTCAAGGAGTATTCATGCGCTGCATATCTCAGGAGGAAGGAAAATCCCTCTTGAAAGAAATACACGACGGTGTATGCGGTGCACACGCGTCACACTGAACACTGGTCGGAAAAGTTTTTCGACAGGGATTCTACTGGCCTTCGGCACTCGATGATGCCAAGCTTATGGTCAAGATGTGTCCACAGTGTCAGTTTCATGCAAGACAGGTTCATCAACCTGCTTATGCATTGCAAACTATTCCTCTCGCATGGCCTTTCGCGATCTGGGGAATGGACATCGTCGGTCCTATGCCACAAGCGGTCAATGGATACAAGTTTTTGTTCGTAGCCATTGACACGTTCACAAAGTGGATTGAGGCCGAACCAGTACGAAATATTACTGCATCAGCCGCACAAAAGTTCTTTCACAAGAACATTGTGGCACGATTTGGTGTTCCAAACCGTCTCATCACAGACAACGGTTCTCAGTTCGCTAGCGGTCTTTTCCTAGACTACTGCGATCAGATTAGGACCAAGGTGTGCTTTGCTTCCGTGGCCCATCCACAAAGCAATGGTGCCGTAGAACGGGCCAATGGGCAAGTATTGCAAGGCATCAAAAAACGTGTTTTTGATCGCCTCAAGACCCGCTCGGGGGCTTGGGCAGACGAGCTTTATACTGTTCTATGGGCACTACGGACTACCTCTAGTCAAGCCACCGGTGAGACACCCTTCCATTTGGTCTATGGGGCCGAGGCTGTGTTGCCTATGGAAGTAAGTATTGGATCTGTTCGCACGAATCAATTCGAACAGATCAACCAATCCGAACAGCGATCGCAAGATCTCATCCTCCTGGAAGAACGGCGTGATCGCGCCCTGATCAAGTCCGCGGTATACTTGCAGGCTCTACGCAAGTATCACAGTAAAAAGGTGCGACCACGTGATCTCAACGTGGGCGACTTGGTTTTACAAAAAATTCAAGACCAGTCTAACCGCAATAAATTCTCCCCAAAGTGGGAAGGACCATACACTGTCGTCACGATGCCGCGGCCAGGGTCTGCGCGGTTAGCCATGGAGGATGGTCGGATTTTGTCCAATACTTGGAACATCGATCAACTTCGCAAGTTTTACGTGTAAGTATTCCAATCGCTTTTTTCCTGTTCAATTAGCATCTTTTCATAAAAAACATGTCTTGTTTTCATACAATGAGTGTTTTTCTTTAAGCCCAAATTATACAAATTCGACCTGGAGCTGATCGCCGGCGGTTAGGTTACTACAGTATTTTTTAATCGGATTCGCTGGTCGATACCATGATCACTTCCAGATAAGTCGCTCCTAAATAAGCCGTTTCTCAACGCACACGGGACTATCTGGCTAGTCCTCGGTCATCTGGGTGGCTACCAGTTTGCAATAAGGTTAAAATGTTACTTTAATCTTGACCATCGGCTTGAAGCACATATCCCTGGTCATCATACTTATGTTTTCCCCTCTGCTTAAAATACTAAGGCTTCAGTATTCGTAAAACAGAGGCGGGGGCTAGAGGAATATACTTATAGTATGAAACTTATGATGTGAATAGGCACTTTCTTTTGAAAAAATAGTTTTACATACATAGCATTGTAATTACAATTGTTTGGTTACAAAATATAAGGATCATTCGATCCTCAGCTCAGCCAAGAGTTTGTCAACGAAGGGCTTGACTTCTTCTATAACGGCGTCAAGCAGTTCTTCACTCTCGACCTCAACCGGTCCCACCAGCGCGCTCAGATTCGCATCTGGGCCATGGTGAAGTCGAACCCGGCTGAGTACAGCAGAAGCGGCTGATCGGACTCTCGTCCTGATTGTCTCTTCACGTCGCCGTAAATCTCCAGGGAGATATTCGAGCAATGATTCTGCTTGAGTTGTGAGCAGTGATGCCCAATCGCTGACACTTGGGTCGTCCTTCCTCAACTCTACCACATTGGTATTCAAAAGGCTGGCCACGGTTTTCAGTTTTTCGAAGACCAGTAGGCTCAACTCTTTGACCGCTTGGTCGGTATGGTTGAGTGAGGACTCGAGAAGCATCTTGTCCTGGCCGAGCTGTGTAATGCGACCTGCTTGCGCTGTACAGAGAAAAGAGGTTATTAACAAGAAACGGTTTTAAGTTTTCTCAAGTTGAGAATCGACTTACCAGCCTTCTCAGACTGAAGTTTATTGATTTCAGTCCGTAGTTTCTTGAACTCTGTAACTGAGTTCAGCCTTATCTTGGCTAACTCTTTCTTCAAGAATGTAACCTCTCTGCAGCAAAATCAGGTCAGTCACAATTAAAGCCTACTTATATTAACAGAAGAATGACGATCCTCACTTGCGCAAGCCGTCACGATCTTTTTGAACAGCCGCCATGCTAGCCATTGCGGCATGCGACTGGCTCGTCACCCATGACAAGCCCTGTGACACAAAGCAAGAGAGTTAAATATACTCTAAAGGCGGTTCAAACGCCGAAACAGGGGTCATCATACCTTCATAAACTTATTTAAAGCGGCATCATCCATGCTAGCAGGGATCCTTGCTAACGCGCCGGAAGTGCCTGCGACAGGGACAGTTGATGGGAGTGCCGGCTGGACGCCACCCCCAGAGGCCACTGGTTGCGACCCGGTCCCTGTACTTGTTTCACCTCCCGCGGTCCGGACGACTTCCTGAACCACGGGAGTAGAGCGCTCTTCATTAGAGGCTCCCTCATCAGCCCTAGCTTCAACCTCCCCAGTGGCGGTTGAAGGTGTAGGCGCTGTCTTCTTTTGCCTAACAGGAAGAATGGGTCAGGCAGCTTTTATCTAAGATTACTGTCAAGTAAGAGTTCTTACCTTATTTGAAATCCCATTCGTTCCTGGGACTTCTGGGAAAATTCCCCTTGCGAAGGAGAGCCGTCTCCAGTTCTTGCCTTCCTTATGGTAAATAAGACAGCACCCCCCTGAAAATGTCGCGTTACAGGCATATTCTTAGGGAACAGGTAAAAACACATAGGTCTTTACCTGGGCCACCGGACTAACTGGTGGGGCTGCATCCGAAGGCCTTGGCGATTCCTGAGTTGCTGGAACCGTCACAGCCGGCCTTTGTTCGTCTACCTCCTCCTCTGTCCGCGGAGGTGGAGGATTTTCCTCCCTGGAACCCCCATTGGTCCCAGGGGGAAGCTCTCCTTCCTATATATACATCAACTTATCAAATGTGCAGAAAGAGCCATGGAGGGAATGATCGAAAAAATCCTTTACCTTAGTCGTCCCTTCGACCAGGGAAGCAGAGATGATTGACCCTGAAACCTCGGGGGCTTCAGGAATTGGAAGGTCACCCGCGACCACAAGATCTTCGGTGGTCGCAGGGTCAGCCACGGCCACCTTTTCGGCAGCTGTGGTTTCTGCGGGGCAGCTTGGGGCATCTCTGGATGGAAGATCCGCGATCTTCCTCCTTCGAAGGATCAGAGGAACGTCATCCTCTTCCTCCTCGCTCCCCTCTCCCTGTACGACGAAGAAGTGATTCCATGTCGCGCCTGAAAAAGTAGCAGGAATGCGATATCTTACCGCAGTCTTTCTTGCGAGACGAGGAACGCTTCGTGAAGACCCCTCCCCAGGGTTCAGCTTGGTCTTCTTAGAGGCAGGACTCTTTGTCCTGGGTCTCTGAGAGACCTTCTTCACGTTCCTCGCTGTCGGCTTCTTCAGTGAGCGGACATTTTCACTTGGGAATGTCGCATCCGCAAACCTCCCTAAGAGCTATTCTCATTCCAATGGGATTGATTAGTGCTGGACATACATGAGACCTGTAAAACAGAGGCCAAGTGGAAAGTTTACCTTTCGGCGCTCCTGTTTAAGGTCGTCGCCGGCATGAATCAAGCTTTGGGGGCGAGGCGATCCCTTGGGGCCCTCTACCTCGGCGTTGTACGCCCTGAGGAGGTAGTTAGTCCGCCTCTCAATCTCAGCTGAGGGCAGGACTGTTCCCAGATACGAGTTAAATTGATACATTTCAAAAATGACATAAAAGGATTTCAATGTCAGAAATGAATACCTTCGTTATAGTCCAGGGTAGTGTCCGCGATGGACTTGATCTCCCAAGCCGGATGAGCCCTTTCATGCAGGGGGCTCACCCGATTCTTCACAAAGTCTCGGATGACGTCACGTGCCGTCAGCCCTTGTTCGACTAAGTGAAGGATCACCTCGGCATGCTTCATGAACTCCGCGTTCATCGCCGGGAGAGTATCTAACTCGCTCGGCTTCTCCGGCCGCGAGTTCTCAAACCACAACCCGCTCTCGGTCGGCGGGGTGCAGTAAAACCATTTCTGGTGCCACCCGTGCACTGAGTCTCGCAGGGGTGGGGAGGGATACTCCTTTTTATCCCTCAGCCGGAAGTAGATGCATCCGGCGGCGTTGGTGCTCTTAGACCACGCCGAAAAGTAGAATCGTCGGAAAAGATCCACGCTGGGATATATTCCGACGAAGGCTTCTGTAACACCCTAGTTTTGGGGGTGAAAAGTTTTGCATGAAAATCCTGCATGCATGTATCTCTGTAGTAGTAGCCAGATCAGCCGAACTCTAATCTCTCGCAAACCCTAAAAATCTCCAAATCTATTCTCTAGATCCAGATCAAGATCTGACCATCCAGATTTAACCTACCAATTACCCTGAAGATAAAAGTCTTCAGGAGCCAGATCAAATTCTGACCCTAACTCTCAGTACCTAAGCCCCTCTCTGTTTTCGAAAACAGGAAAATTCAGATTTACTCTAAGTACCCCAGTTTCCAGATGATTGAATTATTCTGATTTAACCCTATCCAGACTCAAGTAACCCCTGGAATATGTTCCTAGGTTCATCCTCAACTCACTTCAAAAAGTTGGGAGCCAGATTGATTCATCTAAACACTTTTCGCAGTTTAGTCGAAATTTTACTGCGAATAAGTCCTTTTCTGTTTACCTGGAAGCCTGAAAAGGCTAAAATCTGCAAATCAATTCCAACTCCAGAATTTCTTCAGGAAACACCTTCCAAATACTATTTGATACAGATCTCCCTTTTGATCAGACTTCAAAATCTCTCTCCAATCACCAGAATTCAAAATCGACAAAATCCAGATTTATTTTACCCTAATTTTACCCTATTTTTGAAAATAGGTGAAATCCCTCAAATCTTATCAAATTTTCTCTAAATTTGAGTTGAATGAGTACTAATAGAAATGTTATACTCAGCCATGAAATCAAATCTCAAATTAACCATCTCTAAGACAGAAATTGCAAATCAGTCCAGATTTCAAATAAGAATCGTTACAATTTGGTCCCTGGTTCGACCAGGCTACTGTGCACGACCAGGACGTTTATTCGACCACGAGCGCCGGATTTGGTCATCGCCGTTGCCGCTGCCGTGGCTTCGTCGCCGGCGGTCTCCAGCGTTGCCACCCCAGCCACTGTGTCCCTGCCGCGTGTGCGCATCGTGTTCGCCACCGTGGAACCACCTCGCCGCCAGCAGCGCCTTCGCTCTCCCGCGCGCGCGCCCGACAACGGCAGCACAATTGCGCCACGTCGCAAGCATGCCTTGAGGAGGCATCAATTCGCCTTCACCTCCACCAGAGCAGCAGCGCAGCCGACACGACCGGTGAAGACGTCGCTTCGCCGCCTGTCATCGCCGCCGGTCACTTCCCAGTCAATTCAAGCCGGCTTCAACTCCCCGTGCAATTGTAGACGTTGGGAGCCCCCGCAGCCTCGCCTATTTAAACCCCCTGGACTAAGCAACCATCTTACACCCCTTCGCACCAGCAATCAGTAAAACTCGCCGTCTTCTTCGTCTTCTTCGGCGAGCTCGAGAAGAGGCGCACGGTGCCAAGCCTCTACACTGCTTCCTCCTCGATTCCAGCTACTGCAGTAAGCTCCTCTTACCTCCCTCATCATACTCGAGCATGTAATTGACTTCAAACCTCTCCACTCGCCGGCAATTTTCGTTTCTCTCCAGCAACTCCGGCGAGCAATTAAACTCTATCCAGAACGATTTAGCTCTCGAGCCTGTGATCAATATTGATTAGTGAACTTATCTAAGCATCTCTAAGCAACCAGAATCGAAGAATTTGCTAAAATATGAAAAACCCCAAATTGGAACTTTGCTTGTGAACTGAGCTTGCTGTTTAAGCTTTTCTGGTGCATCTCTAGTCAATCTAACTTCACCAGTAGCTTACTTATGCCCCAGAGACCACCCTCAAGCAAGGAATTAAGTTTATTTGCCCTAGATCAGAAATGCCCAAATCAAGCTTGAGTTAATCTTTTCTCTAGCCAATATCTCCTAAATCCAGCCAATCCAGCCATAGAAACCTTGCCATCTAGATGTTTTGGACCATTCTGAGCAACTTTGTCTTCTATCACGACTTCTAATTCGGCCTAAATTGTGAGATATAGCTATGCCCTAGTTTACTGTACTGTTCACACTACATGTGCTCCAGGCCAGCCAGCTTCCTCGCCGGTTTTCATCACTTTCAGGCCATCTCCTGCCCTAGATCCTGTTGAGACATTTGTTCCTGTTACAAATGCCTAACCACCAGACAAAGTGGTGCATCATTTGGAGCCCTGAGTCAAAAGATATGGCTAACCCTAGTTTCTGGCCGTGTCAAGCCAGTGGCATTGAGCCTTTTCACCCACTTCCAGCCATGCACTTTGAAAATAACTTTGTCCCTTAGACTCCTGATGTTGTGATCTACACTTTTCTCTACTGTCACAACTTGAGTTGAACCCTCTATCACCCATCAACCTTATGTCGATGCCTTGAACCGAATGCCAACCTAAAGACATTCGCTGTTTTTGGGCGAACCAGTCACCACCTTGATATTACCTTGATATTTTGGAACTTTGTAAACCTTAACAGCTAATTTTAACACTGGTTTCCATAGTTAAACTCAAATCGCTTTCAAAACCTTGTATCACCAGAGTATTTTCTCCTTGCATCTTTGCATGTAGTGGATTAGTAAGAATAGGATTGATTGTAATGCCTGTTTGCTTGTTTGATCTTGTTCAGAGCAAGAGTCCGGGGTTGAAGATCTTGTCGCTGAACCATCATCAACTGCTGATACTTACGACGCGGAAGGCAAGTCATACTTTGATCATATTGAAACCCATATTTTATGAATTGCTATGCTATTCCATGAATAGATATCTCATTAATATTGCATGTGTTGAGATCATTGATAATATGGCAGTGGTAGATTGAATACTTGAGAAATGTGAACTTGATAAGATAGCAAGCCACGAACTAATAAAAGTATAAACATGTACATTTATATTCATGAAATAGAACCCCTAGCCGTGACCAGTATTTTGGTATGGAATGGTGGTAGCACTGGAGGTGCTTGGCTGCACTGAATGTGTAGGCACTGAAGGTGCATGGTTTGTGGTATGATCTGGTCACTGGCACGTAAGGACTAGAACCTTGTGTTATGCGTCTAGTGGCATGAAAAACGTACCAACCACTTACCTGGTATGGGACAGGCGCAACCTAGTAGCTTTCTTAGTATTATCAGTTCCCTGCATGGCTTGTCGATCCGGTTTCTCGCGTGGAAACTGGTAGGACGCAGTTCGTCCATGAGTGATGTGAGATCAGAAAAATTATGAGAGGATAAGGTGTAAAGAAGGAAGACGCCCTACGCCAGATTAAGTCGTGCGCGACTGTAATCAAAAGAGGTTATGTGTCCTGCGGGAACATAGACCCAGGCTAGGAAGTAAGGCAGTGGGGAGGACCCACAACGGTACTTGGGATGGTATTGTCCATTTACCGGGCAGGGATACTGTTAATACTAGACCGCAAAAACGTTGTGTGATCTCGGCCTTGTCACATGCGTTTAAGTCGCATGGAGTTGGCCCGACTTGGAAGTCAAGTGAAAAAGTGGATTTAAAAAGAGGTACATCTCTGCAGAGTTTAAAAATGTATTCGAATACTTCGTACTCCCGAGTTTTAGGAGTATGCTGCGGTGGATTAAATCCATGGGGTGTGACACAAGTATTGTTTTATAAACTAAAATTTGTTAGCTCAAGATTACCCAAGTGGCATGTGTTGTCATGATAAGGGGCGTTGCCGTGGGCTGTCATGTGTTGACGTGTCGCGGTAATACCATAATATAGAGATCATATGATAATTAAGAGGCATGTGGTTTATGCCCTAAGTTATGAAATACTGCTAAGAGTAGTGTGATATGAGGATATATCGCCTTGGATATGGGATATATGTATCACCATCAATATGATTTATTTACTGCCATAGGTATGATCAGAAGTTGAGTAAGAATTGAGAAAGAAATGTATTTTGGGAAAAACCTTTCACTCTTTCCCCAATAGCATAGGTTCATGTCATATATATATCTGTATCTCTACCTTCCCTATGACTTGCTGAGTACGTAAGTACTCACCCTTGCAACAACTCATCAATAGATGGAGCGTTCTACGACCTTGGAGGATACCCTGAAGATGCTGCGGACCCAGGAGATGATGAGCAGTTTCCTCCGGAGCCCTGATGTGGTGCTGTCTTGCTGTCAACCTCTGTTTCCTGTGGATTGCTTTTGGGCCTAGCTTCCGCCGACTAGGTGTATTATTTTGTTAGACCCTTGTGCCTTGTTCGGCACTGTACCTCGTTTTGTACTAAGGCCTGATGGCCATACAATTATGACTATTGTACTATTTTGCTGCTGCAATGTAATCCTGTGATTGACTCATCCTGGGAAGTCAAGTGGTTTATGGGACCAGCTGCACCGAGCTGGGCCCCTCACAGGTGATGTCACAGTTGTGGCAGACGTGACAGCTTCACAGAGATGCTGGAATACTGCAAGGATCAGCATCGCGTTGGGGTGGAGGTTGATCAGTTCCCACCCGTAATGTTCAAGGACGTCCTTAAGGAATCGACTCTCAGGGAATCGGAACCCGCAACGCAGATACTCCTCGAAAACCACCAACTCGCCTTCTTGGACAGTTGGGGTTTCTTGGTCCTTCTCCGCAGGTCGCCAGTTAATGAGCAGCCGCGGAGAAAGGATCTCCTCCTTCTCTAGCGCCATCAGGCTCTCCTCAGAATGGTGAATGGATCTGCTCCAGGACGCCATCTTTGGTATAGAATCAAAGGGGAAGCTGGCGATTTGGGGAAGATGAAGGCTGAAGAAAATGAGGGTTTTGAGCGGCGGGAACTCTAAGGGTTTTTCGCGGCTGAGTGGCTTCCTCAAGAAGCTACCTACTGCTTTTTATAAACCCAAGGCGACGCATTAATGAGTAAACGGCTCATTTCAAACGTTCCATTGAATGCTTTATTCATTTCCCATAATGCATACTGTCTCTGATAGACCTGATAAAGTACTCAGGCGTCGGATCTGAAACAAAAAGACTTTTTTGTTTTGGAAACTGAAAGTGTAAAAGGACTGAAAAATTTTCAGTACTTTTCAGAGGACGTTTTTCCTTTTTTATACTTTATACATTTTTTCGAAAAAATCATGTAACTCAATTTTTGACGTACTGGAATGTTTCTAATTGGGTTATGGTTTTATCAAAATCATGTTTTAGGCTGAAACTTCGATTCTAATCGGAGTGACCAAGTCCCAACTCTGGTCGAACCTTAGTTCTGACCGCGGCTTTAAAACTGATCGCGGAATCAAGACAGGTCGCGGTGCTTTTTACTTAAAAGTGATTTTGATCGCAGAACTAAAATTTCCTGTGTATGAATGGTCGTGAACGTAAAGTTCATGGCTATGTTTTCGCACAGAAGATGTGGAGAGTATTTTATGAGAAATAAAGAACTTTTATTTCTTACATTCTTTACATACAAAAGGGATGCAGTCGATCAAAACATCGACTTGCTCCGAAAGAAGTTTACAAAGTTCCCCAAGGAACATGTTGTTGTCAGTAGGATCTACACTGACAACTCCCAAGGAACTAGCAACTACCCTAAGTCTATCTATATCGTCCCTAACAACAGACGCACTATTGTCCCTGATCAAGTCAGAGAGTTCTCGCTGTTGCTGAGCGAAGTCCCTCTCTCGACGGAAATGGTGCGCCTCTTCTCGGGATCGGTCAAAACATTCTGCTAAACGCAGAATCTTCGAGGCCATCTCCTCGGTCTTCTTCTCTAGGGCATTCTTCTCTTCCAGAAGGGTCTGTCCGGAAGGAAGAGATGGAGCAGCAGAAGGCTGATCGCTGGGGCCTCCTACCTCCTGCATTTTGCAAAAGTTAGTCATACTA
The DNA here is from genome assembly GCA_019359835.1 of Pharus latifolius. Lineage (NCBI taxonomy): Eukaryota > Viridiplantae > Streptophyta > Magnoliopsida > Poales > Poaceae > Pharus > Pharus latifolius. The sequence continues at coordinate 35,280,629 of CM033330.1, read as the reverse complement.
ACTAAAATTATCAGCAAAAAGGGAGAAGAATTGTTACCTGTCCCGGTGCATAACCCGTTGATACACCCATCTTGGGAGGAAGATCATCATATGGTGGAAGAGCAAACTTCCCATCAGAAGATTGCTTCGCCAACCCAATATGGCAATCATCTGGTCGAGGGATAGTCACCGCTTGCCGACCAGGATGTTGATCACCCAAAAGGATGGGAGAATTGAATGTGATGGGATCTTTCTCTAAGGATAAAGGCCTAACTTGCCGAGAGGCATGAACGGGGAGGGTCAAAGGAACTGAAGGAAGAAAGAAACTCGCTGCGTTCTTCACCTTTGTTCCACTGGAAGCTCCTTCGTCAACCTTGGGTTTCTTCCTTAAGGGAGACAGGACTTCATTCGTTTGAGACCCTTGTTCGACAATTTGCCCTTCATCGCTCTCAATCTCGATGATTTCGTGATCTGCCATTGGGAGGAGTATGTGAAAAGGAAGGAGGCAGGATAACAAGAAAAATACTTAGGCGTGAGAGGGAAATTGTAAATCTTTACATGTCCAGGGGTCTGGTATTTATAGCCGCCAGGGCGACGGTTCGCCTCCCAGACACCTCGGGTTTCGTTAAGAAATTTACAATTTTACCTCGAGATAAAAATCTCTACGGCGCCATCATTGCCCGTCACGTAATGTCAGAACCCGTCTTGAAAAACCAACCGTTTTCACTTAGTGCGCCACTAAGTGGAGAAGTTAAAGGGCCGGGTTAAAAATCCAATGCACGGTTTTTAAATTCGAAATAAACACGTCTCTTCGTTTTCTTCGAATTTGGGGGCTAGCTGACGAGGATTGACACCCGGGTCACTTCTAATAAACTTTTGGTTCAAGACAAGTTCAACCCAGACATGTATCTGATGATGTGGACTCAAGTTATTCTGAGGGACATCACCATGAGGTCGCAAGCTTTACGCGATCAGGTCGCGGATTTCGTGCGATCAGACCGTAAGCCTTGCGCGATCAGAAGTTCGTAGGCTATACGCGAACTACACATTCGGGATATTGCGCGGTCAGCCAAATCCCGCGGTCAGAACATCTGCCGATCAGGATACCTGGGATCTATCTATTCGGTTGCCCATACAACAGGATATTCTAAGTATCCCAAAGATTCCTACACGTGGAGAATCAACCGTCAGGAGGTTAACACGTACAATTATCCATGAATAACACGTGTTTAACCTACGTGGAGGTTAAGAGCAGTTCCAAAAACCGTATCCAACCGTCCGTGCAACCGATTGATGCAGTTTCCTTCACATGGCACCCTTTCAAATAGTATAAAAGGATGGCATGAAGCATCAATCAAGAGAGATCGAAGTTAGCCAAGTCTTCGGCACACCTTATATAGCATTTTTATAAGCTTTCTTTGGCTTATCTTTGTACACTTTTAAAGGAAAAATCCTCGCCTGTGAGGACTTTTCCTTCCATTTGTAAACCTTTTTACCACACTTAGTGAAATATCAACAGGACATAGGGCTTTTACTCCCACCATCGAGGGCCCGAACCTGTCTAAATTCTCTGTGCTCCTGTTCACCATTGTTCAGCATACCTTCCCGAAGGGTCATCTTGAAAGGTCTCACAATTACAAATTATGCATAAGTTCAGCTGAGGACTCCGAGTCCGAATCGTCGACAAACAGGGATTCCAAAGAAGATATGCTGACTCGCAAGCAGAAAACATAGCCAAAAATAGGGATGTTACATGTACTATGTCCGACAGGAAGAAGTAGACAACAGACCCTACGGCTTTCGTGCCTCTGTGGTGGTCTATGAAATTCCAAGGCTTGGAAGAGGTCCCGTGAAACAAAAAGCCCGTAGAGCGGAAGAAGAAGATGCGATTCTAGACGCTGCTCGTCGCGCTATAGGTACCATCAGACTGTTGTACGAGGAATTCCTTGTAGATTCCCCTTTCTGTTTTGTGCCTTGTCAGATCCCCAGGTCAGATCGTCGAGTTGTCCACCCATCAAGTGACCAAAGAGATGCAGTGCTAACGAAGACTAGGGATATTGTTCAAGCTCTGGAAACCGGATATAATCGTTTGTTGCGCGAGCATGAGAACGCTCGGGATGATCGCCACTACCTCGAGGGAATGCTTGCAAGAGCCTGAGCAAATCTCCAAGAAAAAGAGAAGCAGATCCAAGAGTTAGTCGGTCCAAGCAAAGATAGAAACCCCGGAACATCAAAGTCCGTCAACAAGAAGAATCGTCCGAAGCTGAGGATTACCGCACGCAAGAGTGTGGGAAAGCTTAAGGATTACCTTGGCCAATTCACACCAGCATCGCGTGGAATCGTCATCAATTCTCAAGACCTTGAACGCCTCAACACTGGAGAAAGAAGAGAAGCTCCTATCGGCAAAGGAAAAGAAGTTGTTGAAGACGACACCGACACTTTGTCTGATGAAGAAGAAGACGACGACATGGAGTTAGATCCGATGGATGCAGACGAAGACCCTGAAGAAGAAGATCCAGAAGAGGTGGAACCCTGTGGTTCTCCCGAAACCGACGAGTGATCTTAGACTTCCTTTTGGCTCGACCCTTTTTCTGTACCTGACCCCGGCAATCGCTAGATTTCTTTGTTTGTCTGTGCCCTTGTTTGTAGTTGCTTTAATTGTGTTGGTTGTATGCTGTACTTGTAAGCCGTGGAGGCTAAAAATATTTATCTTATGAAAAACTATCTTATGAAAAAGATCCTGCACTTTCCAATCCTTGTCTCATAGATTGATCTCAGCCTTCTGCTTGTACCTTATCTGTGTCTCTCTCTGAACTGGAAGTATTTCTTTGATCCCCAATCAGGACAGAATGGTTAACACCTGCGGAAGATCTCAAGGAAGGATGTCCGAAGGAAATGCTGAGGACACAAGAGACGCACCTGGAAACAGAGCTCGTACTGATCAGAACCAGTCAGGATCATCTTCCATACCGCAGGGGAGTAACATCAACGAAGTACTAATATGGATGGAGCATAACAGGCAACAATCCATGGTTGCACAGAACCAGATGTGGGAACAGATGATGCAACAATTCTCGTCAGGACAGACCGGAGGATCAACGATCGGAGCTAAGTTATCAGACTTTCAGAAAACTCGCCCTCCAACCTTTTCATTTACCAAGGACCCCATTATGGCCGATGATTGGTTAAGGGATGTGGAGAGGAAACTGAACACGGTTAGATGCAGTAATGAGGAAAAGCTTTTGTATGGACCACATGGTTAGATGCAGTAATGAGGAAAAGCTTTTGAAACGGTTCGACTGGAAGCAAAACTCCAAGGTGGGAACAAGTATTTGTAGAAGTTGAACGATTCAAAATTCAAGGCATATCACAGACGGTTCGGACAGCAGAACCATCTGTAATAAGCAGACGATTTTGATCTCCCAACCGTCTGTGATAGTCCCAATAGTGTCCGACGCTTCAAATTCTCAACATGCAATCGAGGATAACCGCACATAATAACTGCGCAGATGAAGAGACTTAATTATTTACTTCAAATTTAATTTGCATCAAATTATGTAATCTAACGCATCAACTTCTTAAGTGGGTACTGTTCCGCCGTGTTGCAGTTTATCTCCCGAGAAATAATCATGAATTTATTGACCTTGAAAACCAGTAGTGCGCTTTTTCAAACTCGAGGCACCGCGCATATGAACCGTCACCTTCTGGTTCTATAAATAGCGAGGCTCTTCAATCCTTAAGACATACAAATTCTTGGCTAAGTCTTTTAGGAATTCTGCTAATAAATCCCTGTCTTTATTCCCTCCTCAACTCCCACCTTGATGGCGAGCCGAGATTCCAATGAGGTTATTGAAATTGAGAGTGATGAGGAAGAGATAAGGAATGAACTCGATCAGGATCTTCAGAAAGTAAGTCCTCTCTGAAACCCTAATGCAGATCTTTCTTTTATGACTTGATTACCTCCAAACAAATGCATTTCGAAATCCACAGGTGCCTAAGGAAATGTTCCCTCCAAAGAAGAGACTCATAAATGATGAAAGATCCTCCAGTGGAGCTGTAGCGAAGACTCTAGAGGGTGCTGAGGCCTGTGTTGCCACATTGCCCCTTGCAACCCCTCCAGTTGCATCGACTCCACCTTTGGAGATCCACAATAATCCTTCCAATAACCCCTCGTCAACACCTTTGGATCATCAGCTTTTCTTGGATGATCAACTTTCTGGGGTAAGTCGCACACTTCCACGTCCAAATCCACTCCGAAGCTTGGCAATCATCTTCACCCTCTTTGCTGGTTGTTATGTCTTTCAAAACTAACCCATGCATGTGCAGGAGGAGAAAGCGGCATTGTACAAAACTCTCCAAGAAGAAAAAGAGGTGCTGGAGAAGCATTCTGAGGAGATGTCTTCTGCCATTCTACACTTGGCAGAGTGCTACGAGGGTTCTCGCGAAGAAGCGCGTAAGTTTCGGTCGGAGAGAGATTACGCTCGGCAGTAGCGAGAACTCTCTGATACAATAAGGAACAACTGCACTCCTTTGCTGAGAGATGATGTAGATAGGCTTAGAGCTATTGCTAGTTCTCTTGGGGCAGCCAGTGTAGATCCTACTGGTGCCAATACGTCCCTAGGAGAACTTTGTAAATTACTTTTGGATCAGGTCGACACTTTGGTCGCTTGTATCCCTTATGTATGCAAAGATTGTAAGAAATAAGAAATTTCTTTTCCTTATATATCTGGCTTTTCGATTGTTTATGTATAACTGATAATCACCAAATGATGTTCTCTGTGTGAAAATATTAATAAGAAAATACTGCTACGATCAAGACGGTTTTTAACTCAAAACCGTCTCTGATAGTAACATTACAGATGGTTTTAATGTCAGGACCGACTGTAATAGTCTCAGCATTCTTTGAACATCCACAGACATATATATACACCATCACAACATAATATATCATTTTTTTAAATACTAACATTGAAAATAAGATAAACCAAATACGAAAAACATTTTATTCAATCATTTGGTCACGTTTCCAATATTATTGCTAACCTTCTAATTGGTATTGGAAGCTCTTACATGCAGATTCATCATCATATACTATTTCACCAGAGCAACTAGTGGCCATCGATGGAGTTGCGGTGGCCATCAATGGAGGTTACGGGTTAGGGCTTGTCGTGCCCAAGGAGAAAAATAAGTGGAACAATTCAACTAGTTCAACAGTTCGACTGCAAGCAATCCAGGATATTATAGACGGTTCGGACCTTAGCACTGTTTGTGATAGTAGAGCAGACTGTTGATTTGGACAGGCACCGGGGGCCTTGTCCCCGGGTGAAAGGCGGCACCCGGGACAGGCACTGGGGACCTCGTCCCCGGGCGAATGGCGGCGCCCGAGACAGGCACCGGGGACTTGTCCCTGGGCGAAAGGCGGCGCCCGGGACCTTGTCCCTGGGCACATGGCGGCGCCCGGCACAGGCACCGGGGGCCTTGTCCCCTGGCTAAAGGCGGCACCCGGGACGGGCACCGGGGGCCTTGTCCCCAGGCGAAAGGCGGCGCCCGGGACAGGCACCGGGGGCCTTGTCCCCGGGCTAATGGTGGCGCCCGGGACGGGCACCGGGGGCCTTGTCCCCGAGCAAATGCCGGCGCCCGGGACAGGCACGGGGGGCGTTGTCCCCGGGCAAAAGACGGCGCCCGGGACAAGCACCGGGGGCCTTGTCCCCGGGCAAAAGGCACTTCTTACCTGGACTTAGTCTCGCGGAGATTTTTCCCAACAGCAGCCCCCCATGCCCTCCGGGGACGATGCTCGAGTTCCCAGAGGGATGGTTCATGTCACCGGGAAAATCTCCGGGACAAGCTACTGGAGCCGTGACGCTTCAATTCTCGTGCCGCGCGTTTATGACTGTGCCGTTTGGCCATAATGGTCACTCGCAGTTCGAACTGACACCTCATTTCGCGCTCCCGTCCCTTCGTTTCCCACGCACTGTTTGAATTCCAACAGCGCGGATGTACCACAAAGGGCCACGTGGCGCCCATAGGGGCCGCGCTCGGCCTCTATAAATAGGACCTCAGGGAGCCCGGAGAGCTCATTCCAAACTTTCAAACTCGTAAGCCTTTAGCGCCCCTAGCTCTCCTGGTAGCCCTCTCCCGGTAGCTAGTTCCCAGAAGCTCAGCCTCCGGAACCCTTAGGTTCCCCCCAGTTTCCGAAGCCAAAGCCACCGATAAAATCTGATGGGACCCAAAGGCCGAGCCAAGGCCGTGAAGGTGCCCCCGGAGGAAGTCACCGCGGACTTCCTCTGGGCCTCCGAGTTCACGACCGGGGACTTGGAGTCCCTGGTTGACTGGGGGATCGCCGCGGATGGGGATGTCCGGATCCCCGCGAAAAAAGACGGAGCACCCCACCCCAAGCCCGGAGATGCCATGGCCTTCGAGGCCTTCTTCGAGGCGGGGCTCTGGCTCCCGGTGCATCCCTTGCTCTGGGAGTTTCTGAAGGAGTACGGGGTGGCGCTGAACCACCTCACTCCGAATGCCATCGTTCGGATCGGCCTTTTCATATGGCTCTTCAAGACGGCTATCGGACGGGGGCCTATGCTCCGGGCGTTCCGTTACTTCTACGAGCCGGCGGTGAGGAGCTCCCACCTGGTCAAGGGAGGGCCAAAGTCCCCCTTTGGCTCGGTGATGATCGAGCTGCTATCATCCCAGGTAGCTGAGTACCCGGTGGCGGCCTCTCGGGACCACTGGGGGACCTAGATCCGGATGTGGTTCTACCTCCGGGTCCGGGACGATGAGGTGGTGTACTCCCCGGAGGCCCCCACCTATAGCCGGTCGTCCGCCCCGAAGCTCCCAGTGTGGACGGAGGAGGAGCTAAAGCTCCTCGGCAAGGTCGTCGCCTCGTGGGGCGTCCGCTCTATGCGGGACGCCGCCGAGGAGTTGACGCTCCTGAAGATCTCCCCGTTCTCGCACGGGAGGAGGGGGATCGGGATGTGCCCGGCCCAACGGCCCCCGCAGAAGCCGGTGACCCGACGTAAGTTCCCGATGACTTAGTCCATTTCGCTTAAATTTTTCTAACTCTTACCTTTCGCAGTCCGGCCGTACCCAGCGGCCCGGGAGAAGGCGGAGAACCTTCTCGGGAGGTACTACGCCAATGAGCAAGAGCGCATCGTGCGCGTCGTGGGGGAGGGCCCTCCCCAGAACCTGGTAGCCGAGGCCTTTGGGCTAAGGCTACCAGAAAGAAAGCCTCTCCCCACCCCTGGTTCCCACAAGAGGGGTAGGCAGGGTACCGGGGGCTCTGAGCCGAAGAAGGCCAAGGCTCAGAAAGCCCCCGGCCCTTCGACGACACCGGGCTCCACGCTGGTGAAGTCCCGGGACGAGACCCCCGGGACCGGGCATGCACGGGCGCCGGCCCGGAAGGAAACAACGCCCCCGCCCCCGAAGAGCCCCGCCGAGGCTCGGGGGAAGGGACCAGCCATAGATGGGGGGGCGTCCGATTCGGCGGACTACGCCCCCTTGCCACCTTCGGTGATAGCTCTCCCGGCGGCCCCAGCGCCACTGGAGCCGGAGAGGCTAGAGGTCCGGTTCACGGAGGCCTCACCCCCGCGCGTAGAGTGGCCGGTAGACGAGGGGGGAGACCCTCGGTCTATGAGGTCCCTCCGGAGACGGAGGTCCTGAGGGCCCCGCGGCCTGGGAAGGGAAAAGGGCTCCTGATCCCCCCCGGGGAGGGACCCCCTCCGAGAGCTCCTCGGCGACCTCATCGGAGGCCACATCCTCGGCGACGAAGATGCCGGCCACCACTACCCAGGTCCACATAACCCCGGCAACTCATGTCCGGGGGCCCGTCGTCGGCCGAGACGGGTCCGGCACCGGGAGGGAGACCCCCCTGCTTTCCACGGGGGAGGTCGACTGTTACGCGGAGGGCCTGTAGACCCGGAAGGTCCAGGCCTACGTCTAAGAGGGGACGCTCCGCGAGCGTTTTGGGGAGCTTCAATCTCTCCAAATCCAGGTACTTCCCCAGGCTGGTGGGTTTTCCTTCAATGCCCCCCCATTGGAATTTTTTCTAACTCTTGTGCTTGTAGGGGGCGGCCATTACCTGGGGGCTCGAGAGGCGCTTTGGCCAGGCGCTGAAGGAAGCGGAGGAGAGGGCCGCTGCTTACTAGGAGCAGTGGGACGATGCCCTCCAGGAGCTCGCCCGGGTCCGGGCCCAACTCCATGCCTCCGAGACCACCAACGACCGGCTCCGGAGGGAGGCCAAGGCGAAGGAGGACGCCCTCCGGGAGCTCGAGGGCTCGAGTGTCCGGGCGGTGATGGATGCGGGCCGCTCCGTCCGCTCAGCCCTCGAGGGCCTTGGCGTGAGCTTAGGCTCCGGGAGCGGTGCCGAGGCACTCCCGGCGACTTAAACGGAGGTTGTGTGCTTTCTCAACGCACAAGTCTCCATGATCCCGGAGGCCGCTGATGCCCGGGCGTGAGGCCGGGCAATCCCCGTGGTGGCGGCCGCGGCCGGACTCGTGGAGCACCGGGGGGTGGGCACCCGGGCGATCGCGGGCCGCATCCCCCGGAGCTTCCCGTAGTTTTTTGAGCCCTCGTGCCGGGAGGTGGAGCAGCTTGCTGGGGGCCTCTTCGACCGGATCATCTGGGCGAGGACGCCAATGATCAAGTATGAGCCTCTCCCCGGGTCTAGATAGGACCCCTTTTTGTTTTTTAGGTTTTTTGTTCGAGTAGCTTCTTAGAGGAAGCCCCGGACACTTGTACGAAAATATTTTGAATGCAATAGAAATTGAAATTTTTCTATGTCTAAATGAATGCAATGTACCAGGCTTCCCGGGAGGTTATTCCCGGGCGAAGGTTCGGAAGAGGTTCCCCGGGGGCGAGGCCTTTGAGCCCCAGCGGGTGCCGCCCGGCGGACTCCCAGGCTACTTTAATCTTGTTGAGTCTCTTCTCCAGGGAACGCAGCGGGGGCGTTGTCCGGGAGCCAGTCCGGTTGCAATGGCATCCGGAGTGGCACCTGGATAACTTCGATAATCATCGCGCTGAACTATCCCCTCGGCGTCTGGGGTCCCGGATGATTCCCCCTCTTCGGATACTTCCACCGGCGGTCTACAAGTATTGGCCCGAGGACCTGCTCCGGGAAGCCCAGCGCCGCATACGCGGATTGTACCGGGACCTGACCTGGGAGCTATCGGAAGGTCTCCAGGATTATTAGACATAGGTGCTTTAGGACGTAGACTTTCCTGGTTATAATCCGGGTTGTATCGTATCCGATGTAGTGATGCCCACCGGAGGGGGAAGATGTCCTCCGGTTGAATGATCAATAAAGTTGAGTTTTTGAAATTTCTTCGATAGAGCTAAGTTAGCCCGTTTATTTTTGAAGTCCGGGACGGTGTGATTCCAGGTGCTCCTTATCCCCCCCCCCCACAGCGGGCTGTGGGACCCTCATTTGAGTAATCCGGTGGCAACCGCCCAGGTGGATTGCACTCAGAAAGATACATCACAAGCTCACAACAACAGGATTTACTTTAAATAATGAAGCAAATAGTTAAAGCAACTACAAGGTCACGAGGACCACTATTACATTACAATAATGCCAAGGATGGCACTAATTAAAGTTGATACAAAATTAGAGAGTTTTTCAAAATCAAGGATCAAAAAGAATCGGTAACGAGGTACCGAATACAGAAAAATAACAGAAAAGCAACAACAAAGGTCTTCATTTCCTTCTGCAGCGGTTCGGCTCGGGCCTTCACCACATCGGACTCAACTTGGCATATGACCCTCCTAGAAGCTCAAATCTTCTGGAAAGGTTCCTTCCTCTTCTTGGTGCTCAAGGCTAGAGGGATCAGAATCCTTGAATCCTTTCTTTTGAATTTGTATGAAAAGGCAAGGGTGAGCATGTTTTTACATGATGCTCAGCAAGTCTTGTTATGAGAATGCAGGTATATAGATGAGGGGTTTTCAAGGAAAGAGGTCTTGGCTTTATACATAGGAATAGAATAGATTTTCACTCTTAATTTGAAGAAAAGGTTTTTGTTTTCAAAAGCGAGGCTTTTAAAATCCTAAGCTAGATTTTCAAAAGATATTATGCGTGGCGGTCTTCCATGAGTCACCAATTTACTCAGATTTTGTGAAAAACCTTCCAAAAGCTACTTGTGCTGCATCGACGTGGATAGAATCCACCGCGCGCAGACTCCATGAACTGGGAGCTCAGAGTATCCAATACTTTTTATATCTTTACAAAGGTGTACGACCTTAATCCACCGATCACTCAGCTTTCAAGTCGGATCAGCTCCATGCGACTTTTACGCATGTGACAAGGCTGAGATCACACAACAGTTTATAGTCCTAGCATTAACGATTCCCTGCCCGGTAAATAGACATTCCAGTCCTCATTACCATTGTGGGTCCTCCCCACTGCCTTACTTCCTAGCCTTGGTCTATGTTCTCGCAAGACACATAGCCTCTTTTGATTACAGCCGTGCACGACTTAATCAGGCGTAGGGCGACTTCCTTCTTTCCACCTTTTCCTCTCATAATTTTTCTGAAATCACATCACCCATGGCCCTCATTGGCCACCAGTTCCTCGCAAGAAACTGGACCGACAACCATTGCAGGGAAAAGCTAATACTGAGAAAGCTACTATGTTGCGCCCGTCCCATTCCGGGCAAGTGGTTGGTACGTTTTTCATGCCGCATGGAAGTACAACACAAGGTTCTAGTCCTTATGAATCTTTTGATCCGTTTGAGACCTAGCCTTGGTTTTCGCACTAGGCTCGCCAGATTCTAATATCTGGAATAACGGGATCTTATTGGAAAATACCGAAACCCAAAGTAATTGCGCAACTCTTTATTTCAAAGAGGGCTTTACACGTCAAACGTTAGGTACACTTGCCTACGTCGAAGGAATTATAAGTGTCTAAAACTCAAATAAGTTCTATGACTCTTTTTTGATCTAAACTAGACCTATTACAAGGTATTTATAGTCCAATCGTATGAGTACGTATCAGACTCAATAACCTAAACGTATTAGACTCATATAACTAACTAAGACTAAACAGATAAGCTTAGTTATACATATTTGGATCGGATTACAATTCCGAACAGGGAACGAATTCCTTTTCCTGGTCGCAAACCAATCCATGGTCGCGGACCCATCCATGGCTGCGAATCCTTTCCGAACACGGTTAAGGTCGTGAAGCCGTATGCGATCAGGACTTGGTCGCGAAGCCATATGCGATCAGGACTTGAAGATCCTCCCGGATCATGACTCCCTTGTTGAGAAGGAGCCAACCCCTGTTGCGACCTCTCGATCAAACTGGAGATGTGGAAATTGGGCTTGTCCATGTTCTTTGGTGTACCACTTTGCCGCACGTGCTCGTTGTTCTTTCCGACCGATTCGAAAAGTTTCCTTGGTGCCACTGCGGGTGGTAGTCACCTTCTTCTCCAGAATCACATCTTCACGTAGAGGTTCGTCTTGTTGATAGACCAAATCTTCAACAGATGGTACTATGGTTTCTAGCTCATCATCCAGCATTGAAGGCTCAAAGAGTTTGAGGTGCTCAACATTGACAACCGAGTAAATATCCATGTATGGAGGTAACTCGAGCTGACAAGCATTATTACCCACTTTCCACAAAATACGAAAAGGACCATAACAAATGGGTTTGAGTTTCTTACCTTCACCTTTAAGTCTCTCCTTACTCAGATGTAACCATACCATATCACCTTCTTGAAATTGCGCATCAACTCGGTGCCGATCATGTCGCGCCTTGTACTTGAGTTGAGCTTTCAGCAAGTTCTGTTCAACCTCACGATGGAGTCGTTGAATACCTTCCAGGAACTTTTGTGCTCAATCCTGATCAGATGCTTCCTTGCTATTCTGTGCTGAGGTAGGGATCACAAACTCCATGTCGAATGGACTCTGTGGTAGAAACCCTAAACAGACCTCAAACGGCGATTTTCCAATCGAACTATGCACTGCTCGATTAAAAGCAAACTGCAGGTATGGTATGCTTTCATCCCAGGTCTTCGGGTGCTTCGAGTTATATCCTCTCAAAAGATGAACGACTGTGCGATTAACCACCTCGGTTTGACACAATAGAAGTCGGCTAAGGTGTCCATCATTGTCCAGAGCGATCGCCAAAAGTGACTAAGGAACCGGGTATCGCGATCAGACACAATAGAAGTCGGCAGTCCGTAGTGTGTCCAAACATGTTGAAAGAATACCCGAGCTGCTTCTTCTCCCGTGATAGTCTTTCGACAAGGTATAAGAACAATCATTTTGGAGAACCAATCAACGACCACAAATAGATAGTCGTTGCCACGTCGGGTCTTAGGCAATCCTGCTAAGAAATCCATGGATATGCTCTCCCATGGTCGCGATGGAACTGGCAAAGGAGTGTACAAACCTAATTTTCGGTTTGCCGGTTTTGAGATGCTGCAGAGACCACAGCCTCGAACAAAACTAGCCACATCTTGCTGCATACGCGGCCAGAACACATGTCGATGAAGATTTTGCAACGTCTTTGTAACCCCAAAGTGACCAGCTACCTTCGATGTGTGCGCTTCTCGCATCCATTGAATTCGAGGTGCTCCACGAGGTATGCAAAGTAATTTTCCCTTGTACAAGAGTCCTTCGCGACTAACAAACTTCGTAGGTTTCCCTGTTTCAAGCTCAGTCAGTGCTGTTTGAAAATCAGGGTCTTCACTGTACATAGTGGCATAGTCATCATGACATGAGGGCTCGATCTGCATGAACGCTGATAAACAGAGGGTCTAACTGGTGGCCGCGACAACATGTCCGCCAATTTGTTGTGTACGCCCTTCTTGTACTTAATGACCAGATTAAACTGCTGCAGATACGACATCCACTTCATGTGTTGAGCTTGCTGCAGCTTGGACTGAGTTTGCAAATATTGCAACGGTTGATGGTCAGTGTGGACAACAGTCTCTTTACCCAAGAGATAACACCGCCAATGTTTCATGGCCTGATGCAGTGCACATAACTCCTTATCATAAGTCGGATAGTTCTTCTGAGCTCCCTGGAATAACTCAGAGTGATATGCCACTGGTCAACCTTCTTGCATGAGCACTACGCCCATCGCATAACCTGAGGCATCGGTTTCTAGCTCGAACGGTTTCTGGAGATTCGGCAATGCTAACACAGGGGCCTCGCTGATCTTCCTTTTCAGCAAGAGAAACGTGTCCTCATGTTTCCCTATCCACTCGAACTTCTGATTGATCCTGGTTAATGCATGCAATGGAGAAGCCATAATCGAGAAGTGTCGGATGAACTTCCGAAGGTATTGGCATGCTCCCACAAAACTACGCACATCCGTAACTGTTCCCGGTCGCGGCCATTCGTGAATCACTTTTACCTTGTCCGGATCGATTTGCAATGTATCGTTGCCAACCATGAATCCGAGGTAATGTAGAGTTTGTTGGCCAAACTCGCACTTCTTACGGTTGAGGCGAAGTCGATGTTGCTGAAGCTGTTCGAATACCTTTTCGACATGAATGAGGTGCTCATCCCACGAACGACTATAAACCAATATGTCGTCGAGGTACACGATCACAAAGTCGTCGATGAACGGTCTCAATATGTCATTCATAAGACGCATGAAAGTTGCCGGGGCCTTGCAGAGACCAAACGGCATGACCAGCCATTCGAATAGACCTTGTCGTGTTTTGAACGCGGTCTTCCACGTATCCTCCTCTCAGATGCTGACTTGATGATATCTTGACTTAAGATCCAATTTGGAGAAGACAATAGCATGCTTCAATTGGTCTAGCAGGTCATCAATACGAGGAAGGGGGTACTGGTTCTTGATGGTGATCTTGTTCAGTGCTCGATAGTCGATGATGCACATACGCCAAGTCCCATCTTTCTTTGGTACTAACACCACAGGAGATCCACAAGGTGAACTACTCGGTTGAATGACACCATCGTTCAGCAACTCACCAAGTTGTCTCTTGATCTCTTCATTCTCCAATACTGAGTTGCGATACATACTCAGATTGGGCAGTGTCGCATTGGACACAAGCTGAATTTCGTGTTCGACTGGACATTTCGGCGGACGACCCTGGGTAGTCTCGAACAGATCACTGTATTTCTCCAGCAATCCCGACAAACGATCAGAATCCTCTCGACACGCCAACAACAATGCTGGTCGAGTACCCTCACCTGGACCAATGGGTTGAATCATGACAAGCACATACTTGTGACATGCATTAACAATTCGTTTGACTTGATTTGCGGTAATCAAGTTTGAAGTGTTGACGTGGATGTCTCTACTGATCACGAACTTAACTCCGTCTTTGGTGAGGTCATACTCTTGCACTCACCGATGGAAGTGAGCGTCTCGATCATACAGATACGGACTCCCAAAGATCACCTGACAGATATCGATAGGGATAACATCGCATTGCACCTCATCGATATATCGTGCAGAGATCACAAACTTCAACACACACTGACTCGTAATCTGTTGGTTCACGTCGGATGTAAACAAACCCAGCGGTTATGGTCGCGGGTGTGTGGTTGTTTTCAAACCAAGTCGCCGAACCAGTCCAGCGGAGACCAGATTCTTTTGACTTCCTAGATCGAATATCGCTGCGACCACTTCGTGCTTCACCTGGATGTTGATGGTGAACAAGTCCTCCGTTGGGTGATGGTCAATTGGTTGATCGGAGCCCTTCTCCTTCGGCATTGCCATCAGAGACAAGGTCGTATCTGCCTCATTAACCGAATTCACTCAGACAACTTCTTCATCTGGTGAAGTCGCAGTAGCCGTGGCTGTTCTTTTCCCTGGTCCGTTTTTCTTTGGTCGAAGTTTAGGATGAAGCTTGTAGCATTTGTCCTTGATATGTCCTGCGACTTGAAAATGTTCACAAAAGGCACCCGTGCCCGATTTTGAAGCGTTCTTCTTCGGACTCGGCTTTTTCTTTGTCGAGGTCGCACTTTCCTTTGTGCTTTTGTTGCTGCGGGATTTGTTCTTCTTCTCGATCGCCATAGCAGTTGTGCTCGCGGTCACAATGTGTTGGACGCCGAACAGACTTAGCTCAGTACTGATCGATTTCTGAAGTCCAGATGTGTACTTCTGAACTACCTGAGGGTCACATAGTGAGATGCCAATGACCATTGCTTGTCGCTGAAACTCTATCGTATAGTCTTGGACAGTCTGGTCGAGGCGTTGGTACAATCTGTGCCAAGGCTCCCATCTCTCCTCAAGGTAACCCATCGGATAGAATTCTTGTCATAGAAGTCGTTTGAATTGACCCCACGCAAGGTCGTCAACTTCACCACTAGCAACAAGGGCCTTCCACCATGTCTTGGAGTGGTCCTTCATCTTCAAAGGTGCAAATTTGACCTTTTGAGCGCTACTGAACCCTTTAAGGTCAAAGTAGGTCTCAAGCTGATCGATCCAAGAATCCAGCTTCTCGGCATCGACCACCCCATCATATATGGGTATATCAATCTTAGCGTCGACCTTAAAAGATCCGACAGCTAAGGAGGTGTTAGCGAGGTCGTCGGTCTTGTGGTCACCTTCATCTTCATCTTCGTCTGCCCTACGCAAGTCTTCACCAGTCTTCTCACCCATAACCTTCCCTACTTCCGGAGGTACAATCATGGCCTGCTGCTTAATCCAAGCAAGCACGGTTTCCATTTCGGTGGAGAGCTTAGCCACTTGTTCGGCTAGGTTAGCTTGAACGGAGGTATCGTCAGACATTGTCGGAGACGTGGCTGTAGGAACCGTCAATTGATCACCTGGAGTTTCACCGGAAGTTTTGTAACCCTGGCGAGTCTTCACCATCCACAGGATAGGAAAGTTGCTCTGATACCAACTTGATCCATTTGAGACCTAGCCTTGGTTTCTGCACTAGGCTCGCATAGATTCTAATATGCGGAATAACGGGATCTTATTCGGAAATACCGAAACCCAAAGTAATTGCGCAACTCTTTATTTCAAAGAGGGCTTTACACGTCGAACGTTAGGCACACCTGCCTACGTCGAAGGAATTATAAGTGTTTAAAGCTCAAATAAGTTCTATGACTCTTTTTTGATCTAAACTAGACCTATTACAAGGTATTTATAGTCCAATCGTATGAGTACGTATCAGACTCAATAACCTAAACGTATTAGACTCATATAACTAACTAAGACTAAACAGATAAGCTTAGTTATACATATTTGGATCGAATTACAATTCCGAACAGGGAACGAATTAATTTTCCTGGTCGCGAACCAATCCATGGTTGCGGACCCATCCATGGTGGCGAATCCTTTCCGAACACGGTTAAGGTCGTGAAGCCGTATGCGATCAGGACTTGTTCGCGAAGCCATATGCGATCAGGACTTGAAGATCCTCCCGGATCATCTTTAGTGAGGAGTATTTCACATTCCCAGTGCGCACACAGCACCATCCAATAAACCATCCTCACTATCGATTCCAATCACATTTTCTTTCACAAAAAGGGGTTTTGAATATGCTTTTCTCACATGTGACCATTTAACATTTAACATATAATCTTGAGCATAGCATAGCCTAAGCATGGTATTCTAGGGTGACAAGGGTGCAGGGGTATTCAATCACAAAAGGGGCTTCACAATTATTTAGGTCGTATCTACCACTTTATTTGAATATAGTTCTCATTTGAATATAAGGCATGCATATACTTGAAAACAGCTAACATACTTCATTTCAAAATATTGGGTGAGACATGATCAAGGGCTTGAGACTTGCCTTGCAATGCTGGGTCTAGTTGCTTGGACGAAACTTCGAAGATCTCTTTCGCTCCTTTAATCTCTGGTTCCACGCCAGATACAAATAATACACACATACGCCATATAAGCATACAAAAGATAGTCTTTATAAGAAATGATACGTAAAATATATCATGCATGCAGGGGAAAGGTTTGGACAAAGTTACTTGGGTGCTGATTGAAGAGATGGGCTCAAAAGGACTTGAATGTCGAAAGGCTGACATTTGGTCCATGGCTAGATATAACCTTAAGTTGGTCTTAGGTAGGTTTTCTGGAGATATGGCAGAAGAGAAAGATGTAGAGTACAACTCGAGGAATCTAATGGACAAGGTGGCATTTCAATTGCTCAAGTGTAGTAGGTCTAAATCATCCAATGCCACTGGTGGACATGCACTGACATAGTGCTGGACATGGCCAGAAACTAGGGCATGGCATAACTTTTGATTCCGGTTCTCCAATTGATGCACTACTTTGTCTGGGGGTTCGACCTTGATAACAGCAAAAAAATACTCAACAGGCTCAAGGGAAGAAAGTGGTCGGAGGGCGACCAAATCCGGCGAGTAAACACGGTGGTCTGGACATGAACTGAGCTACTGGACAGTGATCTTGGCATTGGAATATCTCTTGATTCAGGTCGATTCAGAAGTTGAGCTAGTAGACAATATTGCTCAGGGTACTGGGATCTATCTAAGGGGCAAGGTGACCGGAGCTAGATCGGTCGGAGAAGAATTCCGACGACCGGCACTAGAGAAGACGGCACTAGACATTGGGGGTTTTCGATACAGAGGTTTGAACTTGATTCCTTGCTCAGGGAGTGAGAGGGTGAAGTTCGGAAACTACTGGTGAAGCTAATTTGGTCGGGGGATGACCATAGTGGCTTGGCGACGAGAGCTGACCCACTGGTGGCGCGCAAACTGGGGAAAGCCATGATCTTAGCTCAATTTCGAAATCTAGATTCATAGGCTTGCTAAATGGAGTGTGCTGATCAATTTCTATCACTGGCACAAGGGCCGATTTGGATTGAATAGGGCAGCATTGGGGAAACAGGGGTTTTGGGCTTTTCCGGTGATCGCCGGCATTAAGGTTCGCCGGGGTGCAATTGAATGCTATGACACAGACAGGGGGATGAGGGGAACTCACTGGTGGCGTTGGTTTGGAGAGAGGAGCAATGGTTGAAGCTGGCGCCCTGAGCTCCAGAAGTGGCTTGCCGGGGAAGAAGATGTTCACGGCGGCGCTAGGGAATTTGGTTGCTTTCTGGTGCTAGAAGCTGAAGCTTGCAGCTGCGGGAGTGGTGCGAAGAGATGTTGGGCAAGGGGGGAAGCTTATATAGGCAAAGGACTAGACTCTCGGGAGTTGAAGTGAATCACACGGATACACGACTGGCACCGGAGGCGGGATCGAGATGGCGTGCACGGTTGGGACGCGGCAGCGACTCTGCCAAACGAGGGGGATCACGCCAAATCCGGCTGGGGCAGGGCGACGGGATCGTTGGACTCGGCATGACGGCAACGTGGCACTGGTTTGCTGCTGCTGGAGCATGCGTGCGCACGGGGAAATCATGGCACAGGCGCGGCTGAGGTGCTCTACAGTGGCGGCACGGTGCGCACAGGTGGTGGCTACGTGGCGGCGGTGGTGGCAGCGAGGGAACTTCATCGGTGGCGAGTTCAGCGGTGACGTGAAGTGGCGGGGTGCGATCGAACGGTGCTGGTCGTGCTCTGATTCGTGAAGGTTTGGACTAATCTGCAAGAAATTTGGTTCGGGAATTTTGGCCTATTTGCAAATCTGGGGATCTGGAGGGCTGATCTGAGATTTGGTTTTGTAGATGAGTGTGACTAAATCACTTGGACTCATCTAGCAAGAAAAATGGTAAAATCCGATAAGATCTGGTGGTTTTGACAAAAATCGAAAACAGGGTGATTAGGGTAAACAGGGTAATTAGGGTTTGAAACTTTGGCGAGGCTGAAACTAGGGTTTCGGTTGAGCTTTTGGAATTCTTCCTGAAGGGAAAAATGCTTAGAAAAGTGAATGGGATATATTCACTGAATCAGATCAAAATTTGGAGGTGGTCTGAGACTTTTAGTCTTTTGGGCTTCTGACAATTCTGAAAAGAACTGATCTGCGATACTTTTGGACTAAAAAGCGAAAATGATCTGAAAGGTGGAGTTTAGCTGCCAACTTTTTAAATTAATGTAGTGGCACACCTAAGATCATAATTCTAAGAAAGAGATCAGAAATGGGGTTGAGACATCCAAGAATCCAATAAAGATATGCTGACTGGCAAGCTAAAGAGATAGCAAAATTTGGGATGTTACAACCTACCCTCCTTAAGAATAATCTTGTCCTCAAGATTCCGATAGATCTGAAAACAGGTAAGGGAAATCTTGATGCTGTCCCTCTTCCCTTTTCCATATCGACTTTTCTTTTGGGTGGTTGTTCCATTGAATTTCTGTAGAGTCGAATGGTCCTTGATTTCGATTTCCTTTCACCGACCTCTAACACTTTAACTGGGTATTCCTGATATGACAAGTCTGGTTGCTTCCTTAGGAGATATCTGTTATGTTGGCTTCTTTAGGTACTTCCTTAGTTGAGACACGTGAGTATGTCATGAACTCCTACTAATTCGAGTAGTAGCTTCAATTTGTATGCTACTTCTCCTTGTTTCTCTAGAATCTTGTAGGGTCTAACGTATTTTGGGCTTAGCTTTCCTTTCATCTTAAATCGACGTATTCCTTCGTAAGGTGTTGCTTTGAGATATACGTATTCACCTTTCTCGAAAGATAATTTCCTTCTTCTATTGTCGGTTATTAGCATAACTCTTATAGTCTTGGCTATGCAGTCTTCGGCTTCTCCCTAATGATTCGTACATGAGCTTTTATGTCCTGAGCTATTTCTGAGCCGATTTGTTGCCTTTCTCCAACTTTTGGCCAATGTAAAGGCATTCTGTACTTGCAACTATATAGAGCTTCAAGTGGGAACATCTGCAAACTAGTATGGTAACTATTACTGGGGGTGAATTCTGTCTATGGCAAGCATAACTCCCACGAAATTCCATATTTGAGCACACATGCTTGCAACTTATCCTTCGGTATTCAATTGACTAGTTCTATCCATCCTCCAGTCTGAGGGTGGTAAGCTATGCTGAAGTTCAACCTTGTTTCTGGGACTTCATGCAGACTTTTCCAAAATCTTGAAGTGGGTTGTGCTCCACGATCTGATACAATCCTCTTGGGTGTACCATGTAGCGTCACAGTCCTTAGTCATGTAAATTTCTGCCGACTTGGCACCATCGTAAGTCATCTGCTCTAGTATGAGGTACGCTACTTCTGCTAGTCTGCCCACGATCATTCACACGGAGTCATATTTATTCTTAGTCTTTGGAAGTTCTGTGATAAAGTTTATTCCAACTTCTTCTCATTTCCACTCTAGTATGGTTAGTGGCTGTAAAACCCTGCTAGCCTTTGATGCTTGGTCTTCATCCTCTAACATGTGTCACACTTTACCAGACACTCGGCAATCTCTATCCATGCAACTTCACTAAAATTGATTCTTTAAGTCCGAATACTTCCGGGGTGAATAGAGTATGGAGTGTTATGTGCTTCTTTCAAACTTAGTGTCTCGATCTCCTTAACCTCTGGAACACACATCCTTTTATCATACCAAATTGCACCTTGCTCATCTTCCCAAACTTCTACTGTTTTTCTGATCCTCATATCCTCTTTAATCTTCTGAATTCCTTCATCACTTCCTCACGATTTTTGAATGTCTTTTTCCAAGGTAGGTGCAACTAACAACGTACATGGCCTCTTGGTCATAAAATTGTTGCTACCTTAGTTTATCCGAAACTTTTCATAGGTGGTCAACATGCTCCTCTTGGTCCTTGACTGACATCCGATATGGCGCTTTTGATACGGGTGTCGTCCCAGGTTTCAATTCATCATTGAGTTCAAAACCTTGATCAGGGGCTCTCTTGGTAACTCTTTGGGAAACACGCTCGTGTATCCTCCAAATTCGGGGATCTGGTTCACCTCTTTCTTCGAACTGTGCAGATTTTGGGCTGGGTGTTCTACTAACATTCTCTCAAGATTGGAACAAAACTTCTTTTCCATTAGGACTAGTAAGGGCAACGGCCTTACGCTCACAATCCATTTGTCCTTTATGTTCTGACAACCAGTTCATTCCAGATATAATATCTCAACTTTGTAGTTCTAGTGCCAGTAGTTTAACAGAGAACTCCTTTCTGCTTATATTAAATTTTACTCCTTCACGCACTGACTTTACTGGCATCCTAGAGTCGGGAAACTAAATGGCGATAGGATACTCTAGACAGGTTATATTCAGTTCACTTTAAATAACAAAAATTTATGTCTGACGGGCTTCCTTCTTCTTCTGATGTGATATAGTTGAGTTGGTGTTGGGTTTCCTTGATCTCTTCTATGGTTAGTTGGAAATCTTTCTTTTGCAGCTGGAGCTTCTTGTCCATACTGTTGTATTGGGGCATGCATTAGGATTTATGTCTGAACTACAGGCTATTGTTGACCTTCACTTCTTCTCTTGGCTATTGGATCTGGCAAATTCCTGTCGCGCCCCGAAACTAGGACTACGACTACTCCTGTAGAGACTTAGCTCGCTGCAGCTAGTCCCATATATGCATAGCATACACATACCCTTGACTTCCCAGGATAAGTCAAGCACAGGAGTATATCACATTGCAACAGAGTAACTTACAAAATAGTTAAGCAGTGTGGCCTGCTGGCCTTGATATTACATAAGAAGATTACAATGCCTTCACGGCATACAAGGTTTAGCAAAATAACAACTACACAGCAGAAGATTTGTCGCGCCGCGAGACTGGGACTACGACTACTCCTGTAGAGACCTAGCTCGCTGCAGCTAGTCCCTTATATGCATAGCATACACATACCCTTGACTTCCCAGGATAAGTCAAGCACAGGAGTATATCACATTGCAACCGAGTAACTTACAAAATAGTTAAGCAGTGTGGCCTGCTGGCCTTGATATTACATAAGGAGATTACAATGCCTTCACGGCATACATGGTTTAGCAAAATAACATCTACACAGCAGAAGGTAGGTGACCCACCCACAAAGAGAAGTGGACGGCAGAACAACACACATCAGGGAAATGACGGGACCGACGCTCCTCCTTCTGGATCCACGAAGTACTTCACGCCTTCATTTTGATTGTTGATTGCTCCGTCTATTAATTTGTAGGTTGCAAGAGTGAGCACTTACGTACTCAGCAAGTCATAGGTAAGAGTAGATACATATAGTAGTGATGATATGAACCTAGACTAGTCAAGAATTATGGATATTTGTAAGATAATCTTTTCCTTTCATACCTCATCTCATGGCAGCACTTTTCATAATATAACATCATCATTCATGTTCACTAGATTATAGCACTACCGCGACACGTCGACACACGACAGCCCACGGCAGCACTCCTTATCATGACAACACATGTCATTTGGGTAATCTTGATTTAAACATATTTTATTTAGAAAATAGTACTTGTGTCACACCCCGTGGATTTAATCCACCGCAGCAGACTCCTATAAACCCGGGAGCTCGGAGTATTCGAATACATTTTTAACTCTGCAGAGAGGTACCAATTTACCCGCAAGATATTCCACTTTCAAGCCCATCCTATCATAACAAAATGATTAGACCCCTCCTCACAACCATATGTGAGTGGCAAGGTGGAGATAACAAGAACTTTTGTTATGCATCACTTACAATTCACCCCTGACCCTGTGGCTCTCAGCGAAACACAGTTGTGGTAGGCTGTATCATAACCTCCACCCCACCTCATTTTCCCATTACTGGGTCAAATATCAGATCACCTTCAGTGATAGTAGGAGTCAGCCTCCAAGTCAATCATCATAACACAACTCATGCAGGGGTTTCATGTACAATCCACATAAGTACTTGTTCAGGCCTGTCCCATACCAGGCTTGCGGTTAGCACGTTGTTCATGCCACTAGACGCACAACACAAGGTTCTAGTCCTTATATGCCAGTGACCAGACCATCCACAACCCTGCACCTTCAGTGCCTGCATTCCTTTGCAGTCTAGCACCTCCAGTGCTACAGCCATCCATACCATTTTTCTAGTCACGGGTAGGGGTTTTATTTCATGAATATAAGTATATAAATACATATAATAGTTCATGGCTCAAAACTTGTTTATTTCACATTTCACAGATAACCAGTCTAGTACTGCCAATTCATAAATCAACCATTCTCAATCTTTCACATGCAATATTGCCTATATTCAAGGTTATATTATAGCAACATTTAAAATATAGGTTCAAGATGACCAAGGATATGACTTGCCTTCCGCGTCGTAAAAAAAACAGCAGTTGATGACGGGTCAACAGCGAAGTCCTCGATCTCAGCTTCTGAATCTGCTCGACGACAAACCAAACAATACACACAAATATTACTTATATATTAAGATGTTTTAGAATCTATATGCAGATATGCTTTACAAGAGTGACTGAACGATACTGGAGATAATTGAGATTACAAGCTGAACTAAGTTGAGATCTAGGGTTTTTAAGGATTTGGCTAAGGATGGATGTTAGATGCTCTTAGGATCTCAAGGTTACAATAAGAACATCAGTTTGTGGCTGGTTTGATCAAAAACAGCGAATGTCAGCGGATTGACATTCGGATCAAGATTCTGACATAACTTCAAGGAAAACTAGAGAGCTTATCTCAAGTTATGACAGTACAAGAAGATGTAGATCATAACTCTACAAATTCAGTGGACAAAGTGGTTTTCAAATTGCACAATCAGAAATGGGTAAACAAGGCCAATGCCATTGGCTGGCATGCACTGAGATAGTGTCAAAAGCTAGGGTTTAGCATAACATGTATTTCAAGGGCTCAAATCAAGTTGTGATAGAAGAAGAAAATGCTGATCACAACCTCAGAAATCTAAGGGACAAAGTTATGCCCAAAATGCACATCTGGAAGGGAGTGAAAAGGGCTAATGCCACTGACTGACATAGTCTGGCATTGATCTTGACATGGCCAGAAACTAGGGCTTGGCATAACTTTTGATCTAGAGCTCCAAATGATGCACCACTTTGTCTGGGATGTAGGCCTCAGTAACAGGAACAATTCATTCAACTGGACCTAGGGCAGGAGGTGGCCGGAAAGTGATGAAAACCGGCGATGAACTCGGTGGCTGAAATTTCAATTCACAGCACTGGACAGGAATTAGGGCATAGCTATATCTTGTGATTTAGGCCGAATTGAAAGTCGAGCTAGTAAGCAAAGTTGCTCAGGAGATCAAAGCGTATCTGGTGGACAAGGTTTCTGGAGCTGGATCGGCCGGGAATGGTTTTCCGGTGGCCGGCGCCGGAGAAGAAGACACTGATATTGGGGGTTTTGGCTACACGATGTTTGAACTCGATTCCTTGCTTGGAGAGCATCTAGAAGGTATAAGAAAGCTTCTGGAACGATCGAATTGGCCGGAGAATCACCGGAGAAGGTTGGCGACATTCGCCGGCGGCTGGTGAAGCTCGGGCTAGCGAAAAACTCCAGTTCTTGATCAATTTCACCATTCAACTTCACAGGCTTGCTTAGAATAGCTCACTGATCATTTTTGTCTATTAAATCGAAGGCTAATTCGGGCTAATTTGACTTGTGCAACTGGAACAGGGCATTTCACTGATTTCAGCAATTCCGGCGATCACCGGCGATGAAGTGCATAAGAGCTCAATTAAATGATACAGCACGATGAGGGAGATGAGATATACCTTCTGGTGCTATTAATTCGGTGAGAGGTGCAGCAGGGCGTGCTGGCACCGTGAGGACTCAATCTGGACTCGTCGGAGAAGACGACTGCAGCAAGAGATTTTGCAAAATTGGCTAAGTCCTGGTGAAGGGGAGATGACACAGGGTATGGCTGCTTATATAGGCCACAGGGCGATGCTTGCAAAGAGATAGTAGCAAGGGAATTGTGCCAGATGACAAGATTTGCCGGGCGCAGCTGCAACAACGGCGAGCGGTGAAGCGACTGTACACTGGCAAGGCGAAACTGTGCTACATCGAGTCTCATCAATGTCGGGCGGTGCAAGTCGGTGGCGACAAAGGCTGGTGAAGCAAGTAACGTGGCAAGAAGATACTGACAATGGCTGCTGCTGGTCGCGCACAAGAGCAGATGTTGTTCAACGGCGCTGCCACGGCGATGGCTAGGGCGAGGACGCGTGCGCAACAGCAACAGTAAGTATGCACGAGCACAAATGCAAGCAGGACTTGGCCGGCGGCGAGCGTGCACGGCGCAAACGCACGGCGAGGTTCCTGGTCGTGCACTGCAGTTGGCCTGGTCGATTTTGGGCTGATTTGCAATTATTGATTTTCTTGATTTGGACTGAATTGTAAATCTGAAGATTTGGAAGGTTTGATCTGGAATTGATTCTGCTGTTTTGGTAAACTTGATTCAACAAATGATTTGGCACAGATTGAAAATAAAATTTGAGACATTTGGATGATTTTTGATATGAACTTAAAACAGAGTAGATTAGGGTAAAATAAGTCTGAAACTTATTGATCTCGAATTCTGGGATTTAGGGTTTGATTTTGAGATACTTATACAAGAAGAATTTGTGTTGAAAAGTATTTGGAAGATATTCCCTGAATCAGATTTGAATTTGGAGATGATTTGCAGCATTTTGCCTTTCTGGCTTTTAGAAAAATCTGGAAGAAGGACTGATTTGTGAAACTGGAGTTTTGGAAGGTTTAAACTGAATTTGATTTCACTGATATAGCAGATTATATTCAACAGAATATTTGGCAAGAACATTTGATAAAATTTGGCACATTTGAATAGTCTTTGATACAGACTGAAAATAGGGTATTTTTAGGGTAATTGAATCTGAGCTTTAATTGATTTCGAATTATGGTAATTAGGATGAGATCTTGAAATCTGCACAGAAGAAGAACTTGTTTCAAATAGCATCTAGAAAAGATTTGCCGAAGAAATTCTGAATTTGGAGTTAATCTGGAGATTTTAACCTTTCTAGGTTTTCAGATATCAGATAAGGACTATATTGCGATAATTCTTGGACTGATTTGTGAAAAGAGTCTAGATGGTAGAATCTGGCTGTCAACTTTTTAGTTTAAGGTATTGACATACCCATGATCATATTCCAGAAATAATCTGGTCTGAACTTGGTCAAGATTTTGATTAAATCTGTATTTCTGAAACTTAGGGTATTTAGGTAATATAATGTATTTCTGTTTTCGAAAACAGAAGAAGTTGATAAATCTGGAATTTAGAGATAGAATTGGATCTAGGTTCTGAAGACTTTTAAGTTCAGAGTAACTGATAGATCACATCTGAACAATCTGATCTTGATTTGAGGTCACAGGATAGATTTTGGAGATTTTAGGGTTTAGGATAGATACTGATCTGGCTATTACTACAGATACAAGCATGCATGCTATTGATGAAAAAGGAAGTTTTCACCCCTAACTCAGGATGTTACAAGATTGGTGACCCACCCACAAAGAGAAGTGGAGGGCAGAACAACACACATCAGGGCAATGACGGGACTGACGCTCCTCCTTCTGGATCCAAGAAGTTCTCCATGCCTTCATCTTGGTCATGGAACGCTCCATCTACTGATTTGTAGGTTGCAAGGGTGAGCACTTACGTACTCAGCAAGTCATAGATAAGAGTAGATACATATAGTAGTGATGATATGAACCTAGACTAGTCAAGAATTATGGTTGTTTATAAAATAATCTTTTCCTTTCTCATCTCATCTTATTTCAGCTCACGGCAGCACTTTTCATAATATAACATCATCAATCATGTTCACTAGATTATAGCACTACCGCGACACGTCGACACATGACAGCCCACGGTAGCACTCCTTATCATGACAACACATGTCATTTGGGTAATCTTGATTTAACACATTTTATTTAGAAATATACTACTTGTGTCACACCCCGTGGATTTAATCCACCGCAGCAGACTCCTATAAAACCCGGGAGCTCGGAGTATTCGAATACGTTTTTAACTCTGCCGAGAGGTACCAATTTACCCGCAAGATATTCCACTTTCAAACCTTTCCTATCATAACAAAATGATTGGACCCCTAACTCACTTCATATTGTGAGCGGCAAGGTGGAAATAACAAGAACTTTTGTTATGTTTTACTCACAATTCACCCCCGACCCTGTGGATCTCTCGCGAAACACAGTTGTGGCGGGCTATACCCCCACCCTTACTCATTTCCCCATTGCTGGGGTCAAATTCCATATCACCTTCAGTGATAGTGTGGGAACCGTCCCTTATGTCAATCATCACAACACAACTCATGCAGGGGTTTCATGTGCGATCCACATAAGTACTTGTTCAGGCCTGTCCCATACCAGGCTTGCGGTTAGCACGTTGTTCATGCCACTAGACGCACAACACAAGGTTCTAGCCCTTATATGCCAGTGACCAGACCATCCACAACCCTGCACCTTCAGTGCCTGCATTCCTTCGCAGTTTAGCACCTCCTGTGCTACCACCATTCCATACCATTTCCTGGTCACGGCTAGGGGTTTTATTTCATGAATATAAATATATAAATACATATAATAGTTCATGGGTCAAAACTTGTTTATTTCACATTTCACAGATAACCAGTCTAGTACTGCCAATTCGTAAATCAACCATTCTCAATCTTTCTCATGCAATATTATCTATATTCAAGGTTATGTTTTAGCAACATTTAAAATATAGGTTCAAGATGACTAAGGATATGACTTGCCATCCGCGTCGTAAGATACAATAGTTGATGACGGATCAACAGCGAAGTCCTCGAACTTAGCTTCTGGATCTGCTCGGCGACAAACCAAACAATACACACAAATATTACTTATATATTAAAATGATTTATGATCTATATGTAGATATGCTTTACAAGAGTGACTGAACGATACTGGAGATAATTGAGATTGCAAGCTGAACTGAGTTGAGATTCTAGGGTTTCAAGGAATTGGCTCAGAATGGATGTTAGATGCTCATAGGATCTCAAGGTTACAATAAGAACATCAGTTTTGTGGTTGGTTTAATCAAAAACAGCGAATGTCAGCAGATTGACATTCGGATCAAGATTCTGACATAACTTCAAGGAAAGCTAGAGAGCTTATCTCAAGTTATGACAGTAGAAGAAAATGTAGATCATAACTCTACAAATTCAGTGGACAAAGTGGTTTTCAAATTGCACAATCAGAAGTGGGTAAACAAGGCCAATGCCATTGGCTGGCATGCACTGAGATAGTGTCAAAAGCTAGGGTTTAGCATAACATGCATTTCAAGGGCTCAAATCAAGTTGTGATAGAAGAAGAAAATGTAAATCACAACCTCGGGAATCTAAGAGACAAAGTTATGCCCGAAATGCACATATGGAAGGGAGTGAAAAGGGCTAATGCCACTGACTGACATAGTCTGGTATTGATCTTGACATGGCCCGAAACTAGGGCTTGGCATAACTTTTGATCTAGGACTCCAAATGATGCACCACTTTGTCTGGGAGGTAGGCATTGATAACAGGAGCAAATCATTCAACAAGATCCAAAGCTGAAATTGGCTGGAAGATGATGAAAATCGGTGAAGAAAAGTGGTGGCGACACGGCACAGTGAAGCCACTGGACAAGGTTTTTGGCATGGCTATAACTTGAAATCTGGACAGTTTCAGAGATCGGGCTAGAAGACAGATATGCTCAGGAGGTTGAAGCACATCTTCTGGACAAGGTGGCTGAAGCTGAATCGGCCGGGAAAAAGCTTTCCGGTGATCGGCGCCGGAGAAGATGACACTGATATTGGGGGTTTTTGATACAGGAGATTTGAACTCAATTCCAATCTTGAGGAGTGATAGAAGGGTAAGAGATAGTCACCTGAACAATCAATTTTGCCGGAGGATGCCCGATGTGGCCTGGCGACGATCGCCGGCAACGGGTGAAGTTCAAAATTGGGGAAAGCTTCGATTAAAGCTCAATCTGGAGATTTAAGTACACAGGCTTGCTGGAAATGGGTCACTGATCATCTTCCTTCACAGGATCGAGAGCTAATTCGAAGTAATTTGGCCTGCATTGCTGGAACAGGGTAATCGGGAATTTCCGGTGATCGCCGGCGTTAGAGGTCACCGGTGAGCAATTAGATGATACTACACAGAGAGGATGAGTAGGGGAACTCACTGATAGCTTTAATTTGGTGAGAGGTGCAGCAGATTGTGCTGGCACCGTGAGGCTCCTCGACGGCTCGCCGGAGAAGAAGACGACAGCGAGAGGATTTTCGAATTGGCTGAGTCCTAGTGAAGTGAAGCTGTTACAAGGTATGGGGTTGCTTATATAGGCCAGAGGCGGAGCTTGCAAGGAGGTAGCAGCAAGGAAATTGGCGCCGGGCACTTGACTGGCCGGGCGCAGGCGCGTCAACAGTGACGGTGAAGCGATGGCGCACAGGCGATGGAACGGTTGATGAAACTGTTGCTTCATTGGGACGCAATGGTGTCGGGCGGTGCAAAACTGTGGCGACAACGGCTGGCAAAGCAAGCAACGTGGCGAGGAGTTGCTGACAACGATCGCGCACGGGAGCAAGGCTGTTCAACGGCGCTGCCACGAAGATGGCTAGTACACAGACGCGTGTGCACATGCAAACTCAAGTGAGCACGAGCTCAGGCGAAGCGAGGCGTGGCCGGCAGCGAGCAAGCGCGGCGCAAACGCACGGCGAGCTCTGGTCGTGAACTGGCTGCTGCCCTGGTCGAATTAGGGCCTGATTGCTATTTCCAATTCTTGATTTGGACTGATCTGTAAATCCGATGATTTGGAAGGTTTGATCTAATTTTGAATGCACTGATCTGGTAGACTTGATTCAACAGGTGATTTGGCACAGATTGAAGATAAAATTTGAAATGTTTGGATGATTTTTGATATGAACTGAAAATAGGGTATTTTAGGGTAATTGAAATATGAATTTCAATTGATTTCGAATTCTGGGATTTAGGGTTTGATTTCGAGATACTCATAAAAAAAGAATTTGTGTTGAAAAGCATTTGGGAGGTGTTCCCTGAATCAGATTTGAATTTCGAGATGATTTGCAACATTTTGCCTTTTTAGGCTTCTGGAAAATCTGGAAAAGGACTGATCTGCGATACTCTTGGACTGATTTGTGAAAAGAGTCTAGATGATGAAATCTGGCTGCCAACTTTTTGGATTAAGGTATTGGCGTACCCTTGATCATAATCCAAGAATAATCTGGTCTGATCTTGGCTATGATTTTGATTAAATCTGGAAAGTCAGATCTTGACTTGGGGTCACATGATAGGTTTTGGAGATTTTAGGGCTAGAACAGAATAAAGCTGAGGCTGATTTGGTTGATCTAAAAGAGACATAAGCATGCATGATTTTTAAGAAAGAAACTTTTCACCCCAAAACTCAGGATGTTACAGATCTACCCTCCTTAAAGAAATCTTGCCCCGAGATTTACCTAAGAAAGAAAAGATATGAATAGAGATAGTTTTGCTGAAAATTCTCTTCCTTCTTCCAAGTAGTTTCTTGTTCTGAATGATTTCCCACTGAAGTTTTATAATCTGATATGGGGTATTCTAAAGATACTTGCTGTATATGCATTTCAACTTCAGATGTAATTGCTCTTAACATGAACTTGCAGTACCAGAATCAAATAGTATTAAGGCGGATGCAAACTGAGTCAAAATCTACCTCGAAGGATGTCGATGGTGTTTCCTTCTTCTTGGATGGAAGTGTAATTTAGCTTTCCTCCTGGCATTGCTGTTGGTGTTCCATCTCTTCCTCCTCCTCGGTTGGCCATGCTTCCTCCTCTTCTTGGTGGAGTTCCTCTAAACTTCTGTGGTTGTGACACTGGTATTCTGGGTGCTTCTGGTTGTGTTCCTGCCTGTATCCTGGCAATGGATGGTGGAAGTTGAGTCCAAGGACAAAATTCTCTACGATGTCCACGCTGCCAACAGTGATAGCATTGAATGTTCATATAAGGGTTTCCTTTGCTTCTGGTAAACATGGCTCCTCTTCTTTGTAGGTTTCTCTTGGGATTCTGCAGTGGTGATGTTCTAGGTGCTACTGATTGCATTTCTGCCTGAGATCTGGCTATGGAACTAGGGAGTTGAATCCAAAGACAGAATTCCTTGCGATGCCCACGCTGTCCGCAATGAAAACATTGGACACTCGCGTGAGGACAGCTCTTCTGAAGGTGGTTTCCTTTGCAATTGGGGCACATCATTCTTATTGGTCTGGGAGTCTGGTATGATGGTTGAAAACTAGAGGCAGTAGGAATTCTCCTTTTAGTTGAGTTTAGTTGTGGTTGCACTTGTTGAGGCATTCTTCTCTTCCGATCCTCTCCCTCTATATTTTCCTTCTGTGGAGGATTGGAACTCTGAGGTTCTTGCTGAAACAAAGGGTTTCTTGTCATAATATCTTCTTCCTGAGGAGTCTGTTCTCTGTCTTCTCCACTGCTTCGGGATCTTCTTCTTGTATCAACCATGGTGGCTCTGAAAAAGAAGTTTGGGTTGATCTAACTATCTAGAGCCAACTAAGACAACAATGCAGAAAATAATGCAAACTACTTTAGTGCATAAAATACTTTGGCTACTAGCCATAATATACAAGTTAACCATTGCAAAAGCAACAGTGAATCACAAGACTACCAAGAGCATAACTACCTCTATCTACAACAACCCCTAAGACACTCTGAAACAACAGAACACACTCTCACAATCTTACCGAATTTTAGAAAATCCAAGTAAAATTTTGAAATAAAAGTTTTCAAGAGCTACAAAGCTCATTATTTTTATCAAAATAAAATTTTCAACAAGTAGTTTTCCAAATAAATTACGTCTTCCTGGCACGACCAATCCCTAAAGATGTCGTCCTACAGTCAAGTTCTCATGTTGCTCTGATACCAACTTTTCGTCGCGCCCCGAAACTGGGAATACGACTACTCCTATAGAGACCAAGCTCGCTGCAGCTAGTCCCATATATGCATAGCATACACATACCCTTGACTTCCCAGGATAAGTCAAACACAGGAGTATATCACATTGCAACAGAGTAACTTACAAAATAGTTAAGTAGTGTGGCCGGCTGGCCTTGATATTACATAAGAAGATTACAATGCCTTCACGACATATATGGTTTAGCAAAATAACAACTACACAATAGAAGATAGGTGACCCACCACAAAGAGAAGTGGACGGCAGAACAACACACATCAGGGCAATGACGGGACTGACACTCCTTCTGGATCCAAGAAGTTCTCCATGCCTTCATCTTGATCATGGAACGCTCCATCTACTGATTTGTAGGTTGCAAGGGTGAGCACTTACGTACTCAGCAAGTCATAGATAAGAGTAGATACATATAGTAGTGATGATATGAACCTAGACTAGTCAAGAATTATGGTTGTTTCTAAAATAATCTTTTTCTTTCTCATCTCATCTTATTTCAGCTCATGGCAGCGCTTTTCATAATATAACATCATCAATCATGTTCACTAGATTATAGCACTACCGCGACACGTCGACACACGACAGCCCACGGCAGCACTCCTTATCATGACAACACATGTCATTTGGGTAATCTTGATATAACACATTTTATTTAGAAAATAGTACTTGTGTCACACCCCGTGGATTTAATCCACCGCAGCAGACTCCTATAAAACCCGGGAGCTCGAAGTATTCGAATACGTCTTTAACTCTGCAGAGAGGTACCAATTTACCCGCAGGATATTCCACTTTCAAACCTTTCCTATCATAACAAAATGATTGGACCCCTGACTCACTTCATATTGTGAGCAGCAAGGTGGAAATAACAAGAACTTTTGTTATGTTTTACTCACAATTCACCCCCGACCCTGTGGATCTCTCGCGAAACACAGTTGTGGCGGGCTATACCCCCACCCTTACTCATTTCCCCATTGCTGGGTCAAATTCCAGATCACCTTCAGTGATAGTGTGGGAACCGTCCCTTATGTCAATCATCACAACACAACTCATGCAGGGGTTTCATGTGCGATCCACATATGTACTTGTTCAGGCCTGTCCCATACTAGGCTTGCGGTTAGCACGTTGTTCATGCCACTAGACGCACAACACAAGGTTCTAGTCCTTATATGCCAGTGACCAGACCATCCACAACCCTGCACCTTCAGTGCCTGCATTCCTTCGCAGTTTAGCACCTCCAGTGCTACCACCATTCCATACCATTTCCTGGTCACGGCTAGGGGTTTTATTTCATGAATATAAATATATTAATACATATAATAGTTCATGGCTCAAAACTTGTTTATTTCACATTTCACAGATAACCAGTCTAGTACTGCCAATTCGTAAATCAACCATTCTCAATCTTTCTCATGCAATATTATCTATATTCAAGGTTATGTTTTAGCAACATTTAAAATATAGGTTCAAGATGACCAAGGATATGGCTTGCCTTCCGCGTCGTAAGATACAGCAGTTGATGATGGATCAACAGCGAAGTCCTCGAACTTAGCTTCTGGATCTGCTCGGCGACAAACCAAACAATACATACAAATATTACTTATATATTAAAATGATTTATGATCTATATGCAGATATGCTTTACAAGAGTGACTGAACGATACTGGAGATAATTGAGATTGCAAGCTGAACTGAGTTGAGATTCTAGGGTTTCAAGGAATTGGCTAAGAATGGATGTTAGATGCTCTTACGATCTCAAGGTTACAATAAGAACATCAGTTTTGTGGTTGGTTTAATCAAAACAGCGAATGTCAGCAGATTGACATTCGGATCAAGATTCTGACATAACTTCAAGGAAAGCTAGAGAGCTTATCTCAAGTTATGACAGTAGAAGAAAATGTAGATCATAACTATACAAATTTAGTGGACAAAGTGGTTTTCAAATTGCACAATCAGAAGTGGGTAAACATGGCCAATGCCATTGGCCGGCATGCACTGAGATAGTGTCAAAAGCTAGGGTTTAGCATAACATACATTTCAAGGGCTCAAATCAAGTTGTGATAGAAGAAGAAAATGTAAATCACAACCTCAGGAATCTAAGAGACAAAGTTATGCCCAAAATGCACATATGGAAGGGAGTGAAAAGGGCTAATGCCACTGACTGACATAGTCTGGCATTGATCTTGACATGGCCAGAAACTAGGGCTTGGCATAACTTTTGATATAGGGCTCCAAATGATGCACCACTTTGTCTGGGAGGTAGGCATTGATAACAGGAGCAAATCATTCAACAGGATCGAAAGCTGAAATTGGCTGGAAGATGATGAAAATCGGTGAAGAAAAGTGGTGGCGACACGGCACATGAAGCCACTGGACAAGGTTTTTGGCATGGCTATAACTTGAAATCTGGACAGTTTCAGAGATCGGGCTAGAAGACAGATATGCTCAGGAGGTTGAAGCACATCTTCTGGACAAGGTGGCTGAAGCTGAATCGGCCGGGAAAAAGCTTTCCGGTGATCAGCGCCGGAGAAGATGACACTGATATTGGGGGTTTTTGATACAGGAGATTTGAACTCAATTCCAAGCTTGAGGAGTGATAGAAGGGTAAGAGATAGTCACCTGAACAATCAATTTTGCCGGAGGATGCCCGGTGTGGCCTGGCGACGATCGCCGGCAACGGGTGAAGTTCAAAATTGGGAAAAGCTTCGATTGAAGCTCAATCTGGAGATTTAAGTACACATGCTTGCTGGAAATGGGTCACTGATCATCTTCCTTCACAGGATCGAGAGCTAATTCGAAGTAATTTGGCCTGCATTGCCGGAACAGGGTAATCGGGAATTTCCGGTGATCGCCGGCGTTAGAGGTCACCGGTGAGCAATTAGATGATACTACACAGAGAGGATGAGTAGGGGAACTCACTGATAGCTTTAATTTGGTGAGAGGTGCAGCAGATTGTGCTGGCACCGTGAGGCTCCTCGACGGCTCACCTGAGAAGAAGACGACAGCGAGAGGATTTTCGAATTGGCTGAGTCCTGGTGAAGTGAAGCTGTTACAAGGTATGGGGTTGCTTATATAGGCCAGAGGCGGAGCTTGCAAGGAGGTAGCAGCAAGGAAATTGGCGCCGGGGACTTGATTGGCCGGGCGCAGGCGCGTCAACAGTGACGGTGAAGCGATGGCACACAGGCAATGGAATGGTTGATGAAACTGTTGCTTCATCGGGACGCAATGGTGTCAGGCGGTGCAAAATAGTGGCGACAACGGCTGGGAAAGCAAGCAACGTGGCGAGGAGTTGCTGACAATGATCGCGCACGGGAGCAAAGCTGTTCAACGGCGCTTCCACGACGATGGCTAGTACACAGACGCGTGTGCACATGCAAACTCAAGTGAGCACGAGCTCAGGCGAAGCGAGGCGTGGCCGGCGGCGAGCAAGCGCGGCGCAAACGCACGGCGAGCTCTGGTCGTGAACTGGCTGCTGCCCTGGTCGAATTAGGGCCTGATTGCAATTTCCAATTCTTGATTTGGACTGATCTGTAAATCTGATGATTTGGAAGGTTTGATCTAATTTTGATTGCACTGATCTGGTAGACTTGATTCAACAGATGATTTGGCACAGATTGAAGGTAAAATTTGAAATGTTTGGATGATTTTTGATATGAACTGAAAATAGGGTATTTTAGGGTAATTGAAATCTGAATTTCAATTGATTTCGAATTCTGGGATTTAGGGTTTGATTTTGAGATACTCATAAAAGAAGAATTTGTGTTATAAAGCATTTGGGGGGTGTTCCCTGAATCAGATTTGAATGTCGAGATGATTTGCAACATTTTGCCTTTTTAGGCTTCTGGAAAATCTGGAAAAGGACTGATCTGCGATACTCTTGGACTGATTTGCGAAAAGAGTCTAGATGATGAAATCTGGCTGCCAACTTTTTGGATTAAGGTATTGGCGTACCCTTGATCATAATCCAAGAATAATCTGGTCTGATCTTGGCTAAGGTTTTGATTAAATCTGGAAAGTCAGATCTTGACTTGGGGTCACATGATAGATTTTGGAGATTTTAGGGCTAGAACAGAATAAAGCTGAGGCTGATTTGGTTGATCTAAAAGAGACATATGCATGCATGATTTTTAAGAAAGAAACTTTTCACCCCAAAACTCAGGATGTTACAATTCCTCTAGGGAATTTCTGTCGGCGGTGACCGAATCATCCACAATGATAGTAGTGTGGGGACAATCACGCTGATAGTGGCTTATGTGACAAGCTTGGTACTTGGCTGTCATGGGTCTTGGGTACTGTAGATTTGGCTTATATTGCAACGTAGCTTGGGTCTTTGACGGATGCATGAATATTCCTTCACCTAAAATGATGTGGCCCAAGAAAGGAATATCCTTCAACCAGAAGGCACACTTATCAGACTTGGAGTACAACTAATGATCTTCTAACTTCTTTAACACTCTGAGATGCTGAACATGCTCTTCTTCCGTCTTGGAGAAATTGAGAATATCATTCACAACCACAATAATGAACTTGCCTAGGTATTCCATGAGGACTTCATTTATCAGGTTCATGAATTCTACTGGTGCATTCGTTAGTCCGAATGGCATCATTGTGAACCAATACAATCCATATCTCGTTATGAATGCAGTCTTTGGGATATCCTCTCCTCGAATTTTTAGTTGATGATAACCGGATCTCAAGTTGATCCTTGAAATTTTTTTTGCTCCTCTGATTTGATCAAAGAGATCGTCGATCCTTGGCAGAGGGTGCTTGTTTTTTATTGTCACATCATTCAACTTCCTGTAGTTGATACAGAGTCGCAGACTACCATCTTTCCTCTTGGTGAAGAGCATTAGGGCTCCCCAAGATAAAGAACTTGTTCTGATAGATCCTTTTTCTTCCAATTCTTCCACTTGGTTCGTCATATATGCAAGTTTCCCTGCGTATGGGCCTGATTGAGGTTCTAGCTCAATGGCAAACTCTATACTTCAGTCTGGTGGCATTCCAGGGGATTCTTACAGGAAAAACTTATGGTTACTCGTTGTCTACTAGGACATACTCTACTTTGATCTCTTCAACACTGTTCAAGCTGTCCATACGGTCGATTAGTGGATATCTCTCTTTTCTTCTTTTCTTTTCTTTTCTTTTTTTTTCTTTTCTCTTTTTTTTTCTTCTTTTCTGCGCAGAATGTGACTTGTTCTCCTTCGGCAATGGTTTGAGTGACGGTCTTCTTCTCACAATCTATCTGGCCTCTGTGTTTTGCTAGCCAATCCATTCCAAGAATGATGTATAGCCCTTGGAGATTCAGAACTAGCAAATCTGCCAGGAATTCTAGGTTGCCGATACAGAAGACAATATTTCTATAGATGGATTTGATTGGCATTCTAGCTCTAGGGGATTGGATCGGAATAGAGTGCCCTAAGATCTGGTTCTGCACCGACATTGCCTGCTGTCTATTTTGCTCCACTCAAATCGGTACATCATTGACATTTTCTCCTCGCGGTATAACAGATGATGATCTGGGTTGATTTTGGTTGGTACAGTTTCTATTTCCAGATGTAGTCCTCATATTACTGGTATCTTCCGCGGGTTTTCTATCATGAGATCTTCCTCTAGTGTTAACCAAACTGCTCTAACAGGTGGTCGAAGAAATGATTGCTGACTCGAAGGGAAACACAGATAGGGTACAAGCGGAGAGCTGAGATCAATCCATGAGACAGGGATTGGAAAGTGCAAGATGCTTTTCATAAATTAAATTTTCATAAAATACATAGTTTTGCCTCTACGGCTTACAGGAATATTTAGCAACCAACACACATCAAGACAAGCAACTACCACACAAAAGATCTAACGTCTGTTGTGGTTAGGAACAAAAGGTTAAACCAGGGAAAGTCTGGGATCACACGTCGGCATTGGAAGAACCATAAGGCTCTACCTCTTCTGAGTCCTCCTGAT
The DNA here is from genome assembly GCA_019359835.1 of Pharus latifolius. Lineage (NCBI taxonomy): Eukaryota > Viridiplantae > Streptophyta > Magnoliopsida > Poales > Poaceae > Pharus > Pharus latifolius. The sequence goes on along the minus strand of CM033330.1, from coordinate 35,242,954 downwards.
CTTCATTTGCGTCCATCAGGTCCAACTCCACGTTCTGGGATCTCGTAGACTATCACTGAAGCACGAAAACTATCTAAGGGGACATAACGCAAAAACACCTAAAAGTTAGAAATAATGTTTAAAGCTGTTTCAAATAATCAAAAAGGATAACTACATAATATATTTTTCTTAGACAAATTAGATTTTCGTAAATAGAATTTAGTCAAATACTCTAACAATTTTCTGTTCTAGGGACACCAATGTCTACAGAAGGGCCACGTCCTACAATCGAGCCTTTGCTCCGATGCCAGCTTCGGTGGGACCCTCATTTGAAGAATCCGGTGGCAACCGCCCAGGTGGATTGCACTCAAAAAGGTACATCACAAGCTCACAACAACAGGATTTACTTTAAATAATGAAGCAAATAGATAAAACAAGTACAAGGTCACGAGGAGCACTATTACATTATCATAATGCCAAGGATGGCACTAATTAAAGTTGATACAAAAGTAGAGAGTTTTTCAAAATCAAGGATAAAAAAGAATCGGTAACGAGGTACCGAATACAGAAAAATAACACAAAAGCAACAACAAAGGTCTTCATTTCCTTCTGCAGCAGTTCGGCTCGGGCCTTCACCACATCGGACTCAACTTGGCGCATGACCCTCCTAGAAGCTCAAATCTTCTGGAAAGGTTCCTTCCTCTTCTTGGTGCTCAAGGCTAAAGGGATCAGAATCCTTGAATCCTTTCTTCTGAATTTGTGTGAAAAGGCAAGGGTGAGCATGTTTTTACACGATGCTCAGCAAGTCTCGTTATGAGAATGCAGGTATATAGATGAGGGGTTTTCAAGGAAAGAGGTCTTAGCTTTATATATAGGAATAGAATAGATTTTCACTCTTAATTTGAGGAAAAGGTTTTTTTTCAAAAGCGAGGCTTTTAAGATCCTAACCTAGATTTTCAGAAGATGTTATGCGTGGAGGTCTTCCATGAGTCACCACTTTACTCAGATTTTGTGAAAAACCTTCCAAAAGGTACTTGTGCTGCATTGACGTGGATAGAATCCACCACGCGCAGACTCCATGACCTGGGAGCTCAGAGTATCCGACACTTTTTATAACTTTGCAAAGGTGTACCACCTTAATCCACCGATCACTCAGCTTTCAAGTCGGATCAGCTCCATGTGACTTTTACGCATGTGACAAGGCTGAGATCACACAACAGTTTACAATCCTAGCATTAACGATTCCCTGCCCGGTAAATAGACATTCCAGTCCTCATTACCGTTGTGGGTCCTCCCCACTGCCTTACTTGCTAGCCTTGGTCTATGTTCTCACAAGACACATAGCCTCTTTTGATTATAGCCGCGCATGACTTAATCAGGCGTAGGGTGACTTCCTTCCTTCCACCTTTTCCTATCATAATTTTTCTAAACTCACATCACTCATGGCCCTCATTGGCCCACCAGTTCCTCACAAGAAACCGGACCGACAACCATTGCAGGGAAAAGCTAATACTAAGAAAGCTACTGTCGTGGTATTGCGAATACCCCGGCAGGTTTTGAGAGTGATCCTAGCGAAGATTACGCGGCGCGGGTTGACCGGATGACCGGTCTTCCCCCGCCGGACAAACACAAAGAATGACACACGGGTTTATACAGGTTCGGGTCTCGGTGGGGGCCCTAGTCCTGTCGACGCGCTCCCGACCGAAGTCGGCTGGGGAGGCTCTCTCCGGGGGAGAGGCTTCCAGAGCACGTCTGTGAGTTTAGCTATTCCAATAAATGAACCGATCCCTTACAACAGAGGGGTACAAGGGCTATTTATAGCCCCAAAAAGCAGCAAAAAACCTAAACTACCCCGGAAGCCACCGTCGGATTGAAGGGCAGGACCGTCCTTCTCCCGGTCAAACGCCTTGGATGCTTGACAGGTGGTCGCTAGTTCCCGAGGCGCCCCTCGCGTGACCTGCACGTGACAAACAGTTCGAGACTTTACCTTCAGGAGGGTGATGAGGCCCGGGACGGCGCCGGAGGCCATGTCCCCGGGTCAAAGGCGGCGCCACAACACCGGAGGCCCTGTCCCGGGAGCCAAAAGGCGGCGCCCGGGGAGGCCCCGGAGGCCAAGTCCCCGGGCAAAAGGCGGCGCCCGGGAGGGCACCGGAGGCCCCGTCCGGGGAGCCAAAAGGCGGCGCCCGGGGAGGCCCCGGAGGCCGAGTCCCCGGGCAAAAGGCGGCGCCCGGGAGGGCACCGGAGGCCACGTCCCGGGAGCCAAAAGGCGGCGCCCGGGGAGGCCCCGGAGGCCGAGTCCCTGGGAGCCAAAAGGCGGCGCCCGGGGCGGCCCCGGAGGCCGAGTCCCCGGGCAAAGGGCGGCGCCCGGGAGGGCACCGGAGGCCCCGTCCCGGGAGCCAAAAGGCGGCTCCCGGGGAGACCCCGGAGGCCCAGTCCCCGGGCAAAAGGCGGCGCCCGGGAGGGCACCGGAGGCCCTGTCCTGGGAGCCAAAAGGCGGCGCCCGGGGCGGCCCCGGAGGCCAAGTCCCCGGGCAAAAGGCGGCGCTCGGGAGGGCACCGGAGGCCTCATCCTGGCAGCCAAAAGGCAGCGCCCGGGGAGGCCCCGGAGGCCCAGTCCCCGGGCAACCGTGACACAACTTACCTGGACTTAGTCCCACGGAGATTTCCCCCGACAGCAGCCCCCCATGCCCGCCGGGGACGATGCTCGAGTCCCCGGTGGGTATGGTTCAGGTCACCGGGAAGATCTCCGGGCCAGGTTACCGGAGCCGCAACGCTTCGGCTTCCGTGCCCCACACTTAAAGCCGCGCCGTTTCGCCATAAATGCGCGTGCGGTTCGAACCGGCGCCTCGATTCACGCGCCTGTCCCTTCGTTTCCCGCGAACGGTTTGAACTTCTACGGTCCAGATTGATCCGCGGGTGCCACGTGGCGTGCATCTAGACCACGGCGCGCCCCTATAAATAGGGCCTTGGGGGCCCGGAAGCTCATTCCAAATTCTCAGCCCCAACGATTTTTGCTCTCCCGGTAGCCCTCTCCCGGTAGCTTTTCCCGGTAGCTTTTTCTGGTAGCAGGCGTCCGGGAGTTTCTGGTAGTAGCCTCCTGCAAAGTTAGCCACAAAAAAGAAAACTAACCTCATGGCACCCAAGGGTGAAGCGAAGACCACGGAGGTGCCCCCAGAGGAAATCCCCTCGGATTTCCTCTGGGCGTCTGAGTTCACGGCCGAGGACGCCGAGTCCTTGGCCGAAAGGGGCATCGTTGCGGCCGGGGACATCCGAGTCCCAGTGAAGAAGGACGGAGCCCCCCGCCCCAGGCCCGGAGAGATCGTGGCCTTCGAGGCCTTCCTCGAGGCGGGGCTCCGGCTCCCGGTGCATCCCATGCTCCGGGAGTTTCTCAAGGAGTATGGGGTGGCTCTCAACCACCTCACCCCGAACGCGCTTGTCCGGATGGGCCTCTTCATTTGGCTCTTCGAGACAGCGACCGGGCGGGAACCCGACCTTCGCGCCTTTCGGTACTTCTACGAAACCGGCGGCGCGGACCTCCCACCTGGTGAAGGGGGGCCCCAAGTCCCCCTTCGGTTCGGTAATGGTCCAGATGCTGCCGGCCCGGGTAATCGACTACCCGGCGGCGGCCTCCCGGGACCACTGGGGGGATTGGGTCCGGAGGTGGTTCTACCTCCGGGTCTGAGACGACGCGGTGGTGTACGCCCCGGAGGCCCCCACCTACAGCCGGTCATCCCCACCAAAGCCGCCGGTGTGGACAGACGAGGAGTACGAGCTCCTCGGCAAGGTGATCCTCTCCAAGAAGACCCGCTCGATGCGGGACGCGGCTGAGGAGATGGCTCTCCTCCGTATCTCCCCCTTCGCCGGCGGGAAGGAGGGGATCGGCATGGGCCCCGAGCAGCGGGCCCCGGTGAAGCCGGTGACGCGACGTAACCTCCGGTAACCCGCTGCATTGTTCTTACAAAAATTTTTAAGAAATTGACTAACTCTTTACCTCTTGTAGTCCGGCCGTACCCAGCGGCGCGGGAGATGGCGGAGAACCTCTTGGGGAGGTACTTCGCGGATGAGCACTAGCGCGTCGTACGCGCCGTGGGCGAGGGCCCTCCCCAAGAACCTGGTAGCGGCGGCCTTCGAGCTAAAGCTGCCGGAGAGGAAGCCTCTCCCCACCCCCGGGTCGCACAAACGGGGGAAGGAGGCGGCTGGGGGCTCGGAGCCCAAGAAGGCCCGGGTTCAAAAGACCCCCGGCCCATCGACGACGCCGGCGGCGACACCGGCGAAGCCCCGGGACGAGATCCCCTGGAGCGAGCGTGCCCGGGCACCGTCCCGGAAGGAAGCAACGCCTCCTCCCTCGAAGGGCCTCGTCGAGGCGCTGGGGAAGGAGGCGACCGCGGGCGGGGCGGCGTCCGACTCGGCGAACTACGCCCCGTCGCCGCTCACGGTGGAGCTCCTCCAGCTCCTTCCGGCCTCTTTGGAGCCGGAGAGGCTCGTGGTTAGATTCGCGGGGGCCTCACCCCCGTGGGTCTGGCCGGTGGACGAGGGGGGGAGCCCCTTGGTCTACGAGGTTCCTCCGGAGGAGGGGGCCCCGAGGACCTTCCGGCCCGGGGCAGGGAAAGGCCTGATGGTTCCCCCCCGGGCGGAGGCTCCTGCCGAGAGCCCCTCGGCCACGTCTTCGGGGGACACTACCTCGTCGACGAAGACGCCGGCCACGTTACCGGACCTTGAGGTCCGGGGACCCCCCGCCGGCCGCGCCGGCGGCTCCGGGCGGGGGACCCCTTTGCTCCCCGCAGGGGAGGTCGCCCGCTACTCGGAGGGCCTGCATACCTGGAAGGTGCAGGCCTTCGTTGCGGGGGGGACGCTCCATGAGCGTTTCGAGGGGCTTCAGTCCCTCGGGGCCCAGGTAACCCGAGCCGACAACGCCTTCGCTCATCCCCTGCACTTTGCAATTTTTCTTACTCTTATATATTTTGTAGGTGGCAGCTGTTACCTGGGGCCATGAGCAGCGGGTCGCCCGGCTGCTTAAGGAGGCGGAGGGCCGGGCCACAGCCTACGTAGGGCAGCGCGAGGAGGCCTTCCGGGAACACGACGAGGCGCTCGCGGAATTGACCCTGGTCTGGGCCCAGGTTCATATTTCCGAGGCCATCAACGCCCGCCTCCGGGAGGAGGCCAAGGCGAGGGAGGAGGCGCTTCGTGAGCTCGAGAGCTCAAGCGTCCGGGTGGTGGCGGACGCGGGCCGCTCCGTCCGGACGGCCCTCGAGGGCCTTGGCGTAAGCCTCGGCTCCGGGAGCAGGGAGGTGCCGCCGGCGACCCTCGCGGAGGCTGTGCGTTTCCTTAACGCACAGGTCTCCGCCATCCTGGAGGCTACCGATGTTCGGGCGCGGGGTCGGGCGATCCCCGTCGTCGCGGCCGCTGCGGGGCCCGTCGAGTTCCGGGGGGTCGGCGCCCGGGCGATCGGGGGCCGTATCCCCCGAAGCTTCCTGGACTCCTTCGAGCCTTCGCGCCGGGAGGTCGAGCAGCTCGCCGGAGGGTTCTACGACCGGATCATCCGGGCGTGGTTCCCGGCTCCGGCGCCTCCTGTGGGAGACGCCCCAGCCCCGGCCTTGGAGGAAGCCCCCCAGGGGGAGGACGCCAATGAACATGTATGAGCCTCCCCCGGGTCTTAGCTAGGGCCCTTTTTTGTTTTAGGACTTTTTGATTCCGGTAGCTTCTTAGAAGAAGCCCCGGGCACTTGTACAAAAATTTTTGGAATGCAATGAAGTTAGAATTTTTTCTAAGTCTTTGAATTGAAATTGTTACCAGGGTTCCCGGGAAGTTACTCCCGGGCGAAGGTCCGGGAGGGGCTCCCCGGGGGACGCCCAAGTGGCATCGATTTTGCTAAGCCTTTTCTCCGGGAATCGCGGCCAGGATAGCGCCCGGGAGCCGATCCGGTTGAGGTGGCGTCCGGAGTGGCACTTGGACAACTTCGATAATCACCGTGCCGAATTGTCCCCTCCGCGACCGGGGCTCCGGATGATCCCTCCCCTCCGGATACTTCCACCGGCGGGATACGAGTTTTGGCCTGAAGATGTGCTCCGGGATGCTCGGCGCCGCGTGCGGGCGTTGTACCGGGACTTGACCCGGGCGCTAGCGGAGAGCCTCCGGGAGTATTAGGCGTAGGAGCCTTAGGGCTTAGAGAATCCTCCGGGTTAGAACCCGGGTTGTACCGTTTCCGAAGCCCACTGGAGGGGGAAGATGTCCTCCGGGTTTGCTAATCAATAAAGCTGTTGTCGTTTCATTGCCTCTTTATTTTCTTCCTCTTGGATGGTCTGGACGACTCATCTTGACAAGGATGAGCTAAGTTTCCTCGTGGGTGGTGCAATCGACACCCGGGGGTTCCTTATCCGCCCCGCCCACAGCGGGCCGGAGAATAGCTCCGCGCGCTGTGGGGGTAACAAGGCCCCCGGGAAGGAAGTTTCCTGTAGCATAGGAAATTTTCTTAGAAAATTTTAAAGCGAGGTTTTCAAGGAGAAGACCTTCCGAGAGATAATCATCCGATCGCCGTGAGAACGGGAGGCCGGGAATAAGGCCTCAAGCGGAAGGAATGTCCAAGAGAACCCGATGAGATTTCCAGAGGCGAGCTTCTTAGGAGACATTCGTCCGGTCGCCGTGAGAACGGGGAGCCGGGAATAGGGTCTTCGGGGAAGAAAATGCCCGAGAAATCCGACTTCTCCGAGAGACAATCGTCCGGTCACCGTGAGAACGGGGAGCCGGGAATAGGGTCTCCGGGAGGCATTCATCTGGTCACCGTGAGAACGAGGAGCCGGGAATAAGGTCGCTGGGGACCAATCGTCCGGTCGCCGTGAAGACGGGGAGCCGGGAATAACGTCGACCCCCGGAGGAGGAAGATAGATCCAATCAAGCCGCAAGGGGCCAATCTTCCGGTCGCCGTGAAAATGGGGAGCCGGGAATAACGTCGACTCCCGGAGGAGGAAGATAGATCCAATCAAGCCGCAAGGGGCCGATCTTCCGGTCGCCGTGAAAACGGGGAGCCGGGAATAACGTCGACTCCCGGAGGAGGAAGTGCCCGAAGACGCGGCTTGAGTGTTTGGGCAGGGGACTAGTCTCCCTGTCGCGCCCCGAAACTGGGACAACGACTACTCCTGTAGAGACCTAGCTCGCTGCAGCTAGTCCCAAACCACAAACCTTTGACTTCCCAGGATGAGTCAAACACAGGAGTATATTACACTGCAACAGAGTACTCACAAAATATTAAGCAGTGTGGCCTGCTGGCCTTAATATTACATAAAGAGGATTACAATGCCTACAAGGCATTCAGGGTTTAGCAAATTATTTAACTACACAGCAGAAGATAGGTGACCCTCCCACAAAAGAAGTTGACGGCAGAACAACACACTTCAGGGTTCTGGCGGAACTGATTCTCCTCCTTCTGGAACCACGTAGTACTCCGTACCATCATCTTGATCAAAGTAGGCTCCATCTTTTGAGTTGAATGTTGCAAGGGTGAGCACTTACGTACTCAGCAAGTCATAGGTAAGAGTAGATACATATAGTAGTGATGATATGAACCTAGACTAGTCAAGAATTATGGATATTTGTAAAATAATCTTTTCCTTTCTCATCTCATCTTATGGCAGCACTTTTTATAATATAACATCAACAATCATGTTCACTAGATTATAGCACTACCGCGACACGTCGACACACGACAGCCCACGGCAGCACTCCTTATCATGACAACACATGTCATTTGGCTAATCTTGATTTAAACATATTTTATTTAGAAAATAGTACTTGTGTCACACCCCGTGGATTTAATCCACCACAGCAGACTCCTATAAACCCGGGAGCTCGGAGTATTCGAATACGTTTTTAACTCTGCAGAGAGGTACCAATTTACCCGCAAGATATTCCACTTTCAAACCTTTCCTATCATAACAAAATGATTGGACCCCTGACTCACTTCATACTGTGAGCGGCAAGGTGGAAATAACAAGAACTTTTGTTATGTTTTACTCACAATTCACCCCCGACCCTGTGGCTCTCAGCGAGGCACAGTTGTGGCAGGTTGTATCCAAACCTCCACCCCTTTGCTTATTCCCATTACTGGGTCAGCGTGCTTGATCACCTTCAGTGATATGTGTGGGAGCCGCGCTCCGTGTTTATCGTGCATCACTACACATCTCATGCAGGGGTTTCATGTGCGATCCACATAATTACTTGTTCAGGCCTGTCCCATACCAGGCTTGCGGTTAGCACGTTGTTCATGCCACTAGACGCACAACACAAGGTTCTAGTCCTTATATGCCAGTGACCAGACCATCCACAACCCTGCACCTTCAGTGCCTGCATTCCTTTGCAGTCTAGCACCTCCAGTGCTACAGCCATCCACACCATTTTTCTAGTCACGGCTAGGGGTTTTATTTCATGAATATAAGTATATAGATACATATAATAGTTCATGGCTCAAAACTTGTTTATTTCACATTTCACAGATAACCAGTCTAGTACTGCCAATTCATAAATCAACCATTCTCAATCTTTCACATGCAATATTGCCTATATTCAAGGTTATGTTTTAGCAACATTTAAAATATAGGTTCAAGATGACCAAGGATATGAATTGCCTTCCGCGTCGTAAAATACAGCAGTCGATGACGGGTCAACAGCAAAATCTTCAAAGTCAGCTTCTGAATCTGCTCGACGACAAACAATCACACAATAATTACTTATAATATTTAAAATGTTTTATGACTTATATGCATAAATGCTTAACAAGAATGATTGAACTAAACTGGTGATAATTTGAACTGCAAACTGAACTGAGTCGAGATTCTAGGGTTTCAAGGAATTTGGGCTAAGGATGGTGATTAGATAATCTTAGGGTTTCAGGATTGCAATAGGGATAACAATTTTTTGGCTGGTTTAATCAAAACAGCGAATGTCAACAGATCGACATTCGGATCAAAGCTTGGACATAGCTTTAAGAAAAGCTAGGGTGCTTATCTCAAGTTATGGTAGTAGAAGAAAATGTAGATCACAACTCTACAAATTCAGTGGACAAAGTGGTTTTCAAAATGCACAACCAGAAGTGGGTAAACATGGTCAATGCCACTGGCTGACAAGCTCTGGCATAGAGCTGACAATGCCAAAAACTAGGGCTTAGCATAACTTTTGATCTGGAGCTCCAAATGATGCACCACTTTGTCTGGGAGGTAGGCTTGAGTAACAGGAACAATTAAGTCAACAGGATCTAGGGCAAGAAATGGCTGGAAAGCAAGAAATTTGATGATGAACAGAGATGAACTGGCTGCACTGGAGCAGTTCTGGACACAAACTTGGCATGGCTATAACTTCCAATCTAGGCCGATCTAGGTGTCGGGCTAGAAGACAAAAATACTCAGGAGGCTAAGGCACATCTAAATGACAAGGTTTCGAGGGCTGAAATGGCCAAAACAAGCTTTTCCAGTCATCGGCGCCGGAGAAGAGACACTGGATTTAGGCATTTCCAACACAGGCCGTTTGAACTCGATTCCTTGCTCTAGGAGTGATGGAAGGGTATGAGTAAGCTACTGGCGATGTCAATTTGGCCGGAGGTTTACCGGTGTGGCTTGGCGACGAGAGCCAGCAACTGATAAATTGTAAAATTGGGGATAGCTTCAAATTGGGCTCAATTGATTGTTCTAAGTTCACAGGCATGCTTGATTTAGCTTACTGATCAATTTTTATTACAGAATCGAGAGCTAATTCGAAGTGATTCGAGCTACATTGCCGGAACAGGGCATTCTTCGAATTTCAGCCATTTCCGGCGATCACCGGCGTTAGGGTCCACCGGAGAGCAATTAGATGCTACAGTACAATCAGGAGGATGAGAGGTACTCACTGCTAGCTTCAATTTGGCAGGAGATGCAGTGAAGTGAGCTGGCACCGTGAGCTTCCTCGACGGCTCGCCGGAGAAGATGACTGAAACAGCGAGAGTTGGAAATTTAGCTGGTTTCTGGTGAAGTATGGAGAAGCTGCTGCACACAGTAGGGTTTAAATAGACCAGGCGAAGATGGCGAAGGGGAACAATGAAGTGATTTGCTGCTGTGATGAGATTGCTTGCGTGCTGGAGCAGTAGCGGCGAAGAAATAGCAAAAGTGGTGATGCGACGGCGACAAGCTTTCAACTGATCACAATGTCGCCTCATCGGGACCTGGCAAAGCTTGTAGCAAGCGGTGGCGACAAGTACTGGCACGGCGAGGCTACGTGGCGATGGATTGCTGACAAAGTCGCTACTGATCGCGCACAGGAGCAAGCGCTGGTCGTCGACGTAGCAGCGGCCTTGCCACGGCACCAGCTGGAGCGATGACACGTGCGTACTGGCATGCACGGTCACAAGTGCGGCGAAGCTTCACCGGCGGCGAGCAACCACGGCGCAAAGAAACCACGGTGAGCCCTGATCGTGTACAGCAAACGGCTTGGTCGAATGCTGCTGTTGTCCTGGTCGAATTAGGGGCCTGATTGCAATACTTGATTTCTTGATTTGGACTGAAATGTAAATCTAGAGATTTGGAAGGTTTAAACTGAAATTGATTCTGCTGTTTTGGTAATCTTTATTCAACAGATGATTTGGCAGAGATTGAAGATAAAATTTGGCACATTTGGATAGCTTTCGATACAAACTGAAAATAGGGTAATTTAGGGTAATTGAAGTCTGAATTTCATTTGATTTTGAATTCTGGCACTTAGGATGAGATTTTGGAATTTGAACAGAAGAGAAACTTGTGACAAATAGTATTTTGAGAAGATTTGCTGAAGAAATTCTGAATTTGGAGTTAATCTGGAGATTTTAGCCTTTTTGGGTTTTCAGATATCACATAAGGACTAATTTGCGATAACTCTTGGACTGATTTGTGAAAAGAGTCTAGATGATGAAATCTGGCTGTCAACTTTTTAGATTAAGGTATTGACATACCCATGATCATATTCCAGGAATAATCTGGTCTGAACTTGGTCAAGATTTTGATTAAATCTGTATTTCTGAAACTTAGGGTATTTGGGTAATACAAGGTATTTCTGTTTTCGAAAACAGAAGAAGTTGATAAATCTGGGAGTTAGAGATAGAATTGGATCTAGGTTCTGAAGGCTTTTAAATTCAGAGTAACTGATAGATCACATCTGAACAATCTGATCTTGATTTGAGATCACAGGATAGATTTTGGAGATTTTAGGGCTTAGGATAGATACTGATCTGGCTATTACTACTGATACATGCATGCATGCTATTGAAGAAAAGGAAATTTTCACCCCTAACTCAGGGTGTTACACTCCCAAAGTGACTCGTTACCACGGCCACTGTGACCGGGTTGCCACTTACACCCTCAGTCCACGAGGGCTGATCGTAAGCCGCCCTACGGGAGTGCAGGCTCCGTTGTAGGGACTTGTTGGGGCTGGACCACTTCCTCGCGGGGAGGGCATCCTCACAAGGAGGGCATCCTCGTGAGGAGGGCATCCTCGCGGGGAGGGCTTCCTCGCGGGGTGGGCATCGCCGCTAGGGGCGGGAATGAGAAAGACCTGCAATGAGACAGTTTGCAAAGCAAGACCTATGTATTGCTAATAAAAATGAAGTACAACGCCTCCCCCTGCGAAGCCGCGAAAGGGGAGGAAAATACAGTGTCCCTCCGCCCCCTCCGGCGTGAACGCTCCGGGGGAGGGGACAGGCCCGTAAGGCTAAATATAGAACTTGCGAAGTAAACGCAAGTTCCGCGTGTGTTTCAGCTCCTGCTCTTGAAGGTTGGAGAGCTTGTAGGCCCCTGAGCCCAGGACCGCGGAGATCCTGTAGGGGCCCTCCCACTTGGGGGAGAGCTTACCCTGGGCCTGGGGGTCCGTCACGCGCTTGAGGACAAGGTCCCCAAGGCGGAAAGCCCTCTCGTGCATGCGCTGTTTGTATGCGCGCGCTATTTCTTGCTCGTAGATGGCGTGGCGGAGGAGCGCTCGGTCGCGCTCCTCCTCCACGAGGTCGATCTCCAGACGCTGATTGGCCTCGTTGGCCCAATATGCTGAGGGAGTGGCTCCCTCCAGGAGCTCCACCCGTAGTGACCGGAAGCCAATCTCCGGGGCGAGGACTGCCTCCGCCCCGTATACCAGGGAGAAGGGAGTACGCCCCGTCGCCCGGGACGGGGTCGTGCGCATAGAGCAGAGGATGCTAGGGAGCTCCTCCGCCCATGTACCTCGCTTAGAAGCGGTTTGCTCGAGTCTCCGGCGCAATCCCTGTAGGATCACGCCGTTGACCCTCTCGACAGCCCCATTGCTCCGGGGATGGGCTACAGAGGCGAAGTGGATGACGAGCCCCAGGCCTTCACAGAATTCCCGGAAATAAGCCGAGTCGAATTGGGTCCCGTTGTCCACGGTAATTTCCCGGGGGACACCAAAACGACATACGACGTTTTTCCAGAAAAACCGCTGAACGGCCCGGGACGTGATGCTGGCCAAAGGCTCCGCCTCAACCCACTTTGTAAAATAGTCGACTGCGACTACCGCATACTTGTATCCCCTGGGCGCTGGGGGGAAGGGCCCTAAAAGGTCCATCCCCCAGCGCACAAAGGGCCAAGTGATAGGGATCGTCTGCAGCGCTATAGGGGGGAGGTTGAGCCCTTGGCCATCTTCTGGCATGCCTCGCACGCGGAGACGAGGTCTCGCGTGTCGCGCATGACCGTGGGCCAGTAGAAGCCCTGCCGGAGGGCCTTGGCTGCAATGGCACGCGGGGCTAGGTGAAAACCTGTCGCGCCCCGCACAAGGTACCACGACTACTCCCGTGGAGACCTAGCTCGCTGCAGCTGGCCTCATACATACATACCACTGACTTCCCAGGATAAGTCAAGCACAGGAGTTCATTGCAGCAGAGTAACTTACAAAATATCATTGATAAACAGTATGGCCTGCTGGCCTGATACAACAAGAGTAATACAATGCCTTCACGGCACAAATGGTCTAATTAAAACAAAAGACAACTACTCGGCGGAAGCTAGGCGAAACCCCCACAATCGTAAGAAGTTGACAGCAAAACAGCACACTTCAGGGTTCTGGCAGAACTGGGTCTCTTCCTTCTGGATCCACGAAATCTTCCAAGCCTTCATCTTGGTATTGTAGCACTCCATCTATTGTTGATAAGTTGCAAGGGTGAGCACTTACGTACTCAGCAAGTCATAGGTAAGAGTAGAGATACGTATAGTAGAGATGACATGATCCTATGCTATTGAGGGAAAAGAGGTGAGAGGGTTTTTCCATAAATACTTTTCTTCCAAGCTTTTCAAATCTCATGCTCATGGCAGCATTTCATATACTTAGGGCACAATCCACATGCCTCTTAGATATCATATGATCACTAAATTATGGTACTACCGCGACACGTCAACACATGACAGCCCACGGCAGCACCCCTTATCATGACAACACATGTCATTTGGGTAATCTTGACTTAACAAATTTTAATTTATAAAACAATACTTGTGTCACACCCCGTGGATTCAATCCACCGCGGCATACTCCTAAAACTCGGGAGCACGAAGTATTCGAATACATTTTTAACTCTGCAGAGGGGTACCAATTTACCCGCAAGATATATCCACTTTCATGCCCTTCCTATCACAAGGATTGGACCTCTGACTCACTTCATACTGTGAGCGGCAAGGTGGAAATAACAAGAACTTTTGCCATGTTTCACACACAATTCACCCCAGACCCCGTGGTTTTCTTCACGCAAACCACAGTTGTGGCAGGGTTTCACAACCCCCACTAATTGGCGTCTTCCCCTTAGGGTCAGCGTGCATGATCACATCCTGTGATATGTGTTGGAGCGCACCCCGTGTTAATCGTGAGTTTGTCATATAGGGGTTTCATGTGTGATCCACATACTACTTGTTCAGGCCTGTCCCATACCAGGCTTGCGGTCGGCACGTTAATCATGCCACTAGACGCACAACACAAGGTTCTAGGTCCTTATATGCCAGTGACCAGATCATACCACAATCCATGCACTTCCAGTGCTGGCACATCCTGTGCGACCAAGCACCTCCAGTGCTTTTACCATTCCATACCAAAATACAGGTCACGGCTAGGGGTTTTATTTCATGAATATAAATATACATAATATATTAGTTCATGGCTCATTATTTGATCAATTCACATTTCACAGGCATCAGCCTGATGCTGCCATTTCATAATTCAACTATTCTCAATCTTTCTCATGCAATATTATTATTTTATAATCAAGGTATATTCTAGCAGTTCATAAAATATAGGTTCAAGATGTTCAAGAATATGACTTGCCTTCCGCGTCGTAAGAAACAGCAGTTGATGTCGGGTCTGCGACGAAGTCTTCGAACTCGGACTCTTGCTCTGAACAAGGATCAAACAAGCAAACAGGCATTACAATCAATCCTACTCTTACTATTCCACTATATGCGATAATGCAGGGAGAAACACTTAGGCGATACAAGATTTGGAAGCGATTAGGGTTAAACTATGGAAACCAAGGTTAAGATTAGTCGTCAAAGGTTTACAAGGTTCCAAGGGTTCCAAAATATCATAATGATATCAAGGCTGCGGCTGGTTCGCTCAAAAACAGCGAACGTCTTTAGGTCGACATTCGGTTCAAGGCATCGACATAGGGTCGATGGATGATAGAGGGCTCAACTCAAGTAGTGACATTAGAATAAAATGTAGATCACAACATCAGGAGTCTAAGGAACAAGGTTATGTTCAGTTTGCATACCCAGAAGGGGTCAAACTGGCCCAATGCCATTGGCTGACATAGGCTGACAAGGGCTGACAATGCCGAAGAATGGCATTGACATGGTTTGAATAGTTCCCAGTGGCCAAAATGAGTTTTGATTCAAGCATATGGTGCACAAGGTAGTGAGGCAACTATTTGACAATGTATTTTCTGTTTTTCATGACCAGAGGTGGGTGAACAGGGCTAATGCCACTGACTGGCATAGTTTGACATAGAGTTGACATGGCCAGAAACTAGGGTTTGCCATAACTTTTGATCTAGGGCTCCAAATGATGCACCACTTTGTCTGGTAGTTAGACATTTGTAACAGCAACAAATGTCTCAACAGGATATAGGGCAGGAGATGGCCGGAAAGTGATGAAAACCGGCAAAGAAGTTGACTGGCCTGGAGCACATGCAACATAAACAGTGCAGTAACTAGGGCATAGCTATATCTCACAATCTAGGCCGAATTGGTAGTCGTGATAGAAGACAAAGTTGCTCAGAATGGTCCAAAACATCTAAATGGCAAGGTGGTTTGAGCTGGAGTGGCTGGATTTGGAAGATACTGGCTGGAGAAAAGATGAACTCAAATCTGTTTTGGGCATTTCTGATTTAAAGTGATTGAACTCAATTCCTTGCTTGAGTATGGTCCTCAGGGTACTAGAAATGCATTGGTGAAGTTAGATTAACAGATTGCTCAACAGAGAAGCTAAATCAGTAAGTACAAGTTCATGTTCATGGCTGGAAATTGGGGGTTTTTGATTTACAACGAATTTGTTCAAACCAATAGCTCAGGGGTCTTAAGTGAGCTATTCTAAGCATCTTTCACTACTGGCTCGAAGATCAATTCATTCTGGAATGAAATTAATTGCTCGCCGGAGCTACTGGAGTAAAACTAAAATTGCCGGCGACTGAGGGTATTTAAACTAAATTCCAAGTTCGAGAAGCATGAGGGAGATGAGAGAAACTCACTGGGGGAGTTGGATCGAAGAATGAAGTAGTGGAGAAGCTTGGCACCGTGCTCCCTCTTTGCTGCTCACCGGGGAAGAAGAAGACACAGTGAACTGCTGGTTTTCTGGTGATTTTGCTGTGCCAGAGGTAAGGCTAAGTCCCAGGGGGTATAAATAGGCAAGCTGGAGGTGCTGCAATGGCTAGATGTGCACGGGAAGTTGAAGCCGGCAAGGAAAAGACAGGATTGCGACTTCACAGCGAAGACAAGCGGCGAAACGACTTGGTTCAGCGGCCATGAAGGCTTTACAGGTGATGGGAAGGTGAACTGATGGCTGGCCGCGGCGAGTTCTCCACGTGGCGCAAAGCTCCTGCGTCGACCGTTGCTGGTGGCGTGCAAACGGGAGGAAATCAGCTGGCTGTGAGTCGCGCCGGGGAAGATCCACAGTGGCCAACAGTACTCGCACACGTGGCACTGTTCAGCTGGTGAAGATGGCGACCACGGGCTGGCTTCAACGACTACGGCTACTGTAGCAGCTGGCGAGGTCGAAGTGGATGGGAGCTGCAGTGGTGCACGTGGTCGCATGCGAGCTGTGGCCATGATCGTGCACTGGGACAAGGTCGTGGTCGAAGCAAACACAGCAGCACGGGGTCGAAAACAGCAGCTGGTCGGTTGCACTGCTCTGGTCGAAGTCGAAATAGCCCATTTGGTCGAACCAGGGGTATAAGTGTAAGAGTTTTAGTTGAAATCTGGACTGATTTGTAAATCTGGTTTTAAAGAGGTTTAATTTGGAAATTGATTTCATGGATGAGTATAATATTTCTATTAATACTCATTTAGCTCAAATCTGGAGAAAATTTGATAAGGTTTGAGGGATTTCACCTATTTCCGAAAATAGGGTAAAATAGATCTGGATTTTGTCAATCTCGAATTCTGGTAATTAGGGTGAGATTTTGAAGTTTAAACAGAAGGGAAATCTGTATCAAATAGCATTTGGGAGGTGTTCCCTGAAGAAATTCTGAGGTTGGAGTTGATTTGTTAATTTTAGCCTTTTCAGGCTTCCAGGTAAACAGAAAAGGACCTATTCGCAGTAAAATTTGGACTAAACTGCGAAAAGTGTTTAGATGAAACAATCTGGTTCCCAACTTTTTGGAGTAAGTTGAGGGTATACCTAGGAACATATACCAAAAGTTACTTGAGTCTGGATAGGGTTAGATCATGATAACTCAATTATCTGGAATCTGGGGTACTTAGGGTAAATCTGAATTTCCTGTTTTCGAAAACAGAAATAGACTTAGATACTGGGAGTTAGAGTTAAAATTCCATTTGGTTCCTGAAGACTTTTATCTTCAGAATAACTGGTAGGTTAAATCTGGATGGTCAGATCTTGATCTGGATCTAGAGAATAGATTTGGAGATTTTTAGGGTTTGGGAGAGATTAGGGTTCAGCTGATCTGGCTACTGCTACAGGGATACATGCATGCAGGATTTTATGCAAAAAGTTTTCACCCCCAAAACCAGGGTGTTACAAGCCTACCCTCCTTAAAGAAATCTCGCCCCGAGATTTACCTAGGGAAGAGAAAAGATGGGGATAGGTCTGAAGCAAATCTTCCTCTTTTCCCAATGGAGTTGCACAGCTTGATCTTCTTTCTTTGAAGTTGACGCTCATCTCTGGCTACAATCCGGAGTGGTTGCTCAAGGTAGGTGAGGTTCTTCTGCAACGAAATACCAAGAGTTTCTACCCGGTCCGCGGGTTCTTCCAGGCATTTCCGAAGTTGAGGGACATGGAATACATCATGTACTCCTCCAAGTTCTGATGGTAGTTCCAGTTTATAGGACACTTCTCCTCTTTCTCTTGAGTATCTTGAATGGTCCGATACGTTCCTTCCTCCTGACTCGTTCCAATGTAATGGGGTTCTGCACTTATGTTCATATAAAGCTTCAAATGGTGCCATTTGCAGACTAGCCTGATAACTGTGGTTATAGGTAAATTCTGCAAATGGTAAGCATTTTTCCCATGAAGTCCCATTATTCAAAATGCAAGCTCTTAGCAAATCTTCCAGGACCTGATTTACTCGTTCAGTCTGCCCACCTGACTGTGGATGATATGCAGTGCTGAACTGCATCTGGGTTCCCAAGGTTTCATGAAGTTGGTCCCAAAACTTTGATGTAAACTGACTTCCACGATCTGAGACTATCTTCTGAGGGTCGGCCTTGATCCTATGGCGCGTGTTACATCTCACAATGTATGCCGCAATTTCTTTCTTCATATCGATCTACCAAAACCGAGTTTTCAAGTCTCGATACATCTTTGTGTTACCAGGGTGTATTGAGTATGGTGTTTTATGAGCTTCACGCAGAATCAACTCCTTGAGGTCTGCGCTTTGAGGTACACAGATCCTTCCTTGTTACCATACAATTCCTTGTTTGTCCTCAGAAAAATCCCGAGCCTTACCTAACCTGATTCGGCTCTTGATCTTGCAGATCTCTTTTTTTTTTTTTTCCTTTTGAGCACTCTCTATTTGTTCCTTGAGTCGGGATATTACTGTGAGAGTGGCTGACCTTCCTGACGGTACCACTTCTATCTCTAGTCCTTGCAATTCTTGCTGTAAGTGTGGGTTATTCAACACAACTTCTTGTAAAGTGTCGGCCTTTCTACTCAAAGCGTCTGCTACCACATTGGCTTTTCTTGGGTGGTAGAGAATGCTGAGGTCATAGTCCTTGATTAGTTCTAACCAACGACGTTGGTGCATGTTGAGTTCTGCCTGGGTGAAAATATACTTGCGATTCTTATGATCCATGTAGATTTCACACTTATTCCCAAGCAAGTAATGTTGCCATATTTTCAAGGCATGTACTACCGCTGCTAACTCCAAGTTATGAATAGGGTAGTTTTCCTTATGCAGCTTTAGCTGTCGTGAAGCATAAGCTACCACTTGGCCTTTTTGTATCAACACACAGCCTATGCTTAGTCTTCAAAGCATCACAGAACACTTCAAAGTCATCCTTACTATCTGGCAATGTGAGGACTGGTGTGGTTGTTAACTTTTCCTTAAGTTTCTGGAAACTTTCCTCGCACTTGGCGGTCCATTCGAATGTGACTTCCTTCCTAAACCGATTGGTAAGGGATTTAGCAATCTGAGAAGATCCTCCAATAAATCTCTGATAGTAACCTGCTAATCCCAAAA
Organism: Pharus latifolius; assembly: GCA_019359835.1. NCBI lineage: Eukaryota > Viridiplantae > Streptophyta > Magnoliopsida > Poales > Poaceae > Pharus > Pharus latifolius. The sequence goes on along the minus strand of CM033330.1, from coordinate 35,224,090 downwards.
GCTTCTGATCTCTGACACGCTGGTAGGTTGCTTCCATTCCTTGATCACAGCGATCTTGGCCGAGTCCACTAAAATTCCTTTTTCTGTCAAAACATGGCCGAGAAATGCAATCTTTGTCATCCAAAATTCGCACTTGTCGGATTTGGCATAGAACTTGCACTCTCTTGGTCTTCTCAAGTCTTTGTGCAAGTGCCGCTTATGTTCCTCTGGACTTCTTGGAGTAGATGAGGGTGTCGTCTATGAGCACAATGACAACTTATCGAGGTGATCCATGAATGTGTTGTTCAAGATGTTCATGAAGGCTGCAGTAAACTCGTACAGCCCGTATCTTGTAGTGAAAGCAGTCTTGGTTATGTCCTTCTTCCTGATTTCCAGTTGGTGATAGCCGGGCTTTTGGGCTATCTTGGAGAATATTCTGGCTCCTCGAAGTTGGTCGAATAGTTCATCATTCTTTGCCAGTGGATTCTTGTCCTTAATGGTCACCTCATTCAGCGCTTGGGAATCCACGCACATTCTTAGAGCTCCATCTTTTCTTCTTTACAAACAACACTGGGACTCCCCAAGGTAAAGTACTAGGTCAGTAAATCCTTTACTCTCTAGCTCCTCTAGCTGACTTTTCAACTCTTCTAAGTCTGCTACCGGCATCCTATATGGTCTCTTCGCTATAGGTGCCGCTCCTGGTTTAAGCTCAATGGTAAACTTTATCTCCCTATCAGGTGGCATCCCTGGGAGTCCTTTTTGGGAATGCGTCCGAGTATTCCTGTACTATGGGCAATTGATCCAAGCATATCTTCTAAAGTGCTTGAATAGACCCTTGTGGTTTCTCGACTGACGACTTGTCCAGATGAAACAAGACTTTCTTTCCCTGGTTACTAACAAGGCTCAGAGTTTTCCTCTCACAATCCACTAGACTTTTATGTTGGGATAACCAATCCATTCCCAATATAATATCTAGGCCTTGCAGTTTTAGGACTAATAGGCTAGCCATAAACTCTTCCCCTTCTACTCTGAAGGTTATATATGATGGCAAGCTGAGTATATAGGCAACTTAGCTCCTGGGGTCTGTATAACCATAGAGTACTCTAGAGGTACCATATTTATTCCCACTTTAAATGCAAAATCTTCTGATATGAATGAATTTGTAACTCCAGGATCAACAGTATTAAAGCATATGCAGACTGGATCAAGAATCTACCTAGGAGAATGTTGGTGGCGTTGTTTGCTTCTTGAAGAGAGGTGAAGTTTAATCGGCCTCCTCGGCTTCCCATCTGTCCTCTTCCTCTTCCTCGTTCTCGGCCTGCTATGGTTCCTCCTCTGTTGGGCGAACTTCCTCTGGGGCTCTGCAATGGTGGTGAAGCTGTGGTTCTGGATGTCATCGTCGGTGTTCCAGCTTGCGATCTTGCTATTGACGTTGGGAGCTGAATCCAAGGACAGCTGTCTTTGCGGTGTCCACACTGCCCACAGTGAAAACACTGAGTTCTAGCATGAGGGCAGTCCCTTTGGTAGTGAGCTCCTTTGTACCAAGTTTCGGAACTCTCGGCGTTTGGCGGCTATGACACCGATGGGTACATGAAATTTCCAGAATTGTTCTTTAAATTCCGTCCAGGATATGTTATCATTGTCAGGGTGAGCCTCTTGATAGTTTATCCACCATGCGGCTGCTGCTCCTGTAAGTTGGTGTGATCCGAACAAAACTTTCTCTCGGTCGTTACAACGAACTGTATCCAACTTCCTCTCGATGTCCTTGAGCCAATCATCGGCGACGATGGGATCAGTTGCACTAGCAAATGTTGGTGGTCGGGTCTTCTGAAAATCCGATAGTCGGGTTCCAACAGCAGTTCCTTCAGATGTCCCTCCTGGCATCTTTTGAATGATCTGGGCCAACAACTGGGTGTGGGCAACTTGTGCCTCCTGCCTGCTCTTTTCCATGGAGAGAAGAATTTCTTGGAGGGTTGGCTGATCTTTCTGAGAAAGGTTTGATTCCTGGGGTCTCCGTTGAGATGAAGATCTTCTCCTTGCAGGGTCTTCCCTGGGCGAAGCTTGCTCCCTGTCCTCTTGACTACCTTGCGATCTTCTCTTCATGTACACCATACTGATTCTTCTGAAGAAAGAGCAGATAGGTCTAACTAACTAAGAGAGAACTAGGGCACTAATGCGGAAATTAATGCAACTATTTAATGCACAAAACACTTAGGCTTCTAGCCATAGTAAACAAATTAACCATTGCGAAAGCAACGGCGGAGCACAAAAGTTAGCAAGAGCATCCACCTGCTCAATCTATACTACCCTTTTCCCGGCTAATCCTCCACGACGGTCGACTAACTACTCAACCAGGGTTCTACCAGAAGAACTAGGCTATATGCCGTAGCAACGTAGCCCAACTCCTGAGGCACTCTATAAAAGCAGAACGCTCTCTCGACATCTTGCCGAATTTTTAGAAAAGCCAAGTAAGACTTTTGAAATCCAAAACTTTTAGAAGCTACAAGGCTCCTGTCTTCAAAAATAGTGTTTTTAGAAAATAGATTTTTAAATAAACTACGCCTTCCTGGCGAGCCAATTCCTAAAGGTGTCGTCCTACAGTCAAGTTCTCATGCGGCTCTGATACCACTTTTCTCTGTCGCGCCCCGCACAGGGTACCACGACTACTCCCGTGGAGACCTAGCTCGCTGCAGCTGGCCTCATACATACATACCACTGACTTCCCAGGATAAGTCAAGCACAGGAGTTCATTGCAGCAGAGTAACTTACAAAATATCATTGATAAACAGTATGGCCTGCTGGCCTGATACAACAAGAGTAATACAATGCCTTCAGGGCACAAATGGTCTAATTAAAACAAAAGACAACTACTCGGCGGAAGCTAGGCGAAACCCCCACAGTCGTAAGAAGTTGACAGCAAAACAGCACACTTCAGGGTTCTGGCAGAACTGGGTCTCTTCCTTCTGGATCCACGAAATCTTCCAAGCCTTCATCTTGGTATTGTAGCACTCCATCTATTGTTGATAAGTTGCAAGGGTGAGCACTTACGTACTCAGCAAGTCATAGGTAAGAGTAGAGATACGTATAGTAGAGATGACATGATCCTATGCTATTGAGGGAAAAGAGGTGAGAGGGTTTTTCCATAAATACTTTTCTTCCAAGCTTTTCAAATCTCATGCTCATGGCAGCATTTCATATACTTAGGGCACAATCCACATGCCTCTTAGATATCATATGATCACTAAATTATGGTACTACCGCGACACGTCAACACATGACAGCCCACGGCAGCACCCCTTATCATGACAACACATGTCATTTGGGTAATCTTGACTTAACAAATTTTAATTTATAAAACAATACTTGTGTCACACCCCGTGGATTCAATCCACCGCGGCATACTCCTAAAACTCGGGAGCACGAAGTATTCGAATACATTTTTAACTCTGCAGAGGGGTACCAATTTACCCGCAAGATATATCCACTTTCATGCCCTTCCTATCACAAGGATTGGACCTCTGACTCACTTCATACTGTGAGCGGCAAGGTGGAAATAACAAGAACTTTTGCCATGTTTCACACACAATTTACCCCAGACCCCGTGGTTTTCTTCACGCAAACCACAGTTGTGGCAGGGTTTCACAACCCCCACTAATTGGCGTCTTCCCCTCAGGGTCAGCGTGCATGATCACATCCTGTGATATGTGTTGGAGCGCACCCCGTGTTAATCGTGAGTTTGTCATATAGGGGTTTCATGTGTGATCCACATACTACTTGTTCAGGCCTGTCCCATACCAGGCTTGCGGTCGGCACGTTAATCATGCCACTAGACGCACAACACAAGGTTCTAGGTCCTTATATGCCAGTGACCAGATCATACCACAATCCATGCACTTCCAGTGCTGGCACATCCTGTGCGACCAAGCACCTCCAGTGCTTTTACCATTCCATACCAAAATACAGGTCACGGCTAGGGGTTTTATTTCATGAATATAAATATACATAATATATTAGTTCATGGCTCATTATTTGATCAATTCACATTTCACAGGCATCAGCCTGATGCTGCCATTTCATAATTCAACTATTCTCAATCTTTCTCATGCAATATTATTATTTTATAATCAAGGTATATTCTAGCAGTTCATAAAATATAGGTTCAAGATGTTCAAGAATATGACTTGCCTTCCGCGTCGTAAGAAACAGCAGTTGATGTCGGGTCTGCGACGAAGTCTTCGAACTCAGACTCTTGCTCTGAACAAGGATCAAACAAGCAAACAGGCATTACAATCAATCCTACTCTTACTATTCCACTATATGCGATAATGCAGGGAGAAACACTTAGGCGATACAAGATTTGGAAGCGATTAGGGTTAAACTATAGAAACCAAGGTTAAGATTAGTCGTCAAAGGTTTACAAGGTTCCAAGGGTTCCAAAATATCATAATGATATCAAGGCTGCGGCTGGTTCGCTCAAAAACAGCGAACGTCTTTAGGTCGACATTCGGTTCAAGGCATCGACATAGGGTCGATGGATGATAGAGGGCTCAACTCAAGTAGTGACATTAGAATAAAATGTAGATCACAACATCAGGAGTCTAAGGAACAAGGTTATGTTCAGTTTGCATACCCAGAAGGGGTCAAACTGGCCCAATGCCATTGGCTGACATAGGCTGACAAGGGCTGACAATGCCGAAGAATGGCATTGACATGGTTTGAATAGTTCCCAGTGGCCAAAATGAGTTTTGATTCAAGCATATGGTGCACAAGGTAGTGAGGCAACTATTTGACAATGTATTTTCTGTTTTTCATGACCAGAGGTGGGTGAACAGGGCTAATGCCACTGACTGGCATAGTTTGACATAGAGTTGACATGGCCAAAAACTAGGGTTTGCCATAACTTTTGATCTAGGGCTCCAAATGATGCACCACTTTGTCTGGTAGTTAGACATTTGTAACAGCAACAAATGTCTCAACAGGATATAGGGCAGGAGATGGCCGGAAAGTGATGAAAACCGGCAAAGAAGTTGACTGGCCTGGAGCACATGCAACATAAACAGTGCAGTAACTAGGGCATAGCTATATCTCACAATCTAGGCCGAATTGGTAGTCGTGATAGAAGACAAAGTTGCTCAGAATGGTCCAAAACATCTAAATGGCAAGGTGGTTTGAGCTGGAGTGGCTGGATTTGGAAGATACTGGCTGGAGAAAAGATGAACTCAAATCTGTTTTGGGCATTTCTGATTTAAAGTGATTGAACTCAATTCCTTGCTTGAGTATGGTCCTCAGGGTACTAGAAATGCATTGGTGAAGTTAGATTAACAGATTGCTCAACAGAGAAGCTAAATCAGTAAGTACAAGTTCATGTTCATGGCTGGAAATTGGGGGTTTTTGATTTACAACGAATTTGTTCAAACCAATAGCTCAGGGGTCTTAAGTGAGCTATTCTAAGCATCTTTCACTACTGGCTCGAAGATCAATTCATTCTGGAATGAAATTAATTGCTCGCCGGAGCTACTGGAGTAAAACTAAAATTGCCGGCGACTGAGGGTATTTAAACTAAATTCCAAGTTCGAGAAGCATGAGGGAGATGAGAGAAACTCACTGGGGGAGTTGGATCGAAGAATGAAGTAGTGGAGAAGCTTGGCACCGTGCTCCCTCTTTGCTGCTCACCGGGGAAGAAGAAGACACAGTGAACTGCTGGTTTTCTGGTGATTTTGCTGTGCCAGAGGTAAGGCTAAGTCCCAGGGGGTATAAATAGGCAAGCTGGAGGTGCTGCAACGGCTAGATGTGCACGGGAAGTTGAAGCCGGCAAGGAAAAGACAGGATTGCGACTTCACGGCGAAGACAGGCGGCGAAACGACTTGGTTCAGCGGCCGTGAAGGCTTTACAGGTGATGGGAAGGTGAACTGATGGCTGGCCGCGGCGAGTTCTCCACGTGGCGCAAAGCTCCTGCGTCGACCGTTGCTGGTGGCGTGCAAACGGGAGGAAATCAGCTGGCTGTGAGTCGCGCCGGGGAAGATCCACAGTGGCCAACAGTACTCGCACACGTGGCACTGTTCAGCTGGTGAAGATGGCGACCACGGGCTGGCTTCAATGACTATGGCTACTGTAGCAGCTGGCGAGGTCGAAGTGGATGGGAGCTGCAGTGGTGCACGTGGTCGCATGCGAGCTGTGGCCGTGATCGTGCACTGGGACAAGGTCGTGGTCGAAGCAAACACAGCAGCGCGGGGTCGAAAACAGCAGCTGGTCGGTTGGACTGCTCTGGTCGAAGTCGAAATAGCCCATTTGGTCGAACCAGGGGTATAAGTGTAAGAGTTTTAGTTGAAATCTGGACTGATTTGTAAATCTGGTTTTAAAGAGGTTTAATTTGGAAATTGATTTCATGGATGACTATAATATTTCTATTAATACTCATTTAGCTCAAATCTGGAGAAAATTTGATAAGGTTTGAGGGATTTCACCCATTTCCGAAAATAGGGTAAAATTAGGGTGAAATAGATCTGGATTTTGTCAATCTCGAATTCTGGTAATTAGGGTGAGATTTTGAAGTTTAAACAGAAGGGAAATCTGTATCAAATAGCATTTGGGAGGTGTTCCCTGAAGAAATTCTGAGGTTGGAGTTGATTTGTGAATTTTAGCCTTTTCAGGCTTCCAGGTAAACAGAAAAGGACTTATTCGCAGTAAAATTTGGACTAAACTGCGAAAAGTGTTTAGATGAAACAATCTGGTTCCCAACTTTTTCGAGTAAGTTGAGGGTATACCTAGGAACATATTCCAAAAGTTACTTGAGTCTGGATAGGGTTAGATCATGATAACTCAATTATCTGGAATCTGGGGTACTTAGGGTAAATCTGAATTTCCTGTTTTCGAAAACAGAAATAGACTTAGATACTGGGAGTTAGGGTTAAAATTCCATTTGGTTCCTGAAGACTTTTATCTTCAGAATAACTGGTAGGTTAAATCTGGATGGTCAGATCTTGATCTGGATCTAGAGAATAGATTTGGAGATTTTTAGGGTTTGGGAGAGATTAGGGTTCAGCTGATCTGGCTACTGCTACAGGGATACATGCATGCAGGATTTTATGCAAAAACTTTTCACCCCCAAAACCAGGGTGTTACAGAACCGCAGCTCCCCGTGTGGATGTCTTCAAGAAGTTGAAGTCCCTCCGGCCAGGGGAGGCAGCGCAGGAGGGCAGAAGCCCCCCGCTTGTAGAGCCTCCCCTCCAGCAGGAGATATGCCCGAGCTTTAGCCCTGAGGCGTTTAGCCTCGGTCTCACTAGGAGGGTCCCCCTCCCCCTTGATGATGGAGATGAGGGGGTCCATCCAAGACGGAGTCCGGGTGATCTCGGCGACCTCCGGGATATGAGGCTCGTCGCCCGTGTCCGGGGAGGCCACAGAGGGCTTCGTGATGATCTCCAGGAAAGCCCCCTTAGGGAGCGATTCCCGGGCGCTGGCCGCCCGGGCCAAGGCGTCGGCCCGGTCATTGTCCCTATGTGGGATATGCCGGGCCTCGAGGCCGTCGAAATGCCTTTCCATCTTCCGCACTTCCTGCAAATAAAGACTTAAGTTTGCGTCATGGCACAGGTAAGACTTGTCCATTTGGCAAACTACGAGCTGAGAATCTCCCTTGACTAGGAGGCGCCGGATCCCCAGGGAGCTCGCGAGGCGCATCCCGAGGAGCAAAGCCTCGTATTCGGCTACGTTGTTGGTTGCGGGGAACTCGAGCCGTGCGGCGTACTCGAGCTCCTTCCCCTCGGGGCTCCGGAGGACTACCCCCGCACCAGCCCCGGCGAGACACAGCGACCCATCGAACATGAGGGTCCAATGATCACTGCGTCGGGGCGGCACAGGGAGATCTTCGTCCCCGGGCCCAGAGGCGGGAGTCCACTCTGCGACGAAGTCGGTGAGAACCTGCGACTTGATGGCGGAGCGGCCGGTAAGGGACAGGGAGAAGGGGGCGAGCTCGGCCCCCCACTTCTCGATCCGGCCGGTGGCTTCTTGTTCCGCAGTACCTCCCCGAGGGGGAGGGACGACGGGACGGTGATGGGGTGTCCCAGGAAGTAATGCCGAAGCTTCCGGGACGCCATGAGGAGGGCGTAGCAGATCTTCTCCATCTCCGTGTACCGAGTTTTGGCCCCTTGGAGGGCCTCGCTCACGTAGTACACGGGACGCTGCTGCCCCCCTTGCTCCTTCACCAAGACCGCGCTGACGGCGACAGGGGTCGCGGCGAGGTAGAGGAGCAAGGGCTCTTCCGGGGACGGACTCACGAGCATTGGAGGGCTCGTGAGGTACTTCTTGAGGTCGTCGAACGCCTCCTGGGCCTCGGGGGTCCAGCGGAACCCCTCGAGCCCTCGGAGGATCTTGAAGAACTGGAGGCCCCGCTCCCCCGACCGGGAGACAAAGCGGCTGAGTGCGGCTAGGCGGCCGGAGAGCCACTGGACATCCTTGACGGAGCGCGGCGGGGGCATGTCTAGGAATGCCCGGATCTTCTCGGGGTTTGCCTCAATGCCCCGCTGGGACACGAGGAAACCTAGGAGCTTCCCCCCGCGCACCCCGAAGGCGCACTTCTCCGGGTTTAGCTTGAGCCCAAACGCGCGGAGGTTCCGGAAGGTTTCAGCCAGGTCGTCGATGTGGGCGGGTGCGCGGGGACTCTTGACAACCGCGTCGTCTACGTAGACTTCAACGTTGCGGCTGACTTGCTCTTTGAAAACCAGCGTTATGAGGCGCTGGAAGGTCGCCCCCGCGTTCTTGAGCCCAAAGGGCATATGGACGTAGCAGAAGGTTCCGAGGGGAGTAATAAAACTCGTCTTTTCCTCGTCCCCTTCCGCCATCCGGACTTGGTGGTAGCCCGAGTAGGCGTCTAGGAAGCTCATGAGCTCGCACCCCGCAGTGGAGTCGACGAGCTGATCAATCCGCGGGAGCGGGAAGTTGTCTTTGGGGCAGGCGCGGTTAAGGTCGGTGAAGTCCACGCACATCCGCCACCTGCCGGTTGATTTCTTGACGAGGACGGGGTTCGCGAGCCACTCGGGGTGCAGGACCTCCCGAATGAACCCCGCCTCTCGGAGCCGGGTGATCTCCGCCTTGATTGCCTCTTGGCGCTCGAGGGAGAGTTTCCGCAGCTTCTGTTTGACCGGGGGGTGACCGGGGGCTACTGCAAGCTTGTGCTCAATGACCCCCCGGGTGACGCTCCGCATGTCTGACGGCTTCCACGCAAAAACATCGGAGTTTTCGCGCAGAAAAGCCGCAAGTTGCGTTGCGCGCTCCTCGGGGAGCTCCGGTCCGATCCAGACGGTTTTGTCTTCGTTGCCCGGGGACAGCAGGACCTTCCGGAGGCCCCCTTCCGGACGCGGCTTGAGGAGGGGCCTCCCGGGCGGTGGCGCAGCAGCATCTAGTTCCGGGGGAGGAGCTTCCCCCCCGGGCGTCTTTATGAGGTTGACGCTTCCGATCGTGGCCGCAGCGCTCTCGTATAGAGCACGGGCCATGTCTTGGTCTCCCCGGACGTTGACCACACCATGCGGCCCGGGGATCTTCATGCAGAGATAATTTTGATGGGTGGCAGCCCCCAGCCGGTTGATTGTCATTCTCCCCATAATCGCGTTGTAGGAGGAGGGGAGGTGTACCACGTCGAAGCGGACCAGCTTGGTCCGGTAGTTCTCCGGGGTGCCGAAGGTCATTGGAAGATCTACCTTGCCCACGGGGTGGATCGCCTTCCCCGGGACAAAGCCTTGCAGGGGCCCGGCAGCGGGCTGCAGGAGCTTCTCATCCACCTGCATTTCTTTGAAGGCCTTCAGGAATAAGACATCGACGGAGCTCCCGCTGTCCACCAGGATCCGGGCCAGATGGCAGTTGTAGATGGTCGCGGAGAAAATGAGCGCGTCGTCGTGGGGGAAGCGAACCCCCCACGCGTCTTCTGCCGTGAAGGTGAGGGGGACGTCCGACCACTTCGGTGGCGGGGATGCGTGTAGCACCCCCACAACCTTGACCTCGCGCGCGTACTCCGTACGCTGGCGCTTAGAGTCCCGCCCGGAGGCAGATCCTCCCACGATGACATTGATGTGCCGCTGCGAAGTTTAAAAGGGGAGGGCTTCTGAAGGCTCCCCCTCCTGCGTCTGCTGACCCCCCGTGGGAGCGAGAAGGGCCGGAACAGCTGGCCGAGGGAGCAAGGAGGCCAGACTCCCCCCCCCTGCTCACGCTGGTCGAGGAAGTCCGCAAAGTGCTGCAGCAGCTGGCTACATTCTCGGGTAGCGTGGGTATTGGACCTATGGAGGCTGCACCACGGTCCTTCCCGCCTTCTCCCCGCAGGGCCTTCCTGGCCGCGCGAAGACTGTCCTCCCCCATGGCCGTTCGGTTTGGGGAAGGGGCGGTTGGTCCTCGGGGGGTCGCGCAAGCCGCCTCCGCCCTCGAGGACAAAGGTGTCCCGAGGCCGTGGCTCGCTACTCCCCCCTTGCCTGGATCGTTTGGGGGGATCCCTGGCCCCCCGGTCGACAGGGGCGGGAGCCCCCTGGGTCTTCTTCCAGATATCGTCTTCCTCCGCCCGAGCATACTTTTCGAGCACGTTGAAGAGCTCGTCGGCGGAAGAGGGGCAGCTCCGGGAGAGCCTTCGGTGGAGCTCCCCCGGGACGATGCCGCTTTTGCAGGCTTCGATGACCGTAGAGTCGGGGACGTGGGCCACTTTGCTCTTGACCTGGGCAAAGCGCTTGAAGAAGCTTCTGATGGTCTCCCCAGTCCTCTGCCGGACAGTATACAGTTGCGAGGAGTCCAGGGGACGCACGTAGTTCCCCTGGAAGTTGGCACAGAACTCCCGCTTGAGCTACGAGAAAGACTTGATGGAGCCGGCCTTCAGGTTGTAGAACCAGGAGCGGGCGATGCCGGAGAGGTAAAGGGGGAAGACGTTGCACTGTACTGACTCGTCCCCCCCGGCCGCGGAGATAGCAGTGGAGTAGACCTGCACAAACTCGTAAGGATCTGCCTCGCCGTTATAGTGTTCGATGTGTGACGGGCGGTAGGGCCGCGGCCACCGGATGCTGCGACGCCTTCGGCACAGGGGCTGGTTTGCCCCCAGCACTTCCCGGGGAGAGCCCCGGTAGCTATCTTCTTTCACGGGACCTTCGTTGTCTGAGTCTGGAAGCGGTACCAGAGGTCCGCCAGAATGGTGGTGGCGACGCTTTTCCTCCGGACCGGGGCTGAATTCCTGGACGTCCGGGCTCTCCGCCGGAGAGGTTGGCTCTTCAGCGGGTCTCTTCCCCCGGCCGGTGCAAGAGAGAGGCTCCCCGCGTCCGAGGCCGAGGGGAAGTTCTTCCCCGTGCTCTGATGAACGCATTCGCTCGACCTCCCCCGGGGGGGTACAGACATGTCCCGCCGAGGGACGGAGCTCGTGCGCTGTAGCTTCCGGAGCCGGTTGGGGCGAGCCCCCTGCGACGACCCCCGGGACCAGAAAGGGGGAAACCTCTGTATCATCTGGAACCGGGGAGGGGGCACCCGCGGCGGCGCCTGGAATCGAAGTGGTGGGGGCCCCAGTGGCCACGACCGGAACCGGGAAGGGGGCAGGCCCTGTAACACTCGGAACTGGTGAGGGGGGAGCCCCCGTGGCGGCGTCCGGAACCGGGGAGCTCATGTGGGGGGAAGTCCGCTGCAGCACGGGGGCTGCTCTGTCAACCGCCCCCGGCGCGGTAAACGCAACGCGGGGGGCGGGACTGGCTCCCGGCGCAGGGTAAACCCCCGGCAAGAGGTGGGCTCCCAGCCCCGGGAATAGGCCGGGGACGGGGTACCCTCCTGGTGCCACGAAGGGCCCTGGCATGAAGTAACCTCCCTGTACCGGGACAGGCCCGGGTGCCGGGAAGGGTCCGGGCGTGTATCCCGCAGGGGGAGGGAACCCCCCGGCAGGATCATACGGGGCGGACAACCCCCGCGAGGCCGGAGGGGCCGCCGGGTAACCCATAAACGGGGGAATGTTCCCCGGATATGGGTGAGACGCAAATGTGGGGGCCGGAGGCCGCGCCAACACGCTAAGGAGCTCGTCCATAGAGCGCTGGGCACGGAGCTGGCCTTCCACGAGAGCTTCGAGCAGGGCGTCCCGGGTAGCCGGGGGAGCCGTCGGGGGGACGCTTGTCCCGGCCGAGGTCCCCGCAGTCACCGGGAACGACCTGGAGGTGGAAGCACCTATGTTAAGAGGAAGGGAGGGAGGCGGTACCTGGGCCAGGTCGCCTCCGGAAGGGACCGCCGGGACAGCAGTGTCCCAGGCGGACGGCGCCGGGTCTCCGAGACCCAGATCACCGGGAAGGGTGCGAGCCCTTGTTCTTGGGGGAGCCATGGCGTCTTGTCACGGGTCCCCACGGTCGGCGCCAACTGTCATGGTATTGCGAATACCCCGGCAGGTTTTGAGAGTGATCCTAGCGAAGATTACGCGGCGCGGGTTGACCGGATGACCGGTCTTCCCCTGCCGGACAAACACAAAGAATGACACACGGGTTTATACAGGTTCGGGTCCCGGTGGGGGCCCTAGTCCTGTCGACGCGCTCCCGACTGGAGTCGGCTGGGGAGGATCTCTCCGGGGGAGAGGCTTCTGGAGCACGTCTGTGAGTTTAGCTATTCCAATAAATGAACCGATCCCTTACAACAGAGCGTACAAGGGCTATTTATAGCCCCAAAAAGCAGCAAAAAACCTAAACTACCCCAGAAGCCACCGTCGGATTGAAGGGTAGGACCGTCCTTCTCCCGGTCAAACGCCTTGGATGCTTGACAGGTGGTCGCTTGTTCTCGAGGCGCCCCTCGCGTGACCTGCACGTGACAAACAGTTCGAGACTTTACCTTCAGGAGGGTGATGAGGCCCGGGACGGCGCCGGAGGCCATGTCCCCGGGTCAAAGGCGGCGCCCGCGACAACACCGGAGGCCCCGTCCCGGGAGCCAAAAGGCGGCGCCCGGGGAGGCCCCGGAGGCCAAGTCCCCGTGCAAAAGGCGGCACCCGGGAGGGCACTGGAGGCCCCGTCCCGGGAGCCAAAAGGCGGTGCCCAGGGAGGCCCCGGAGGCCGAGTCCCCGGGCAAAAGGCGGCGCCTGGGAGGGCACCGGAGACCACGTCCCGGGAGCCAAAAGGCGGCGCTCGGGGAGGCCCCGGAGGCCGAGTCCCTGGGAGCCAAAAGGCGGCGCCCGGGGCGGCCCCGGAGGCCGAGTCCCCGGGCAAAGGGCGGCGCCCGGGAGGGCACCAGAGGCCCCGTCCCGGGAGCCAAAAGGCGGCGCCCGGGGAGGCCCCGGAGGCCCAGTTCCCGGGCAAAAGGCGTCGCCCGGGAGGGCACCGGAGGCCCCGTCCCGGGAGCCAAAAGGCGGCGCCCGGGGAGGCCCCGGAGGCCAAGTCCCCGGGCAAAAGGCGGCGCCCGGGGAGGCCCCGGAGGCCCAGTCCCCGGGCAACCGTGACACAACTTACCTGGACTTAGTCCCACGGAGATTTCCCCCGACAGCTACTATGTTGCACCCGTCCCATTCCGAGCAAGTGGTTGGTACGTTTTTCATGCCGCATGGAAGTACAACACAAGGTTCTAGTCCTTATGAATCTTTGGTGAGGAGTCTTTCACATTCCCAGTGCGTACACAGTACCATCCAATCAAACCATCCTCACTATTGATTCCAATCACATTTTCTTTCACAAAAAGGGGTTTTGAATATGCTTTTATCACATGTGACCATTTAACATTTAACATATAATCTTGAGCATAGTATAGCCTAAGCATGATATTATAGGGTGACAAGGGTGCAGGGATATTCAATCACAAAAGGGGCTTCACAATTATTTAGTTCATATCTACCACTTTATATGAATGTAGTTCTCATTTGAATATAAGGCATGCATATACTTGAAAACAGCTAACATACTTCATTTCAAAATATTGGATGAGACATGATCAAGGGATTGAGACTTTCCTTGCAATGCTGGGTCTAGTTGCTGGGACGAAACTTCGAAGATCTCTTTCGCTCCTTCAATCTCTGGTTCCACGCCGGATACAAATAGTACACACATACACCATATAAGCATACAAAAGATAGTCCTAATGGGAAATGATACGTAAAATATATCATGCATGCAGGGGAAAGGTTTAGACAAAGTCACTTGGGTGCTGATTGAAGAGATGGGCTCAAAAGGACTTGAATGTCGAAAGGCTGACATTCGGTCCACGGTAGGCATGACCTTAAGTTGGTCTTAGGTAGGTTTTCTGGAGAAATGGTAGAAGAGAAAGATGTAGAGTACAACTCCAGGAATTAATGGACAAGGTGGCATTTCAATTGCTCAAGTGTAGCAGGTTTAAATCATCCAATGCCACTAGTGGACATGCACTGACATAGTGCTGGACATGGCCAGAAACTAGGGCATGGCATAACTTTTGATACAGGGCTCCAATTGACGCACTACTTTGTCTGGGGGTTAGGCCTTGATAACAGTAAAAAAATACTCAACAGGCTCAAGGGCAGAAAGTGGCCGGAGGGCGACCAAATCCTGCGAGTAAACACGGTGGTCTGGACATGAACTGAGTTGCTGGACAGTGATCTTGGCATTGGAATATCTCCTGATTCAGGTCGATTCAGAAGTCGAGCTAGTAGACAATATTGCTCAGGGTACTGGGATCTATCTAAGGGGCAAGGTGACCGGAGCTAGATCGGTCGGAGAAGAATTCCGGCGACCAGCGCAGGAGAAGACGACACTGGACATTGGGGGTTTTCTATACAGAGGGTTTGAACTTGGTTCCTTGCTCAGGGAGTAAGAGGGTGAAGTTTGGAAACTACTGGTGAGGCTAATTTGATCGGGGGATGACCGGAGTGGCTTGGCGACGAGAGATGACTCACTGGTGGCATTGGTTTGGACTAATCTGCAAGAAATTTGGTTCGGGAATTTGGGCCTATTTGCAAATCTGGGGATCTGGAGGGCTGATCTGAGATCTGGTTTTGTAGATGAGTGTTACTAAATCACTTGGACTCATCTAGCAAGAAAAATGGTAAAATCCGATAAGATCTGGTGGTTTTGACAAAAATCGAAAACAGGGTAATTAGGGTTTGAAACTTTGGCGAGGCTGAAACTAAGGTTTCGGTTGAGCTTTTGGAATTCTTCCAGAAGGGAAAAATGCTTAGAAAAGTGAATGGGAGATATTCACTGAATCAGATCAAAAGTTGGAGGTGGTCTGAGACTTTTAGTCTTTTTGGGCTTCTGACAATTTTGAAAAAGAACTGATCTGCGATACTTTTGGTCTAAAAAGCGAAAATGATCTGAAAGGTGGAGTTTAGCTGCCAAGTTTTGAAATTAAGGTAGTGGCACACCTAAGATCATAATTCTGAGATAAGAGATCAGAAATGGGGTTGAGACATCCAAGAATCCAATAAAGATATGCTGACTGGCAAGCTAAAGAGATGGCAAAATTTGGGCTGTTACACGGGCCGGAGGGTAGCTTCGCGCGCTGTGGGGGTGACAAAGATCCCGTGACGAAGACCGCTTAAAAATTTTTCCAAGTTTTCCCAGAGCGAGGTCTCCGGGAAAAAGGGATAGATTTTTCCGGGAGACAATCGTCCGGTCGCTGTGAAGACGGGGAGTCAGGAATAAGGTCTCCGGGAAAAAACATCCGGGGAAATCCAAGGCGAGATTTCTAGAGGTAATTTTTCCAGGAGACAATCGTCCGGTCGTCGTGAAAACAGGGAGCCGGGAATAAGGTATCCGGGAAAAAATATCCAAGAAAACCCGAGACGAAATTTCCGGAGGTAATTTTTCCGGGGGGCAATCGTCCGGTCGCCGTGAAAACGGGGAGCCGGGAATAATGCCTCCAAAAGAAAAAAAGATATCCAAGAACTCTGTCTCGCTGGGGAGACAATCGACTCCCAGAGGAGGATGTGCCCGATGGCGGGTTTGAGTGTTTGGGTAGGGGACTAGTCTCCCAAATTGACTCGTTACCGCGGTCCTTGAGGACCGGGTTGCCGCTTACACCCTCAGTCCACGAGGGGTGATCGTAAGCCACCCTACGGGAGTGGGACTCCCTTTGTAGGGACTTGTTGAGTCGTTGAGACAGAGCTGAACAAAAATCCAGTTGTATTAACAATGAACCAAAATACAACGCCTCCCCCCACGAAATTGCGAAAGGGGAGGGAACGGTGATTACAATGTCCCCCCTCCTTGTCGTGTCTGTCACGACTGTGACATCACCTATGAGGAGTCCAGCTCGGTGCAGCTGGTCCCACAAACCACTTGACTTCCCAGGATGAGTCAAACACAGGAATATATTGAAGCAGCGAAATATTACAGTAGCCATAATTGTATGGCCATCAGGCCTTAGTACAATACGGGGTACAGTGCCTTACAAGGCACAAAGGTACAACAAAATAAAACATCTAATCGACGGAAGCTAGGGCCAAAAGCAATCCACAGGAAACAGAGGTTGACAGCAAGACAGCACCACGTCAGGGATTAGGAGGAAACTGCTCGTCTTCTTCTGGATCTGCAGCATCTTCAGGATAATCACCAAGGTCGTAGAGCGCTCCATCTAATTATGAGTTGTTGCAAGGGTGAGTACGTACGTACTCGGCAAGTCATATGGGAGGTAGAGATACATATAGTATAAATGGCATGAACCTATGCTATTGGAGGAAAGAGTGAAGGGTTTTTCAAAATACATATCTTTTTCATTTCTTACTCAACTTCTGATCATAGTCATGGCAGTATATAAATCATACCGAAGGCAATATATATCCCATATCTAAGGCGATATATCCTCATATCACATTACTTTTCTCCAAGCTTTTCAATGTTATACTCATGACAGTATTTCATATACTTAGGGCAAAATCCACATGCCTCTTAGCTATCACATGTTCTCTATATTATGGTATTACCGCGACACATCAACACATGATAGTCCACGGCAACACCCCTTATCGTGACAACACATGCCACTTGGGTAATCTTGAACTAACAAATTTTAGTTCATAAAACAATACTTGTGTCACACCCTGTGCATTTAATCCACCGCGGCATACTCCTAAAACTAGGGAGTACGAAGTATTCGAATACATTTTTAACTCTGCGGAGGTATACCTCTTTTTAAATCCACTTCTTCACTCGACTTTCAAGTCGGGCCAGCTTGACGCGACTTATACGCATGTGACAAGGCCGAGCTCACACAATGCTTTCACAGTCTAGTATTCACAGTATCCCTGCCCGGTAAATGGACAATCCAGTCCCAAGTACCGTTGTGGGTCCTCCCCACTGCCTTACTTTCTAGCCTTGGCCTATGTTCCCGTAGGACACATAGCCTCTTCTGATTACAGTCGCGCACGACTTAATCTGGTGTAGGGCAACTTCCTTCTTTCCATCTTATCCTCTCATAATTTTTCTGATCTCACACCACTCATGGACGAACTGCGCCCCACCAGTTTCCACGCGAGAAACCGGACCGACAAGCCATGCAGGGACCTGATAATACTAAGAAAGCTACTAGATTGTACCTGTCCCATACCAGGTAAGTGGTTGGTACGTTTTTCATGCCACTAGGCGCACAACACAAGGTTCTAGTCCTTATATGCCAGTGACCAGATCATACCACAAACCATGCACCTTTAGTGCCTGCTCATCCTTTGCTGTTAAGCACCTCCAGTGCTACCACCATCCCATACCAAAATACTGGTCACGGATAGGGGTTTTATTTCACGACTATAGATGTATATGTATATATATATATTTATTAGTTCATGGCTTGCTATCTTAACAAGTTCACATTTCTCAAGTATTCAACCTATCACTGCCATAATATCATTGATCTCAACAAATGCAATATTAATGAAATATCTACTCATGGATTAGCATAGCAATTCATAAAATATAGGTTCAATATGATAAAAGTATGACTTGCCTTCCGCGTCGTAAGTATCAGTAGTTGATGACGGTTCGGTGGCAAGATCTTAAACCTCGGGCTCTTGCTCTGAACAAGATCAAACAAGCAAACAGGCATTACAATCAATCCTATTCTTACTAATCCACTACATGCAATAATGCAAGGTGAAAACACTTTGGTGATACAAGATTTGGAAGTGATTAGAGTTAAACTATGGAAACCAGGGTTAAGATTAGTTTTCAAGGTTTACAGGGTTCCAAAATATTAGAGTAATAACAAGGTTACGACTGGTTCGCCCAAAAACAGCGAACGTCTTTAGGTTGACATTCGGTTCAAGGCATTGACATAAGGTTGATGGATGATAGAGGGCTCAACTCAAGTTGTGACAGTAGGGAAAAATGTAGATCACAACGTCAGGAGTCTAAGGGACAAAGTTATTTTCAAAGTTCATGGCTGGAAGTAGGTTAAAAGGCTCAATGCCACTGGCTGGCATAGGCTGACAAGGGCTGACAATGCCTAAGAATGGCATTGACATGTTTCAGTAGTTCCCAGTGGCCAAAATGGGTTTTGATTCAAGTATATGGTGCACAAGGTAGTGAGGCAACTATTTGACAAAGTAGTTTTTGTTTTACATGACCAGAGGTGGGTGAACAGGGCTAATGCCACTGGCTGACACAGCCTGGCATAGGGGTTGACATGGCCAGAAACTAGGGCAAGCCATATCTTTTGATTCAGGGCTCCACTTTGTCTGGTATTTAGGCATTTGCAACAGGAACAATTTATTCAACAAGCTCTTGGGTAGGAGATGGCCAGAAGGTGGTGAAAACTGGCGAAGAAACCTGCTGATCTGGAGTACATGCAATATAACCAGTACAGCAACTAGGACATTGCTATAACTTCTGTTCTAGGCTGAATCAGAAGTCAAGTTAGTAGACAAATATACTTAGGAGGGTACATCTAAATGGCAAGGTTTCTAGAGTTGGATCGGCCGAGATCAACGTCCGACGACTGGCGCTGGAGAAGAAGATGTAAATTTTGGGCATTTCTGTTTTCGGGCAAAAGAACTCGATTCCTTGCTTGAGGATGGTCTCAGGGGCATAAGAAAGCTAGGTGTGAAGTTAGATTAGCTGGGGAAACACTAGAGAAGCTTAACAGCAAGCTCCAGTTTACATGCAAAGTGTGAATTAGGGGTTTTCCAGATTTTAGCAAGATCTTCATTTCTGGTTGCTTAAGGATGCTTAAATGAGTGTACTGATCATATTTGATTACCGGAGTTGCTGGAGAAAAACCGGCGATTGCCGTTGTTAGAAAACATTTAAACTTAATTCCATGCTTGAGTAGGACGAGAGAGATGAGAGAAGCTCACTGGGGGTGTTGGATTGAAGAAGGAAGCAGTGGAGAAGCTTGGCACCGAAGCCCCTCCTCGAGTTCGTCGGGGAAGACGACGAAGATGCCGAGGTTAGAAACTTAGTTGATTATGGTGTGTGTGCCTTTGAGCTGAGATGGGGTGGCTTTTATAGGCACGGTTAGAAGCTTGCAAAGGCTGGGATTGCCTGGAAAGTTGAAGCTGCCGAAGTGACTGGAAAGTGATCAGTCAGTGAAGACAGGTGGTGAAACGATGTGCTAGAGCGGCTCTGCTGGCTTGCAGACTGGCGCGTGCAGTCCTGCTTGATGCAACGGCGAACTGATGGTTTCCTTTGGCATGCTTGCAACGTGGCGCAACTGTGCTGCTGTTGTCGGGCGCGCGCGGGAGAATGAAGGCAACGCTGGCGCGGCGCAGCTGTTCCACGGTGGCGAACAAGATGCACACGCGTGGCAACGAAGCAACGGCAAAGGTGGCTGTGCTGCTGATCGATGGCGACGAAGCTGCAGTAGCAAAAACGATCGAAGCCAAGGTCGCGGTCAAGTGCTCCTACTCGTGAGCTGAGGTCGCGGGCGATGGAAACTGAGGACTGTGGTGATCGAAACACAGTAGTGGTCGAAAACAGGGGTTCTGGTCGAAAGCAGTAGCTCGTGGTCGAGGTCGATGCAACACGAGCACACAGTAGTGAACAGGTCAATTGAACAAGGCTGGTCGAAGTCGAAGAAGCAGATCTTGTCGGTTTGAGCGGCCTGGCCGTGAACAGCAGCCCGTGGTCGAATCAACGGCCTGATTGTGATGATTTTTGATTGGCTTTGGACTGAATTGTAAATTTGGCCTTAAAGATGATTAATTTGGGATTTGATTGAATGGTCGAGTATAATATTTTTATTAATACTCATCTAGCTCAAATTTAGAGCAATTTGATAAGATTTCAGGGATTTCACCTATTTCTGAAAATAGGGTAAAGTTAGGGTAAAATAGATCTGGATTTTGTCGATCTCGAATTCTGGTAATTGGAGTGAGATTTCAAAGTCTGATTAGAAGGGAAATCTATATCAAATATCATTTGGGAGGTGTTTCCTGAAGGAATTCTGGAATTGCAATTGATTTGTGGATTTTAGCCGTTTCCGGCTTCCAGATAAACAGAAAGGACTTATTCGCAGTAAAATTGGACTAATATGCAAAAAGTGCTTAGATGAAACAATCTGGCTCCCAACCTTTTGGGGTAAGTTGAGGATGTATCTGGAAACATATTCCAAAAGATACTTGAGTCTGGCTAGGGTTAAATCAAGATAACTCAGCTATCTAGAACTGGGGTCCTCAGGGTAAATCTGAATTTTCTGTTTTCAAAAACAGAAGGAGGCTTAGATACTGGGAGTTAGGGTCAGAATTTTATCTGGTTCCTGAAGACTTTTATCTTTAGGGTAACTGGTAGGTTAAATCTGGATGGGTAGATCTTAATCTAGATCTAAAGGATAGATTTGGAGATTTTTAGGGTTTGAGAGATATTAGAGTTCAGCTGATCTGGCTACTACTACAGAGATACATGCATGCAGGATTTTTATGCAAAAACTTTTAACCCCCAAAACTAGGGTGTTACACTCCCCCTCCGGCGCATTTGCTCTAGGGGAGGGGACAGTGAGTACAAGGTCCCCCTTCCCCCTCCGACGTAATCGCTCCGGGGGAGGGGACGAGCCCGTGTAGGCTACACGTAAAACTTGCGAAGTAAACGCAAATTCCATGTGTGCTTCAGCTCCTGCTCTTGAAGGTTGGAGAGCTTGTAAGCCCCCAAGCCCAAGACCACCGATATCCTGTACGGGCCCTCCCATTTAGGGGAGTGCTTGCCTTGGGCTTGGGGGTCCGTGACGCGCTTGAGGACGAGGTCCCCAAGGCCAAAAGCCCTCTCGGTCGTGTTCCTCCTCCACGAGATCGACCTCCAGTCGTTGATTCGCCTCATTGGCATGGTATGCCGTAGTCGTAGCTCCATTTAGGAGCTCGACTCGCAGCGACCAAAAGCCAATCTCCGGGGGGAGGACTGCCTCAGCCCCGTATACCATGGAAAAGGGAGTACATCCCGTCGCCCGGCTCGGAGTCGTGCGCATAGAGTAGAGGATGCTAGGGAGCTCCTTTGCCCATGCACCTTGCTTGGAAGCGGCTTGCTCGAGTCGTTGGTGTAACCCTTGTAGGATTATGCCGTTGACCCTTTCAATGGCCCCGTTGCTCTGGGGATGGGCTACTGAAGCGAAGTGGATGGTGAGCCCCAGGCCTTCACAGAATTCCCGGAAATATGCCGAGTCGAATTGGGTCCCATTATCGATAGTGATTTCCCGGGGGACACCAAAATGACAAACGACGTTTTTCCAGAAAAACCGCTATACAGCCCGGGACGTGATACTGCCCAAGGGTTCAGCCTCTACCCACTTAGTAAAGTAGTCAACTACGACCACCGCATACTTGTAGCCCCCGGGCGCTGGGGGGAAGGGCCCTAGGAGGTCCATCCCCCAGCGCGCGAAGGGCCAAGTGATGGGGATAGTCCACAGCGCTACGGGGGGGAGGTTCCAACCCTTGGCCATCTTCTGGCAAGCCTCGCACGCGGAGACAGGTCTCGTGCGTCGCGCATCACCGTGGCACAGTAAAGCCCTAACGAAGAGCCTTGGCCACGATGGCACGCGGGGCTAGATGAGAGCCGCAGCTCCCCGCGTGGATGTCTTCGAGAAGCCGAAGTCCCTCCGGCCATGGGAGGCAGCGAAGCAGGGCGGAAGCCCCCTGCTTGTAGAGCTTCCCCTCCAACAGGAGGTATGCCTAGGCTTTGGCCCGGAGACGCTTAGCCTCGGTCTCGTTGGGAGGGTCCCCCTCCCCCTTGATGAAGGAGATAAGGGGGTCCATCCAAGACGAAGTCTGGGTGATTTCGGCGATTTCTGGGACGCGGGGTTCGTCGCCCGCGTCCGGGAAGGTCACCGAGGGCTTCACGATAATCTCCAGGAAGGCTCCTTTGGGGAGCGATTCCTGGGCGCTGGCCACTTGGGCTAGGGCATCGGCCCGGTCATTGTCCCTTCGTGGGATATCTCGGGCTTCGAGGCCGTCAAAGTGCCTCTCCATCTTGCGCACTTTCTGCAAGTAAAGGCTCAGGTTTGCGTCATAGCACAAGTAAGACTTGTCCATTTGGCAAACCACGAGCTGGGAGTCTCCCTTCACTAGGAGGCGTCGAATCCCCAGGGAGCGCGCAAGGCACAACCAGAGGAGCAAAGCCTCCTATTCGGTGACGTTGTTTGTGGCGGGGAACTCGAGCCGCGCCGCGTACTGGAGTTCCCTCCCCTCTGGGCTCCGAAGGACTACCCCCGCACCAGGCCCCGCGAGACACAGGGAGCCATCGAGCATAAGTGTCCAAAGGTCGCTGCATCGGGGCGGCGCGGGGAGGTCTTCATCCCCGGGCCCGGAGGCAGGAGTCCACTCCGCCACGAAGTCGGCGGGGACCTGTGACTTGATGGCGGAGCGCCCCATGAGGGAAAGGGAAAAGGGGGCTAGCTCGGCCCCCCACTTCCCGATCTGGCCGGTGGCCTCTTTGTTTCAGAGCACCTCCCCCAAGGGGAGGGATGACGAGACGGTGATGGGGTGCCCCAGGAAGTAATGACGAAGCTTCCGAGATGCCATCAGGAGGGCATAGCAGATCTTCTCCATCTCCATGTACAAAGTTTTGGCGCCTTGGAGGGCTTCACTTACATAGTACACGGGACGCTGCTGCCCGTCTTTCTCCTTTACCAATACTGCGCTTATGGCGACCGGGGTCGCGGTGAGGTAGAGGAGCAAGGGATCTTCCAGAGACGGGCTCATGAGCATTGGGGGGCTCGTGAGGTACTTTTTCAGGTCGTCGAAGACTTCCTGGGCCTCGGGGGTCCACCGGAACCCCTCCAGCCCCCGGAGGATTTTGAATAATTGAAGGCCGCGTTCCCCTGACCGCGAGACGAAGCGGCTCAGCGCGGCTAAGTGGCCGGTGAGTCGCTGAACGTCCTTGACTGAGCGCGGCGGGGGCATGTCTAGGAACGCCCGGATCTTCTCGGGGTTTGCCTCTATGCCCCTCTGGGACACAAGGAAGCCTAGGAGCTTCCCCCCGCGCACGCTGAAGGCGTACTTCTCCGGGTTGAGCTTCAACCCATATGCGCGGAGGTTGTGGAAGGTCTCCGCTAGGTCGTTGACGTGGGCGGTTGCACGGGCACTTTTAGCGACCGCGTCGTCTACGTAGACTTCGATGTTGCGATCGATTTGGTCCTTGAAGACCAGCGTCATGAGCTGCTGGAAGGTCGCTCCCGTGTTCTTCAGCCTAAAGGGCATGTGAACGTAGCAGAAGGTTCCGAGGGGAGTTATGAAACCTGTCTTTTCCTTGTCCCCTTCTGCCATCCGGACTTGGTGGTAGCCCGAGTAGGCGTCCAGGAAGCTTATCAACTCGCACCCTACGGTCGAGTCAACCAACTGGTCAATTCGCGAGAGTGGGAAGTTGTCCTTGGGGCAGGCGCGGTTGAGGGAGATGAAGTCCACGCACATCCGCCACTTGCCATTCGACTTCTTCACGAGGACGGGGTTCGCGAGCCACTCGGGGTGCAAGACCTCCCGACTGAACCCCGCCTCTCGGAGTCGGGTAATCTATACCTTGATCGCCTCCTGGCATTCAAGGGAAAGTTTCCTTAGCTTCTGCTTGATTGGGGGGTGACCGGGGGTAACCGCAAGCTTGTGCTCGATGACATCCCGGGCGACGCCCCGCATGTCGAAGGGCTTCCACGCAAAAATGTCGGAGTTCTCCCGCAGGAAAGCCGCGAGTTGCTCCGCATGCTCCTCGGGGAGCTCTACCCCGATTTTAACAGTTTTGTCCCCGTCGTCTGGGGACAGCGGGACCTTCCGGAGGCCCCCTTCCGGACGCGGCTTGGGGAGGGGCCTCCCGGAAGGTATCACGGCGACGTCAGGCTACGGGGGAAAGGTCTCGCCCCCTGGGGGCTTGATGATGTTGACGCTCCCGATCGTTGCGGCGGCACGCTCGTATAGAGCGCGGGCCACGTCTTGGTCTCCCCGGGCGGTGATCACGCCGTGAGGCCCGGCGATCTTCACGCAGAGGTTGTTCTGGTGGATCGCGGCTCCCAGGCGGTTGATCGTGGTCCTCCCCATTATCGCGTTGTAGGAGGAGGGGAGATCCACCACGTCAAACCGGACCATCTCAGTTCGGTAGTTCTCCGAGGTGCCGAACGTCATGGGGAGATCCACCTTCCCCACAGGGTGGATCGCCTTTCCTGGGACGAATCCTTGCAAGGGCCCTGCTACGGGCTGCAAGAGCTTCTCATCCACCCTGTGGGGGACGTCCGACCACTTGGGTGGCGGAGACATATGTAGCACCCCCACCACCTTTACTTCGCATGCGTACTCCTTGTGCGGACGCTTGGAGTCCCGCCCGGAAGCGGACCCTCCCATGATGACGTTGACACGCCTCTAGGAAGTTTGGAAGGGAAGAGTTTTTGATGGCTCCCCCTCCTGCGTTCGTCCCTGCTGTCCCCCCGCGGGAGCAGCAAGGGCCGGTAAAGCCAGCTGAGGGGGCAAGGAGGCCGGAGTCCCCCCTGCCCATGCTGGTCGAGGAATGCCGCGAACTGCTGCAAGAGCTGATGGCATTCCCGTGTGGCATGGGTACTGGACCTGTGGAAGGTGCACCATGGTCCCTCCTTGCTTCCCCCGCGGGGGAGTCTCGACCGCGGGACGACTGTCCTCCCCCACGGCCTCTCGCCTTGGGGAAGGGGCGGTTGCCACTCGGGGCGTCGCGCGAGCCGCCTCCGCCCTCGAGGACAAAAGTGTCCCGAGGTCGTGGCTCGTTACAACCCCCCTGCCTGGGGCGTTTGAGGGGGTCCCGGGCCCCCCGATCAGCGAGGGCGGTAGCCCCCTGGTTTTTCTTCCAGAGGTCGTCCTCCTCGGCCCGAGCGTACTTTTTGAGTAAATTGAAGAGCTCGTCGACGGAGGAGGGGCAACTTCGGGAGAGCCTCCGGTGGAGCTCTCCCGGGTGGATCCCACTCTTGCACGCCTCGATGACCGTGGAGTCGAGGATGTGAGCCACTTTGCTCTCAACTTGAGCGAAGCGCTTAAAGAACCTACGGATGGTGTCGCGCCCCGAGACTGGGACTACGACTACTCCTGTAGAGACCTAGCTCGCTGCAGCTAGTCCCATATATGCATAGCATACACATACCCTTGACGTCCCAGGATAAGTCAAGCACAGGAGTATATCACATTGCAACAGAGTAACTTACAAAATAGTTAAGCAGTGTGGCCTGCTGGCCTTGATATTACATAAGGAGATTACAATGCCTTCATGGCATACATGGTTTAGCAAAATAACATCTACACAGCAGAAGATAGGTGACCCACCCACAAAAAAGAAGTGGACAGCAGAACAACACACATCAGGGAAATGACGGGACTGACGCTCCTCCTTCTGGATCCAAAAGGTTCTCCACGCCTTCGTCTTGATTGTTGATCGCTCCGTCTATTGATTTGTAGGTTGCAAGAGTGAGCACTTACGTACTCAGCAAGTCATAGGTAAGAGTAGATACATATAGTAGTGATGACATGAACCTAGACTAGTCAAGAATTATGGATGTTTATAAAATAATCTTTTACATTCATACCTCATCTCATGGCAGCACCTTTCATAATATAACATCATCATTCATGTTCACTAGATTATAGTACTACCGCGACACGTCGACACACGACAGCCCACGGCAGCACTCCTTATCATGACAACACATGTCATTTGGGTAATCTTGATTAAACATATTTTATTTAGAAAATAGAACTTGTGTCACACCCCGTGGATTTAATTGTCACGTCTGCCACGACAGTGACATCACCTGTGAGGAGCCCAGCTCGGTGCAGCTGGTCCCTTAAACCACTTGACTTCCCAGGATGAGTCAATCACAGGATTACATTGCAGCAGCAAAATAGTACAATAGTCATAATTGTATGGCCATCAGGCCTTAGTACAAAACGAGGTACAGTGCCGAACAAGGCACAAGGGTCTAACAAAATAACACATCTAGTCGGCGGAAGCTAGGCCCAAAAGCAATCCACAGGAAACAGAGGTTGACAGCAGACAGCACCACATCAGGGCTCCGGAGGAAACTGCTCGTCTTCTCCTGGGTCCGCAGCATCTTCAGGGTATCCTCCAAGTTCGTAGAATGCTCCATCTATGATGAGTTGTTGCAAGGGTGAGTACTTACATACTCAGCAAGTCATAGGGAAGGTAGAGATACATATATATATATATATGACATGAACCTATGCTATTGGGGAAAGAGCGAAAGGTTTTTCAAAATACATTTCTTTCTCTTTTCTTATTCAGATCCCGATCATACCCATGGTAGTAAATAAATCATATTGATGGTGAAGCATATATCCCATATCCAACGCGATATATCCTCATATCACATTATTTTTATTCAAGCCTTTCAATCTTATACTCATAACAGTATTTCATAACTTAGGGCATAACCACATGCCTCTTAATCATTATATGATCTCTATATTATGGTATTACCGCGACACGTCAACACATGGCAGTCCACGGCAACGCCCCTTATCGTGACAACACATGCCACTTGGGTAATCTTGAGCTAACAAATTTTAGTTTATAAAACAATACTTGTGTCACACCCCATGGATTTAATCCACCGCAGCATACTCCTAAAACTCAGGAGCACGAAGTATTCGAATACATTTTTAAACTCTGCAGAGATGTACCTCTTTTTAAATCCACTTTTTCACTCGACTTCCAAGTCGGGCCAACTCCATGCGACTTATACGCATGTGACAAGGCCGAGATCACACAACGTTTTTGCAGTCTAGTATTAACAGTATCCCTGCCCGGTAAATGGACAATACCGTCCCAAGTACCGTTGTGGGTCCTCCCCACTGCCTTACTTCCTAGCCTGGGTCTATGTTCCCACAGGACACATAACCTCTTTTGATTACAGTCGCGCACGACTTAATCTGGCGTAGGGCGTCTTCCTTCTTTACACCTTATCCTCTCATAATTTTTCTGATCTCACATCACTCATGGACGAACTGCGTCCCACCAGTTTCCACGCGAGAAACCGGATCGACAAGCCATGCAGGGAACTGATAATACTAAGAAAGCTACTAGGTTGCGCCTGTCCCATACCAGGTAAGTGGTTGGTACGTTTTTCATGCCACTAGACGCATAACACAAGGTTCTAGTCCTTACATGCCAGTGACCAGATCATACCACAAACCATGCACCTTCAGTGCCTACACATTCAGTGTAGCCAAGCACCTCCAGTGCTACCACCATTCCATACCAAGTACTGGTCACGGCTAGGGGTTCTATTTCATGAATATAAATGTACATGTTTATACCTTTATTAGTTCATGGCTTGCTATCTTATCAAGTTCACATTTCTCACGTATTCAATCTATCACTGCCATAATATCATTGATCTCAACACATGCAATATTCTGAAATATCTACTCATGGAATAGCATAGCAATTCATAAAATAAGGGTTTCAATATAATCAAAGTATGACTTGCCTTCCGCGTCGTAAGTATCAGCAGTGGATGACGGTTCAGCGACAAGATCTTCAACCCCGGACTCTTGCTCTGAACAAGATCAAACAAGCAAACAGGCATTACAATCAATCCTATTCTTACTAATTCACTACATGCAAAGATGCAAGGAGAAAATACTCTGGCGATACAAGGTTTGAAAGCGATTTGGGTTTAATTATGGAAACCAGGGTTAAAATTAGTTGTTAAGGTTTACAAGGTTCCAAAATATCAGGGTAATATCAAGGTGGTGACTGGTTCGCCCAAAAACAGCGAATGTCTTTAGGTTGGCATTTGGTTCGAGGCATCGACATAAGGTCGATGGGTGATAGAGGGCTCAACTCAAGTTGTGACAGTAGAGAAAAGTGTAGATCACAACATCAGGAGTCTAAGGGACAAAGTTATTTTCAAAGTGCATGGCTGGAAGTGGGTGAAAAGGCTCAATGCCACTGGCTGACATAGGCTGACAGTGCTCTAGAATGGCATTGGCATGGTTTGAGCAATTTCCAGTGGCCAAAGTAGGTTTTGATTCAAGCATATGGTGCACAAGGTAGTGAGGCAGCTATTTGACAAAGTAATTTCTGTTTTACATGACCAGAGGTGGGTGAACAGGGCTAATGCCACTGGCTGACATAGCCTGGCATAGGGTGGACATGGCCAGAAACTAGGGTTAGCCATATCTTTTGACTCAGGGCTCCAAATGATGCACCACTTTGTCTGGTGGTTAGGCATTTGTAACAGGAACAAATGTCTCAACAGGACCTAGGGTAGGAGATGGCCGGAAGGTGATGAAAACCGGCGAAGAACACGGTGGCTGAGCTGTTCTCAACAGTTTCTGGACAAAACTTTGGCATGGCTATATCTCTTCATCTGGGCCGATCCAGGTGTCGAGCTAGAAGGCAAAAATACTCCTAGGGTCGAGGCACATCTACTAGACAAGGTGGTTGGGGTTGAAACGGCCGGGAACAAAATCCGGCGACCGGAGCTGGGGGAGAAGACACCAAAATTGGGCATTTCTGTTCTAGGGCAAATAAACTTAATTCCTTGCTTGAGGAGGGTCTCTGGGGCATAAGTAAGCTAGGTGTGAAGCTAGATCGGCTGGGGAAACACCAGAGAAGCTTAACAGCGAGCCCCAGTTCACATGCAAGGTGCAAAGTTGGGGATTTTCATATTTTAGCAAATTCTTCGATTCTGGTTGCTTAGATGTGTTCTGAGCAGTTCATTGATCAAGTTTGATCACAGGCTCGAGAGCTAAATCAGTTTAATTAGGGTTTAATTGCTCGCCGGAGTTGCTGGAGAGAAAAGGGGATTGCCGGCGACTGGAGAGGTTTGAAGTCAATTACATGCTCGAGTATGATGAGGGAGGTAAGAGGAGCTTACTGAAGTAGTTGGAATCGAGGAGGAAGCAGTGTAGAGGCTTGGCACCGTGAGCCTCTTCTCGAGCTCGCCGAAGAAGACGAAGACGACGGCGTGGTTAGGGATTTTGGGTGGTTCTGGTGTGAGTGCCTTCGTGCTGGGCTGGGGCGGCTTTTATAGGCACAGCAAGGGCTTGCAACGGCTAGAATTGCACGGGGAAGTGAAGCTCGAATCGATGGTGAATTGACCGGCCGGGCGGGACAGCAGCGAAGTGACGCGCTCCAGCGGCCGTGCCGGCTTTGCAGGTTGGCGCGCGCTGTCCCGGGTGATGCAACGGCGAACTGACGGGCTCCTCCGGCATGTTTGCAACGTGGCACAGAGCTTCTGCAGTGGCTGCAGCGATGGCGTGCGCGCGCGGGCAAAATTGGAGATGCTGGTGCGGCCGCGGTGGCTCCACAGTGGCGAACGACGTGCGCACACGTGGCAGGAACGCGGTGGCAGGGGTGGCGACCACGGGGCTTCACCGGCGACGAAGTTTCCTGGTGTGGCAGCGCGGTGGTCGCGGTCGTGCACAGCTGCTGGTCACGCACAGTGTCTCTGGTCGAACCAGGGACCAAATTGCAAGGATTCTTATTTGAAATCTGGACTGATTTGCAATTTCTGTCTTAGAGATGGTGAATTTGAGGATTGATTTCATGGCTGAGTATAACATTTCTATTAGTACTCATCCAACTCAAATTTAGAGAAAATTTGATAAGATTGAGGGATTTCACCTATTTTCGAAAATAGGGTAAAATTAGGGTAAACTAAATCTAGATTTTGTCGATCTCGAATTCTGGTGATTGGAGAGAGATTTTGAAGTCTGATCAAAAGGGAGATTTGTATCAAATAACATTTGGGAGGTGTTCCCTGAAGAAATTCTGGAGTTGGAATTGATTTGTAGATTTTAGCCTTTTCAGGCTTCCAGGTAAACAGAAAAGGACTTATTCGCAGTAATATTTGGACTAAACTGCGAAAAGTGTTTAGATGAATTAATCTGGCTCCCAACTTTTTGGAATGAGTTGAGGATGAACCTAGGAACATATTCCAGGGGTTACTTGAGTCTGGATAAGGTTAATTCAAGATAACTTAATTATCTGGAAACTGGGGTACTTAGGGTAAATCTGAATTTTCCTGTTTTCGAAAACAGAGAGAGGCTTAGGTACTGGAAGTTAGGGTCAGAATTTGGTCTGGCTCCTGGAGACTTTTATCTTTAGGGTAACTGGTAGGTTAAATCTGGATGGTCAGATCTTGATCTGGATCTAGAGAATAGATTTGGAGATTTTTAGGGTTTGGGAGATATTAGAGTTCAGCTGATCTGGCTACTACTACAGAGATACATGCATGCAGGGTTTTTATGCAAAACTTTTCACCCCCAAAACTAGGGTGTTACATTAATCCACCGCAGCAGACTCCTATAAAACCCGGGAGCTCGGAGTATTCGAATACGTTTTTAACTCTGCAGAGAGGTACCAACTTACCCGCAAGATATTCCACTTTCAAGCCCATCCTATCAAAATGATTAGACCCCTCCTCACAACCATGTGTGAGTGGTAAGGTGGAGATAACAAGAACTTTTGTTATGCATCACTTACAATTCACCCCTGACCCTGTGGCTCTCAGCGAAACACAGTTGTGGTAGGCTGTATCATAACCTCCACCCCACCTCATTTTCCCATTACTGGGTCAAATATCAGATCACCTTCAGTGATAGTAGGAGTCAGCCTCCAAGTCAATCATCACAACACAACTCATGCAGGGGTTTCATGTACGATCCCAATAAGTACTTGTTCAGGCCTGTCCCATACCAGGCTTGCGGTTAGCACGTTGTTCATGCCACTAGACGCACAACACAAGGTTCTAGTACTTATATGCCAGTGACCAGACCATCCACAACCCTGCACCTTCAGTGCCTGCATTCCTTTGCAGTCTAGCACCTCCAGTGCTACAGCCATCCATACCATTTTTCTGGTCACGGCTAAGGGTTTTATTTCATGAATATAAGTATATAAATACATATAATAGTTCATGGCTCAAAACTTGTTTATTTCACATTTCACAGATAACCAGTCTAGTACTGCCAATTCATAAATCAACCATTCTCAATCTTTCACATGCAATATTATCTATATTCAAGGTTATGTTTTAGCAACATTTAAAATATAGGTTCAAGATGACCAGGGATATGACTTGCCTTCCGCGTCGTAAGAAACAGCAGTTGATGACGGGTCAACAGCGAAGTCCTCGATCTCGGCTTCTAGATCTGCTCGACGACAAACCAAACAATCCACACAAATATTACTTATATATTAAAATGATTTAGGATCTATATGTAGATATGCTTAACAAGGATAACTAAACGATACTGGAGATAATTGAGATTACAAGCTGAACTGAGTTGAGATCTAGGGTTTCAAGGATTTGGCTAAGGATGGTGTTAGATGCTCCTAGGATCTCAAGGTTACAATAAGAACATCAGTTTTGTGGTTGGTTGATCAAAAATAGCGAATGTCAGCAGATTGACATTCAGATCAAGATTCTGACATAACTTCAAGGAAAACTAGAGAGCTTATCTCAAATTATGACAGTAGAAGAAAATGTAGATCATGACTCTACAAATTCAGTGGACAAAGTGGCTTTCAAAATGCACAATCAGAAGTGGGTAAACAAGGCCAATGCCATTAGCTGGCATGCACTGGAATAGTGTCAAAAACTAGGGTTTAGCATAACATGCATTTCAAGGGCTCAAATCAAGTTGTGATAGAAGAAGAAAATGTAGATCATGACCTCAGAAATCTAAGAGACAAAGTTATGCCCAAAATGCACATCTGGAAGGGAGTGAAAAGGGCTAATGCCACTGACTGACATAGTCTGGCATTGATCTTGACATGGCCAGAAACTAGGGCTTGGCATAACTTTTGATCTAGAGCTCCAAATGATGCACCACTTTATCTGGGAGGTAGGCAATGATAACAGGAACAAATCATTCAACAGGATTCAAAGCTGAAGATGGCTAGAAGGTGATGAATTTCGAAGGAGAAGTGTGGTGGCGACACGGCACAGTGAAGCCACTGGACAGAAATCTTGGCATAGCTGTAACTTGAATTCTGGGCAGTTTCAGAGATCGAGCTAGAAGACAAATATGCTCAGGAAGTTGGGGCACACCTGAATGACAAAGTGGATGAAGCTGAAACGGCCGGGAAAGGATTTCCGGTGAACTGCGCCGGAGAAGATGACATGAGATTTGGGGCTTTTTGATACAGGCCGAAAGAACTCTAATCCAAGCTTGAGGAGTGATAGAAGGGTAAGATGAAGCTATCTGGACAATCAATTTGGCCGGAGGATGGCCGGAGAAGCCTGGCGACGATCGCCGGTTTCTGGAGAAGCTCAAAACTGGGGAAAACTTCAATTCGAGCTCAATCGGGAGATATTGATGCATAGGCTTGCTTCAAAAGGTTTACTGATCATTTTTCTTCACAAGTTCGAGAGCTAATTCGAAGTGATTTGGTCTGCATTGCCGGAACAGGGCAATCGGGAATTCCGGCGATCACCGGCGACTGGATGCAATATAACTCAATTAGATGGTACAGCATGATGAGGGAGATGAGATATACCTTCTGGTGCTGCTAATTCGGTGAGAAGTGTAGCAGGGCGTGCTGGCACCGTGAGGCCTCAATCTGGACTCGCCGGAGAAGAAGACGACGGCGAGGAGATTTGGAAATTTGGCTAAGTCCTGGTGAAGGGGAGATGACACAGGGTATGGCTGCTTATATAGACCACAGGGTGATGCTTGCAAGGAGATAGCAGCAAGGGAATTTGTGTCGGTTGACATGAGTTGCTGGGCGCAGAAGTAACAACGGCGAGCGGTGACGCGACGGTGCTCAGCTTGTCGGCTCTTTGCAACTCCACATTGTCGGGCGGTGCAAGCAGTGGCAACTGGAGCTGGCAATGCAAAGCAACGTGGCAAGCAAATGCTGACAACGGTCGCGCACGGGAGCAAGCTGTTCAACGGCGTTGCCACGGCGATGGCTGGGGCGTGGACGCGTGTGCACATGCAAATTCAAGTGAGTACGAGCTCAGGCGCAGGCGAGGCGTGGCCGGCGGCGAGCAAGCACGGCGCAAATGCACGGCGAAGCTTCTGGTCGTGCACTGGCTACTGCCCTGGTCGAATTAGGGGCCTGATTGCAATTTCTGATTTCTTAATTTGGACTGATCTGTAATTCTGGAGATTTGGAAGGTTTGATCTGATTTTGATTCTGCTGATTTGGCAAACTTAATTCCACAAATGATTTGGCACAGATTGAAGATAAAATTTGAGACATTTGGATGATTTTTGATATGAACTGAAAATAGGGTATTTTAGGGTAATTGAAATCTGAATTTCAATTGATTTCGAATTCTGGGATTTAGGGTTTGATTTTGAGATACTCATAAAAGAAGAATTTGTATTGAAAAGCATTTGGGAGGTGTTCCCTGAATCAGATTTGAATTTGGAGATGATTTGCAACATTTTGCCTTTTTAGGCTTCTGGAAAATCTGGAAAAAGGACTGATCTGCGATACTCTTGGACTGATTTGCGAAAAAGGTTCAGATGGTGAAATCTGGCTGCCAACTTTTTGGATTAAGGTATTGGCATACCCTTGATCATAATCCAGGAATAATCTGGTCTGAACTTGGCTAAGATTTTGATTAAATCTGAATTTCTGAAACTTAGGGTAAAAGGTAATAACAGATATTCTGTTTTCGAAAACAGAAAAGAGTTGATAATTCTGGAAGTTAGAGATAGAATTGAATCTGGGTTCTGAAGGCTTTTAGGTTTAGGATAACTGATAGATCAAATCTGGCAAGTCAGATCTTGACTTGGGGTCACAGGATAAATTTTGGAGATTTAGGGCTAGAACAGAATAAAGCTGAGGCTGATTTGGTTGATCTAGAAGAGACATATGCATGCATGATTTTTAAGAAAGAACTTTTCACCCCAAAACTCAGGATGTTACAGATGGTCTCCCCCGTCCTCTGCCGGACGGTGTATAGCTGCGAAGAATTCAGGGGATGCACGTAGTTCCCCTGGAAGTTCACACATAAGTCGCGCTTGAGCTGCGCGAAGGCCTTGATGGAGCCGCCCTTCAAGTTGTAGAACTAGGAGCGGGCGATCCCGGTGAGGTAGAGGGGGAAGACGTTGCATTGCACCGTCTCGTCCCTGCCGACCGCCGAGATGGCTGTGGAATACACCTGAACAAATTCATAAGGGTCGGCCTCACCGTTGTAATGTTCGATGTGCGGCGGGTGGTACGGCCGCGGCCATCGGATGCACCGGAGTCTGCGGCACAGTGGCTAGTTAGCCCCCTGCACTTCTTGAGGGGAATTCCGGTCGCTGTCCCCTTTGACAAGGTACGCGCCCTTGCTGTCGGAGTCGGGAAGTGGCCTAAGAGACCCGCCGGTGTTGCGGTAACGACGCTCACTAGTACAGAAATGCAGTCTACTAACCCCTATCTTCTATCGGTTATTAGCGATACAGTAGAAAACCGATAGAAAATGTGCCTCGCGGTCATAAAAGCCCGACGGATGTATTTTCCCTATCGGTTTATAAGAAACTTACCGATAGAATAAATAGTATGATTTACTCTAGCGGTGATGAACATATTTGCCGTTAGAAGAGATGCATAAGTACTGACGGAAGAATGTTGTGCGCCGATAGGACTGGTCGACTTCAACAACTAGACTTATTCTATCGGTACTGTATGAATATACCGACAGAGTATATCAAAAATTCCTATCGGCAATATGTAGTGCGCCGATAGAATAGTTGGCCTTCTACAAATATTTTTATTCTATCGGTAATGGATTCTTTTACCGTTAGAATATATAGAAAATTGCTTAGAACTATTCGTCTTCAAATAGTTTTATTCTATCGGTAATGAATGTTTATACCGGTAGAATATTGCAAAAAATATCTTAGAACTGTTGGCCTTCTACAACTAGTAATATTCTATCGGCAATGCACGTACACTCCGATAGAATATGTAGAAAAATTCCTATCAGTAATATTTATTGTGCCGATAGAATCATTCGCCTTCTACAGATGTTTTTATTACTAACGGTATTCTGTTTTCGTACCGATAGGACTGGTCGACTTCAACTACTAGACTTATTCTATCGGTACTGTATACATATACCGACAGAGTATATTAAAAATTTCTATCGGCAATATGTAGTGCGCCGATAGAATAGTTGGCCTTCTACAAATATTTTTATTCTATCGGTAATGGATTCTTTTACCGTTAGAATATATAGAAAATTACTTAGAACTGTTCGTCTTCAAATAGTTTTATTCTATCGGTAATGAATGTTTATACCGGTAGAATATTGCAAAAAATATCTTAGAACTGTTGGCCTTCTACAACTAGTAATATTCTATCGGCAATGTACGTACACACCGATAGAATATGTACAAAAATTCCTATCAGCAATATTTATTGTGCCGATAGAACCATTCGCCTTCTATAGATGTTTTTATTACTAACGGTATTCTGTTTTCGTACCGATAGAAAATATATATTTGTATAAATACACGGGTATGTCTCTTTCATTCTCACAGTTCATCTGGGGCTCGTAGTCCTAACCCGTAAGCTCCATGGACGGCCGGCGCACCTCTACAGGGGACCGCTGCACCTCCACACCTCCATCGGCGCCCTCTAGACGTCGGCATCCCAGGGAAGGTACGTAAAATTTCTGTAATATTGTTAGATTATTCTAATCCGATTATGGCAATAATTCTGCTTCTTTTGTATCCTTCATTTTGATGTGTCTTCTTTTCAATATGATTATGATCTGTTCAGGTCCTTGGATGATGCTCGTGAGGGGCAACATATTTCACGGTTCTTCATCGCAGTACGCTGCCTACGTTGGCTTGTTGGCGAAAGAAATGGTGAAGATCACCGTCGAGAGCTGGAAGGACATGAAGGGCGAGATCTTGGTTGGCTCGGTTGAGAAGATGCTTAAGCCCGGCGTGTTTCTCAAATCAGGACCTATAGAAAGCATCTTACATTTTTTTGCATGCACCAGCTTGTGGCCAGATGCTTACCTGCTTGGAGAAGAAGAATTGTTGTTATTTGCACAGCCATTCTACACCATCACTACACAAAACAACATCTTGGAAGGTAGGTTCCTTTTGTTAATGGAGTTGAGTTGAGTTGAGTTGAGTTGATCGAGTTTGAGTCCGAGGAAATCACCAATACATACAAATGTATGTCGACGGCAGTTCCAGCTCCTCGGGCGTCTTCGAACTGAACTCCTATGGTTAAGTCCAATGTGGTTCAGACATTTGTTGTTTTGGATGAATGGATTTGTGATGTATCAGGTCTAACTTGTAGTCGGTAGTTGCATTGTGGCAACCTGCAAAGGTTCCCTTTTATGTAAAATGCATGTATGGGCCACTGGGTCCTCGTCGTGATCTGTTGTTAATTTCAGACGTGGCTTTTCTAATATACATCGAATGTGTGAATTGTTGTATTTGTATATTGTTGTATATTTGTGTATCATGTATTGCTAATTGGGACATGAACTTGAATGTGCAGGGAGTATTTGTGTATTTAATTGTATTGGTAGGTAGGTGTGTATTTGTACTGCTGTTTCAGACATGCACTTGAATTTGTGAACTGGCATGTGTATGTTTGTACCTGAATTTGTATTGGTGAACTGGCATGTGTATGTTTGTACCTGAATTTGTGAACTGGCATGTGTAATTTCTTTGGCAAGATGAAATCCCAAGTAGCTAAGAAAAGTATTTTTGTGTCTCCTAGTTAATCCAAAAATTAGCATTTCTTGAAATATATTGCTTTATCTTCTAGTTAAGATCCGTTTGATGTAAGATCTGTTTGATGTTACATTGATATGATTCCTTGAATGTGAGAAATGGCATGTGCATGTTTGTCCCAGTTTGGTACCAGTACCTCCTCTAACGGTAAGTACACATATTTACCGATAGGAAAACACATATATTTGCTCAGTCATGCATATTCTAACGGTAAATACACATATTTACCGATAGAAAAACTCTTGCTAGTGTGTCATGCATCATCTAACGGTTCGTACACATATCTACCGATAGAAAAACTCATGTGCCTGCTGGGTCATGCATGATCTTTCGGTCAATACACATATTTACCGAAAGAAGAAGTCCTGTACTTGCTCGGTAATGCACATTCTCTAACGGTATGTGTGTGTTTTTACCGATAGAATATGTGAGCGGCAAATTACCTAAGTTAGTCTGACGGTTATTTCAGGTATTTACCGTTAGAAAAATGTCCATTATAAGGAAAACCCCACTCGACCATTGCTGAGCTGCTCTTTAATTTGTTCTGTTGCACTCTATGTCCCTCTGTTTGTGACGAAAGTTCCAGCTACACTGCTGGCGTGATCAGCGCAGGCTTGAGGGAAGTTGATTGCGCCCCTCTCTTTAAGGTACGCTTAATCGTCGACACTTATCTCTCTCTCCCTCTATATCTCCCTTCCTCTCTACTTGCAAGCTAGCTGTATTGTGTAGTTCCAAGTTTGTAGCTCTAAGCTTGGGAGCTTGGTAGCTGGAAATGCGTCATGTTTTAGGAGCTAACTAGCTTGTATTGTGTAGTTAGCTAGGTTAATTAGTGTTAATTTCGTCAGGCTAGGGTTCAACACATGTATCTATTGTAAGAGGCTGTACATGTACATATACATAACTTAATCGGGCAGGTTTCATGCATGGCTTACTCGTTAAATTTTGTTAATTGTAGATGGACAGGAAATATTGGATGTATGGAATAAAACGTACTATTCTTGAATATTTGGATGGTGTGAATGAGTTTATTAAATTTGATGAGCAACAAAAGGAGAGGAAGGGAGAGAAAAATATGCTCTGTCCTTGTATAGATTGTATGAACTTGAAGAGGTTTAGCAACTCTGATCAAATTAAGAGTCATTTGATTCGTCGTGGTTTTAACGCGTGATACACCCGTTGGATATGGCATGGTGAAGATCTTGAGGAAACAAGCACCACTACTACCAATCAGCACGACTCGGATGTGGATTGCAATAATATCGATGATCATCCCAATTTTGGTAATGTTCATTCCGATGTGCACGTAGATGATGATGATGACAATCTAGATGAGATGTTACGTGATGTAGAGGAAGATTACAACGAAAATGACTTCTGTGAATTTGAGAAACTGATTGCTGACTCTGAGAAGCCTCTGTTCCCTGGATGTGCAACATTTACAAAACTGTCTTCTGTGCTGAGATTATATAACTTGAAGGCAGGAAACGGTTGGAGTGATAAGAGTTTCACGGCACTATTAGATCTTCTAGCGGACATACTTCCAGAGGGAAATGAGTTGCCAAGATCTACTTACCAAGCCAAAAAACTGTTGTGTCCGTTGGGAATGGAAATCGAAAGAATACCCGCATGCCCAAATGATTGTGTGTTGTACCGTAACGAGTACTCCAGTTTGCATGTTTGTCCAAGATGCGGCGCATCGAGGTATACGCGTAGGGACCGGATTGACAGTGAACGTCACGAGGTAAGGAAAGGGCCCCCGGCAAAAACTGTGTGGTACTTGCCTGTGATACCTAGATTGAAGCGGCTGTTTGCAAATCCAAAAGTCGCGAAGCACTTGCGTTGGCGTGCTGAAGCCCGGAAACAAGACGGAAAACTGAGACACCCAGCTGATTCTATTCAATGGAGAAACATCAACAGAACATTTGCTGAGTTCGGCGGCGAACTTAGGAATGTAAGGTTCGGGCTGAGTACAGATGGTATGCACCCACATGGTAATATGAGCAGTCGGCACAGCACTTGGCCGGTTCTTTTATGCATCTACAATCTTCCTCCTTGGTTATGCATGAAGCGCAAGTACATCATGATGGCGTTACTAATCTCAGGACCCAGACATCCCGGAAATGATATTGACGTGTTTCTAGCGCCTTTAATCGAGGACTTACAGAAATTGTGGAGCGAGGGTGTGCAGGTGTGGGATGCATACAAGAAAGAGAATTTCATCTTGCGGGCGCTGATATTTTGCACCATAAATGATTTTCCGGCCTACGGCAATTTGTCGGGGTATAGTATGAAAGGAGCCAAGGCTTGCCCTATTTGCCTAGATGAAACTGAGAGCATGTGGCTGTGAAACTGCCGGAAAACAGTGTACATGGGTCACCGCATGTTTCTTCCAGTGCATCACACGTACCGTAAGAAGAGGAAATTATTTAACGGGAATCCTGAGAAGGGATCAGCTCCAGTGTTTCTGACCGGTAAGGAGATTTACTCGCGCGTGAACGACATCGAAGTTGAGTTCGGTAAGCATTCTAATCCTCGAGAAAAAAATGTTTGGAAGAAGAGATCGATTCTCTGGGATCTACCGTACTGGGAGCACTTACAGGTTCGACATTGCATTGACGTCATGCATGTAGAGAAAAATGTCTGTGACAGTTTGATTGGTTTGTTGTTGAACATTCCTGGAAAGACAAAGGATGGTGTGAAAGCTCGTCGTGACATGGTGGAAATGGGGATAAGGACTGAGCTTGCACCTTTAGAGAATGGAAAGCGTACATATCTCCCCCCGGCCTGCTATACGTTGTCCAAGAGCGAAAAAACAGAACTCTGTCGGTGCCTGCACGGTGTTAAAGTTCCATGTGGGTACTCCGCGAACTTGAAAAAACTTGTGTCTATGAAGGACCTAAGACTGGTTGGCATGAAGTCCCGCGACTGTCATGTCTTGATGTCACATATGCTTCCCATTGCTATCATAGGCATTCTCCCAGTTAAAGTCAGAGAGACAATCACAAACCTATGTTATTTCTTCAACGCAATATCTTGCAAGGTAAGTACGTGCACTCGTACTATAAGTTCATTACCTCCATTTGTGGAGCTTAATTAGAAGATTTTTCTGATATGAATATTTGGCGCAACTGTGTCCTTGTAGGTAATTGATCCCGATGGACTGGACGCTTTGCAACGCGACGTGGTTACAACTCTTTGTCAGCTCGAGATGTATTTCCCTCCATCCTTTTTTGATGTTATGGTCCATCTGATTGTTCACCTTATCAGATAAATTAAGTTTTGTGGACCCGTGTGCTTGCGCTACATGTATCCATTTGAGAGATTTATGGGTGTATTGAAGGGATACGTAAGGACTCGTCGTCGACCCGAGGGGAGTATCATGGAAGGTTATGCCGCCGAGGAGTTTTATGTGCTGCGCTACATGTATCATGGAAGGTTATGCCATCAGCGGCCGCAATCGTGGGAACGCGGGTTTTATGTGTTGCGCTACATGTACGACCTAGTGCAGACAAACTTTGCCCAATTCCCCCAGGTAAGCATCGATAGCTAACTCAAATTTGAAAATTGGGTGTCACGTTCTAAATTAGGAAGTTAGTTACTAAGTATTCACACATGCTTGCAGATCGCCATGTCGAAAGACTCATACGAAAATGCAAAGATTAGAGATCTTCGACAAATCTGGGCTCAATATGTCATGGAGGAAGTTGCTCCCAACCATCCGCCATGATAATTTTCTCTTTTTCGTGTACTCTGTGCATAGACTGTTTATATACATGTGAATAAATATATATGTCAATAAATGTCCACATTGGATTGCAATTTGTATTTGTCCATATATATGTGAATAAATGTGAATAACTGTCTAATGTGTCAATCTGTTCTGTGAATTTACCCTTCTTTGCATCTGTACTGTATTGTGTATCCAATCTATAATGTATTGCATCTGTACTGTATATGTGAATGTACTATATTGTGAATGCAAATAATGTACTGTATATGTGAATGTTCTATCGGCAAATTCATTCACAGCCGACAGACCACTACAAATTTTCTATCGGTAAACTCATCCACAACCGAGAGACTACTATAGTTTTTTCTATCGGTAAACTTGAAATTAACCGTCAGAATAGTGTGACTTTTCCTACCGGTGAACTCATCCACAACCGAGAGACTACTGTGGTTTTTTCTATCGGTAAACTCATCCACAACCGAGAGACTACTACCCATTTTTCTATCGTAAACTTGAAATTAACCGTCAGAATAGAGTGACTTTTCCTGCCGGTGAACTCATCCACAACTGAGAGACTACGGTTGTTTTTTCTATCGGTAAACGTATAATTAACCGTTACAAGAGTGTGATTTTTCCTGCCGGTGAACTCATACACAACCGAGAGAGTACTAAGATTTTTTCTATCGATAATGTCATTTCCAACCGAGAGAGTGCTACACTTTTTTCTGTCGGTAAACTTATAATTAACCGTTAGAATATGGGTATTTTTCCCAACGCTAAACGTCAGACGACGACGGGTTTTCTATCGGTAGAATCATAAGGTGCCGATAGAATAGTAATATTTTCCTGTCGGTAATCATGTAATTAACCGTTAGAATAGTGGTACTTTTCCCACCGTTAATCGTCAGACTATGACGGGTTTGCTATCGGTACACTCCTAAGATGTCGATAGAATTGTTAATTTCTTCTGTCGGTTATTTACCGATAGAAAATGTTCTGTCTTGTTCTATCATGTCTATCTCTATCGGTACGAAAACCGATAGTAGAAGGGTTTTTTTTACCGATAGAAGAAAGCTTTTCTGTAATAGTGGATTTTCTTCCAGGCCGCGACTGAGTTCGAAGACGTCCAGACCTTCCCCTAGAGAGGTTGGCTCTTCGGCGGGTCTCTTCCCCCGGACAGTGCGGGAGAGAAGCTCTCCGCGTCCGCGACCCAGGGGAAGCTCTTCCCCGGACTTAGCTGTGCGCATTCGCTCAACCTCCTCCCGGGAGAAATGGACCTGGTTTGCCGGAGGCACCCTCGGGGGCGGCCCCGGGGGAGGAGGGAGCTGGTGCACTGTAGCTACCGGCCCGGGGGCTACAGGGGCCGGCTGGGGGGAGCCCCCTACTTAGACCCCCAGAACTGGAAATGGGGAAGCCCCTGTATCATCCAGAACCAGGGAGGGGGCCCCCGCGGCGACGTTCGGAACCGGAAAGGGGGAAACTGCTGTATTATCCGGAACCGGCGAGGGGGGGACTTCCGCTGCGACGTACGGAACTGAGGCGCCATTACGGGGGGAGGTCCGCTGCGGCACGGGAGCTGCTCTGTCGACCGCTCCCTGTGTGGTAAATGCGACCTGTGGGGCGGGACTGGCACACGGCGCAGGGAAAACCCTCGGCGTGTAATGGGCCCCCATCCCCGGGAATGGGCCCGAAATAGGGTATCCCCCCGGCACCGCGAAGGGCCCTGGCATGAAGTAACCCCCTGGCATCGGGTGTGGGGAACCCCGCCCCGTACCGAACACCACGGTACGGAACAGCACTCCCCTGTCGCAACTTCCCAGGAGTCAGTTGCGAACCAGAAATGAATATCATAACAACCAGCACAATACATAAATAATCCACAAAATATTACAGGGTTCACAGATGACGGCACTAGGGCCTTACAATAGTAACACAACGAGGTACAAAATAACGGTTCAGTTTTTTCAACAAAACGCGGAAGGAGCGGAACACTAATCTTCGCCCACAGTCGCTCGACCGGGGTACGCGACGCCTAGAAGCTCGGATCGTACTCGAAGAAGTCTTCACAAGGCTCAGGCACACACTCATGTGAACCCAAGTCGCTTGGCTCTTCAACTTCTGATGGAGAAAGTCAGTCACGGGTGAGTACAGAGTACTCAGCAAATCACCACTTAACAAATGCAATATATATAACATGATAAGGAATTCAAGGAAATGATTGAGGTTCTTTTCCAAACCTTTTTCATCACCTAACAGTTGATAGTCATGAAAAGCATTCAAAACATTCTTTGAAAATTTACCTTATATATATATAACAGTTCAAGAGTGCAGAATTTAAAGCAGTTGATAAAACAGTTCATAAAAACTACTTGTGCCTCACAACATGGATAAAACCCATTGACCATAACACACTCCAAAATCCGGGAGCACGGAGTATTTAAATACATTTTAAACTCTGCAGAGGGGTACCGCTTTACCCACAAGACTTCTCAACTACCACTGTTGACCACGAGCATAGGCCTTTTGCCCAATCACGCTACTTTAAGCATATGAGTCTCCTATGCCAGGTTCGATCACGCTGCTTTAAGCGCGCCACTGAGTTGAGAATAACACGCTTTTCACCCTACCTTGCCATTATACTAGCTCTGCCTCGTAAAAGGTTCACCACCAGTCAGTGGCCCAGGAATTCCACCTCCGGGTGGGGTTCCTAATACAGTTGTGAGGCATTGTAGGGAACTTCCCTCTCATACCTTCACCCTACCCCTCACTCAGTATTGGGCCGCGGTGGGAGACCCTCTCCACCAATAGTGAGCGGACACACGAGGGGTTTGTGCTGGGAAACCACATCCAGCACTCATGCCCTGGAACCACATCAGTTGCACGATCTTTCACTCAGACGAATCGATTGGGCTCGTCCCAACCGTCAGTGTAAGTGGGCCAAGAGGGATCTTCCCTCCCTGACCAGTGAACAGTATTAGTGCACATTATTATTTAGGTTATAGACTCTATGCAGAGCTAGGGCAATAGTTCGGCAAGGATACATGGTCTTGCCTGTCCCATACCAGGCTTGTGGAGGTACGATAACATGCTACTAGATGTTTAGCACAAATTGGTTGGTCCTTAAGCTATTCTAGAGAGGAGTTTCCCTAATCACGTTTTTCACAATTCACAACATTTCATATTTACAACATTACCATGTTATCACATCATCATCATAAGCATCACAGTATTTTCCATGTTTCAACTGACACACCTCTCCTCTCTAGGATAGACATTTTAAAAGGTATTTTTTTGTTTTGAAAACCATTTTTGCTCATTTATGTGAATAACCCATATTACCAATGTTATGCTTTAGCATTAACCTAGGGCATCAAGAATATTATACACATGACTTGAGAATCAGGAATGGCTATTCAATGTGGGACAATAGCTAAACAGGTATATTTGAACATACACAGTTTACTTAATTAGCATGCATAATACTCAAATAACAAAATACTTAGCTAACTGGAAAACATAGGGTCAACATGATCAAGGTGGTGGTGACTTGCCTTGAAGTCCCGCGATAAGATCTTCAGCGACGTCCTCGATCGGCTGCTCCTCGGCTTCCGGACGGGCGATTTCTAAACACGAAAAGAGCACCGATCAAACAAAATGCACAAGTATGAGACTAACAAATGCAAAATCTAAAACCTAATAAATCTAGGCAAAATAGCCTCGGAGTTGGATCTGAAAAAGACTGAAAAACGGGAGTTTTTGAAAACGGCGGATCAAGGTTTTAGGATTAGAACCTGAGGTGGTTCTTGAAGGAGAATATGTGGCAGGAGCAATCTGTGGTAGGATGGTTCAGACGGATCTGGAAAAAGGTGAAAACAAGATCCGAGACTCGGATCTGAAGAAAAATTTCAGATCTGAAAGATTTGAGTTGAGGCGAATCTGATGGCGAAGACGGATCTTCGATCGGAGACCTCTAGATCATTGAACATTTAAAAGAAT
This sequence comes from Pharus latifolius, assembly GCA_019359835.1. NCBI lineage: Eukaryota > Viridiplantae > Streptophyta > Magnoliopsida > Poales > Poaceae > Pharus > Pharus latifolius. Next base: position 35,179,358 of record CM033330.1, on the reverse strand, counting down.
CACTAAGAAGAAAGGCTGAAATTACTGTAGCAATCGCGTACTGTAGCAGCGGGATTTCAGCATGGGTGGTTTGAGCTCCGGTGGGTCTCGCCGGAGAGGAGAGAAGGCCGGGGAGTTTGGGAGGTGATGGAGGCTACAAGGGGGAATGCTGGGGGCCAACAGTGGCAGCAAGAGGCGGCCGGAAATGGAGAAGGTGGCGCACGGGCGGCCGCGAGGAAGACGAGCTCGCCGGCGGCGGTTCTCGGGCGGCGGTGCACGATTTGAGCTAGGATTTGGTGGGTGAGCTGCTGGAAACGAGGGGAGGATGATGGTATGGCCTGATTGGAGAGAAAATGGCCCGAACGACGAGAAACCCAAGATGGCCGGCGGCAGGAAAAAGAAGAAGCGCCGGTGGAGGGAGCTCCGCCGACCATTTCGCCGAGACCCAGAAGATAAAAAGGAAGAGAGTGAGGAGGCACACCTGATGGACAAGCTCGGACAAGCAAAAGACGTCTGCAGCGAGGGAACGATGACGAGGTGATGGCGGCCGGCGCTGGAGCGCGGCCAAACCAGCGGCTGAAGAGCAGAAATCACCCCCTTTGATATTTTATGCGAAATGTTTCAACCAAATGCAAAAATCTTGAATGCTTTGCGCGTCTAAGTGTTTCCTCTACCACTCTACAGAAGAACTTGTGAAAATATTATGGTCTGAGCTGTTTTACAGCCATGCCAAAGCTTATAAAGAAAGACATTCAGGTGGAGACGAGGTGTAACAATGGCATGCTGACATGTAATGCATCTAACAGGGTCATGCAGGTCTTTACACTGTGTTAGCTGTGGAATGGGTGAGGGTAGAAGGATAATTGTGCATAAAATATTGTTTTTGTCAATTCTAGGGGCTTGTTTGGAAATTTCTGAAAATAGGAGGGCTGAAATGCAAAATGTCAGTGCATGGGAAGTTGTGGAACCTGGTTACTTGTGCAAATAAAATATATTAAATATTTTCACAGAATTTTTAATGCATTACTTTAAATTAAATATATTCCTTTATGCAATTTCCAAATAGGAAAATCATTATTTCATGTGGAAAAATGTTTTGTTTGATGCGTAAAATCATGATGCCATGAACTTAAAAATATGCATGCATGAGAAAAATGTTGGGGGGATGATTTAGGATTGAACAGGTGAAAGAATTTCGCTGATCGGAATAAAAAGATAATTAAACGGAATTTCGGAAGATTTAGACCGGAAGGAAAATCTGAGAAGTAGAGAGTTTAAGAATGGAATTTTGCGGCTGTTACATCGGGAAGGCTCCCGGCACCGGCAAGGCTCTGGACTGAGGACCCACCGGGGGCGGGTACCCCCCGGCGGGGTCGTACGGGGCGGCCGGGCCTCCGGAGACCGGAGGGGCCACCAGATGACCCGTAAGCGGGGGCATAGCCCCCGGGTATGGATACTGCGGATATGTGGTGGCCGGTGGCCGCGCCAAAACGTGGAGCAACTCATCCATAGAGCGTTGGGCGCGGAGCTGGCCCTCCACTAGAGCCTCAAGCAAGGCGTCTTGGGGAGCCGGGGGAGCCATCGGGGGGAGACTAGTCCCGGCCGAGGCTACCACAGTCACCGGGGCAGACCCGGACGTCGAGCCACCAAAATTAAGGGGAAGGTGGGAGGTGGTACTTGGGTCTGGTCTCCTCCGCGCGGAAGAGCCGGTGTGGTTGTGTCCTGGACGGGTGGCGCCGGGTCACCAGGACCGGCGTCGCCGGGATGGGCGCAGGCCCTCGTTCTTGGGGGAGCCATGGCGTCCTGTCACAAGTCCCCACAGTCGGCACCAACTGTCGTGGTATTACGAATACCCCGGCAGGTTTTTGTGGATGATCCTAGAGAAGAAAATACGACGCGGGTTGACCGGGTGGCAGGTCCTCCCCCGCCGGGCAAACACAACAAGTGACACGAAGGTTTATACAGGTTCAGGTCCCGGTGGGGGCCCTAATCCTGTCGGCGTGCTCCCGACCGGAGTCGACTGGGGAAGCTCTCTCGGGGGAGAGAGGCTCCGGAGCACACCTGTGAGATTGTCTATTCCAAGCAATAATGAGCCATTTGTCCCTTACGGGAGGTGTACAAGGGCTTTTATAGCCCCAAAAGAAGTAGAAAGACTAAACTACCCCGACTGCCACCGTTGGATCGGACGGTAGCAACGTCCTTCTCCCGGTCAGATGCCTCGAATGCTTGACAGGTGTCCACTGATTCTCGAGGCGCTCCTCGCGTGACCTGCACGTTACCCGGGACCGGAGACTCTTGTCTCCGGAAAGACGGCAATGCCCGGGACAAGCCACCGGCGGCCTTGTCCCCGGGCAAAAGGCGGCGCCCTGGACAAGCACCGGGGTCCTTGTCCCTGGGCCAATGGCCGCGCCCGGGACGGGCACCGGGGGCCTTGTCCCCGGGCGAAAGGCCGCGCCCGGGACAGGCACCGGGGGCCTTGTCCCCGGGCGAAAGGCGGCGCCCGAGACCTTATCCCCGGGCACATGGCGGCCTTGTCCCCGGGCGAAAGGCGGCGCCCGGGACAGGCACCGGGGGCCTTGTCCCCGGGCAAAAGGCACTTCTTACCTAGACTTAGTCTCGCGGAGATTTCCTCCAACATAATAGGAGGGCTAATTTGGTCTACAATGAGCTTAATTGCTGGAACGGGGCAATTGCCATTTACGGTGATCACTGGTGATAGGATTCACCAGAGACAAATTGTTTGCTATGGTGCAAGAAGGTGGGCACTAGGAATATACCAGTGAAGTCAATTTGAAGTTTTGTGATGTGGATTCCTCTGGCCTCGTTCTCCTCCTCGGCAGCTCGCCGGAGAAGAAGAAAGCGAGGAAAAGTGGATTTGACGGCTAAGGAAGTTCTGGAGTGTAGTAATGGAGACGAGGCAGATCTAGGGCATCTATTTATAGGCACAAGACATAGCTTTCTATGCTGGAGGCTGTGGAACTTGTGCTGGTGAAGCTTCTGGTTGAAGCAACGGCGGCAACGACGAGATGGCGAGCAGGCGGCTCTGCAGCTACGTTAGTCATGTCGTGGTATTGCGTATACCCCGGCAGGTTTTGAGAGTGATCCTAGCGAAGGTTACGCGGCGCGGGTTGACCGGATGACCGGTCCTCCCCCGCCGGACAAGCACAAAGAATAACGCACGGGTTTATACAGGTTCGGGTCCCGATGGGGACCCTAGTCCTGTCGACGCGCTCCCGACCGGAGTCGGCTGGGGAGGCTCTCTCCAGGGGAGAGGCTTCCGGAGCACGCCTGTGAGTTTAGCTATTCCAATAAAATGAACCGATCCCTTACAACAGAGGGGTACAAGGGTATTTATAGCCCCCAAAAAGCAGCAAAAAACCTAAACTACCCCGGAAGCCACCGTCGGATTGAAGGGCAGGACCGTCCTTCTCCCGGTCAAACGCCTTGGATGCTTGACAGGTGGTCGCTAGTTCCGGAGGTGCTCCTCGCGTGACCTGCACGTGGTGAACAGTTCAAGACTTTACCTTCAAGAGGGCGATGAACCCCGGGACGGCGCCGGAGGCCACGTCCCGGGAGCAAAAAGGCGGCGCCCGGGGAGGCCCCGGAGGCCACGTCCCCGGGCAAATGGCGGCGCCCGGGAGGGCACCGGAGGCCACGTCCCAGGAGCCAAAAGGCGGCTCCCGGGGAGGCCCCGGAGGCCACGTCCTCGGGAAGTGGCGGCGCCCTGGAGGGCATCGGAGGCCACGTCCCGGGAGCCAAAAGGCGGCGCCCGGGGAGGCCCCGGAGGCCACGTCCCCGGGAAGTGGCGGCGCCCGGGAGGGCACCGGAGGCCACGTCCCGAGAGCCAAAAGGCGGCGCCCGGGGAGGCCCCGGAGGCCACGTCCCCGGGAAGTGGTGGCACCCGGGAGGGCACCGGAGGCCACGTCCCGGGAGCCAAAAGGCGGCGCCCGGGGAGGCCCCGGAGGCCACGTCCCCGGGAAGTGGCGGCGCCCGGGAGGGCACCGGAGGCCACGTCCCGGGAGCCAAAAGGCGGCGCCCGGGGAGGCCCCGGAGGCCACGTCCCCGGGTAATCGTGACACATCTTACCTGGACTTAGTCTCGCGGAGATTTCCCTCGACAAGTCAACACTTTGGAACTTGTTCCTTATCGGTGCAAGGCAGAGGTGACGAAGCTGGTCCGACAACGACACGCGTATGCGTGCGGATTCAAAATCTCCCGCTGGCGCGTGTGCTATTGTTGTGCTGATCATCGGTGCTGCCACGACGACGATCCTGGTGCGGACATGTGCGCACATGCAAGCACAACCGAGTACAAGCACAGGCGAGGGCGGTGCTTGGCCGGCGACGAGCAAGCACGGTGGAATGGTGCGCCTGGTTAGGGTCGAAAACGGCACAGCTCTAGTCGAAAAGGTTGAGCTCTGGTCAAAACAGCACGTTGGGCTGATTTGTAATTTATGAATTTTGATTTTGGACTGATATGTAAATCCTGAGATTTGGAGGATTAGAGCAAATTTGAACTTCACAATTCTGGCAAACTTTATTTTACAAATATTTTGGCAAGGGTATTTGATGAAATTGTAGATCATTTGAATAGTTTTCGCATAAAACGAAAACAGGGTAATTAGGGTACTAATAATCAGGATTTTGTCGAAACTGGAATTCTGAGACTTAGGGTGAGATTTTGATGTTCGGACAAAAGGAGAATTTATATTGAATAACATTTGGGAGGTGTTCCCCGAAATAGATTTGAATTTGGAGTTGATGTGAAACATTTAGCTTTTTCAGGCTTATGGAAAATCTCAAAAAGGACTGATATGTGATACTTGGACTAATTTGTGAAAAGGGCTTAGATGACAGAATCTGGCTGCCAACTTTTTGGATTAAGGTATTGGCATACCCTTGATCATTATCCAAGAATAATCTGGTCTAGATTAGGTCAGGATTTGGTTAAATTTGAATTCTGAAACTCAGAGTATTTAGGGTAATTAAATTTAATTTTGTTTTCAAAAACAAAAAGGCGTTGATAATTCTGGGAGTTAGAGATGGAATTGAATCTGGCTTTTGAAGGCTTTTATACTCAGGATAGATAGTAGGTCATATCTGGAAAGTTAGATCTTGATTTGGATTCACAGAGAAGATTTTGAGATTTTTGGGGTCTAGGATAGAATAAGTCTGGGCTGATTTGGCTGATCTCGGAGAGAGATATGCATGCATGGCTTTTTAAGAAAAGAATTTTCACCCCAAACCCAGAGTGTTACAATCACCCTCTAATGAAATAATCTTAAATGAAAACAATGAACTAAAGGATCAAATCAAGAAACTTAGTAAAGATTTAGAAAATTGTTACAAAGGGAAAGCATCTCTTGATCTTCTTCTTAGTGAACAAAAATGCTCATTTAGAAAAAAAGGACTTGGATACTTTCCAAAGAAAGGAAATAAACCAAACACAAAAACTATTTTTGTAAAAGCATGCAACAAATTTTGTTATAAATGTCATGAAATTGGTCATTCACATGATGCTTGTCCTTTAATGACTTCAACTCATTTTGATGCATGCTACATGCTTAAGAGGTCAAAGAAGGGATATGTGACAGAAAACTTTGTTGGAGCACCCATGTTAAGTAAAAAGAAGAAATCTATTTGGGTGACCAAAGCTTTGTTTGCTAACATCGAATGAGTCAAAAGGGTTTGGGTACCTAAACATTTGATTCTTTTGTTTTTGTAAGTGAACTACATGACTGGTGGAAAATATTGGGTGCTAGATAGTGGATGCACCGAACACATGACTGCTAACAAAAAGTTGTTCATCTCATTGGAAGATAACTCAAGTAAAGACCAAAAGATCACATTTGGTGAAAATCGTCAAGGAAATGTGGTAGGCTTGGGTAAAATCACTATATCTCATGATCTTTCAATTTCAAATGTTTTACTTGTTGAATCAAATCATTGAATTTTAATTTGTTATCCGTTGCACAAATTTGTGATCTTGGATTTCGTTGCATATTTTCTCCTAAAAATGTTTTAGTTAAAAGTTTAAAAGACAACTCTTTGATTTTCAAAAGTTTTTGTTTTAGAAATCTCTATCTTGTTTATTTCAACTCAAGAGATGCATCTTTTTCAACATGTCTCGTTTCTCAAAAATCGAAGGGTTGGCTTTGGCATAGAAAACTTGCACATGTTGGAATGCATCAACTTAAAAAGCTTTTAAAATGCGATTTAGTAGTTGGTGTAACACCCTGAGTTTAGGGGTAAAAACTTCCTTTTTCATGAACATCATGCATGCATGGATCTGTAGTAGTAGCCAGATCAATATTTATCTTAAGCCCTAAAATCTCAAATTCTTCCCTGTGAACCCAAATCAAGATCAGATTTCTCAGATATGATTTATCAGTTACTCTGAGCATAAAAGTCTTCAGAAGCCAGATTCAATTCCATCTCTAACTTCCAGATCTATCAATTTTTTTTTGTTTTCGAAAACAGAAATTCTAATTACTATCCTAATTATCCTAAATATTCAGAACTCAGATTTAGTCAAATCTTGACCTAATTCAGACCAGATTACTCTTGGACTATGATCATGGCTATGCCAATACCTTAATCCAGAAAGTTGGCCGTCAGATTTCTTCATCTAAGTCTTTTTCACATATCAGTCCAAATTATATCGCAATTTAGTCCCTTATCTAATATCTGGAAACCCAAAAAGGCTGAAATCTTCAGATCAACTCCAAATTCAGAATTTCTTTAGCAAATCTCTTCTAAATGCTATTTGATACAATTTTCCCTTCTGTCCAGATTAGAAAATCACATCCTAGATGCCAGAATTCAAAATCGACAAAACTCAGATCTTATTTTACCCTAAAGCACCCTATTTTCAGTTTATATCAGAAACTATCAAATCAAGCAAAATTTTACCAAACTTCTTGCTGGATGAGTATAAGGTATAAGTTTATACTCATCTATGAAATCAGATTGCAAATCAACTATCTCCAAGTCAGAAATTACAAATTAGTCCAAAATTCAATCAAAAATCCTTACAATTAGGTCCTTGGTTTGACCTCAGCCGCTGTTCACGACCTCACCTGCAGTTCATGACCAGGAATCAGCTTCTTCGACCTCACCAACCTTTGCGACCAAATCAACAGTGCACGGCGATTTCGACCGCAGTGCACAGTGTTGTTTCGACCTCGACCGCGACCAGGAGCATTTGTTGCCATGTTTCGCCGCCGAGCAGTGCCGCTTTAGCCGTGTTTTTCTCACAACGGCCTTTGCATGCGCACACGTGTTTGCACCCCAGTCCTTGTTGTGGCAAACCTTGTCCAGCTCACCAGCAGCTGCACGCTAGAGAGAAGCTTGTTGCTTGCCGTTGCTTCAACTCGAAGTCTCCACCGGCGCAAGCTTCATAATCTTCAAGCAGTGAGCTTAAGCTTCGTTATGCTTTGCTATGCCTATAAATAGCAACCCCAGAGCAGCTTCTTCATCTTTAGCGGTGCTCTCCAAGGCTCTCAAGCAATTAACAAAATCCTCCTCGCTGCAGTCATCTTCTCCGGCGAGCTCAACACGAAGGCTCCCGGTGCCAGCTTCAACCACTGCTCCAATCTCCAAATTAACACCATTAGTGAGTATCTCTCATCTCCCTTATCATGTGTTAGCATCCAATTGAGCTCCGTTGATCTCTAACGCCGGCGATCACCGAAGCCCTCTGATGCCCTGTTCCAGCAATTGCATCTACTCCAGTTCGAATTTACTTTCGTGATAGTAGAATAAAATGATCAGTAGACTAATCTTAGTAAGCCTGAGCATCAAGATTTCAAAATTAAATTCAAATTGGAATTTCCCCTTTCTTGCGCACCACCAGTGACCGGCTCACGTCGCCAGGCCGCACCACCATTCCTCCAGCCAAATTGCTGTAACCAGAAGCTTCACCTCACCTCCCTACTGCTCTCACAGCGAGCAATTCAGCTCTAAGGCCGTGTATTAGTTTCACCCAATTTTACCCTTCTTCTTCTCCGGCCACGGTGTTGATATCCTCGCCGACGTCGCTCTAGGCCAATTCCCTTCATTTATACTATCTGAAGCTATCCAGGAACTCAACTGTGCCCTCAAATTGGAGTTTGAATCACTGCATCGCTCGGTTGCCGTTGAAGCTGTCTTCTTCTCCGGCGCAGCTCGTCGCCGTTCACTGCCGTGCCATTTCTAGTCGAGCCCAATGCTTCAAGCAGTACCATTTAACCCTAGCTAGCTCCAGCAACGCCAAGTTTCAGTAGCACAGCACCAGATTGCAGTTTGAATGTGTTACCTTTCACTGCCGTGCCACCAGTATGCCGCCTGGTCGTCGCCGGCCATCGCCGTCGATGCCACCTTGTCCAGCATATTCGTCTTGATCTCCTGAACATTTTCCTCTATTAGCTTGACCCCTGAATCTGGACAGAAATGCCAGTTATTGCTATGCCAAGATCTTGTCCAGTGGCTCCACTGTGCCGTGTCGCCACCATACTTCTCCACTGACTTTCATCATCATCCAGCCATCTTCAACCTTGGAACCTATTGAACCATTTGTTCCTGTTATCAAGGCCTACCTCCCAGACAAAGTGGTGCATCAATTGGAGCTCTAGATCAAAAGTTATGGCAAGCCCTAGTTTCTGGCTATGTCAGTTCAATGCCAGGCTATGTCAGCCAGTGGCATTAGCCCTTTTCACTTCCTTCCAGATGTGTATTTTGAGCATAACTTTGTCCCTTAGACTCCTGAGGTTGTGATCTACAATTTCTTCTTCTATCACAACTTGATTTGAGCCCTTGAACTGCATTTAATGCTTAGCCCTAGATTTTGACATTGTCAGCCCTATGTCAAAGCTTGTCAGCCAGTGGCATTAGCTCTTTTCACCTCTTTCCAGTTGTGCAAATTGAAAATAAGCTTGTCTTTTAGGCTTGTGGAGTTGTAATCAACATTTTATTCTACTGCCACAAGTTGAGATAGTTCCTCTGTCATCCATGGACCGTATGTCGATGCCTTGAACCGAATGTCGACCTAAAGACGTTCGCTATTTTTGAGCCAACCAGTCGCAACTTTGATATCATTCTGATACTTTGAGACATTTTGAACCTTGTAAACCTTTGACAACTAATCTTAACCCTGGTTTCCATAACTTAACCCTAATCAGCTTCTAAACCCAATCACTTCAGAATCGTCGGGACATTTCATCCTTACATTATTGCATGTAGTATAATAATGTATTGAAAAGATTATGATTCTTGGTTTCTTGTTTAATTGGAGAGTAGATCAAGAGCCAGAGTTCGAGGTCTTCACTGCTGACCCGACATCAACTGCTGTTTCTTACGACGCGGAAGGCAAGTCATAGTCTTGATCATCTTGAACCCATATTTTATGAATTGCTATGATATAACCTTGAATATAAGTAATACTGCATGTGAAAGAATGGTTGAGATATATGTTGGCAGTACAAAGTTGGATGCTTGTGAAATGTGAAAAGATCAAATAGTGAACCATGAGCTATTATATATGTATTTATATATATTCATGAAATAAAACCCTTAGTCGTGACCAGAAATTTGGTATGGATGGTTGTAGCACTTGAGGTGCTAAACTGCAGGGGATAGCAGGCACGGAAGGTGCAGGGTTGTGGATGGTCTGGTCACTGGCATATAAGGACTAGAACCTTGTGTTGTGCGTCTAGTGGCATGAAACACGTGCTAACCGCAAGCCTAGTATGGGACAGGCCTGAACAAGTACTTATGCGGATCATACATGGCACCCCTGCTGGAGTTGTGTAGTGATGCACGATTGGCACGGAGAATGGCTCCCACACATATCACTGAAGGTGATCTTGCACGTTGACCCAGTAATGGGAATATGAGTAGGGGTGGAGGTTTGGGTACAACCTACCACAATTGTGGTTCGCGAGAGATCCACAGGGTCGGGGGTGAAATGTGAGTGATACATAAAAAAAGTTCTTGTTATCGATCTCCACCTTGCCACTCACACATGGTTGTTAGGAAGAATCTAATCATATTGATAGGATGGGCATGAAAGTGGAATATCTTGCAGGTAAATTGGTACCTCTCTGCAGAGTTAAAAACGTATTCCAATACTCCGAACTCCCGGGTTTATAGGAGTCTACTGCGGTGGATTAAATCCATGGGGTGTGGCACAAGTATGTTTTCTAAATAAAATTTGATAAGTCAAGATTACCCAAATGACATGTGTTGTCATGATAAGGGGTGCTACCGTAGGCTGTCGTGTGTCGATGTTTCGCGGTAGTGCTATAATCTAGTGAACATGAATAGTGATGATATGTTATGAAAAGTGCTGCCATGAGATGAGATGAGACATGAAAGAAAAGATTATTTTACAAACATCCATAATTCTTGACTAGTCTAGGTTCATAACAATACTACTATAAGTATCTACTCTTCCCTATGACTTGTTGAGTACATAAGTACGCACCCTTGCAATTTACAAACCAGAAGATGGAGCATACCATGATCAAGAAGAAGGTGTGGAGAACTTCCTGGACCAAGAAGAAGGAGAGCCAGATCTGCCAAATCCCTGATGTGTTGTTCTGCCGTCAACTTCTTACTGTGGAAGGGACACCCATCATCCGCTGTGTAGAAGTTTTTATTTTTCTTTAACTAAACCTTGAATGCCGTGAAGGTGATGTAATCTTTTATGTAATGTTAAGGCCAGCAGGCCACACTGCTTAATATTTTGTAAGTTTTTCTGCTGCAATTTGAATATACTCCTGTGCTTGACTTATCTTGGGAAGTCAAGGGTATGCTTGTATGGGACTAGCTATAGCAAGCTAGGTCTCTACGGGAGTAGTCGTCGTCCCAGTTTTGGGGCGCGACAGTTGGCTTGAAGGATGTGAATGTTGAAAAGAACAAACCTTGTAGTGCTTGTCAAGCGGGCAAGCAAGTAGCTACTTCACATCCAACCAAGCGCATTCTTTAAACTTGCAAACCATTGGAACTTTTGCGTATGGATTTGTTCAGCCCTACTGAACATCAAAGTATTGGAGGAAATAGTATTTGCTATATTATTGTTGATGATTTCTCCAGATTTACTTGGGTATTTTTCTTAGCTCACAAATCTGAAACCTCATCTTGTTTTAAAAGATTTGCAAAAAGAGCTGAAAAGGAATTTGAACTCTCCATCAAGAAAATCCGTAGTGATCATGGTGGAGAATTTCAAAATTTTGATTTTATTGATTTTTGTGATGAGTCCGGAATCAAACATGATTCTCTGTGCCCTACACACGTCAACGAAATGGTGTTGTAGAACGGAAGAATCGGACATTGATTGATGTCGACGATTCGGACTCGGGGTCCTTAGTCGAACTTATGCAGAATTTGTGAGTTATGAGGCCTTTCAGGGTGTCCCTCCGGGAAGGGATGATGAGCCAAAGTCAGTTGGAACACAGAAGGATTTATACAGGTTCGGGCCCTCGATGGTGGGAGTAATAGCCCTACGTCCTGGTGTGATTTCACTATGTGTAGGAAAAATGTTACAAAGTTGTGGAAAAGATCGTCACAGGCGAAGACCTTTTCTGTGTGATTATGTAAAACACCACTAAAACTAGCCTATGAAAACTTTTTGATATTGATCTGTTCCCGATGTGTCATATCCTCGTCTGGTGCATTTCCTCACCCTTTTATACTGGTCGAAAGGGTGCCAATGCACAACGGCTTCGAACGGTTGCTCGGGTGCAGTTTTGGCAACTGCACATAACTTCCACACAGGCTTAATACGTGCAATTAAGGGATAACCGCATATATTAACCTCCTGGTAGTTGTCTTCACACGTGGAAGAATCTCCGGGGTACTCGGGATATGCTCGTCGTAGAGCCTGAGCAACCCCGTCTCTCCTGGTCAAGAGTATTCCATGATCTTCTAACCGCGTATTGCCCGCAATCATCTGACCGCGCATTATCTGCGACCTTCTATCCGCGCATCGCCTACGGGCTCCTGACCGCGCACCGTCTGCGGCCTGATCGCGCAAAGCCTGCGACCATGTGTCCGCGCTTCTCAGGCCATCTGAGATCATACCAACGGATACTCACCTGGTTCGGATCTATCTTGAACCACTCGAGCATTTATTTTGGACTAGCTCGGATAACAATCCTCGTCAGCTAGCCCCCAAATTTGAAGGAAACGAAGGGACATATTTACTTCAAATTTTAAACCTTACATCAGATAAGTGACCCGACACTTCAAATCCTCCACTTTGTGGCACACTAAGTGTGGTGGTTTATTTCCTGAGACGAACTCTGAGCTATATTTGACAGGTAATGATGGTGCCGTGGAATTGTCTTTTAACCCGAGATAAAACTGTAAATGTTTTAAAAGCTCGAGGCATTCGAAAAATGAACCGTCACCCCGGGGGCTATAAATACCGAAGCCTCTTAACCCTAAAACTTCACGTCTTTTCCCGACTAAGTCTTTTCCAAAGCTATTCTCTTCTGTTTCCACCTCAATGGCAGATCAAAACATCATTGAGATTGAAAGAGATGAAGAGGAAGTGGCACTTGAACTCGACCAAGATTTCCAGAAAGTAAGTTTTTTCTAGAATTTTTCGTTCAAGTTGCCATCTTATGTTCTGATTATATCTAAAATACTTTTTCGGAAACTCACAGATGAACGAAGACGTGGTTCCTCCAAGGAAGAAACCCAAGGTTGACGAGGGATCTTCTAGTGGCTCAAGGGTTAGGGATGCATCATTGCTCTCTCTTCCTTTGGCCCCTGTAGTCCTCCTTGTCCATGCAACTCGGCAGGTCAAACCTTCATCTCCACCTTTGGAGGTTCATAATAATCCTTCAAAGCCATCTTCTCAACTTTCTCCATTGCGACCAAGTGATCTCCGTCTTTTGATGGGTTATGAATTTTCTGGTTGGCAAGTTGCACTTCCGCGACCAGATGATCCTCAACTTGTGTTGGGGAAACAATCTTCTTGTGGGAATGTTGCACTCCCACGACCTGATAGTTCCCAACTTTTGTCGGGTGATCTACTTTGTGGGGGAAATACTTCATCCTCTCACTTGTGAGGATTGGTAACTAATTTCATCCCTTTTGTTGGTCGTTTTAACTTGTAAAACTAACACATGCAAATGCAGGAGATCAAAATTATTGGAGCCCCCAGCGACCAGCCTCCTGAGATCATCCTCTTTCCCTTGAACAGACTCTCCAGAGGGAGAAAGAGGTTCTGGAGAAGAAGACCAAAGAGATGTCTTCGGCCATTACGCACCTGGCAGAATGTTTTGACAGATCCCGCAAAGAGGCTCACCAATTCCGATTGGAGAGGGACTACGCTCGACAACAGCGAGAACTCTCCGATTCGATCAGGCATGGTAGTGCTTCTCTGATTCTGGACGATGTAGATAGGCTTAGAGTAGTTGCCAATTCTCTTGGGGCGGTCAGTGTAGATCCTACTGACACTAATATGTCCCTAGGAGAACTTTGTAAACTACTCTCGGATTAGGTCGATGCTCTGGTCGCCTGTATCCCTTTTGTATGCAAGGACAGTCAGAAATAAAGATTTCTTTTCCCTTACATGACTTGCCATAAGAGTTAATTTGAATTAAAACTCTTAACAATCTCTGTGCGAAATTATGATCATAAATAATGTCTTCACGACCACACATACACAGGTAAATCTGAGATAATAGGTTTTTTGTAACACCCTGGTTTTGGGGGTGAAAAGTTTTTGCATAAAAACCCTGCATGCATGTACCTCTGTAGTAGTAGCCAGATCAGCTAAACCCTAATCTCTCTCAAACCCTAAAAATCCCCAAATCTATTCTCTAGATCCAGATCAAGATCAGACCATCCAGATTTAACCTACCAGTTATTCTGAAGATAAAAGTCTTCAGGAACCAAATTGAATTCTAACCCTAACTCCCAGTATCTAAGTCTCTTTCTGTTTTCGAAAACAGGAAATTCAGATTTACCCTAAGTACCCCAGATCCCAGATAATTGAGTTATCATGATCTAACCCTATCCAGACTCAAGTAACTTTTGGAATATGTTCCTAGGTATATCCTCAACTTACTTCAAAAAAGTTGGGAACCAGATTGTTTCATCTAAACACTTTTCGCAGTTTAGTCCCAATTTTACTACGAATAAGTCCTTTTCTGTTTACCTGGAAGCCTGAAAAGGCTAAAATTCACAAATCAACTCCAACCTCAGAATTTCTTCAGGGAACACATCCCAAATGCTATTTGATACATATTTCCCTTCTGTTTAAACTTCAAAATCTCTCCCCAATCACCAGAATTCAAGATCGACAAAATCCAGATCTATTTTACCCTATTTTCGGAAATAGGTGAAATCCCTCAAACCTTATCAAATTTTCTCCAGATTTGAGCTAAATGAGTATTAATAGAAATATTATACTCGTCCATGAAATCAAATTCCAAATTAAACCTCTTTAAAACCAGATTTACAAATCAGTCCAGATTTCAACTAAAACTCTTACACTTATATCCCTGGTTCGACCAGATCTTGCTGTTCACGACCAAATGGGCTATTTCGACTTCGACCAGAGCAGTGCAACCGACCAGCTGCTGTTTTCGACCTCGCGCTGCTGTGTTTGCTTCGACCACGACCTTGTCCCAGTGCACGATCACGGCCACAGCTCGCATGCGACCACGTGCACCACTGCAGCTCCCATCGACTTCGACCTCGCCAGCTGCTACAGTAGCCGTAGTCGTTGAAGCCAGCCCGTGGTCGCCATCTTCGCCAGCTGAACAGTGCCACGTGTGCGAGCATTGTTGGCTACTGTGGATCTTCCCCGGCGCAACTCACAGCCATTGTTTTCTCCCGTTTGCACGCCACCAGCAACGGTCGACGCAGGAGCTTTGCGCCACGTGGAGAACTCGCCGCGGCCAGCCATCAACTTGCCCTCACATCACCTGTAAAGCGTTCACGGCCACTGAACCAAGTCACCCCGACGCCAGCTCGCCGTGAAGTCGCAATCTAGTCTTTCCGTTGCCGGCTTCAACTTCCCGTGCACATCTAGCCGTTGCAGCACCTCCAGCTTACCTATTTAAACCTCCTAGGACTTAGCCTTACCTCTGGCACAGCAAAATCACCAGAAAACCAGCAGTTCACTGTGTCTTCTTCTTCCTCGGTGAGCAGCAAAGAGGGAGCACGGTGCCAAGCTTCTCCACGGTTCATTCTTCGATCCAACTCCCCCGGTGAGTTTCTCTCATCTCCGTCATGCTTCTCGAACTTGGAATTTAGTTTAAATACCCTTAGTCGCCGGCAATTTTAGTTTTACTCCAGTAGCTCCGCCGAGCAATTAATTTCATTCCAGAATGAATTGATCTTCGAGCCAGTAGTGAAAGATGCTTAGAATAGCTCACTTAAGACCCCTGAGCTATTGGTTTGAACAAATTCGTTGTAAATCAAAAACCCCCAATTTCCAGCCATGAACATGAACTTGTACTTACTGATTTAGCTTCTCTGTTGAGCAATCTGTTAATCTAACTTCACCAATGCATTTCTAGTACCCTGAGGACCATACTCAAGCAAGGAATTGAGTTCAATCACTTTAAATCGGAAATGCCCAAAACAGATTTGAGTTCATCTTTTCTCCAGCCAGTATCTTCCAAATCTAGCCACTCCAGCTCAAACCACTTTGCCATTTAGATGTTTTGGACCATTCTGAGCAACTTTTTCTTCTATCACGACTTCCAATTCGGCCTAGATTGTGAGATATAGCTATGCCCTAGTTACTGCACTGTTTATGTTGCATGTGCTCCAGGCCAGTCAACTTCTTTGCCGGTTTTCATCACTTTTCGGCCATCTCCTGCCCTAGATCCTGTTGAGACATTTGTTCCTGTTACAAATGTCTAACTACCAGACAAAGTGGTGCATCATTTGGAGCCCTAGATCAAAAGTTATGGCAAACCCTAGTTTCTGGCCATGTCAACTCTATGTCAAACAATGCCAGTCAGTGGCATTAGCCCAGTTCACCCACCTCTGGTCATAAAAAACAGAAAATACTTTGTCAAATAGTTGCCTCACTACCTTGTGCACCATATGATTGAATCAAAACTCATTTTGGCCACTGGGAACTATTCAAACCATGTCAATGCCATTCTTCGGCATTGTCAGCCCTTGTCAGCCTATGTCAGCCAATGGCATTGGGCCAGTTTGACCCCTTCTGGGTATGCAAATTGAACATAACCTTGTCCCTTAGACTCCTGATGTTGTGATCTACATTTTATTCTACTGTCACAACTTGAGTTGAGCCCTCTATCATCCATCGACCCTATGTCGATGCCTTGAACCGAATGTCGACCTAAAGACGTTCGCTGTTTTTGAGCGAACCAGCCGCAGCCTTGATATCATTCTGATATTTTGGAACCCTTGGAACCTTGTAAACCTTTGACGACTAATCTTAACCTTGGTTTCCATAGTTTAACCCTAATCGCTTCCAAATCTTGTATCGCCTAAGTGTTTCTCCTTGCATTATCGCATATAGTGGAATAGTAAGAGTAGGATTGATTGTCATGCCTGTTTGCTTGTTTGATCCTTGTTCAGAGCAAGAGTCCGAGTTCAAAGACTTCGTCGCAGACCTGACATCAACTGCTGTTTCTTACGACGCGGAAGGCAAGTCATATTCTTGAACATCTTGAACCTATATTTTATGAATTGCTAGAATATACATTGATTATAAAATAATAATATTGCATGAGAAAGATTGAGAATAGTTGAATTATGAAATGGCAGCATCAGGCTGATGCCTGTGAAATGTGAATTGATCAAATAATGAGCCATGAACTAATATATTATGTATATTTATATTCATGAAATAAAACCCCTAGCCGTGACCAGTATTTTGGTATGGAATGGTAAAAGCACTGGAGGTGCTTGGTCGCACAGGATGTGCCAGCACTGGAAGTGCATGGATTGTGGTATGAGCTGGTCACTGGCATATAAGGACCTAGAACCTTGTGTTGTGCGTCTAGTGGCATGATTAACGTGCCGACCGCAAGCCTGGTATGGGACAGGCCTGAACAAGTAGTATGTGGATCACACATGAAACCCCTATATGACAAACTCACGATTAACACGGGGTGCGCTCCAACACATATCACAGGATGTGATCATGCACGCTGACCCTGAGGGGAAGACGCCAATTAGTGGGGGTTGTGAAACCCTGCCACAACTGTGGTTTGCGTGAAGAAAACCAAGGGGTCTGGGGTGAACTGTGTGTGAAACATGGCAAAAGTTCTTGTTATCTCCACCTTGCCACTCACAGTATGAAGTGAGTCAGGGGTCCAATCCTTGTGATAGGAAGGGCATGAAAGTGGATATATCTTGCGGGTAAATTGGTACCCCTCTGCAGAGTTAAAAATGTATTCGAATACTTCGTGCTCCCGAGTTTTAGGAGTATGCCGCGGTGGATTGAATCCACGGGGTGTGACACAAGTATTGTTTTATAAATTAAAATTTGTTAAGTCAAGATTACCCAAATGACATGTGTTGTCATGATAAGGGGTGCTGCCGTGGGCTGTCATGTGTTGACGTGTCGCGGTAGTACCATAATTTAGTGATCATGTGATATCTAAGAGGCATGTGGATTGTGCCCTAAGTATATGAAATGCTGCCATGAGCATGAGATTTGAAAAGCTTGGAAGAAAAGTATTTATGGAAAAACCCTCTCACCTCTTTTCCCTCAATAGCATAGGATCATGTCATCTCTACTATACGTATCTCTACTCTTACCTATGACTTGCTGAGTACGTAAGTGCTCACCCTTGCAACTTATCAACAATAGATGGAGTGCTACAATACCAAGACGAAGGCTTGGAAGATTTCGTGGATCCAGAAGGAAGAGAGCCAGTTCTGCCAGAACCCTGAAGTGTGCTGTTCTGCTGTCAACTTCTTACGACTATGGGGGTTTCGCCTAGCTTCCGCCGAGTAGTTGTCTTTTGTTTTAATTAGACCATTTGTGCCGTGAAGGCATTGTATTACTCTTGTTGTATCAGGCCAGCAGGCCATACTGTTTATCAATGATATTTTGTAAGTTACTCTGCTGCAATGAACTCCTGTGCTTGACTTATCCTGGGAAGTCAGTGGTATGTATGTATGAGGCCAGCTGCAGCAAGCTAGGTCTCCACGGGAGTAGTCGTGGTACCCTGTGCGGGGCGCGACAGAGAAAAGTGGTATCAGAGCAACATGAGAACTTGACTGTAGGACGACACCTTTAGGAATTGGCTCGCCAGGAAGGCGTAGTTTATGTAAAAATCTATTTTCTAAAAACACTATCTTTGAAAACAGGAGCCTTGTAGCTTCTAAAAGTTTTGGATTTCAAAAGTCTTACTTGGCTTTTCTAAAAATTCGGCAAGATGTCGAGAGAGCGTTCTGCTTTTATAGAGTGCCTCAGGAGTGGGCTACGTTGCTACGGCATATAGCCTAGTTCTTCTGGTAGAACCCTGGTTGAGTAGTTAGTCGACCGTCGTGGAGGATTAGCCGGGAAAAGGGTAGTATAGATTGAGCAGGTGGATGCTCTTGCCAGCTTTTGTGCTCCGCCGTTGCTTTCGCAATGGTTAACTTGTTTACTATGGCTAGAAGCCTAAGTGTTTTGTGCATTAAATAGTTGCATTAATTTCCGCATTAGTGCCCTAGTTCTCTCTCTTAGTTAGTTAGACCTATCTGCTCTTTCTTCAGAAGAATCAGTATGGTGTACACGAAGAGAAGATCGCAAGGTAGTCAAGAGGATAGGGAGCAAGCTTCGCCCAGGGAAGACCCTGCAAGGGGAGGACCTTCATCTCAACAGAGACCCCAGGAATCAAACCTTTCTCAGGAAGATCAGCCAACCCTCCAAGAAATTCTTCTCTCCATGGAAAAGAGCAGGCAGGAGGGACAAGTTGCCCACACCCAGTTGTTGGCCCAGATCATTCAAAAGATGCCAGAAGGGACATCTGAAGGAACTGCTGTTGGAACCCGACTATCGGATTTTCAGAAGACCCGACCACCAACATTTGCTAGTGCAACTGATCCCATCGTCGCCGATGATTGGCTCAGGGACATCGAGAGGAAGTTGGATACAGTTCATTGTAACGACCGAGAGAAAGTTTTATTCGGATCACACCAACTTACAGGAGCAGCAGCCGCATGGTGGATAAACTATCAAGAGGCTCACCCTGACAAGGATAACATATCCTGGACGGAATTTAAAGAACAATTCCGGAAATTTCATGTACCCATCGGTGTCATAGCCGCCAAACGCCGAGAGTTCCGAAACTTGGTACAAGGGAGCCGGACCGTTACGGAATATCTGCACCAATTCAGCAATCTAGCTCACTATGCGCCAGGAGACATCGACACGGAGGACAAAAAGATTGAGCGCTTCACCGAAGGACTTCAGCACTATCTGCAGTACCAGATTGCCTCCCACGAATTTTCAAAGTTCCAAACCTTAGTCAATCGGGTATTGAAGGTGGAAGAAAAGAGGAGCATAGGAGAAGAAAGTCGAAAAAGAAAGATGCTACAGCAAGCACGGCCGCCAGCCAACCCAACCAGGGGAAGAGTCCCAACATCTCCCAATTTCCGACCAGTCTACCAAGCACCAAGATCACCAGCAACACCGTCATGTCCAAGCTGCAAAGGAGCTCACTACCAAAGGGACTGCCCTCATGCTAGAACTCAGTGTTTTCACTGTGGGCAGTATGGACACCGCAAAGACAGCTGTCCTTGGATTCAGCTCCCAACGTCAATAGCAAGATCGCAAGCTGGAACACCGACGATGACATCCAGAACCACAGCTTCACCACCATTGCAGAGCCCCAGAGGAAGTTCGCCCAACAGAGGAGGAACCATAGCAGGCCGAGAACGAGGAAGAGGAAGAGGACAGATGGGAAGCCGAGGAGGCCGATTAAACTTCACCTCTCTTCAAGAAGCAAACAACGCCACCAACATTCTCCTAGGTAGATTCTTGATCTAGGCTGCATCTGCTTTAATACTGTTGATCCTGGAGTTACAAATTCATTCATATCAGAAGATTTTGCATTTAAAGTGGAAATACATATGGTACCTCTAGAGTACTCTATGGTTATACAGACCCCAGGAGCTAAGTTGCCTGTATATTCAGCTTGCCATCATATATAACCTTCAGAGTAGAAGGGGAAGAGTTTATGGCTAGCCTATTAGTCCTAAAACTGCAAGGCCTAGATATTATATTGGGAATGGATTGGTTATCCCAACATAAAAGTCTAGTGGATTGTGAGAGGAAAACTCTAAGCCTTGTTAGTAACCAAGGAAAGAAAGTCTTGTTCCATATGGACAAGTCATTAGTCGAGAAACTACAAGGGTCTATTCAAGCACTTCAAAAGATATGCTTGGATCAAGTGCCCATAGTACAGGAATACTCGGACGTATTCCCAGAAGAACTCCCAGGGATGCCACCTGATAGGGAGATAAAGTTTACCATTGAGCTTAAACTAGGAGCGGCACCTCCACAAAGACTTGAGAAGACCAAGAGAGTGCAAGTTCTATGCCAAATCCGACAAGTGCGAATTTTGGATGACGAAGATTGCATTTCTCGGCCATGTTTTGACAGAAAAAGGAATTTTAGTGGACTCGGCCAAGATCGCTGTGATCAAGGAATGGAAGCAACCTACCAGCGTGTCAGAGATCAGAAGCCTTTTGGGATTAGCAGGTTACTATCAGAGATTTATTGGAGGATCTTCTCAGACTGCTAAATCCCTTACCAATCGGTTTAGGAAGGAAGTCACATTCGAATGGACCGCCAAGTGCGAGGAAAGTTTCCAGAAACTTAAGGAAAAGTTAACAACCACACCAGTCCTCACATTGCCAGATAGTAAGGATGACTTCGAAGTGTTCTGTGATGCTTTGAAGACTAAGCATAGGCTGTGTGTTGATACAAAAAGGCCAAGTGGTAGCTTATGCTTCACGACAGCTAAAGCTGCATAAGGAAAACTACCCTATTCATAACTTGGAGTTAGCAGCGGTAGTACATGCCTTGAGGATATGGCAACATTACTTGCTTGGGAATAAGTGTGAAATCTACACGGATCATAAGAATCGCAAGTATATTTTCACCCAGGCAAAACTCAACATGCGCCCACATCGTTGGCTAGAGCTAATCAAGGACTATGACCTCAGCATTCTCTACCACCCAAGAAAAACCAATGTGGTAGCAGACGCTTCGAGGAGAAAGGCCTACACTTTACAAGAAGTTGTGTTGAATAAGCCACACTTACAGCAAGAATTGCAAGGACTAGAGGTAGAAGTGGTACCGTCAGGAAGGTCAGCCACTCTCATAGTAATATCCCGACTCAAGGAACAAATAGAGAGTGCTCAAAAGGAAAATAAAGAGATCTGCAAGATCAAGAGCCGAATCAGGTTTGGTAAGGCTCGGGATTTTTCTGAGGACGAACAAGGAATTGTATGGTAACAAGGAAGCATCTGTGTACTTCAAAGCGCAGACCTCAAGGAGTTGATTCTGCGTGAAGCTCATGAAACACCATACTCAATACACCCTGGTAACACAAAGATGTATCGAGACTTGAAAACTCGGTTTTGGTAGATCGATATGAAGAAAGAAATTGCGGCATACATTGTGAGATGTAACACGTGCCAGCGGATCAAGACCGACCCTCTGAAGATAGTCTCAGATCGTGGAAGTCAGTTTACATCAAAGTTTTGGGACCAACTTCATGAAACCTTGGGAACCCAATTGCAGATCAGCACTGCATATCACGCACAGACCGGTGGGCAGACTGAACGAGTAAATCAGGTCCTGGAAGATTTGCTAAGAGCTTGCATTTTGGATAATGGGATTTCATGGGAAAAATGCTTACCACTTACAGAATTTACCTATAACAACAGTTATCAGGCTAGCACTAGTACAGAAATGCAGTCTACTAACCCCTATCTTCTATCGGTTATTAGCGAAACAGCACAAAACCGATAGAAAATGTGCCTCGCGGTCACAAAAACCTGACGGATGTATTTTCCCTATCGGTTTCTAAGAAACTTACCGATAGAATAAATAGTATGATTTACTTTAGCGGTGATGAACATATTTGCCGTTAGAAGAGATGCATAAGTACTGACGGAAGAATGTTGTGCGCCGATAGGACTGGTCGACTTCAACAACTAGACTTATTCTATCGCTACTGTATGAATATACCGACAGAGTATATTAAAAATTCCTATCGGCAATATGCAGTTCGCCGATAGAATAGTTGACCTTCTACAAATATTTTTATTCTATCGGTAATGGATTCTTTTACCGTTAGAATATATAGAAAATTGCTTAGAACTGTTCGTCTTCTAATAGTTTTATTCTATCGGTAATGAATGTTTATACCGGTAGAATATTGCACAAAATATCTTAGAACTGTTGGCCTTCTACAACTAGTAATATTCTATCGGTAATGTACGTACACACCGATAGAGTATGTACAAAAATTCCTATCGGTAATATTTATTGTGCCGATAGAACCATTCGGCTTCTACAGATGTTTTTATTACTAACGGTATTCTGTTTTCTTACCGATAGAAAATATATTATTGTATAAATACACGGGTATGTCTCTTTCATTCTCACAGTTCATCTGGGGCTCGTAGTCCTAACCCGTAAGCTCCATGGACGGTCGGCGCACCTCTACAGGGGACCGCTGCACCTCCGCACCTCCATCGACGCCCTCTAGACGTCGGCATCCCAAGGAAGGTACGTAAAATTTCTGCAATATTGTTAGATTATTCTTATCCGATTATGGCAATAATTCTGCTTTTTTTGTATCCTTCATTTTGATGTGTCTTCTTTTCAATATGATTATGATCTGTTCAGGTCCTTGGATGATGCTCGTGAGGGGCAACGTATTTCACGGTTCTTCATCGCAGTACGCTGCCTACGTTGGCTTGTTGGAGAAAGAAATGGTGAAGATCACCGTCGAGAGCTGGAAGGACGTGAAGGGCGAGATCTTGGTTGGCTCGGTCGAGAAGATGCTTAAGCCCGGCGTGTTTCTCAAATCAGGACCTATAGAAAGCATCTTACATGTTTTTGCATGCACCAGCTTGTGGCCAGATGCTTACCTGCTTGGAGAAGAAGAATTGTTGTTATTTGCACAGCCATTCTACACCATCACTACACAGAACAACATCTTGGAAGGTAGGTTTTTTTTGTTAATGGAGTTGAGTTGAGTTGAGTTGAGTTGATCGAGTTTGAGTCCGAGGAAATCACCAATACGTACGTACAAATGTATGTCGACGGCAGTTCCAGCTCCTCGGGCGTCTTCGAACTGAACTCCTATGGTTAAGTCCAATGTGGTTCAGACATTTGCTGTTTTGGATGAATGGATTTGTGATGTATCAGGTCTAACTTGTAGTCGGTAGTTGCATTGTGGCAACCTGCAAAGGTTCCCTTTTATGTAAAATGCATGTATGGGCCACTGGGTCCTCGTCGTGATCTGTTGTTAATTTCAGACGTGGCTTTTGTAATATACATCGAATGTGTGAATTGTTGTATTTGTATATTGTTGTATATTTGTGTATCATGTATTGCTAATTGGGACATGAACTTGAATGTGCAGGGAGCATTTGTGTATTTAATTGTATTGGTAGGTAGGTGTGTATTTGTACTGCTGTTTCAGACATGCACTTCAATTTGTGAACTGGCATGTGTATGTTTGTACCTGAATTTGTATTGGTGAACTGGCATGTGTATGTTTGTACCTGAATTTGTGAACTGGCATCTGTAATTTCTTTGGCAAGATGAAGTCCCAACTACCTACGAAAAGTATTTTTGTGTCTCCTAGTTAATCCACAAATTAGCATTTAATATATTGCTTTATCTTCTAGTTAAGATCCGTTTGATGTAAGATCTGTTTGATGTTACATTGATATGATTCCTTGAATGTGAGAAATGGCATGTGCATGTTTGTCCCAGTTTGGTAACAGTACCTCCTCTAACGGTAAGTACACATATTTACCGATAGGAAAACACATATATTTGTTCAGTCATGCATATTCTAACGGTAAATACACATATTTACCGATAGGAAGCACATATATTTGTTTAGTCATGCATATTCTAACGGTAAATGCACATATTTACCGATAGAAAAATACATATATTTGTTCAGTCATGCATATTCTAACGGCAAGTACACATATTTACCGATAGGAAAACACATATATTTGCTCAGTAATGTATATTCTCTAACGGTATGTGTGTGTTTTTACCGATAGAATATGTGAGCGGCAAATTACCTAAGTTAGTCTGACGGTTATTTCATGTATTTACCGTTAGAAAAATGTCCATTATAAGGAAAACCCCACTCGACCATTGCTGAGCTGCTCTTTAATTTGTTCTGTGGCACTCTGTGTCCCTCTGTTTGTGACGAAAGTTCCAGCTACACTGCTAGGGTGATCAGTGCAGGCTGGAGGGAAGTTGATTGCGCCCCTCTCTATAAGGTATGCTTAATCGTCGACACTTATCTCTCTCTCCCTCTAGATCTCCCTTCCTCTCTACTTGCAAGCTAGCTGTATTGTGTAGTTCCAAGTTTGTAGCTCTAAGCTTGGGAGCTTGGTAGCTAGAAATGCGTCATGTTTTAGGAGCTAACTAGCTTGTATTGTGTAGTTAGCTAGGTTAATTAGTGTTAATTTCGTCAGGCTAGGGTTCAACACATGTATCTGTTGTAAGAGGCTGTACATGTACATATACATAACTTAATCGGGCAGGTTTCATGCATGGCTTACTCGTTAAATTTTGTTAATTGTAGATGGACAGGAAATATTGGATGTATGGAATAAAACGTACTACTCTTGAATATTTGGATGGTGTGAATGAGTTTATTAAATTTGCTGAGCAACAAAAGGAGAGGAAGGGAGAGAAAAATATGCTCTGTCCTTGTACAGATTGTATGAACTTGAAGAGGTTTAGCAACTCTGATCAAATTAAGAGTCATTTGATTCGTCGTGGTTTTAACGCGCGATACACCCGTTGGATATGGCATGGCGAAGATCTTGAGGAAACAAGCACCACTACTACCAATCAGCACGACTCGGATGTGGATTGCAATAATATCGATGATCATCCCAATTTTGGTAATGTTCATTCCGATGTGCACGTAGATGATGATGATGACAATCTAGATGAGATGTTACGGGATGTAGAGGAAGATTACAACGAAAATGACTTCTGTGAATTTGAGAAACTGATTGCTGACTCTGAGAAGCCTCTGTTTCCTGGATGTGCAACATTTACAAAACTGTCTTCTATGCTGAGATTATATAACTTGAAGGCAGGAAACGGTTGGAGTGATAAGAGTTTCAAGGCACTATTAGATCTTCTAGCGGACATGCTTCCAGAGGGAAATGAGTTGCCAAGATCTACTTACCAAGCCAAAAAAGTGTTGTGTCCGTTGGGAATGGAAATCGAAAGAATACACGCATGCCCAAATGATTGTGTGTTGTACCGTAACGAGTACTCCAGTTTGCATGTTTGTCCAAGATGCGGCGCATCGAGGTATACGCGTAGGGACCGGATTGACAGTGAACGTCACGAGGTAAGGAAAGGGCCCCCGGCAAAAACTGTGTGGTACTTGCCTGTGATACCTAGATTGAAGCGGCTGTTTGCAAATCCGAAAGTCGCGAAGCACTTGCGTTGGCATGCTGAAGCCCGGAAACAAGACGGAAAACTGAAACACCCAGCTGATTCTATTCAATGGAGAAACATCAACAGAACATTTGCTGAGTTCGGCGGCGAACTTAGGAATGTAAGGTTCGGGCTGAGTACAGATGGTATGAACCCACATGGTAATATGAGCAGCCGGCACAGCACTTGGCCGGTTCTTTTATGCATCTACAATCTTCCTCCTTGGTTATGCATGAAGCGCAAGTACATCATGATGGCGTTACTAATCTCAGGACCCAGACAACCCGGAAATGATATTGACGTGTTTCTAGCGCCTTTAATCGAGGACTTACAGAAATTGTGGAGCGAGGGTGTGCAGGTGTGGGATGCATACAAGAAAGAGAATTTCATCTTGCGGGCCCTGATATTTTGCACCATAAATGATTTTCCTGCCTACGGCAATTTGTCGGGGTATAGTACGAAAGGAGCCAAGGCTTGCCCTATTTGCCTAGATGAAACTGAGAGCATGTGGCTGCGAAACTGCCGGAAAACAGTGTACATGGGTCACCGCAGGTTTCTTCCGGTGCATCACACGTACCGTAAGAAGAGGAAATCATTTAACGGGAAGCCTGAGAAGGGATCAGCTCCAGTGTTTCTGACCGGTAAGGAGATTTACTCACGCGTGAACGACATCAAAGTTGAGTTCGGTAAGCATTCTAAACCTCGAGAAAAAAATGTTTGGAAGAAGAGATCGATTCTCTGGGATCTACCGTACTGGGAGCACTTACAAGTTCGACATTGCATTGACGTCATGCATGTAGAGAAAAATGTCTGTGACAGTTTGATTGGTTTGTTGTTGAACATTCCGGGAAAGACAAAGGATGGTGTGAAAGCTCGTCGTGACATGGTGGAAATGGGGATAAGGACTGAGCTTGCACCTTTAGAGAATGGAAAGCGTACATACCTCCCCCCGGCCTGCTACACGTTGTCCAAGAGCAAAAAAACAGAACTCTGTCGGTGCCTGCACGGTGTTAAAGTTCCATGTGGGTACTCCGCGAACTTGAAAAAACTTGTGTCTATGAAGGACCTAAGACTGGTTGGCATGAAGTCTCACGACTGTCATGTCTTGATGTCACAGATGCTTCCCATTGCTATCAGAGGCATTCTCCCAGTTAAAGTCAGAGAGACAATCACAAACCTATGTTATTTCTTCAACGCAATATCTTGCAAGGTAAGTACGTGCACTCGTACTATAAGTTCACTACCTCCATTTGTGGAGCTTAATTAGAAGATTTTTCTGATATGAATATTTGGCGCAACTGTGTCCTCGTAGGTAATTGATCCCGATGGACTGGACGCTTTGCAACGCGACGTGGTTACAACTCTTTGTCAGCTCGAGATGTATTTCCCTCCATCCTTTTTTGATGTTATGGTCCATCTGATTGTTCACCTTATCAGAGAAAGTAAGTTTTGTGGACCCTTGTGCCTGCGCTACATGTATCCATTTGAGAGATTTATGGGTGTATTGAAGAGATACGTAAGGACTCGTCGTCGACCCGAGGGGAGTATCATGGAAGGTTATGCCGCCGAGGAGGTGATTGAATTTTGCACAGATTATATGGCCGGGGTTGACCCAATTGGTGTTCCTAGGTCCCGACACGAGGGTAGGCTTGAGGGAATTGGAACGATTGGATTCAAAGCTATCGTCCCCGCTCGTGATGTGTACGCAAAATCACATTTTTGGGTCTTACAACACATGACGGAGGTCGAGCCATACATACACGAGCACAAGGTAATGTTACGGTCACAGAATCCTTCGAAGTCAGACGTTTGGGTAAGCAGAGAACATAACAGGAAATTTGCTGAGTGGATCCAAGAAAGAGTCACGCGAGCTGCCGAGGGCTCCGTAAGTGAAACTGTGACATGGTTGGCTAGAGGCCCAAGATTCACTGTAGGGACTTGGCAGGGGTACGACATCAATGGGTATTCATTTTACACAAGAGCTCAAGACGCCAAGAGTAGCACGCAATGTAGCGGAGTGACACTGTTTGCTATTTCCGAGGATGCCAGGTCAGTAAGGGCGCTGAACTCATATTACGGTGTTATTGACGAAATATGGGAGCTCGATTACGGATTACTTAAGATTCCCCTGTTTCGATGCCAATGGGTCGAAATCCCTCGAGGTGTTCAAGTTGACAGTTACGGGTTTACTCTCGTCGATCTTGGTCGAGTCGGACACCAAGACGATCCATTCATACTTGCAAAGCAAGCCACACAGGTATTCTACATCGTTGACCCGGCCAATCCAAACTTGCATGTTGTCCTCCACAGCAAGAGACGTATTGTTGGGGTCGAAGATGTTGTCGACAAAGAGGAGTATAACCAATTCGATGAAATACCTCCATTTTTAGAGGACATTCAATCTATCCGTACTGAAGATATCGACGAAACAACGTATCTACGAGATGACCGCGAAGAAGGATTATGGGTTGAGAACCATTGATGATTAATTTCTATTTCAGGGATAAATGCCAAGCAAACAGCCCACAAGTTCTGCAGCAAGGTGAGGAACTTATCATTAATACATCAGGCAGTACATTTTTCTTTAGAATTTAATGATAAGCTAGTTCACAGCATTAATACATCTCAATTTTACTCCACAGCATGAGTTCTAACATGCATAGTACCTTTATCCTGTAAATATTTATTTCTTCCCTTCAAATAGCACTTGCAAAAATCTCATCGCAGCCTCTTCAAATTAAGTTCTGCAAAAATCCCTTTTTTCTGACGGTATTTTGTTATTTATACCGATAGAGAAGGACATCTTCTCTCAGGCACTTGAAAACGTTTTCTATCGGTATTGTTCTATTTTATCGTTAGAATAAATTCGTTAGTCTCACGGTATTTGTTGTCTGACGGTTTTTTCCTGTTTTTACCGATAGAAGAATACTTTGCCGCTTTGAATTCTCAAACGTGTCGCCATGCGTCGCCTTGGAAACTCTATAAGTACCTCGCCATGCGTCGCGGTATTTTGTTGTTTTTCTAATTCTCGAACGGTTCGACTCCTCATCTTCTCTTTCACAATGGCAACCTCCATGGGATCGTCATCCACGGCCTCCCCGGTAAGAACTCTAAATCTCCTCGGTTTACCCCTGTATTGTTAATCCATGTTCAGTTCATTCTTGACCTGTTGATTTGCACAGGGAATGGTAGCTGTGGAAGACACTGCCAAAGTGAAGGCTGACCTGAGGGCCCTCCAGGAGGAGCACAAGCTCCTTACAGACAAGCACACTTAGCTACAGCTTGACCTTGACGATCTCTTCCAGCGCATTAAGCGCATGAAGACGGATGGTGACAATGCTAGGGCGAGGACGAGGCGTCTTCGCGAGGAGAAGAAAGCCGCGGATATGACCATCGCTGGCTGCGGTTTGACTATGAAGGATACCATAGCGAAGCTGAGGGAGGTCGCAGGCCTTCTTGACGCGGTAGTAGTTGATCCTAGGGACAACTTGTCGCTAGAGGAGTCCTGCGTCCTGGCTGCAAGTCTAACTGACTCTATTCTACATGCAGCCAGGGCTAAGACCACCCCTTGACCTAGTATTTTGGGTTTTATTTTTTTTTGTAAGTGATAAAACAACAATGAATGAACAATTTCTTTTTATGTCAATTTTCCAATTTTCCGGCTATCTTCCCTCTTTCTTTAACATTCTGCAGCTTTCAACCACGGTCTGTTTGATGTTAAATTGTGTACCTTTTCATTACTCTGACGGTATTTTGTTGTTTTTACCGATAGAAAAAGGGCACACAAATCTCAAGCACTTAATCAAAAAAATTTTCTTTGGAAAATTGGGCTCACGGGATTTTTTTGTTTATACCGATAGAAAAGGGCACCTTTTCATTACTCTCACGGTATTTTGTTGTTTTTACCGATAGAAAAATGGCACCCAATCTCAAGCACTTTAAAAAAATTTTCTGTGGAAAATTGGTCTCACGGGATTTTATTGTTTATACCGATAGAAAAATGCATCCACTAATTTAAATATTTTTCCAGGAAATTTACTTTTTCTATCGGTATTATTTTGTTGTTGCGATAGAAAATTACATAAGTCTATCGGTATCATTTTGTTATACCGATAGAAAAGTTCCTCCGCTACTTTATTACTCGTACACGGCCCTTTAGTTTCCCTCCACTCGAACAGTTCCACCTTAGAGTACTGCGTCTCTTCGAGAGCGAAGAAAACCCCAACCTCTGCCGTGAGCACTCACTTCCTCTCTCCCACACGACGATCGCCGGCTGGACACTGGTTCGTCACTGCCACCGGTTCTTATTTTCGTCCTTCGCCCGCCGCTGCTGCGTTCTACACCGCCTCTCCATCACCAGAATTGATCGCCGCCGTAAATACCCTAATTCGTCGTTCTATTTCCAGCATCTTCTTTATTTGATCCTAGTGTTTTGCACGTACTAATTCTTCGAGTTTTGCAATTACACTAGGGTTCCCTATTGTGTTGGCTTATGTACATTCCGCAAGCAATGTTGATTTTAATTAGGGTTTACATAATATGTTCCAGTGCTGTAATGAACCTGTTTTGAGATTTTAACTTCTCTATACTGCTATATGTGTGATCAATTGTATCCAACTGCCATGTAATGCAGATTATATGTTGGAGGTGTTCTTACACATATTCTATCGGCAGCTCATGTGTTTACCGATAGAAAATTTTTCTGCACAAGTAGTAAAACTTAATTTGGATCTGGAAGGACATGAGCTATGCAATGTACTAGTTTGGTTGGGAATTTTTACTCACTTCGTATGAATATATGGCAATGTGGATGGGTCTTCGATGTATATGTTTCAAATGCCTATATACATGACTTTTCCCAACCTAATAGCTGTGAAGTCCTGATGACTGACATACAGGCTAGGCTAAAGATTATGCACAGTGGCACTTAGATGCTTGTGTGCATATTTACGTGTGAAATAATAATGCTGGCCCATGAATATTAGTGTAGCAAATCATCGAGAATGTTATGTGATGACAGTGAATGGTGGCTTGTCAACAAAATTCCATATGTAGAGAACATTGTTATGTTCTATCGGTATCTCACGTGTTTGCCGATAGAAAAATTGTCTTGTGTGGAGGTAATTGTTATGGTCTATCGGCAGCTCATGTGTTTACCGATAGAAAATATTTCTGAAGAGTTCAGTAAGTAATTTATGCATGTCTTTCTTTTTGTATTATTTTCCCTTTTGCCGCCCTAGTTAGTCTCCAGTCCTGGGCTGAGTTATGGAACTCCAAGGCGAATTAATTGCCATATATATGGTTTGTTGAAGGTTTTGTAGGGGAAGACATGTCGTCGTCTTCATCGGATGGTACTAGTGGTTCGACTAGGGCCAACCCCATCGTAACTACTGAAGATGGGGCTGTTACATCCCAGCGCAAGAGGGTGGGGCGAGGCGCGACGACGTTGGGGCGTTTGGCCAAACGCACTGATCTTTCTTGTGAGTTCAACCAATTTGGGAGGCCGATTGGAAAGAATGCTGGGAGGTACGCGGCCTACGTTGGGCTGTTGGCGAAAGAAAGGGTGAAGATCACCGTCCAGAGCTGGAAGGACGTGACGGCGGACGAGAGGGACAGGTTGTGGGCGGAAGTGAAGGTTAAATGAACTAAAATCGCTGAACTCTTTCGTAATCACGTTCTCTTGGCTTATACTAAAGTTCAACTAACTCGTGATTAATTGTATGCATTTTTTGGAAACAGGCTAAGTGGAACATCCCCGACGATACACCTAGGACTGCCTGCTTGAAGGACATGAACGGAACATGGAAAACCTTTAAGAGCAGGCTCGTCAGTAACTTCCTCGCTGCGGGGAAATCTCCTTGCGAGAAGTACCCCTTCATATCGAAGGAGGTATGGGAGGAATTCACCAAGCAGAAGGGGACTGAGGAGTTCAAGGCCCTTAGCGAGAAGAATAGGGCGATCCAGAAGAGGAACGACCACCCGCATCAGCTCGGATCCCGGGGCTATGCGGGGAAGGAGGAACAGTGGAAGAAGGAAGACGAACAAAATCCTGTCATCGACACCCCTGAGTTGCCGCTCTCCGAGATCCGGGATGAGAGGTGCAAGCGATGGTGGAGGGGGAGGGGGTCCGTGTCGTCCACGGGGTCTGTGCAGTTCGCAACCCCTGGGGACGCCGACGTTGTGAGGCGAATGGTAAGTTGGCTAACATCGTAAACTGTGTGCGCACAAGTGTATATAAGGCAATTTGTCTCACAAGGTACCTTCAAATGTAACAGATCTCTTTTGAGAAGGAGGCAGCGGAGGGATTGTTTACCCCGCAGAGGGAGAACGACATCCTCACCCGGGCTCTAGGAAATAAGGAGCATCCCGGGCGGACACGGGCCGTGGGAGCCATTGTGTCGTGGAAGGCCGGTTTCGTAGATCCGGCTCCACCGAGGAAGAAGGCCCGCACCTGGAAGGAAAAGGAAGCTGACCTCTCCGATAAGATACGGGCTGAGGTACGGGAGGAGATACGGGCGGAGATGCGGGCTGAGATACGGGCTGAGGTACAGTCTGAGGTGCAGACCGAGGTCGCACAAATGAGGGAAGAGTTTGCACGGTTGAGAGAAGCATTGCTGGCCAAGAGTGCAGATGCGGATCCCCAGGACGACGGTACCCCGCGGGGTCGGATAAGCAGTTGCGCTTCGAAGGTACTCGCGGATCCAGTGGATCTACTTGAGGTACTGCAAGCCTTCATCTGTGCACTTAAGTTGATGCAAGCCTTCATCTGTGCACTTAATTGTTACAAATTTGCAGGGGCCGGAGGGCTGCA
This sequence comes from Pharus latifolius, assembly GCA_019359835.1. Lineage (NCBI taxonomy): Eukaryota > Viridiplantae > Streptophyta > Magnoliopsida > Poales > Poaceae > Pharus > Pharus latifolius. Next base: position 35,146,921 of record CM033330.1, on the reverse strand, counting down.
TCCTACAGAATCACGTAGGTGCCGGGCAGGAAGTGGTTGGACACGGCTTCGTATATCCGTCTGGGCCGAATGTCCGGGTCCACTGTGTACCTCTGCGGTTGGGTTTCGCAAAGGTATAGGTGGACATGGCCATGCCAGGCTACAACGATTCTCCGTTGCCAGTCCCAACAGAGGAACTGCAGACACTTGCTGAGGCAGTGGGCTCCTACGTACAGTGGCCCAAGAAGTGTCTTGTAATACAACCGGTAAATCCTACACATTTTAGATTACATCCTACTCAGTACACTCAACTTGCATAATCTAACATACGTGCTCATTAATTGAAGTGGCCTGCCGCGGGGCTACCAGGGGACTGCGCCCCCAGCTCGGGGCATGAGGGCCGATCTCGTGCGAACCTGGACACATCAAAGACGGCCTCGACCCCACCCAGCGCATCCACGCCTCCACCTCGGAAGAAAGCCGCCATCACCTCGCCCTTGCCTTCGAAGGTACGCGCTCAGTCCCCGGCAAAAGGCAAGGGCGGCAAAGGCAAGGGCAAAGGGCGACAGGGACTGCCGCGGACGTTCACGAACGCGCTTCCACTCCTGTCGGAGGCATCTTTGCGGACATTGGATCGATCAACCAGAGACCTCCACGACTGGCACCTACATCGAGCTCGGCGCAGCCTGAACTTCTTAGTTCCCTACAGGCCTGGGCAGTTCCACCGTGAGCCCGGGACTATATCCGTGGCACACGAGGATCTGTTCGACCTCTACAACTGGCGGGAGCTCGATATGTCCATCATACGGACTGGAGTCCTGTGAGTTTGCTGATGCTATGTATTGCTGTTTTCTAACTCTGTTTGCTAACTCTGCATTAATGTTGCAGTTCATTTGAATACTGAGTAACTTTCTGTGAAATTAATATTAATCTCGTCCTTCGCATGCAGGTGCATGTACAGGCTAGCATCGGAGGCTGCGTGTGACAAGGTGGGTTTCCTCGATCCAGAGAAAATAAGCCTCACGATACTAGAGCAGGACGCCGCGCACGCTGAGCAGTACATATCCAGCGCGCTGATGGCGCAGCAGGACAGGGACTTCATTCTGGTGCCGTACCACCAAAGGTTAGTGCATTTCGTACTAATTTAACTCAATCTTGTATGTTACACCTGAGATGTACTTTGAGCTAGCGGTCCTCTTTTACGTACAATGCAGGGGCCACTGGATCCTCATCGTGATCTGTCCGCCGAGGAACGAGGTGTACTACCTCGATTCGATGCGTGACAGATTATCGATGGAATATGTGCTCAAGGGGAATATGGAGGCGTAAGTAACTTATATGTTTGATTTATATTTTGACCTCACTAGCTAATGATAATACATTAACTGGCAATACTAACTGAAATGCAGGGCTTTTGATAAATATGTGTCCGCTGGAGGGAGGCATGCCGCACCGCAGGGCTCCGTACTAGCTTGGAAAGAATATGAGGTACTCACGAGACTTTTTGTTTATGCTTAATTAGTTTATGGAAACAATATATAGCTAACATGTCTTCGCATATGCAATTATCTCAGTGCCATCAGCAGCCGCAATCGTGGGAATGCGGGTTTTATGTGCTGCGCTACATGTACGACCTAGTGCAGACAAACTTTTCCCGATTCCCCCAGGTAAGCATCGATAGCTAACTCAAATTTCAAAAATGGGTGTCACGTTCTAAATTAGGATCGAAGTTAGTTACTCAGTATGCACACATGCTTGCAGATCGCCATGTCGAAAGACCAATATGAAAATGCAAAGATTATATATCTTCGACAAATCTGGGCACAATATATCATGGAGGAAGTAGCGCCCAACCAACCAGCATGACAATTTTCTCCTTTTTGTGTACTCTGCGTAGACTGTTCATATACATGTGAATAAATATATATATGTGAATAAATGTCCACATTGGATTGCAATCTGTATTTGTCCATACATATGTGAATAAATGTGAATAACTGCCTAATGTGTCAATTTGTTCTGTGAATTTACCTTGCATCTGTACTGTATTGTGTATCCAATCTATACTGTATTGCATCTGTACTGTATATGTGAATGTACTGTATTGTGAATGCAAATAAAGTACTGTATATGTGAATGCTCTATCGGTAAATTCATCAACAACCGAGAGACTACTGTACTTTTTTCTATCGGTACAATCAAAATTAACCGTTAGAAGAGTGTGACCTTTCCTGCCGGTGAACTCATACATATCCGATAGAGTACTAATCTTTTTTCTGTCGGTAATCTTGTAGTTAACCGTTAGAATAGTGGTACTTTTCAATCCGCTATTGACGAGTTTTCTATCGGTAAACTTGTACGATGCCGATAGAATAGTATGATTTTTCCTATCGGTAAACTTATAATTAGCCGTTAGAATAGTGGTACTTTTCCAACCGCTGACGACGAGTTTTCTATCGGTACACTCCAAATACACCGATAGAATATTATGCTTTTTTCTGTCGGTAAACTTGTAATTAACCGTTAGAATAGTGGTACTTTTCCAACCGCTGACGACGAGTTTTCTATCGGTACACTCCTAATATGCCGATAGAATATTATGCTTTTTTCTGTCGGTAATCTTGTAGTTAACCGTTAGAATAGTGGTACTTTTCAATCCGCTAGCGACGAGTTTTCTATCGGTACACTCCAAATATACCGATAGAATATTATGATTTTTTCTGTCTGTAATCTTGTAATTAACCGTTAGAATAATGGTACTTTCCCTGCCGCTGGACGTAAGACTACGACGGGTTTTCTATCGGTAGATTCATAATATGCCGATAGAATAGTGAACTTCTTCTGTCGGTTATTTACCGATAGAAAATGTCCAGTCTTGTTCTATCGTGTCTATCTCTATCGGTACAAAAACCGATAGTAGAAGGGTGTTTTTTACCGATAGAAGACTGCATTTCTGTACTAGTGTAGTCTGCAAATGGCACCATTTGGAAGCTTTATATGAACATAAGTGCAGAACCCCATTACATTGGAACGAGTCAGGAGGAAGGAACGTATCGGACCATTCAATATACTCAAGAGAAAGAGGAGAAGTGTCCTATAAACTGGAACTACCATCAGAACTAGGAGGAGTACATGATGTGTTCCATGTCTCTCAACTTTGGAAATGCCTGGAAGAACCCGTGGACCGGGTAGAAACTCTTGGTATTTCGTTGCAGAAGAACCTCACCTACCTTGAGCAACCACTCTGGATTGTAGCCAGAGATGAGCGTCAACTTCGAAGAAAGAAGATCAAGCTGTGCAAAGTTCAATGGAAAAAGAGGAAGATTGGCTTCAGACCTATCCTCATCTTTTCCCTTCTCTAGGTAAATCTCGGGGCGAGATTTCTTTAAGGAGGGTAGGCTTGTAACACCCTGGTTTTGGGGGTGAAAAGTTTTTGCATAAAAACCCTGCATGCATGTACCTCTGTAGTAGTAGCCAGATCAGCTAAACCCTAATCTCTCTCAAACCCTAAAAATCCCCAAATCTATTCTCTAGATCCAGATCAAGATCAGACCATCCAGATTTAACCTACCAGTTATTCTGAAGATAAAAGTCTTCAGGAACCAAATTGAATTCTAACCCTAACTCCCAGTATCTAAGTCTCTTTCTGTTTTCGAAAACAGGAAATTCAGATTTACCCTAAGTACCCCAGATCCCAGATAATTGAGTTATCATGATCTAACCCTATCCAGACTCAAGTAACTTTTGGAATATGTTCCTAGGTATATCCTCAACTTACTTCAAAAAGTTGGGAACCAGATTGTTTCATCTAAACACTTTTCGCAGTTTAGTCCAAATTTTACTGCGAATAAGTCCTTTTCTGTTTACCTGGAAGCCTGAAAAGGCTAAAATTCACAAATCAACTCCAACCTCAGAATTTCTTCAGGGAACACCTCCCAAATGCTATTTGATACATATTTCCCTTCTGTTTAAACTTCAAAATCTCTCCCCAATCACCAGAATTCAAGATCGACAAAATCCAGATCTATTTTACCCTATTTTCGGAAATAGGTGAAATCCCTCAAACCTTATCAAATTTTCTCCAGATTTGAGCTAAATGAGTATTAATAGAAATATTATACTCGTCCATGAAATCAAATTCCAAATTAAACCTCTTTAAAACCAGATTTACAAATCAGTCCAGATTTCAACTAAAACTCTTACACTTATACCCCTGGTTCGACCAGATCTTGCTGTTCACGACCAAATGGGCTATTTCGACTTCGACCAGAGCAGTGTAACCGACCAGCTGCTGTTTTTGACCTCGCGCTGCTGTGTTTGCTTCGACCACGACCTTGTCCCAGTGCACGATCACGGCCACAGCTCGCATGCGACCACGTGCACCACTGCAGCTCCCATCGACTTCGACCTCGCCAGCTGCTACAGTAGCCGTAGTCGTCGAAGCCAGCCCGTGGTCGCCATCTTCGCCAGCTGAACAGTGCCACGTGTGCGAGAACTGTTGGCTACTGTGGATCTTCCCCGGCGCAACTCACAGCCATTGTTTTCTCCCGTTTGCACGCCACCAGCAACGGTCGACGCAGGAGCTTTGCGCCACGTGGAGAACTCGCCGCGGCCAGCCATCAACTTGCCCTCACATCACCTGTAAAGCGTTCACGGCCACTGAACCAAGTCACCTCGACGCCAGCTCGCCGTAAAGTCACAATCTAGTCTTTTCCTTGCCGGCTTCAACTTCCCGTGCACATCTAGCCGTTGCAGCACCTCCAGCTTACCTATTTAAACCCCCTAGGACTTAGCCTTACCTCTGGCACAGCAAAATCACCAGAAAACCAGCAGTTCACTGTGTCTTCTTCTTCCCCGGTGAGCAGCAAAGAGGGAGCACGGTGCCAAGCTTCTCCACTGCTTCATTCTTCGATCCAACTCCCCCAGTGAGTTTCTCTCATCTCCCTCATGCTTCTCGAACTTGGAATTTAGTTTAAATACCCTCAGTCGCCGGCAATTTTAGTTTTACTCCAGTAGCTCCGGCGAGCAATTAATTTCATTCCAGAATGAATTGATCTTCGAGCCAGTAGTGAAAGATGCTTAGAATAGCTCACTTAAGACCCCTGAGCTATTGGTTTGAACAAATTCGTTGTAAATCAAAAACCCCCAATTTCCAGCCATGAACATGAACTTGTACTTACTGATTTAGCTTCTCTGTTGAGCAATCTGTTAATCTAACTTCACCAATGCATTTCTAGTACCCTGAGGACCATACTCAAGCAAGGAATTGAGTTCAATCACTTTAAATCGGAAATGCCCAAAACAGATTTGAGTTCATCTTTTCTCCAGCCAGTATCTTCCAAATCCAGCCACTCCAGCTCAAACCACTTTGCCATTTAGATGTTTTGGACCATTCTGAGCAACTTTGTCTTCTATCACGACTTCCAATTCGGCCTAGATTGTGAGATATAGCTATGCCCTAGTTACTGCACTGTTTATGTTGCATGTGCTCCAGGCCAGTCAAGTTCTTTGCCGGTTTTCATCACTTTCCGGCCATCTCCTGCCCTAGATCCTGTTGAGACATTTGTTCCTGTTACAAATGTCTAACTACGAGACAAAGTGGTGCATCATTTGGAGCCCTAGATCAAAAGTTATGGCAAACCCTAGTTTCTGGCCATGTCAACTCTATGTCAAACTATGCCAGTCAGTGGCATTAGCCCTGTTCACCCACCTCTGGTCATGAAAAACAGAAAATACTTTGTCAAATAGTTGCCTCACTACCTTGTGCACCATATGCTTGAATCAAAACTCATTTTGGCCACTGGGAACTATTCAAACCATGTCAATACCATTCTTCGGCATTGTCAGCCCTTGTCAGCCTATGTCAGCCAATGGCATTGGGCCAGTTTTACCCCTTATGGGTATGCAAACTGAACATAACCTTGTCCCTTAGACTCCTGATGTTGTGATCTACATTTTATTCTACTGTCACAACTTGAGTTGAGCCCTCTATCATCCATCGACCCTATGTCGATGCCTTGAACCAAATGTCGACCTAAAGACGTTCGCTGTTTTTGAGCGAATCAGCCGCAGCCTTGATATCATTCTGATATTTTGGAACCCTTGGAACCTTGTAAAGCTTTGACGACTAATCTTAACCTTGGTTTCCATAGTTTAACCCTAATCGCTTCCAAATCTTGTATCGCCTAAGTGTTTCTCCTTGCATTATCGCATATAGTGGAATAGTAAGAGTAGGATTGAATGTAATGCCTGTTTGCTTGTTTGATCCTTGTTCAGAGCAAGAGTCCGAGTTCAAAAACTTCGTCGCAGACCCGACATCAACTGCTGTTTCTTACGACGCGGAAGGCAAGTCATATTCTTGAACATCTTGAACCTATATTTTATGAATTGCTAGAATATACATTGATTATAAAATAATAATATTGCATGAGAAAGATTGAGAATAGTTGAATTATGAAATGGCAGCATCAGGCTGATGCCTGTGAAATGTGATTGATATTTTGTAAGTTACTCTGCTGCAATGAACTCCTGTGCTTGACTTATCCTGGGAAGTCAGTGGTATGTATGTATGAGGCCAGCTGCAGCAAGCTAGGTCTCCACGGGAGTAGTTGTGGTACCCTGTGCGGCGCGCGACATTTTTTGATCCGAAACACATTAATGAGTCATACCGCGACCAGTACTGGTACCGCGATTAGACCCAAAGCTGCAATCAGAACTGAAATCCGATCAGAACTATCATAGTGGTCAGAACTGAAGTTGTGATAACATAATGCTTTGACCGTATGATTACCGTCTGTGTTGCGATTATCCATTTGCAATGATCACAGAATAGCATTGTGATCAAAATGCAAACTTTAAAGTGATCACAGAAACGCATTGTGATCAATACATGAAAATTTAACTTACAAAAATCATGAAGGATAACTTCCTCCGAAAATTTTTGCAACATTTTCACGTTCTTATGTACACCCTAGGCCCCGAATTCGTAACAAAGATTATAAAAATACTTTTCGTTTTGGATTCACTGTGGGGAGTGCATAACGGGTCTCCCGAGAGAAGGAATCCATTATGGGAAATGAATAAAGTATTCAATGGAGCGTTGCCCTCAATGGAACGTTGCTCGGGCATATAAAAGGAGCAAGTAGCTTCCTGTGGAAGCCACACAACCAGAAACGTTGCCTTAGAACTTCCACCGCACAAAACCCTCATTCCTCATCCTCCATCGCCTCCATAGTCGCCATCTTTCCTTCTAATCTTTTGCAAGAAATGGCGTCCTGGAGCCGATCTCACCACACAGAGGAGAGTCTGGTGGCGCTAGAGAAAGAAGAGATCCTTCCTCCGCGGCTGCTAATCAACTGGCGGTCCGCGGAGAAGGAACAAAAAAACCCCAATCGTCCAAGAGGGCGAGTTGGTGGTTTCTGAGGAATACCTACATTGCGGGTTCCGATTCCCTAAGAGCTGATTCTTGAAGGGAATCTTGGAGCACTACGGGTTGGAGTTGGTGAATCTCCACCCAAATGCTGTCCTGATCCTGACAATTTTCCAGCATTTGTGTGAAGCCTTCGTCGTAGTGCTTCCAAGTGTGGAGCTCTTCTGACGATTCTACTACTCGGCATGGTCGAAGAGCTCCAATGCCGCCGGATGTATTTACTTCCGAATAAGGGAGAAGAAAGTGTAACACCCCGATTTTTCCAAATCCTGGCCTGTCTTGTCCCTTTCTATTTCAGAATGAGATCCCTGTTGTGCCAGCAGCTTACCCCAAAAAGTCGGCAATCAAACCCTTTCGTTTAGATCTTTTTCACAAATGAGCCCTTTTCAGATTTGTCAGAAGCCCAAAAAGACTAAAAGTCTCAGACCACCTCCAAACTTTGATCTGATTCAGTGAATATCTCCCATTCACTATTCTGAACATTTTTCCCTTCTGGAAGAATTTCCAAATCCTGCCCTAAACCTGAGTTTCGACCCTCGCCGTTTTTGAAACCCTATTTACCCTGTTTTACCCTAAAGTCGTTTTCCCTAACTTTTGTCGAAACCCTTCAGATCTTGCCCGATCTTGTCAAACTTTGGCTAGATGAGTTCCATTAATCTTATGCAACTCATTCCTGAAATCAGATTTCAGATCAGCCCTCCAGATCTCCAGATTTACAATCAAGCCCATTTCCAATTCAACTTTTCCTCACAGATCAGTCCCTGGAGCAAGTTTCAAAATTGCAAATCAGCCCGAGCCTTCTTTTCCAGTCCCTGTTCGACCAGTTTGCGTTCGACCAGTGCCCCGTTCATCCTTGCCTCGCCGTAGAACTCGCCGCCGGCCATCTTTTCCGGTCGCCCGTGCTCGTGGTCAGCCACCCCGCGCGCACGTGCCAGTGACCAACGACCCTGCTAAACCCAGCGGTTAAACGCCCGCGCTCCAGCAGCGTTTTCGCGCGCGCACGCCCGTGGCCGTGGCACTTGCATGCGTGTACGTGTCATCGCCGGAGTTGCGTTGCTGCCTCCGCATCCGCGCCGTTTCAAACCTAGTTCCAATGCGCTCTCGACAACGCTGGCAAAGCAACTGCACAGCCCGTGCACATCACGTCGTCATCGCCGTTGTCGCACCTGCGCCCGGCCATCCTTGCCCCTGGCTTGATTTTCCCCGCTGTTTTCCCCTCGCTAGCTTCGCCCCAGAACCTATTTAAAACCCCAGTGCTGTGCAAATTCCTTGTCTCAGGACTTAGCCAATCTTTTTCCAGTGCCCTCGCGCTCTCTTCTTCTTCTCCGGCGAGCTGTTTTTGAGGCCACCATCGCCAGAGCAAACCGTGGCTTCTCCTTCCAATTCAACTATACCAGTAAGCGTCCCTTACCTCCCTCTCTGTGTCATACCAGTTAATTGCACCAGATTGAACCCCATCGCCGGTGATCGCCGTAAACGGCCGTTTGCCCTGTTTCCCCAATGCTGTTCATTTCATCCCAAATTGGTTTCCCCTCCAGTAGAGTTTCTTGATCAGTAGGCCCCATCTAGCAAGCCTGTGCACTCAGATTGCATAATTGAGCTGAAATTGAAGTTTTCCCGTTTTGGCTCGCCGCCGATGATCTGGCTCTCGTCGCCAGGCCGTACCAGCTATTCCCCAGCCAAATTGACTTAGCCATTAGCTTCCACACTTCACCCTCTCACTCCCTGAGCAAGAAATCGAGTTCAAATGCTTTGTATCGAAACCCCCCAATCTCCAGTGTCGTCTTCTCCAGCACCGGTCGCCGGAATTCTTCCCCGGCTGATCTAGCTCCTGAAACTTTGTCCGTTAGCTTTGCCTCACCTCCCTGAGCATTTCCTTCCACTAGCTCGACATCTGAATCTGCCTAGATTGGAAGATATGCCCTTGCCAAGATCACTGTCCAGAAGCCCAGTTCATGTCCAAGTCACCACAGTTCATCACTGAATTTCATCACCTTCCAGCCACTTTCAGCCCTTGATCCTATTAAGTATTTTATCCCTGCTATCAATGCCTACCTCCCAGACAAAGTTGTGCATCAATTGGAGCCCTGGATCAAAGGTTAAGCTTTGCCCTAGTTTTTGGCAATGTCTGCACTATGTCAGTGCATGTCAGCCACTGGCATTAGCCTTGTTTGACCCCTTCTGGTTGAGCAATGGAAATGTCACTTTGTCCCCTAGATTCCTAGAGTTGTGTTCTACATCTTTCCCTTCTGTCACTTCTCCAGAAAACCATCCTAATACCAGTTTGAAGCTATGCCAAAGCCGTGAACTGAATGTCGACCCTTCGACGTTCAATCCTTTTTAGCCGTTTCTTCGACCAGAACCCTTGTGACCTTGCCCTAACCTTTTCCCCTGCATGCATGACGTATTTACCTAATATTTTCTATGGAAACTATTTTATGTATGCTTATGTAGCGTATGTGTTGTATTGCTTGTGTCCGCCGCAGAGCCCGAAAACCTTCGTCCGAGTAAATTAGACCTAGCAGTGCAAGGCAAGCCTCATTCCTTTGATCATGTCTCGCCCAATATTTTCATATGAAGTATATTCACTGTTTCTTACTATGCATGTTTATTTGAGATACAAGTTATGTTTGAATGACATGAGTAGATATTACCTAATGAATCATGAAACCCCTTTTGTTATTGAACCTTCGTATATATGCTTTTGTCACCCTAGGACTCATATACTGAATATCCACATTAAACTTGAAATGGTCAAACGTATGAGAAGTTACATGAAAACCGTTTTGTCAAGAAAACTGATAAGAAGGATCAGCAGTGAGGATTGGATTGTATGGAGAGGGTGCGGTGCGCACCAGGGAATGTGGATGGCTCCTCACTATTGATTCATAAGGACGAGAACCTTGTACTGTGTCTCTATGCGAATTGTAAACGTACCAACCGCTTGCCTGGTATGGGACGGGCACAACTTAGTAGCTTTTTGGTATTAGCAGTTCCCTGCATGGTTTGTCGATCTGGTTTCTCGCGTGGAAACTGGTAGGCCAAGGTTCGGCCATGAGTGATGTGAGTTCAGAAAAATAATGAGAGGAAAAGGTGTAAAAGAAGGAAGGCGCCCTAGACCTGATTAAGCCGTGAGCGGTTGTAATCTTAAACGGTCGTATGTCTTGCGTGGACATAGACCAAGGCTATGTGTCCTGCGGGAACATAGACCAGAGGCTAGGAAGTAAGGCAGTGGGGAAGACCCACAACGGTACTTGAGACTTAATTGTCTATTTACCGGGTGGGGATACTGTTAATACTGAACTGCAAAAGCGTTGTGTGATCTCGGCCTTGTCACATGTGTATAAGTCACATGGAGTTGGCCCGACTTGAAAGCCGAGTGAACCAGTGGATTTAAAAAGAGGTACACCTTTGCAAAGTGTAAAAGAAGTATCAGATACTCTGTACTCCCAGGTTCAGGAGTCTTTTCGTAGTGGATGTTATCCATGGGTTATAGCACAAGTAATGATTTGGAATGTTTTCATAATATGGGTTAATAAAAATGATGACTCATGGGAGACCATCACATAACGATTTCTAAAGTATAAATTAAGATTTTAAAGTATTACTCTTGGAAACTAAAAGCCTTTCTTTATGATTTTAGAGTGAAAATCTACTCTATTCATATATATATATATATAAAACCAAAACCCCTTTTCTTGATCAATCCTCATCTATATACCTACATTTTTGTAACAAGACTTGCTGAGCATTGTGTAAAAACATGCTCACCCTTGCCTTTGCAAACAAATTCAGAAGAAGGCTTTGAGAATCCCGATTCCCCTGGCCTTGAGCACCAAGAAGAGGAAAGAGCCTTTCCAGACGATTCGAGCTTCTAGGAGGGTCATGAGCCAAGTTGAGTCCGATGTGGAGGAAGCCCTTCCAGAGCCGCTGCAGAAGGAAGTGAAGACCCTTGTGGTTGCTTTTTGTGTTGTTTTTCTGTGTTCGGTACTTCAATACCGATTCTTGATTTTGAAAAACTCTCTACTTTTGTATCAACTTTAATTAGTGCCACCCTTGGCATTATGATATTGTAATAGTGGTCCTCGTGACCTTGTACTTGCTTTATCTACCAGCTTTATTATTTAAAGTGAATCCTGTTGTTGTGAGCTTGTGATGTACCTTTCTATGCACAATCTACCTGGGCGGTTGCCAAGGTGACCCTCAAATGGGGGTCTGACAGAAAGAGTATCCCTTCTCACCCCTCTGAGACTCCATTCATGGCTGGTACCAGAAGTTGTTCTACTGCACCCCCCGTCGGAGAGCTGGTTGTGGTTTGAGAACTCTCGGCCAGAGAAGTCCAGCGAGTTGGATTCTCTTCCTGCTCTGAGTGCGGAGCAGAAGAAACAAGCCCAAGTGATTCTTCACTTAGTCCAGTAGGGACTAACTGCTCGCGACATCATTCGCGACTTTGTGAAGAACCCGGTGAGCCCCCTGCGTTAAAGGGCTCATCCGGCTTGAGAAATCTAGTCCATGGCTGATAGCACCTTAGACAATAATAACGGTACGTCTTCCAATCAACAAAAACGTACATTTCTTCTGAAATGTCGTATTTGCTAACCTGTTTGCTTGTGATGCAACTCTGCCTTTGTTCGAAATAGAAAAGCGGACAAATTACCTCCTCAAGGCGTAAAGCACCGATGTGGAGGGAACCAGGGGATCACCTCGCCCCCAGAGCCTGATTAATGCCAGCGATGATCTCAAACAGGAGCGCCGAAAGGTATGGGTTTTCGCAGCAAGCTCCGTTTGTAGATCATTCACACATTTTGCAGTAATACGAACATTTGGAACGACATAGCTCCTGGGGAAATTCGCCGAGGCGACTCGTCCAACCGAGGACGTTGGTCTCCTAGGGAAACCAGCTCTGAAGAGGGTGAAGAAGATCTCTTCGAAGCACGGGGCGAAGGAACCTGCTCCCAAGAAGTCCAAGAATATTCTGGGAGAGGACTCCTCGCAACAGGCTCCCTTTACCTCGAAGAGAGCTGTGGTAATATACTCAATGCCCCCTGTTACCCTAGGTACGAACTGGAATTACTTCTTCATCATACAGGGTGAAGGGAGCGAGGACGAGGAGGATGACGTCCTTCTAATCCGTCGCAAGATGAAGACAATCGCTCCCTCACCCAGCGAGGTCTTGTCTCCGCCCGTAGGGGCAGAGACGACCGCAGCGGGCCCTACGACCACTGATAACCCTGTGGTTGCGGGTGAAACCCCAGTACCTGAAGCCCAGGAAGCTTCAAGATTTGCAACACCTCCCCTCCAGACAGAAGGGGTGACTGTGGTAAGATTTATGATAGTCCTGAATGTTGTTATTTGTCTATGTACATCCACTAAATTATGTCCATACAGGAAGAAGAAGACATCCCCCCTGTCTGCCGTGAAGTGACTCCTGCCAGTCCTGGGGTGGTGAGCACTCCACTCTTGCCGACAGGAGTGGGAATAACTGAGCAGGACACCGTGACCACTACCAACCTCGTGGTCGTGGATGAAGTCCTAGCGCCTATGGTCTAGGAGACATCTGGACCAATGGCCATATCTCTCCCGACCGAGAAGGTTACCCTGGTAAGGATTCTTATAGCCTTGGTCTTCTCCATTCCTCATGTATGTGCTTATAAGTTTGTACACACAGGGAGAAAAAGACAAGGTCTTATTCATGAAGAGGAAGACCAGGACAGATGACGACTGTCCTCTTTTCCTCAGGGAACCATCTTTGAAATCCCAAAAGTTGGTGGGATTCCAAGTAAGGTAAGAATCTCCCCTATCTGAACAGGGTCGGATTACAGTGATCGACTGTAGAGATTCTAATCGATGGTCTTTCTATCTGTCTAGGCGCAGAGACTCAGCGCCCAGCCCTCCAGTGGCCTCGGCTAATGTTGAAGCTTCCCCCACTACCGAGGTCACTGGCGAGGAAAGTTCCATCCCTTCGGTCCGAGAAGTTGTTTGGGCTGTTATAGATAGGTTGGACGCAGAAGTCCAATCGGAGTTATTGGCATCTGCAACCCCAGCAACAAATAAGGCTCAGCAGAAAAACTCATTTGCTGCTCCTGCTGGGAGTAAGGCGAGTCCAGCGACTTGGCCTTCAGTTGAACCAGAAAAAGGCTCATTCCGGGAGTTTGTTGAGGTATGTCGAACACCCCTTATGAGTTTCGCATTTACATAGGAACATCCAGGTTTCGAAATTGATCTCCTTCCATGTCACAGGAACTAACCCGTATGGAAACCAGGTCGATGGCTATAGCAAATAGCATCAAAGTCGGGGAAGAGGAAACGGGTCGCCTGCAGCGGTAAGGAAGACGTTTCTCTTCTTGTCCGAATGTAAACCCTATCTTGACAATTATTTCTTTTGTCACAGAGAAAATGCTTATTTGATGAAAAGCCTCGCTGATCGGGAAGACCAGGAGTTCCAGGAAGCTTCCAAGATCTCATTTCTGGAAGCTGAACTCTAGAAACTGTGGTCACAGCTCTGCTGTAAGCATACTCCCGACAAGAGTAAATTGGTTTTGTCATACGAATTGCTTGTAATGGCCTCCTGTCGCAGTGCGAGATGACCAAATAAGCCAGCTCAGTCAAGAGAAGACAGATCTCCAGGCGACCATTGATTCTGTCTGCAGGGAGAACAAAGACTTGAGCGCGTCACTTTCGACCTGCAGCAATGCTCAAGAAAACATCTTCGAAAAACTGAAGACGGTGGCCGGTCTGCTGAGGGCTGATGTGGTCGATACCGCGATGGATGACCTTAGCCTTAGCGACTAGACCACGCTGGTCGTGACCCAAGCGGAGTCACTTCTCGAGTATCTCCCTGAAGATACTAGGCAGCAAAAAGAGGCGATCAAGTCAAGAGTTCGATCAGTAGCCTCCGCCATCCTCTGTCGGGTTCGTCTTCACCATGGCCCAGATCTTGATCTGAATCTAGCTTGAGGTCATCATGGAGGAAGTTAAACCTGTTGTATAAAAACTCTTGAATGAGCTTGGCATTATGTAAATCTTTATACCTGTACAGATACAGTTTATACAATGCGCATGTATGCATTTTTTTGTTTTGAAAGGAAGCACTTGTTTTTGTTTCATGTTGCGGCCATATTCCCCTAGCCCCCGCCTGTGATTATGTATATTGAAGACTTAGTATTATAAGCACAGGAAAAATATGGGTGTAACGACGACCAGGGATACCCGACCATGCCGACGATCATATTCGATACAATACCCAACCTTATTGCAAACCAACAGCCACTCTAATGACCAAGGACATGCCAGCAAGCCCCGTGTGTGTTGAGAAAAGGCTTATTGAGGGGTGTCTTGTCTGGAAGTGATCACGAGATCAGCCAGCGAATCCGATTAGGGTATTGCGGCGATATAACCATCGGCGACCAGCCCCTGAGCCAGACTCGTAACATACGGGCAAAAAGGAATAATCCACATATGAAACAACTAAAAGCACTAGTTTTGTCAAATCATGCTAATTGAAAAGGAAAAGGGATTGGGCACTTACACGAAGAACTTGTGTAGTTGGTCGATGTTCCATGTATTGGATAAGATTTGACCATCCTCCATCGCTAACCGAGTTGATCCTGGTGGCGGCACCGAGACAACAGTGTAGGGGCCTTCCCACTGTGGGGAGGACTTGTTGCGACTGGATTGGTTTTGTATTTTACGTAAAACCAGATCGCCCACATGAAGACTACGTGTCGCACCCTTCTGTTATGGTATTTGCGAAAAGCTTGCAAATATACCGCGAACTTGACCAAAGCTCGATCACATTTTTCTTCTAGGAGGATGAGATCTTGTAATCGTTGCCCGTTCTGATCATCTTGTTCGAATTGATCTGTTCGGACAGAACCAATACTAATTTCCATGGGTAACACAGCCTCAACCCCGTACACCAAATGGAAAGGCGTCTCACCGGTGGCTCGACTAGAAGTACTACGTAGTGCCCACAGAACGGTGTAGAGCTCGTCTACCCAAGCCCCCGAGCGTGTCTTAAGGCGATCAAAAACACGTTTTTTGATGCCCTGCAATATCTGCCTGTTGGCACATTCAACGGGACCATTGCTCTGTGGATGAGCTACAGAGGCAAAGCACACCTTGGTTTCAACCTGATCGCAGTAATCCAGAAAAAGACCACTAGCGAACTGGGAACCGTTATCAGTGATGAGATGATTGGGAACACCGAATTGAGTCACAATGTTCGTATGAAAGAACTTTTGTGCAGCCGCAGTGGTAATGTTGCGTACTAGTTCGGCCTCAATCCACTTTGTAAACGTGCCAATAGCTACGAACAAGAACTTGTATCCATTGACCGCTTGTGGCATAGGACCGACAATATCCATCCCCCAGACCGCGGAGGGCCATGATAGAGGGATAGTTTGTAGGGCATAGGCAGGTTGATGAACCTGTCTCGCATGGAATTGACACTGAGGGCATGTCTTGACCATATTCTTGGCATCATCAAGTGCCGAAGGCCAGTAAAATCCTTGTAGGAAAACCTTTCCGACCAGTGTATGATATGACGCGTGCACACCGCATACACCGTCATGAATCTCTCTCAAGAGGGATTTACCTTCCTCTGGGGACACACAGCGCATGAATACTCCTTGAGTACCTTTTCTATACAAAACTCCTTCTATGAACTTGTATAGATGCGCCTTTCGAACTAACCGATCGCTTTCGGTTTCATCCTCAGGCAAGGTCCCATGTTAGAGATAGACCCTCAATGGATGGGTCCAATCACCTTCCTGTCCGAGGTTGGTAACGCAAATAGTTACCAGATCATCCTCGACTGTAGTCATGATTGAGGGATGTTCCAAGTGTTCGACGAACACTCCTGCCGGAGCGGATGTGCGTGAGGACCCAATTTTGGATAATTGGTCTGTGAGAATGTTGTCCTTTCGAGGGATGTATTGGACTTCGAAATGACTGAAGTGTTTTTCCAATCTCCTCACTTCCCCTAGGTAATGAGCCATTGTCTCATCGGAGGTGCTGTACTCCTTGTTTACCTGGTTTACGACCAACGGTGAGTCTCCCCTCACCACTAATCAACGGACTCCGAGGAATTTTGCTACCCGGAGCCCTGCAATAAGACCTTCATACTCTGCTGCATTGTTGGTCGCAACAAAGTGTAGTTGAATGACAAACTTTAGCTGTTCGCCCTGAGGCGTGACTAAGACCACTCCAGCCCCCGAGTGTTGAAAACTACGAGAGCCGTCAAAGTACATTGTCCAGTGATCAGGGCATTCCAAATCTTCGGATGCCTGCACAGGTGGCTCAGGGTTAGTCCACTCGACCACGAAGTCGGCCAGGACATGAGACTTAACCGTAGTGCGGGGCATGAAATGGATGTCGAACGCTCCGAGTTCGACAGCCCACTTGGCGATCTGACCAGATTTCTCTGTATTGCGGACAATGTCTCCCAATGGAAAAGATGAGGGCACTGTGATCTTATGTGCTTGGAAGTAATGTCGTAGCTTATGGGAAGCCATCAGTAGTGTGTAAAGTATCTTCTGGATCTCAGGGTATCACTCCTTAGGACCATGAAGTACTTCACTTACGTAGTAGACTGGTTTGTGCACACCCTCTCTATCTGCGATCAGAACAACGCTGACCGTGTGAGGTGTGGCCGCCAAGTAGAGGAGTAATGGTTCCTCTTTGTCGGGAGAAACCAAGACCGGCGAACTGGATAGATATGATTTTACCTCCTGAAATGCCTTTTCGGCCTCATCGGACCATGTAAAATTGTGATATTTGCGTAGGGCCTTGAAGAAAGGTAGTCCCCTTTTGCCTAGTCATGATATAAACCAGCTTAATGCCACCATGCGATCTGCTAGGCGCTGAACATTCTTGATGGTCGAGGGAGACCTCATTTGTTCGATAGCCCTGATATTTTCATGATTGACTTCGATTCCTCTGGAACAAACAAGAAAACCAAGAAGTTTCCAGATGAAACCCCGAAAGAACATTTCTCCAGGTTTAATTTTATTCCATATCGATTTAAATTACAGAAGATTTCAGCTAGATCGTCTAAATGAGATGATCTTTTTGAACTTTTTACAACCAGGTCATTTACGTAAGCTTCAAGATTACGCCCCATCTGGGAAAGAAAGGTCTTTGGCATCAACCACTGGTACGTGGAACCTACGTTCTTGAGACCAAACGGCATTCTGACGTAGCAGTAGGTGCCGAATGGTGTGATGAAGGCAGTCTTCTCTTCATGTTCTTCTACCATGCTAATTTGATGATATCCCGAGTAAGCGTCCAGGAAACTCATCAGTTCGCAACCCGCAGTAGAGTCGACCAGCTGGTCGATGTGGGGAAAGGGAAAGTCATCCTTCGGACTGGCACTATTGAGGCTGGTGTAGTCGACGCACATGCGCCACTTGCAATTTGACTTGCGGACCATGACCGGATATGCAAGCCATTCCGGATGATCGACTTCGCGAATAAATCCGGCCTTTTCGAGTTTATCCAACTCCTCTCGGATGGCTTCCTGCCGATCAACAGCAAAACGCCTGAGCTTCTGCTTTATTGGTCGCTGTCCAGGTCGAATTGCTAACCTGTGCTTGATTACCTCCCTTGGGACACCGGGCATGTCGGATGGTTTCCACGCAAACACATCTGCGTTGTCCCAGAGGAAAGCAATGAGCTCGAGTTCCTATTTGTCGTCCAGGCCTGATCTAACCCGTATCATCTTGGATGGATCATCTGGGTACAATGGAACCAGTTTTAGTGTTTCATCTGGTAGAGGAGCAGCTTTGATCGTATCAGTGGACACTATGGTGATATGGGCTTCTCGGAGGGGAAGTTGGTCCACCATCTCCAGGGATAGTCGATCAAACGTCAATGCCACATTGTGGCTACCTCGGACTGAAATAACACCCTTGGGGCCAGGCAGCTTGCCGCACTGGTAAGCATAGTGCATAGCCATCATGAACTTACCAAGAGTTGGCTTGCCAAAGATCGCGTTATAAGCCGAATCACAGTCAATTACATCGAAAGTAACTAATTCTGTTCGGAAGTTATCTGATTCTCCCAGCATGACCGAGAGCACCACTTGTCCCAATGGCATCATAGAGGGACCAGGAATTATCCCATAAAAGCGATGAATTATGGGTCTGATTTTCGAAGGAGGAATTTGCATCTCGTCGAGCGCCTTGACCAATCAGATGTCCAAGGAGCTACCTCTGTCGATCAGGACCCTTTCGACTCTCGCATTGCTGATAATCGGGGTAATGACCAGAGGCAGCCTCAATGGTCGAGTAAGCCCCGCAGGACAATCAGAGTGATCAAACATCAGAGGTGTATCCGACCAACGGAGGTACTGAGGTTCTCCAAGGGGAGTCTCCATTTGGTTAACCTCTCGATAAAAGGCTTTAACTTGCCTCTTAGAAACAAAAGAGGAGGAACCTCTAAAAATAACATTGATATGATTACGTGGTACCTGGTAAGACATCTCTTCGTCCCCGCTGGTGTCTCTTAGCCTGCAAGTTTGTTCCTTTTTCGGTAAGGTCGGGATAGGTCCGATCCCCTGGTAGAAGTCATCCAACTGCTTCAACCAACTCCTGCAATTCTTGAGGTCGTGGCCTGCGGAGTTGTGGAGCGGACACCATTTCTTGCCTACCTGCGGGTTAATCGACTTCTCTGGCTGGTTGGTACTGCGACCACCAGAAGCAGTTTTATTTTTAAACGAAGGTTTGTTACCTTTGGTCGATGGAAGCTTCTCTGCGACCGCGACCTCTCGGTATTGTCCCGATTGACTCCTCTTTGATTTCTTCGACTTCCCGCCTGATGAAGATTCTGGCTTCTTTCTTGAATCCTCCCTCTTCACGTCCTTGAGACCTAGTTGAGGCGGTAGGTTACCCTTATCAACCATCTGATTCCATTCAACGGCCTTGGCCGCGTCAGAATATTGATCAGCCATATTAAAGAGATAGGCTACTGATCGAGGAGGATGGATGAGAAAATCTTCGGTGAGTCTCTGATATCGAACGGCGTGCTTAAATGCCTTGATAACGGAGTTATCAGATATGTTCGGGATGGTATTTCTCAACCCGAAAAATCTCTTGACAAACTGGTGAAGAGTTTCGGTCGAAGTTTGTCGTAGTCGATGGAGGTCGTCCTCTTTACCCGGCTTCTGATAACAATTTTGGAAATTATTGAGGATGGCATCGCACAACATTTCCCAGTTATAGATTGAACCTTCGGGCTGATTGAACAACCAAGTTCTTGCCGGTCCTTCGAGGACTGTAGGTAGGTAGTTGGCCATGACCCGGTCATCGCCGCCCGCTACTTGAATAGCAGTGATGTAGATTTGAAGGAATTCGGACGGATTCTGAGTTCCATCAAATCTCTCTATGGCCCCTGGTTTAAACTTGTCTAGCCAAACGACCGCACGAAGGCCGGGCGAGAAAGCTTTACAACCAACATAAGGACCATGAATAGACCTGCAACTGTCAACCTGATCTTGAGCTACCTCATGTGAGGGAGATGCCAATCGTGGTCCTAGGCGAGAGTGGACAGGAATTCGTTCCCTATCGCGAGAGTTCTCCATTTGTCTGGCTTTGTCATGTCGAGACGGCACTGGTGGTAGATGATTCCGTCTACCAGAACCAGAGTTAGAGTAATCTCCATTATGGGAACGTGTTACTAACTGGGAAGAGGCCGTTGGGGTCACCTCAGATGCGACCTCGTCCAACCTTTCCGCCAGGATTCTAGCGAAAGCCGGTTTCTGCGCATTTGTGACCGTAGGAGGAAAATTACGCGGGACCTCTGCGATGGATCGAAGCCAGCCGTGCGTACTTCTTCTGGGTGCGCCAGGTGTCACCGTCTCTTCGTCCGCCGGTAAACATTCTGGGGGTAAAGATGGTGTCTGGTCGCGTCTGCGACCACGTGATCGACGGGAATAACTCGTAGCAGCGTCGTAACGAGCTTGCGCATTTTGAAGAGCCTCTACGGCTGTTCTGCGAAGTTCGTTGTCTTGTTGCTCACGATCTTGATCTTCCTTTTGTTTGCATTCCTGTTCTTTGCTAGCAGTCCATTGGTCGGGAATTTCTTCCGACAAGGCAATGAACTGTCTAGGGAGCGAGGTCGCAGACGGAGAAAACATCTCCGTTTGTTCCGAGTCAGACTCCAAATCAAAGAGACGATGGAGGTTATCAAGATCAAACCTCCCCGGGCTAACTTCCTGGTCAACATCATCCTTACCCTCAGCAGGGTCATACGATGGACCGGATTCAACCTCTAACGCATTAAGAACCTCAGTGGGCTCTGGTTCTTCGTTGGTCGCTTCCTGGTCGATGGACCTGACCTTAGTGGTCGAATCGACCTCTGGGGCATCTTCGCCTCCGGTTTCCTCCATTGGAACAGCATCACTAGGTGAAGGCATCTGGATATGGGCATAATCCTCGAGATCGAAGTCGTTATCAGAATCATATGCTCCAGACATGGCTCACCGAACCTCCGGATAGAAATAAGAACGCCTTGAGAAAGGCCCCACAGTGGGCACCAGCTGTCAACGATTCGGACTCAGGGTCCTTAGTCGAACTTATGCATAATTTGTGAGTTATGAGGCCTTTCAGGGTGTCCCTCAGGGAAGAGATGATGAGCTAAAGTTAGTTGGAACACAGAAGGATTTATACAGGTATGGGCCCTCGATGGTGGGAGTAATAGCCCTACATCCTGTTGTGATTACGCTATGTATAGGAAAAAGGTTACAAAGTTGTGGAAAAGATCATCACAGACGACGACCTTTTCCATGTGATTATGTAAAACAGCACTAAAACTAGCCTATGAAAACTTGTTGATATTGATCTGTTCCCAATGTGTCATATCCTCGTTTGGTGCATTTCCTCACCCTTTTATACTGGTAAAAAGGGCGCCAATGCACAATGACTTCAAACGGTTGCTAGGGTGCAGTTTTGACAACTACACTTAACTTCCACGCAGGCTTAACATGTGCAATTAAGGGATAACCGCACATATTAACCTCCTGGTAGTTGTCTTCACACATGGAAGAACCTTCGGGGTACTCGGGATATGCTCGTCGTAGAGCCTAAGCAACCCCGTGTCTTTTGGTCGAGAGTATTCCACAATCTTCTGACCGTGTATTGCCCGCAATCATCTGACCGCGCATTATCTGCGTCCTTTTGTCCGCGCATCGCCTACAAGCACCTGACCGCACGCTGTCTGCGGCCTGATCGCGCAAAGCCTGCGACCATGTGTCCGCGCTTCTCAGGCCATCTGAGATTATACCAACGGATACTCACCTGGTTCGAATCTGTCTTGAACCACTCGTGCATTTATTTCGGACTAGCTTGGGTAACAATCCTCGTCAATTGAAATGGCTAGAACAATGCTTGCTGACTACAAGAGGCCTACCCGATTTTGGGTAGAGGTAGTTTACACAGCATGTTATGTCATCAATCGTCTTTATACCCATCCGCTTTTGAACAAAGCTCCTTATGAACTGATTATAGGGAGAAAACCAAACATTTCATATTTTTGAGTCTTTGGTTGCAAATGTTATATTCTTTAAAAGCGCATGCATCTTGGAAAATTTCAAAGACGTGTTGACGAGGGTTTTCTAGTTGGCTATTCATTCACTAGCAAAGCTTATCGGGTTTTAAACACTACAACAGAATGCATTGAAGAATCATGAAATGTAGAATTTGATAAATCTAATGGCTCTCAAGGAGACCATGAGGATTTTGATGATGTAGGCAACAATGGCTTGAGGGAAGCTATAAAGGACATGACCATTGTGATATCAAACCCATAAATGAAGAACAAAAGTCACCTGGTCGAAAGGATAAAGCACCTACGACCACTCAAGCAAATGTTTCTCGAGAGCCCGCAACCACTTAGGATGATGTCGAACATGGTCCTGCGACCACAAATACTGATGCTGCTCAACCTGTGACCACCCAGAACAATGCTGGTCGAGAAGACCTTGAACCAAACAATGAAGAGAATATGATAAGGCATCACCGAACCCGAGACTTCATCAAATGTTCGCCAAAGATCACCCCATGAACCAAATCTTGGGTGATGTTAGTAAGGGTGTTCAAACTCACTCTCGTATTGCTTCTTTTTGTGAACATTTTTCTTTTGTTACTTCCTTAGAACCTAAACTTATAGATAAAGCACTTAGTGATCCAGATTGGGTAAATGCCATGCATGAAGAACTAAATAATTTCACTAGAAACAAAGTTTGGACATTAGTAGAAAGACCCAAGGATCATATTGTGATTGGAACAAAATGGTTTTTTAGAAATAAACAAGATGAAAATGGAGTAGTAGTACGAAACAAAGCACGTCTTGAACCACTCGTGCATTTATTTCGGACTAGCTTGGGTAACAATCCTCGTCAATTGAAATGGCTAGAACAATGCTTGCTGACTACAAGAGGCCTACCTGATTTTGTGTAGAGGTAGTTTACACAGCATGTTATGTCATCAATCGTCTTTATACCCATCCGCTTTTGAACAAAGCTCCTTATGAACTGATTATAGGGAGAAAACCAAACATTTCATATTTTTGAGTCTTTGGTTGCAAATGTTATATTCTTTAAAAGCGCATGCATCTTGGAAAATTTCAAAGACGTGTTGACGAGGGTTTTCTAGTTGGCTATTCATTCACTAGCAAAGCTTATCGGGTTTTAAACACTACAACAGAATGCATTGAAGAATCATGAAATGTAGAATTTGATAAATCTAATGGCTCTCAAGGAGACCATGAGGATTTTGATGATGTAGGCAACAATGGCTTGAGGGAAGCTATAAAGGACATGACCATTGTGATATCAAACCCATAAATGAAGAACAAAAGTCACCTGGTCGAAAGGATAAAGCACCTACGACCACTCAAGCAAATGTTTCTCGAGAGCCCGCAACCACTTAGGATGATGTCGAACATGGTCCTGCGACCACAAATACTGATGCTGCTCAACCTGTGACCACCCAGAACAATGCCGGTCGAGAAGACCTTGAACCAAACATTGAAGAGAATATGATAAGGCATCACCGAACCCGAGACTTCATCAAATGTTTGCCAAAGATCACCCCATGAACCAAATCTTGGGTGATGTTAGTAAGGGTGTTCAAACTCACTCTCGTATTGCTTCTTTTTGTGAACATTTTTCTTTTGTTACTTCCTTAGAACCTAAACTTATAGATAAAGCACTTAGTGATCCAGATTGGGTAAATGCCATGCATGAAGAACTAAATAATTTCACTAGAAACAAAGTTTGGACATTAGTAGAAAGACCCAAGGATCATATTGTGATTGGAACAAAATGGTTTTTTAGAAATAAACAAGATGAAAATGGAGTAGTAGTACGAAACAAAGCACGTCTTGTTGCACATGGATATTCGCAAGTTGAGGGTTTAGATTTTGGTGAAACTTTTGCACCCATAGCAAGATTAGAAGCTATTCGCATACTTCTTGCATTTGCATCAAATTTCAACATCAAATTTTTCGAAATGGATATGAAAAAGTGCTTTTTTAAATGGAGAGATATCCGAATTAATTTTTATGGAACAACCTCCCAGTTTTGAAGATTCAAATTTTCCAAATCATGCATACAAGCTCTCTAAGACTCTTTATGGACTTAAACAAGGTCCTCGAGCTTGGTATGAACGTCTTAGAGACTTTCTTATTTCAAAAGGTTTTAAAATTGGGAAGGAGGACACAACACTATTAACAAAAGTTGTTGTAAAAGATCTTTTTGTGTGTCAAATATACGTTGTTGATATCATATTTGGGTCTACTAATGAATCCTTTTGTCATGAGTTTGGAGAAATGATATCTAGGGAATTTGAGATGCTGATGATTGGAGAGCTAAGCTTCTTCCTTGGACTTCAAATCAAGAAACTCAAGAACAGAACATTGTGAGTCAAACTAAGTATGTGAAGGACTTGCTCAAGCACTTTGGGATGGAAGATGCTAAAGCCATCAAAAATCCCATGGCCACTAATGGACATCTCGATATGAACAATGACGGAAAAGCGGTTGATTCTAAACTTTATCGATCTATGATTGGTAGCTTGCTTTATCTTACCACATCTAGGCCCGGCATCATGTTTAGTGTTTTCTTATGTGTTAGATTTCAATCGTCTCCTAACGAATGTCATTTGATTGCTCTTAAAAGCATACTTGGTACTTGAAATGTTATCCAAATATAGGACTTTGGTACCCTAAAGATGCAAATTTTGAATTAATTGGTTACTCGGATTCAGATTATGCGGGTTGCAAAATTGATAGAAAAAGCACATCTGGTAGCTGTCAAATTTTGGGGAGATCACTAGTCTCTTGGTCATCTAAGAAACAAAATTCTGTAGCTCTCTTCACTGCCGAAGCGGAATATGTTTCAACGTGTAGTTGTTGTGCTCAAATTTTATGGATGAAGCAAACCCTTTTGAATTATGGAATTTCCTTTGAAAAAGTGCCACTCTTGTGTGATAATGAAAGTGTCTGGTGCAACATTCTAGAACCAAGCATATTGATATTAGGCACCATTTTATAAGAGATCATGTAGCAAAAGGGGACATAGATGTGAATTATATAAGAACTGACTTGTAGCTAGTAGACATCTTCACCAAACCTTTAGATGAGACTAGATTTTGCTTTCTTAGAAGTGAATTAAATATTATTGATATATCAAATGCAAGTTAATTGTCTGCTTTTGCTATCCTCCCGCCTTTTTGTGCTTGATGTCAAAGGGGGAGAGATTCTTGTATCTGGATGACATTATTGATAGTTTATATGCTTGTTGTTTATTCATTGTTCAAATGACTCATATGAGTATTTATATATGCATGCATTCAGGGGGAGTTCTTGTATATCTGATGCCTATGCATAAACTTAGGGGGAGTCATTAAAGTTTATTCGTTTTCAACACTTGTTGTCATCAATCATCAAAAAGGGGGAGATTGTTGCATCTAAGCACTTTTTGGTTGATTTTGATTATTGATGACATTATGTGTCTTGGACTAACCGTTTCTTTGAGCTATTTGTATTCAGAGCTATTTCTGTAAAGTCTGCAAGTGATCTGGGAGAATCCCAAGGTCGCAAGCGCAAGGTCGCCAAGAAGGAAGTCGCAACGACCTTAGGTTGCAAGCGCAAAGTGGCAGTGTCGCCCGAGGTCGCAAGCGCAAGGTCATAGTGTCGCCCGAGGTCGCAGTCCAAGGTCGCGAGCCAAGGTCGCAAGTGCAAGGTCGCGAAGAAGGAATCCGCAAACACATATGGTAAGCGCTTGTTTATTGTACCTGTCTCAGTGTTTGGAGTATTGACCAGTTTTATAGAAATTATTTTTAGTTTAACCGTACTATTAAGAGGGGTTGCAAAATCTCTTTTATTAAGATGGTAGAGGTGACTAACTCGGGTTATAATCCTCATCAGTACTATTAAGAGGGGTTACGAAATCTCTTTTAGTTCTAGCAAAAACTGAGAAACTCTTAGGTCATATGTTGCATTTGCATTCATTCACAATCTTGGTCGAATCTGAGAATTTCAAAGAGGGACTAAAACTGGTCATTTGAGCATTGTTCATTCGACCAGACACTGTTCATTTGACCAGATACTGTTCATTCGACCAAATATTCCAACAGCTATTTACTAGCCGTTAGAGGTCGAAGTTGGCTGCTAGCTGTATTAATTTCTTTCCTTCTCGACCATAACGGCTAGCTAAGAGATTGGGCTATAAATATATGTGTTTTGAGTAGTATTGAAAGATATCTCGAGCTACATTCTCATATACACTTTTGCGCAGTTTCTGTATTCATTTTTGAGCAGTTTTGTACACATTTTTGTTCGGATTTTATAAACACTTTTGAACAGATTTTTATTTAGTTTTTATAAACAGTTTTGAGCAGTTTTTAAACACCTTTTGAGAAAATTTCTAAACATTTTTTGAGTAGTGTTTTTAAACTTTTTGAGCGGATTTTCTAAAGAACCAAGAGATATATTTTGATATACGCTTGAGCCCAAGTTCCCTAGTGCTAAAATCTTAATCTTTTGATCAAGTATTTTTCATTGTGATTAAGGGAGAGATTCTGAGAGCATTCATTTGCATCATTTGCATGCTTAGAAGTTTCTCGATATTTGTTGGGGATCATGAGAAAATCTCACAACTTGTTACTCTTGGTGATCACCTTCACCTAGACGGTTTGGTGGTGTCGCCGTTGATCTCTCCATTGATGAAGCTTGTCGGAGAGGCTTGGCATGTTTGTGAGAGGTTTGGTGCTCACCTTTCCGGAGTGGAGAAGGAGCACCCCTTGTGGATAATATCCTTAATGGATATTGAAGTGAGACTCATTCATTTGAGTGCTTCAACAAGGAGTAGGAGAGACTAGGTGAGTCTCTGAGACCTCGGGATACATCATTGTGTTTGATTCGCTTACTCTCATTTTATTTGTGCAATCTAATTGTTGAATTAATTCAGTTTTTATTTGCACTTAGCTCTTTTAGGTTTTAATATTGCAAAGTTGATTTATTTGAAATGTTTTTAAAGCCTCCTATTCACCCCTCTAGTCGGCATCCTCGATCCTACATCAATCACTACTTGGAACGAACTCTAACGAGCTTTTCTTGGTAAGTTTCTCCCTCCTGCTAAAATTGTTCATATTCGCAACCAGATTGCATCTTTTTCTCAACAGGTAGGTGAATCACTTTACGACGGTTGGGAACGTTACAAGGACTTGTTGATCAAATGTCCACATCACCGACTTGAGAAATGGCTTGTAGTTCAAACGTTTTGTAATGAATTGAACTACAATGCGTCGATGGCCGTAGACGCCGCAGCCGGCAACGCACTAACGAACAAAAGTATAGACGAAGCAGACAACCTCAACGAAAGTATTACTCAAAACTACACTCAATGGGGAACTGAACGAGCTACTCAACAAACTCCGACCAACAACATGGATGTAAGTGTAATGTCACAATTGGCCGAACAGGTAGCACTTCTAACTGATAAACTTGCTATTCTTAGATCAACTTCTACTTCATCTGTTAATGCAATTACATCTATATGTGAACTGTGCGGCATACAAGGCCACTATGGCCATGAATGCCAACTTAACCCATCTGTGGAGCAGTCAAACACTTTCCAGGGTATGCAACAACGACAAGGTAATGCTTTTCCTAACACGTATAATTCTGGATTGCACAACAATCAAAATTTTGCATGGTCAGGACAAAACTAGCAACCTCAACGTCAACAACCAAATTTTGGACAGCAGCAACTACATCAACAAAATCCCCATATCAAGCTCAAAGGCCACCGTTCCAACCACAAAATCAGTAAACTTATCAACCGCCACACCAATCACAACTTGAGCAATTGAACATGGAGCGTATGCTAGAGAACTTTCTAGCAAATCAAGAGAAAGAGGAGATGTCCATGAGGCAAAATATAGACTCCATATCGACTCACGCCTGCATGCTTAAGACTCAAATTGCACATTTGGTGAATCCTACACCAAAAAATGATAACCCTCTTCCTTCTCAACCTATCAATGCTCGCAATTCTGAACAAATTCATTCCATAGCTTGTTCTAACCCTCTTGTTTCTAATGCAGCGATCTTAAGGAGTGGAACAAAGCTATCCAAACGAAAACCAACAACCAAACTTGTGCTGGCAAGCAAAATCGAGGAAATGCCATTACCATCGACAAAGTATGAAGACAAGGAAGCCAAACCAAAAGAAAAAGAAAGCGGAGAAAATCAGGTAACACGTATTTATAATCCAACTTCAACTTTCCCGGGAAGGTATGTAAAAGCAAAACTCGATAAGCAATTTGAAAAATTTGTGGAAATCTTGAAAGAGCTTAATGTGACTGTACCTTTTACTGATTTAGTAACTCAAATGCCTTCTTATGGAAAATTCTTGAAAGACATTCTTACTAAAAATAGGGATTTGAGTGAATTTCAAACTGTTGCTTTGACCGAGAATTGTAGTGCTTTGATCCAGAATTGGTTGCCGGCAAAGCTAGTGATCAAGGGAGCTTCTCCATCCGTTGCAACATAGGTACGGTACACATAAATTGAGCTCTTTGTGAACTAGGTGCAAGCGTTAGTGTGATTCCTCTTGCCATTGCACAACATTTGATCATGGGTGCAATCAAACCTACCCGCATGGTTCTACAACTTGCCGATCGTTCGGTGAAGCATCTGAACGGAATCCTAGAAGATGTGCCTCTCCAAGTTGGTAAATTATATCTTCTAGTTGATTTTATCATTCTCGATATGGATGAAGATGTTGATATACCTATTATATTAGGACGACCAATGCTCTAGACAACAGGTTCCCTCATTGATGTTCATGAGGGACGAATTACATTTCGCAAAGGGGACTAGAAAATTTTGTTTAAAATGCCTAGACTTGTTGACTGCCCTATGTATGAGGAGAAAATTTGCAGCGTGGATGATCTAGAAGAAGTCCAAGAAGAGGAGTCACCACTTCGACTCACTTTTGGTGAAGGAACAGCTGAGATATTCAAAAATGAAAAAAATGGACAGCAGCGAAGAAAACGAACAAAATGAAGACAAACCAACAAAAGAACCATCCAAAGATGACATCACGGATTCTGACGTCACATGTAAGGAAAAGGTAAGTAAACCTACACTTAAAACTCTTCCTTCCTTGCTGAAATATATGTTCTTGGGTGATGATGAGATGCAACCTATCATTGTTAATGCAAACTTGACCAATTCACAACTAGAAAAATTGATTTCTTTACTTCGTGTGCATCGCAATGCTCTTGGTTATTCAATTAATGATATCAAAGAGATTAGCCCTGAAATTTGCATGCATAGGATCTCTCTAGTTGATGAAACTAAAACCTCCATTGAGTGTCAATGTAGACTAAACTCAATTTTGAAGGAAACTGCAAAAGCTGAAATTTTTAAACTATTAGATGTGGGTATCATTTATCCTATTTCTGATAGTAATTGGGTTAGTCTGTTCATGTGGTTCCAAAGAAAGGAGGTATGACTGTGGTTAAGAATTCTAACAATGAGTTGATCCCTACTAGACTTGTTACTGGATGGCGCATGTGCATTGATTATCTTAAATTAAATAGCCCCACTAGGAAGGATCACTTTACATTATCTTTCATTGATCAAAAGTAGGAAAGATTGGCCAAACATGTATATTTTTTTTTCTTGGCGGATATTCGGGGTTCTTTCAGCTCCCAATTCACCTCGATGATCAAGATAAGATGATGTTTACATGTCCTTTCAGTACTTTTGCCTATCGGCGAATGCCGTTTGGGTTATGTAACACGCTTTGTGGCTTCTAGGCCCCTAAAGAGTATTTTGGTAATTAATGACATTTACAAATGTTGTACTAACGTTACCTGTTAAGTTGTGTCAAGAACAAACTCAAAAGACAGGATAATGAAAGGCAAAGAAAGAGCTACATGATGAAGAAAGGACATTGAGCAAAGAGGCAAAGGTACGGAATAGGATCCTTTTTACCTTTTACCGGTCTAAGGTGATTAAAGAAGAATTTTGACCGGATTATAGGATAGTCGCCGTACTATTAAGAGGAGCATGTGGTGTATCACTGTATAGTTCATCTATGTGCCATAAGTCATAAAAACAACTTGCATTGCATACTAGAAGGTCACATCCTTTGAAAATGCATTTTTCCATTCAATTTAGCCAAAGTCAGTCTCAGTCGGTCTGACCGATTGTTAGCCGGTCTGACCGCATAAATGGTCTGACCGAATGTTGCTCCGGACTGACCGACGGTTATATTAAAATGTGTTTTCTTTCTTAAAGAGGTCGATCTGTCCGTAGTTAAACCCTAAGTCAGACTCCTGGAAATTCATGATCTCATTTTTGGAACTTGATGTGTTAAGACGGTCTGACCGATTGTTGGTCCGGTCTGACCGCTAAAACGGTCTGACCGAGTTTTTGTACTACGGTTTGATCATGTGGCCGGTCTGTCCGAAGTTCTCGGCCTGATCGTAAATCGTGTCCAGAAACCATGTCGTCTCTGGAAGGTTTCATGGTCTGACCGTGTCGCGCCCCGAAACTGGGACTACGACTACTCCTGAAGTGACCTAGCTCACTGCAGCTAGTCCCATCTAAGCATACCCTTGACTTCCCAGGATAAGTCAAGCATAGGAGTATATTACATTGCAACAAAGTAACTTACAAAATATTAAAGTAGTGTGGCCTACTGTTCTTAATATTACATAAAGAGATTACAATGCCTTCGCGGCATACATGGTTTAGCAAAATAACATCTACACAGCAAAAGATAAGTGACCCTCCCACAATGAGAAGTGGACGGCAGAACAACACACATCAGGGCTCTGGCGGAATTGACACTCCTTCTGGATCCAAGAAATTCTCCATGCCTTCATCTTGATTATTGAAAGCTCCATCTATTGATTTGTAGGTTGCAAGAGTGAGCACTTACGTACTCAGCAAGTCATAGATAAGAGTAGATACATATAGTAGTGATGATATGAACATAGACTAATCAAGAATTATGGATGTTTATAAAATAACCTTTTTCTTTCTTATCTCATCTCATCTCATCTTATCTCATGGTAGCACTTTTCATAATATAGCATCATTATTCATGTTTACTAGATTATAGCACTACCGCGACACGTCGACGCACGACAGCCCACGGCAGCACTCCTTATCATGGCAACACATGTCATTTGGGTAATCTTGATTTAATAAATTTTATTTAGAAAATATACTTGTGTCACACCCCGTGGATTTAATCCACCGCAGCATACTCCTAAAACTCGGGAGCACGAAGTATTCGAATACATTTTTAACTCTGCAGAGAGGTACCAATTTACCGGCAAGATATTCCACTTTCAAGCCCTTCCTATCAAAATGATTGGACCCCTGACTCACTTCATACTGTGACCGGCAAGGTGGAGATAACAAGAACTTTTGTTATGTATCACTTATAATTCACCCCTGACCCTGCAGTTTTCTTCACACAAACCGCAGTTGTGGCGGGATATACCCCCACCCCTAAGCCTCTTCTCATTACTGAGTCAACGTGCATGATTATAATACGTGGAGGAGCTGAACCCCGTGAGTTTAGTGTATTGTTTTCCATCTCATGCAGGGGTTTCATGTGCGATCCACATAAGTACTTGTTCAGGCCTGTCCCATACCAGACTTGCAGTTAGTACGTGTTTCATGCCACTAGACGCACAACACAAGGTTCTAGTCCTTATATGCCAGTGACCAGACCAACCACAACCCTGCACCTTCTGTTCCTGCACATCCTTTGCATTTTAGCACCTCCAGTGCTACCACCATTCCATACCATTTTTTCTGGTCACAGCTAGGGGTTTTATTCCATGAATATAAATATATAGATACATATATAATAGTTCATGGCTCAAAACTTGTTTATTTCACATTTCACACATAACCAGTTTAGTACTGCCAATTCATAAATCAACCATTCTCAATCTTTCACATGCAACATTATCTATATTCAAGGTTATGTTATAGCAACTCTTAAAATATAGGTTCAAGATGACTAAGAATATGAGTTGCCTTCCGCGTCGTAAAATACAGCAGTTGATGTTGGATCAGCAGTGAAGTCCTCGAACTCGGGCTCTTGATCTGCTCTCCAATCAAACAAGCAACCAAGAATCACAATCTTTTCAATACATTATTATACTATATGCAATAATGCAAGGATGAATGTCTCGATGATTCTGAAATGATTCGATGATTCTGAGATGATTGGGTTTAGAAGCCGATTAGGATTAAGTTATGGAAACCAAGGTTATGATTAGTTATCAAAGGTTTACAAGGTTCCAAATGTCTCAAAATATCAGAATGATATCAAGGTTGCGACTGGTTTGCTCAAAAATAGCAAATGTCTTTAGGTCAACATTCGGTTCAAGACATCGACGTAGGGTCAATGGATGATAGAAGGATTATCTCAATTTGTGGCAGTGGAATAAAATGTAGAGCACAACTCCACAAGTCTAAGGGACAAGGTTATTTTCAATTTACACAACTAGAAAGAGGTGAAAAGAGCTAATGCCACTGGCTGACATGCTTTGGCATTGAATTGGCATGGCCAGAAACTAGGGCTTGCCACAACTTTTGATCTACGGCTCCAATTGATGCACCACTTTGTCTGGGAGGTAGGCCTTGATAACAGTAACAAATGATTCAATAGGTTCCAAGGTTGAAGATGGCTGGATGGTGATGAAAATCAGTGAAGAAGTGTGGTGGCGACACGACACAGTGAAGCCACTGGAGAAGATCTTGGCATAGCTATATCTGGCGATCTGGACAGTTTCAGAGATCGGGCTAGAAGACAAAAATGCTCAGGAGATTGAGGCACATCTGTTGGACAAGGTGGCTGAAGCTGGATTGGCCGGGAATAGATTTCCGGTGGTCAGCGTCGGAGAAGATGGCACTGCAATTAGGGTTTTAGCTACATGAGGTTTGAACTCGATTCCTTGCTCAGGGAGTATCTAAGAAGTATAATAAAGCTGTTGGCATGGTTAATTTGATCAGAGAATCATCGGAGAAGCCTGGCGACGGTCGCCGGTGACTAGTGAAGTTCAAATTTGGGGAAAACTTCAATTGGGGTTCAATTCTGAAATCTGGATGCACAGGCTTGCTTCAAATAGCTCACTGATCATTTTTTTCTACAGAATCAAAAGCTAATTTTGGGTAAATCGGGCTGCATTGCCGGAACAGGGCATTTGGCATTTCCGGCGATCACCGGCGTTAGGGTCCACCGGAGAGCAATTGGCTTCAATTTGGCAAGAGGTTCAGTGATTGGAGCTGGCACCGTGAGACCCCGAGCTGGACTCGCCAGAGAAGAAGACGACAGTGGAGGAGATTTGGAATTTAGCTAAGTTCTGGTGAAGTGAAGATTACACAGAGTATTGGGTTGATTAAATAGACCAGGGACGGAGTTGGCAAGGAGGGAACAGCAAAGTAATTGGCGCTGGTGACTTGACTGGCCGGGTGCAGGTGCGACAACTGTGAACGGTGATGCGATGGCGCACAGGCGGTGTAACTAGTAATCAAGTTGTTGCTTCATCGGGACTCAACGATGTCGGGCGGTACAAAGCGGTGGCGACAATGGCTGGCAAAGCAAGGCAACGTGGCGTGGAGTTGCTGACAACGGTTGCTGTTGCTGCTGCTGGTCACGCATGGGAGCAGGTTTTTGTCGTCGACGTTGCAACGGCGTTGCCACGGCGATGGCTGAGGCGTGGACGCGTGCGCACAAGCATGCACGGTCACAAACGCAGGCAAGGCTTGGCCGGCGGTGAGCAAACACAGCGCAAGAATCACGGCGGGCTCTGGTCGAAAACTAGCTGCTGCCCTGGTCGAATTAGGGGCCTGATTGCAATATCTGATTCTTAGCTTTCGACTGATCTGTAATTCTGGAGTTTTAGAAGATTAGGGTTGAATTTGATTCTGCTGATTTGGTAAACTTAATTCAACAGATAATTTGGCACAGATAGAGGATAAAATTTGAGATAAACTGAAAATAGAGTAGATTAGGGTAAAATATATCTGAATTTTGTTGATCTCGAATCCTGGGATTTAGGATTTGATTTTGAGATACTCATATAAGAAGATTTTGTGTTGAATGACATTTGGGAGGTGTTCCCTGAATTAGATTTGGATTTGGAGATGATTTGTAATATTTTGCCTTTTTAGGCTTCTAGAAAATCTGGAAAAGGACTGATCTGCGGTACTTTTGGACTGATTTGCAAAAAAGGTTTAGATGATGAAATCTGACTACCAACTTTTTGGATTAAGGTATTGGCATACCCTTGATCATAATCCAAGAATAATCTGGTCTGAACTTGGTCAAGGTTTTGATTAAATCTTAATTTTTGAAACTTAGGGTATTTGGGTAATATAAAATATTTCTATTTTCGAAAACAGAAGGAGTTGACAAATCTGGAAGTTAGAGATAGAATTGAATCTGGGTTCTGAAGACTTTTATACTCAAGATAGATAGTAGATCAAATATGAAAAGTCAGATCTTGATTTGGGTCTACAGGATAGATTTTAAGATTTTGGGCTTAGAACAGAATAAAGCTGGGGCTGATTTGGCTGATCTAGAAAAGACATATGCATGCATAACTTTTTAAGAGAGAAATTTTCACCCCTAAACTCAGGGTGTTACAGATCGCCATTGGCTCTGGTCTGACCATGAGAGTGCCCGACAAGGGCAGGTGAGCATTAATTGCGCCAGTTTAATGCCGTTCCAATTGCGGCGGTCTGACCGGGCTTATACCTGCGGTCTGATCGCCAAGTGATCTTTTTCTCCCAACGGCTTGTAACGGCTATATTTATTGCGGGGGGTATATATACTCCCATGCAGTGTCTTGTTCGTAACTTTTGGGTTATTTGTGAACATTGCCATCATCTTTGAGAGCTAAAACAAGTTTCATACACTCTAGTGTTCAATTTCTTGAATTTGAGAGAGTGTGCATTTGAGATCTTCTAGTGCATTCCATTTAGATCACTAAATCAACCTTGTGGCACTAGAAGAGCGTTAAGTGATCATCACTGGCTTGTTACTCTTGGAGCTTGCCAGCTCCTAGACGGCTAGGAGGAAGGTTTTGAAGAGCTCTTCAAGGAAGATTGTGAAGAACCCTCAAAACATCTTGTGAAAGGGTCGAGCACGCCTTGCTGGAGCGGTAAAGTGCATCAATAGTGGAATCGAGGTTTGGATAACTCATCACACTAATCCGGCTCGAGATCTAGGTCACTTCTTGAGAGGAAGTAGACTAGATAGAGGAGCGGTTAGAAATTTGAGTTTGCCTCAATGTGGATTAGGGGTGATCGGCAAATCACCGAGACCACGGGATATATCCTTGTGTTAAATTGATTGTTGTTCATCTGGTTTTAGCTATTTGCTCTCAATTGTTGTTAATTGCTTGATTAGGTGTTAAATTGTCAAAATCGCCTATTCACCCCCCTCTAGTCGGTATCCTAGATCCCTTTCAATTGGTATTAGAGCAAGGACTCCATATTTAGAGGATTTAACCATCTCGGAGTAGGATAACGATGGCTAGTGAGGGTCGGATTAATATTGGCAAACCACCACTCTTTAATGGATCAAACTATACCTATTGGAAAACTAGGATGATGGTCTATCTTAAAGCCATGGGTGGAAAAATTTGGAAAGTGGTGGATGAGGGCTTCACAATTCTAGATGATGATGACATGACTAACCTAGATAGAGAAAATGCCTTAGCTAATACTCATGCCATGAATGTTCTTTATAGTGCTCTAAACCTAGGTGAATTTAATAGAATTTGTAAACTTGAAATGGCTCATGACATTTGGAGAAATCTTATGGATATTCATGAAGGAACCTCAATGGTCAAGGATGCTAAATTATTTATCCATAAGGGACAATTTGAAAAGTTTGCTATGTTGCCCAATGAAGATGTCTCAGAGATGTTCAACCAATTAAATAACATAGTAAATGAGCTAAAAGGGCTTGGTATTGATGTCACAAATGTGGAATTTTGTCATAAATTTCTTAGAGCTTTACCTTCAAAATATGACACTATTGTGACCTTACTTGTGCTATCAAATTTGAAGAGTGTGACTCCTTTGGAGGTCTTGAGTGAAATTCTCACTCATGACATATTTAAGAAATCCCAAGAAGAGGTGCAAGATGAGGCTTCCGACTCCAAGAAGAACATAGCACTCAAAGTTCAAGCCTCCAAAAGGGAAGATAATGAAGAGGAAAGCGATGAGAGAGACACCGATGAGGCAATGGCTCTCTTCGTGAGAAGGTTCAAGCGGTTCATGAAAAAGAGATATCAAGGAAAGTCCTTCAAGAAAGGACAATTATCCAAAAGGAACCCATTTGAAGAAAGAAGATGTTTTGATTGCGGTGAAAAGGGCCATATCTCTGCACAATGCAAAAACAAGGAACAATAAAAATCGGTTAAAAAGAAGAAGTACGAAAAGGAAGGAGAAAGCAAGAAGAAGGTTTTCAAGAAATATTACAAGAAATAGAAGGACGGACAAGCTTGCTTCATTGAATGGGATTCGGATGCTTCAAGTTCTGATTCCGAAGATGAAGATGAAGCATCACCCAAAGGACTCACCGGAGTAGCTATCAAGGAAGCTCCATCTCTATTCTCCACTCCTCATTGCCTCATGGCTAAGGGAGAATCTAAGGTATCATGTGATGAAGATGAATACACTTATGATGACCTAGTTGAGATGATCACCGGCTATGATGACTATATGAGTAAAGAAAAAGAAAAATTCAAGGAATTGAAGAAGAGATACAAAACTCTTCAAAATTCCTATGAGGAGCTAAAAACATCTCATGAGGGTCTCAAAGAAACTCGTGAGATGCTTAAGGAAACTCATGACTCATTAATTACTCATAAAGCCAACAAAATGGGTAATGACATAGGCATCACTTGCAATATTTCAAATGACTTGCCTATGATATCCACTTCTAGCATATCTACATCTTGTGAAGATTTAATTGAATTACCTTCTAGACCTAAAGTTGATGACCATGTGCTTAGTCTTGAAAACAATGAACTTAAGGAGAAAATTGAAAAACTAACAAATGATCTAGCTAAATGCTATGTCGGAGAATCAAAATTAAGACATCTACTAGATAGTCAAAGGTTCTCCTTAAGAAAAGAAAGACTAGGTTACATTCCTAAAAAGGGGAAACATGCATTTCTCCCATCTAAAACTGTATTTGTAAAAGAAAAGGGATATTGCAACAAATGTAAATGTTTAGGTCATATTGAGAAAAATTGCCATGCTAGTAAAAGCAACTCATCTCGTATATTCAACTCTTGCTATGTTTTAAAGAAAATGAACAATGGCGATGTTAAAGCCAAATTTGTTGGAACCCCCATAATTGGTGCCAAAAAGAAAGCCATTTGGGTCCCAAAATCCTTGGTAACTAACCTCCAAGGATCCAAAAAGATTTGGGTACCTAAAAGGACCTAACTTTGTTTTGTAGGTAAATTACAAGGCCGGACGACAACATTGGGTGCTCGATAGTGGATGCACTCAACATATGACCGGTAATCACAATATGTTCTCCTCTCTAAATAACAAAGGTGCGGAATATGACAAGATCACATTTGGAGACAATAGCAAAGGAAAGGCAAAAGGTTTAGGTAAAATTGCCATCTCAAATGACCTCTCCATCTCTAATGTATTACTTGTCGAATCTCTTAACTTCAATCTCTTATCCGTAGCTCAACTTTGTGATCTTGGATTTATATGTGCATTTTATCCAAAAGATGTAATTATCACTAGTATTGATGATAATAGGTTGATCTTCAAAGGTTTTAGACATGGAAACCTTTATTTAGTTGATTTCAATTCAAATGATGCAAATCTCGGTACATGCTTGTTCACTAAATCATCTAAAGGTTGGCTATGGCATAGAAGGCTTGGACATGTTGGAATGAAACAACTAAATAGATTAGTTAAACATGATTTAATTGTTGGATTAAAAGATGTAATGTTTGAAAAAGATAAATTATGTAGTGCTTGCCAAGCCGGAAAACAAGTTGCAAATTCACATCCAACCAAAAGCACAATGTCAACTTCTAGTCCAATTGAGTTATTGCATATGGATTTATTTCGTCCAACTACTTTTGTTAGCATTGATGGCAATAGTTATTGTCTTGTCATTGTAGATAATTTTTCGAGATATATGTGGATATTCTTTTTACATGATAAGTCAATTGTATTTAACACTTTCAAAAGTTTTGCTCAAAGGGCCGAAAATGAATTTAGTTTCAAGATCAAGAAAGTGAGAAGTGACAATGGCTCCGAATTCAAGAATACCAAGGTTGAAAACTAGTGTGATGATAAGGGCATCAAACATGAGTTTTCGGCCAAGTATAGACCGGAGCAAAATGGAGTAGTCGAACGTAAGAACCGGACATTGATAGATATGGCAAGATCCATGCTTTCAGAGTACAATGTTTCAGACACCTTTTGGGCCGAAGCAATCGACACCGCATGCCATGCATCGAATCGACTTTATTGTCATCGGCTACTAAAGAAAACTCCTTACAAGCTTCTCATCAGAAGGAAACCAAACATTTTCTACTTCCGAATGTTTGGATGTAAGTGCTATATCTTGCGAAAAGGTACACGCTTATCTAAATTTCAAAGTAAATGTGATGTAGGATTTTTATTAGGATACTCATCAAATAGCAAAGCATATCGTGTCTACAACCAAAACTCCGGTTTGGTTGAAGGGACGCATGACGTAGAATTTGATGAGACTAACGGCTCTATAGAGGAGCAAGACAACTTGGATGATGTAGGTAATGAAGGGTTAAGTGGCAATAAAGAACATGACCATTGGGGATATCAAGCCGAAAGAAGATAGTGATCCAGATGAAGATCCATCCACTCAAGCTATCCCCTCTTCGTCAACACCTCAACATGAAGATCAAATAGTTGAAGTGGTTAATGTGGAAGATTCACCTCAACAACAACCGGAAGTAACGCCTACCTCTACTTCACAAAACCCGGTTGATCATCCAAGAATTCATCACTCAATTTCTAAGGATCATCCCGTTGATCAAATTGTTGGTGATTTGCGTAAGGGTGTTCAAACTCGTTCTCATCTTGCTTCATTTTGTGAAAATTTCTCTTTTGTTTGCTCTTTTGAGCCCACACATGTAGATGAAGCTTTAAAAGATCCGGATTGTGTGAATGCTATGCATGAAGAATTAAACAACTTCACCCGCAACAATGTTTGGGAATTGGTCGAAGAACCAAATCCGGATGAACACAATGTCATCGAAACCAAATGGATCTTTAAGAACAAACAAGATGCAAACGGAGTGGTAGTAAGGAACAAAGCAAGATTGATGGCCCAAGGATATACTCAAGTTGAAGGTTTGGACTTCGGTGAAACCTTTGCTCCCGTAGCTAGACTTGAAGCTATAAGAATCTTGCTTGCCTTTGCTTCATCTCATAATATTAGACTTTATCAAATGGATGTCAAAAGTGCATTTTTAAATGGAAAAATTAATGAATTAGTGTTTGTTAAACAACCTCCAGGATTTGAAGATCCTACAAAACCAAATCATGTGTACAAACTCTCCAAGGCTCTTTATGGTCTTAAACAAGCACCACGTGCTTGGAATGAAAGAGTTAGAGACTTCTTAATTTTAAAAGGCTTTAAAATTGGGAAAGTTGATACTACCTTATTTACTAAGAAAATTGGAAATGATTTCCTTGTATGTCAAATTTATGTTGATGATATCATATTTGGATCTACTAACCAAGACTTTTGCGAGGAATTTGGTAACATGATGTCCAGGGAATTTAAGATGTCCTTGATAGGTGAACTAAGTTTTTTCCTTGGACTACAAGTCAAACAACTCAAGGAAGGAATTTTTGTCTGTCAAAGCAAATATGTGAAGGACCTGCTCAAGAAGTTTGGTCTTGAAGAAGCAAAGCCAATCAAGACACCAATGGCCACAAACGGTCACCTTGTCTCTGACGAAGGAGGTAAACCGGTAGACTCAAAGCTTTATAGATCTATGATTGGTAGTTTACTGTATCTTACTGCTTCTAGGCCCGATATCATGTTTAGTGTTTGTATGTGTGCAAGATTTCAAGCCTCTCTAAAGAAAGTCATTTAATGGCCGTTAAGCTCATTTTGAGGTATCTAAAATATTCATCTAGTATAGGGTTGTGGTATCCAAAAGGTGCTAAATTTGAATTAATTGGATATTCTGATTCTGACTATGCGGGATGTAAAGTGGATAGAAAAAGCACCTCTGGCAGTTGTCAACTATTAGGAAGATCTTTAGTCTCTTGGTCCTCCAAGAAACACAACTCAGTAGCTCTATCAACCGCCGAAGCGGAATATCTTTCCGCGGGTAGTTGTTGTGCACAATTGCTTTGGATGAGGCAAACTTTGTTGGATTATGGGATGAAATTTGAAAAAGTGCCTCTTTTGTGTGATAATGAGAGTGCAGTGAAGATAGCCACAAATCTAGTTCAACACTCTCGGACCAAGCATATAGATATCCGACACCACTTCCTTAGAGATCATGTTAGTAAAGGTGATGTGTTGGTGGATAATGTGAGAACCGAAGATCAATTAGCGGATATATTCACTAAGCCCTTAGATGAAAACCGCTTTTGTAAACTCCGAAATGAGCTTAACGTCATTGATATATCAAATGTGGCTTGAAATGTTGAACTCATATGATTTGTGCTTAAAGTGTCACTTGATTGCATGAACGTCTCATTTTAGAGTATTTTAGGCATTCTTATCAGCAATTGAGTAAATATTAGCCTCAAACATGTTGATTTGTAAGATGGATACTTCCCCTTTGGTGATATTGTCTATATCTTACTTATAGTTATCCTATATATATTTCTTACCTCTTAACTTAATCTCTCATGAGCATCAATCAATCAAATTCCCTAAGTTTTTCAGCCCTTCCAGCGGTTGGACCGAACCAAAATTACAGTCTGACCGAATGCATCTCCAGAGAGCATTTCAACATCTCTTCTTCCAGCGGTCTGACTGGTCTATTGCCTACGGTCTGACCGAACTTACTCGACCAGAGACCTTTTATCCCGAATCTCTGTCCTTTTCACTCTCTCCCCCACTTTTGTCTCTTTCACGTGCGCCCAAATATTTTGAAGTTTTCTTCTCCGGTCAAACCCAAGCGACGCACGGACAAACCGTTGGTCAAAATCTCCTCCAAACCATGTCTTCTAGGTATACTTCTTGGATTCTTTGTTTTTATCAAATAGTTTCCTCTTTATTTTGGGATTTAGGGCAAATGTGATGAATCTCATATTAATCTATTCAAAACCTAAAATTGATTCTTCCTCTTGGTGCACTGATTGTTTACACTCGTTTATCTATCCACATTGCGCCCTAAAAGTACCTAAATCCCAGAAATCTCCTCAAACCCTAACTGTGCGGTTGCGCCGGTCTGACCACCCCAGTTCCGGTCTGACCGACAGCAACAGCAGAGCCAGGGTTTGCTGATCTGTTGTCATCTCGATTCACTTCATACGTTCTTACCTCTTAGTATCTTATCTGCTTTATATCTTGCAAATCTTCTAGTGGTCGAGGTCCTCAAGGAAATGTCTCCGTCCGGACCAATAAGAAGAAATTGGTGAAGCGGCCAAAAAGGACTCAACCTTCGAGCAGTAGCGACACTCAGGATGATGAATGGGTGCCCTCGCCCGGAGACTTAGAAACAGAACAATCCTCTCACCGTGGCGGCTCCGAGCACATGGCTATGGATATCGAGAGTGAGGACGATGAGATAAACGTCCATGCATATCAAGGATCAAAGAAAAACTGGACGTCAAATGATTATACGAAGGCTAGGACCACTTACGCCTACAACCATGAGAATGATGCCACTACTCCTCACTTCCACACGATGACACAGCAGGATGCATTCTATGGACATTTGATCCACAAGAATATCTTCGAACACAAATGGATCGAATGGGCTTATGTTGTGAATTAGCCCATCATGGCTCCTCTGGTTGAGATCAAGGAGATTGGGCTGTATGACTTTGTGGAGCATAAGTGCCCATGGAACGCCACTGCCATCCGTCAGTTCTATGCTACCATCGAGATCATTTGGGATGAACAAAAGATCATGTGGACGACTGGGTCTAGGAGATATGAGGCTTCTTTTGAGGAGTTTGCTGCGGCAAATAAAATAAACTATGACGAAATGAAGGAAGGCATAAATATGGAGGATGAGGATTACCTTCAGGAGGTTGACTGGCTCCAGTTCTATGAGCAGCCGGGAGGTGTGCAGAGGATCATACCTGGCACTGTTACAAGTCTTAAAGTCCTCCCAGCTGTAGTCAACAAAATCATCCGAGCCACGATCCATCCGAAGAGTGCAAATAGAGAAGCTATCCGCGACTACTACTGGAACTTCATCGACCACATCCTCAAATGCCAACAGATCAACATTGTTACCTTCATCTTGAAGACGATTGAGGATGTCTTGGTAACCACTCTTCCAAATCTCTACTTTGCTCCATACATCATGACTTTGATGCTCCAGAAGACGAAGTTTGCTCGCGGATCTTGCGATATCAGGGACCTCAGCTATAAGCCGTTTAGTGTCAATCCGCGCATCTTGGCTCGAGTCCATGGAGCACAGCCCCATCAGCAGCAGCAGGCTCAGGATATGCCACCTCCACCTCAGCCGTAGGCTCAGCAGCCAGCACAGCCCAGCCAAGCCCCCGCCTGGTTTTCTCAATTCCAGCAACTGTTCCATTAGCCGATGATGGATCAATTTGCTACACTTCTCCAGGGGCTTGAGCTCGCACGCTCGGACTTGGCGGCTCTAAATGATCAATTCCAGACCCTTTCGTCGCACCAAGATCAGTTCGAGCAACGCTTCGATGCCTTCTCAGCTCACTTCTACACTAGATTCCCTCAGACTCCTCCTTTCAACCCTCCAAATGATGATGCTCCCGCCGATTCATAGCTTTTTTGGCAATTGATGCCAAAGGGGGAGAAGATCTTTTGATGTAAAACTCTAGATGAATGATGTTGTTTTGATAACTATGTCTGTGATACTTTGTGATGCTTTGAATGAATGATGCTGTTTTTGAATTTATGTTGTTTTGAATTGAATGTCTTACTTGTGACCTATGTGGTGTGATGTTTTGAATGCCCTAATGTGGATGTTGATTGGATAACACTCTTGTGATACTTCCAGTTATATTGAGAATGAATTGAGATATCCTTTTATATACATGCTTGAACTCCACCAAAAGGCCAAAATTTTCATAATCATCTATTTAGGGGGAGTATGTCTTTTAATGCTCAAACTTCAATCATTTACATCTAATGTTGTCATCAATTACCAAAAAGGTGGAGATTGTAGCTTCTAGGCCGCTAAAGAGTGTTTTGGTAATTAATGACATTTACAAATGTTGTACTAACATTACCTATTAAGTTGTGTCAAGAACAAACTCAAAAGACAGGATAATGAAAGGCAAAGAAAGAGCTACATGATGAAGAAAGGACATTGAGCAAAGAGACAAAGGTACATAATAGGATCCTTTTTACCTTTTACCGGTCTAAGGTGATTAGAGAAGAATTTTGACCGGATTATAGGATAGTCGCTGTACTATTAAGAGGAGCATGTGGTGTATCACTGTATAGTTCATCTATGTGCCACAAGTCATAAGAACAACTTGCATTGCATACTAGAAGGTCACATCCTTTGAAAATGCATTTTTCCATTCAATTCACCCAAAGTCAGTCTCAGTCGGTCTGACCGATTGTTAGCCAGTCTGACCGCATAAACGGTCTGACCGAATGTTGCTCCGGACTGACCGACGGTTAGGTTAAAATGTGTTTTCTTTCTTAAAGAGGTCGGTCTGTCCGTAGTTAAACCCTAAGTCAGACTCTTGGAATTTCATGATCTCATTTTTGGAACTTGATGTGTTAAGACGGTCTGTCCGATTGTTGGTCCGGTCTGACTGCTAAAATGGTCTGACTGAGTTTTTGTACTACGGTCTGACCGTGTGGCCGGTCTGTCCGAAGTTCTCGGCCTGATCGTAAATAATGTCTAGAAACCATGTCGTCTCTGGACGGTTTCACAGTCTGACCGCCATTGGCTCCGGTCTGACCGTGAGAGTGCTCGACAAGAGCAGGTGAGCATTAATTGCGCCTGTTTAATGCCATTGCAATTGCGGTGGTCTGACCGCGTTTATACCTGCGGTCTGACCGCCAAGTGATCTTTTTCTCCCA
The DNA here is from genome assembly GCA_019359835.1 of Pharus latifolius. NCBI lineage: Eukaryota > Viridiplantae > Streptophyta > Magnoliopsida > Poales > Poaceae > Pharus > Pharus latifolius. The sequence continues at coordinate 35,102,711 of CM033330.1, read as the reverse complement.
ACGGCTTGTAATGGCTATATTTATTGTGGGGGGTATATATACTCCCATGCAGTGTCCTGTTCATAACTTTTGGCTTATTTGTGAACATTGCCATCATCTTTGAGAGCTAAAACAAGTTTCATACACTCTAGTGTTCAATTTCTTGAATTTGAGACAGTGTGCATTTGAGATCTTCTAGTGCATTGCATTTAGAACACTAAATCAACCTTGTGGCACTAGAAGAGCGTTAAGTGATCATCACCGGCTTGTAACTCTTGGAGTTTGCCGGGTCCTAGACAGCTAGGAGGAAGGTTTTGGAGATATCTTCAAGGAAGATTGTGAAGAAGCCTCAAAACATCTTGTGAAAGGGTCGAGCACGCCTTGCCGGAGCGGTAAAGTGCATCAATAGTGGAATCGAGGTTTGGATAACTCATCACACTAATCCGACTCGAGATCTAGGTCACTTCTTGAGAGGAAGTAGGCTACATAAAGGAGCGATTAGAAATTTGAGTTTGCCTCAACGTGGATTAGGGGTGATCGGCAAATCACCGAGACCACGGGATATATCCTTGTGTTAAATTGATTGTTGTTCATCTGGTTTTAGCTATTTGCTATCAATTGTTGTTAATTGCTTGGTTAGGTGTTAAATTGTCCAAATCGCCTATTCACCCCCCCTCTAGTCGATATCCTAGATCCCTTTCATGCTTGCAACCTTTCAAAGATGTATGATGGCTATCTTTTCAGATTTAATCAAAGAAATGATGGAAGTCTTCATGGATGATTTTAGCGTTTATGGTTCCTCATTTGATGCCTGTCTACAAAATCTTTCTCGAGTATTATGCAGGTGCGAAGAAGTTAACATTGTTCTAAATTGGGAAAAGTGCCAATTCATGGTTCAAGAAGGCGTGGTACTTGGCCACGTGATTTCTAAATGAGGGATTGAAGTTGACAAGGAAAAGATCGACGTCATAGCAAGTCTTCCACCACCGACGAACGTGAAGGGCATACGCAGTTTCGTGGGACATGCAGGTTCTTATCGTCATTTCATTAAGGATTTTCCAAAATTGCTAAATCTCTCACTCATTTTCTTGGTAAAGATGCGCTTTTGACTTTGATGAAAAATGTCTTGATGCCTTTAATCAATTGAAGCTTGCTTTAACAACTGGTCCCATCATACAACCTCCAAATTGGAATGAACCCTTTGAATTGATATGTGATGCTAGTGATTGTCGTGGTATTACGGATACCTCGGCAGGTTAGGACGTGCACGGCACGAGTACAACGGCGCAAGCAGACCGAGTTACTGGTCTTCTCCCGCCAAGCAACACAGAAACTGACACGGGGGTTTATACAGGTTCGGGTCCCAGTGGGGGCCCTAGTCCTGTTGGCTCTCTCCGGACGCGAGTCCGCTGGGAAGGTGAGCTCTTGGGGAGAGGTCTCCAAGAGAGCCGGATATTGCGTTAATATAAATGAATTCGAATCCCCTGAAAAGAGGTACAAGAGGGGTATATATAGCCCCTAAGAAATACAAAAGACTAAACAGCCCTCGCTGCAACCGTCGGATGGAAGGGCGGGGACGTCCTATGACCAGGGGGACGGCCTGGATGCTCGACACGTGGCCTCACCGGCTTCCCAGAGGCTTCACGGTCAGCAGCCGCCCTTTGGGGACCTGGAGACTCTACGGGACTCGCCGGGGGTTCAGTGATCCTCCGGGCTCCACCGGGCGCCCGGTGACCCTCCGGATCTCACTGGGGGCCCGGGACTCACCGGATTCCGGTGACCCTCCGGATCTCAGCGGGGGCCCGGTGGCTCTCCGGGTCTCACCGGGGTTCCGGTGACCCTCCGGATCTCACCGGGGGCTCCTCAGGACTTTGTGGGGGCCCTGGGGATTCCCCCAACAGCAGCCCCCTAGGCCCTCGGGGGCACTTGGTGCCTCCGATGGGTATGTGAAGCTCCCGACGATGACGCTTCATCTTCCACGAAGTCCCTTACGCCGCCACCGGCGTTTCAGTTTCTGAACCGTCTCTCCGCGGGACGCGCCTATCTTCGTAGCGTTCACATTCGCGTCGCTTCGTCTTGCGAGCGACAGTCTAGTCCCGCGGCTTTGATGGCTTTGAGGACACGTGGCGGGCATCCGGGTCCCCCTCCACCACCTATAAATAGGGGGGGCCCTTAGTTTGAGCATGCTCGCAAGCCCTCAAACCCCACAAACTTCTGTAGCCTCCATGTAGCTCCTGGTGATTTCTGGTGACCATTTCCCGGTAATTTCCGGTGATTTCCGGTGACTCCTCCAGAAAGACCCGGTGACCTTTCACCGGTAGTTTCCGGTGACTTCCGGTGATTTCCGGTAACTTCTTTTCGGAAGTTCCCGGTGACACTCCCCGGTAGCACTCGGTAGTTTCGGCAGTTCTTCGACGAGTTCATCCCTGATGGCGCCGAAGAGTCGCGCCAAGGTCTCCGAGCTGCCCGCGGAGGAGGTGACCTCCGATTTCCTCGGGGCCACCGAGTTCTCCTCGGGGGCCCTTGAGGCCTTTTTGGAGCGCGGCTATTTTCGAGCGGGTGACATCAGGATTCCCGGGCCGGCGGAGCAGGTGCCGAGCCCCCGGGACGGGGAGGTGGTGGCCTTCGAGGCCTTCGTGGAGGCGGGCCTCCGGCTCCCGGTGCACCCGCTGCTGCGCGAGTTCCTGCAGGTATACGGTCTCTCGCTCAACCATCTCACCCCGAACACTCTTGTCAGGATGGGCCTGTTTATCTGGTTCTGCGAGACGACCGCCGTGACGGAGCCCACCCTGCGGCTCCTGCGGTACTTCTACGAGCCATCGGCGAGGGGCCCGGTGGTGAGGAGGGGCGGTCCTAGGTCGTCCTTCGACTCCATCATGATCCAGCTGACCCCGGGCCGCGCCGACGAGTACCCGGTGCTAGCCTCCCGGGACCACTGGGGGGAGTGGCTCTGGCATTGGTTCTACCTCCGGGTGGGAGACCCGGGGTGACTTATTCTCGGGAGCCGTCGACGTACTCGTGGTTCGGCGGCCCAGTGGCTCCCGAGTGGACCGTGGCGGAGATGGACCTCCTCACCGCGATGGCGGAGGCCCTATGCCGGCGGTCCATGCGGGATCTTGCGGTGGAGATGGCCCTCCTCCGAGTGGCGCCGTTCCACACCCGTCGAGGGAGAGGAATGTCGGCGGTGTACAGGCCACCCCGGATGGCGGTGGCGAACCGTAAGTATTCGGACCCCTTCTCCATGCTGGGAGACTTTTCCTAACTCTTGCTTCATTTGTTGCTCTTGCAGTTAGGTCCTATGGTCGGGCCAAGGAGATCGCGGTGGCCCTCCTCGGCCGATACTACGAGGACGAACACGAGAGGGTAGTTCGCGTCATCGGGGAGGGTCCTCCCCGAAACGCCGTCACGGAGGTGTTCGGGCTGAGGCTCCCAGCCCGGGTGCCTTTGGCCACCCCTGCTTCGCGCAAGCGAGGGAGGAGGTTGCCGGTGGACCCTCGAAGCGGTCTCGCCCGTCCGGCAGCCCCGCGGGATCCCGGGCCCGGAGGAATCCCGCTAGGCCCCGGTCTTCACCTCAGTCCTCTCCAGTGAGGGACTCCGCGGCGGTGGTCGCTGGGGCGTCCGGTGCAGCCCCAGACACTCCGGGCGGGCCGGATCACATGGGCGGCGTTCCGGCCGGAGAGGGCCAGGGCTCAGACTCAGAGATGTACGCTCCGAGCCCTTCGCCGCCTCCTGCTCCTGCGAGGGTCCGGCCGCAGGCCGCGTCCAGCGAGGTCTCCGTCTGGTTTCAGATGCCGGGCGGCCTGCCGATGGCCTCGATCCTGGCCCCAGAGACGGGCTCCTCGGCGGTTCGGTCCACGATGGCGGCACTCCCTGTACCCGGGAGGGGTAAGGGCCTGTTCATCCGCCCTGGGGTTTTGGCGCCTCCGCCGGATCAGGCCTCCGGCTCCTTCGACGATGGGACTCCAGAGGAGGGAGCTCTGCATGGTGGGGAGGCCTCCCGCGGGAGTGACCCAGGGGGCGACGAGGGTGACGTCGACGCGGTGATCGCCTCCGGACTTCGGGTAGGTTACTCGAATTTCATGGCCGTCCGTCTTTCGTGTTCTGACCATTGTTTTTGCGCAGACGGTTGCACTGGCCCGGGGCTTCAAGTCTCGGCTCGCCACGCGTCTCCGGGCTGCCGAGGACATAGTGGCCTTTGAGCGCGCCAGAAGGAGAAGGTGCTCAGGGACGCGGCCTCGGAGCGCTCCGAGAAGGAGCGGGCGCTCGGGGAGCTCGCCGCCGTGCAGGCTCGGCTCGCCGCCGTCGAGGACATGGCCTCTCGGCTCCGGAGCGAGTGTAGGCAGAGCGGGAGGCCGCAGCTTCGAGCGTCCAGGCCGTGGTCGCGGGAGGTAGGGCGATCCGCTCTACTCTCGAGGAGCTCGGGATCGAGCTCGGGCGGGGGGCAGGCCCCGACCCGGCGCCGGTGTCGGTTGGGGAGGCCGCGCACTTCCATGGTGCGCAGGTTGCCTGATCCCGGCTGCTGCAGAGGCTCGGGCACGAGGCCTCGCCGTCCCAGTGATTGCCTTGGCGGCGGCCCTTGTTGAGCACCGCGGACAGGGCGCCAGGGTCATCGGGGAGCTTGTCCCCTGGAGCTTCCCCGCCTTCTTCGACCCTCGGCGGACTGAGCTGGAGCGGTCCGCCGAGGCTCTCTTCGACCTGATCACCGGCGCCATGGAGACGGGCGGCCGGCGCTCGGGTCAGGACGCGTCAGCCAGCGCGGACGTCCCCCCGGGGGGGGGGACAAGGACGGGAAAGTATGAGCTCCCCCCCCCCCCGATTAGATTAGGCTTCTCTTTTTAGGTCTTTTTTGCTCCGGGTGGCTTCTTTAGAGAGAGCCCCGGGAACTAGTAAATGTCTTTCAACTGGAATAAAGTAGTGCTTTTGCTAAGTGTGTTCAACTTCCCGGCAGGTATTCTTAGACATCGCTTTCCCAGGGTCTTCTTGCCCTGAGGAACATCTTTTGGAGAGTGCTCGAGGGTCGCTCGGGGGTCTAGCCCGGGTAGCGCCCGGGTGGCCGCGATTTTACTAAGTCTGGCGGCCGGGGGAGGATCCGGCGGGTTATTCTCCGAACCTGCTCATGCTAACTCCGCGAAGGGAGGTGCCTCCGGGGAGCCGGCGCTGCTGCGTTGGCTCCCGGAGTGGCACTTAGGAAACTTTGACGATTGTCGCGCCGAGTTATCTCCACCGAGGCCGGGGGCCCTAAAGGTCCCCCCGCTCAGGATACTCCCCCCGGCTGGCTGCGAGTGCTGGCTGGAGGGTCTCCTTCGGCGTGCTCTTCGACGTTTGAGAAGTCTGTACAAGGATCTTTCCCGGGAGATCTCAGAGGGTCTCCGGGATTATTAGGTGTAGTTGCTTCTCGGGGATCATTCTTCGGAGCATCTTCCCGCGGGAGCGTAACTCCCCGGGCCATGCTCGCGCGCCCCAGTCTCACCCGGGGGGCGCTTCCATCCTACCGGGGGGGTTGTCCCCCAATGTGATGTTGTATCAATAAAGCCATAGACTTGTTTATCTGCCGCGTCTTTGTCTCAGAAACTTCGAAGCCTTCCGCGTAAAGCCGTTGTTTTTCTGTCCGGGTCTGGGGTTTTCCTCCCCCCCCCCACAGCGGGGTGCAGCACAGCTCCGCTCGCTGTGGGTAACGAGGGAAAGGGCCCGGACTGCACTGGGTGCGTAATTTGCGTAGCCCCTCGTCAGGAGCCCCGGGGGCTAGCTGTGGTGCGCGACCAAGAAAGTGGTCGGTCTATCTTTTTGAGATGATACACTCTGAAAGCGAGTTTTCCATCTGCCGCGGGAGGCAATGGATGTTCCCTTAGAAGGGTTCCATGACCCGGTAGCCGGTGTAGAGTGTTCGAGGGGGGACTAATCTCTCGAAGTGACTCGTTACCGCAGTTCGTGAGAACTGGGTTGCCGCTTACGCCCTCAGTCCACGAGGGGTTACTGTAAGCCGCCCTATGGGACCTGTGCTCCCGTTGTAGGGACTTTAGGCTATGGTAGCCCACTTCCTCACGGATAGGGCATCCTCACGGGGAGGGAATTTTTATAGAGGAGACGTCGCCATTTAGGCGGAAGAAAAAACCCCTGTAAAAGAATTCCACCGGTGAAGTAGAAAAAAGCCATTCAATTTAACGGAGACATACAAATCCCAGAGTTGATCAAAAAATCCACTTGTATTAATAGAGGGTGAGATACAACACCTCCCCCCACGAAAGCGCGGTCGGGGAGGGAACTGTGAGTACATAAGCCTCCCCCCGCGGAAGCGCGGCGGAGGAGGTGGCGAGCCCGGAGGCTAAACATAAAACTTGAGAAGCAAGGTTACGTTCCAAGTGTGCATCAGCTCCTGGTCTTCAAGTGTGGAGAGTTTGTAGGCTCTGGAGCCCAGGACCGCGGAGATCCTGTATGGGCCCTCCCACTTGGGGGATAGTTTGCCCTGGGCTTGGGGGTCTGTCACGCGCTTGAGGACCAGGTCCCCAAGGCGGAAGGCCCTTTCGCGCACGCGCTGGTTGTACGCGCGTGCCATCTCGCGTTCGTAGATGGTGTGGTGAAGGAGCGCTCGGTCGCGTTCTTCTTCGACGAGGTCAACCTCCAACCGTTGATTATCCTCGTTGGTCTCCACCAGGTCGTCGACGAGTTTCAACCCGTACTTGCGGAGGCTGCGGAAGGTCTCCGCCAGGTCGTCGACGTGTGCGGCCGCACGAAGGCTTTTGACGACCGCGTCGTCAACGTAGACCTCGACGTTACGGCCGGTTTGCGCCTTCAGGACCAGCGTCATGACACGCTGGAAGGTTGCCCCGGTGTTTTTCAACCCGAAGGGCATGTGGAGATAGCAGAAGGTGCTGCGGGAAGTTATAAAACTCGTCTTTTCCTCATCCTCCGTCGCCATTCGAACATGATGGTACCCCGAATATGCATCAAGGAAACTCATCAGTTCGCATCCCGCGGTCGAATCGACCAGCTGGTCAATCCGCGGGAGTGGGTAGTTATCTTTCGGGCAAGCGCGGTTGAGGTCGGTGAAGTCCACGCACATCCTCCACTTGCCACTTGACTTCTTTACGAGGACGGGGTTTGCCAACCATTCGGGGTGTAGGACTTCCCGCACAAACCCCGCCTCTAGAAGCTTGGCGACCTCTACCTTGATGGCGTCTTGGTGCTCGAGGGATAGCTTCCTCAAATTTTGCTTGATCGGGGAGCGGCCGGGGATCACTGCGAGATTATGCTCGATGACGTCCCGGGCGACGCCCTGCATGTCCGAGGGCTCCCACGCGAAAACGTCCGAGTTCTCACGAAGGAAGGCCACGAGTTGCTCGGCGTGCCCCTCGGGGAGGTCTGCTCCGACCCTGACGGTCCTCTCTTCATCTCCCGCGGACAGTTGGACCTTCCGGAGGTCTCCCTCGGGGCGTGGCCTCCCGGACGAAGCGGCCGGGGCAGTATGAGGTTCGGGGGGGTTCTCTCCCCCCGGAGTCTTGATCATGTTGATGCTTCCAATAGCGGCGGCGGCGTGCTCGTAAAGAGCGCGGGCCACGCTCTGGTCACCTCGAACAGTGATCGCACCGTGAGGCCCAGGGATCTTCACACAGAGGTAATTCTGGTGAATTGCCGCCCCCAGGTGGTTGATCGTGGTCCTCCCCATAATGGCGTTGTACGAAGAGGGGACGTCCACGACATCAAAACGGACCATCTCCGTCCGGTAGTTTTCCGGGGTGCTGAAGGTCATGGGTAGGTCAACCTTCCCCACAGGGTGGATGGTCTTCCCGGGGACGAAGCCTTGCAACGGCCCAAGTGCGGGCTCCAGCAGCTTCTCGTCGACTTGCATCTCCCTGAACGCCTTCAGGTATAGAATATCGGCGGAGCTTCCACCGTCGACGAGGATGCGCTCTAGTTGGCAGTTGTAGACTGTAGCCGAGACGATGAGTGCGTCGTCGTGCGGGAAGCGAACCCCGCGCGCATCTTCCACTATAAAGGTGACGTCCGACCATTTCGGTGGCGGAGACGTATGCAGCACCCCCACAACCTTCACCTCTCGCGCATACTCCTTACGCTGACGCTTGGAGTCCCGTCTCGCGGCAAATCCCCCCTTAATGACGTTTATACGCCTTTGGGAGGTTTGAGAGGGGAGCTCCTGGGCTGAGCTCCCTTCTTGCGTCTATCTTTGCTGCTCGCCCGCGGGAGCGGGAAGTGCTGGCAAAGCCGTCGAGGGGGGCAAGGAGGCAGGGCCCCCTCCCCCCTGGCCGCGCTGGTCGAGAAAAGCCACGAAGTGTTGTAGAAGCTGATGGCATTTTTGAGTAGCGTGGGTACTCGACTTGTGGAAGGTGCACCACACGTTGGCTGTGCCCTCCTTGCTCTCCTTGGGGCGGCTCTCGCGGCCGCGGGAGGGTTGTCCTCCCCCGTAGCCTTTTGACTTAGGAGGGGCACGACTGCCTTTGCCACTGTCGCGCGAGCTGCCTCCACCCTCGAGGACGAAAGCGTCCCTAGGCCGTGACTCGGGGCGATCGTTTCTTCGGGGACGCTTGCTGGGGGGATCTCTGGCCTCCCGATCGGCGGGGGCAGGAGCCCCCTGGTTCTTCTTCCAAAGATCGTCTTCCTCCGCGCGGGTGTACTTCTCGAGTACAGTGAAGAGTTCGTCGGCGGAGGTGGGGTAGCTTCGGGTGAGCCTCCGGTGGAGCTCCCCGGGGAGTATCCCACTCTTGCATGCTTCAATGACTATGGAGTCAGGAACGTGCACCACTTTGCTCTTCACCTGAGTGAAGCGCTTAAAGAAGCTGCGGATAGTCTCCCCCGTCCTTTGCCAGACGGTATAGAGCTGGGACGAGTCTAAAGGCCGCACATAGTTGCCCTGGAAGTTCGCGCAAAATTTGCGCTTTAGCTGCACGAAGGACTTGATGGACCCAGCTTTCAGGTTGTAGAACCATGAGCGTGCGATGCCTGTGAGATAGAGGGAAAAGACATTGCATTGCACTGCCTCATCCCTCCCAGCCACCGAGATGGCCGTAGAGTACACCTGCACAAACTCGTAAGGTTCGGCCCCACCGTTGTAATGCTCGATGTGCGGTGGGCGGTAAGGCCGCGGCCAGTGGATGCAGCGGAGGTGACTGTACAGCGGTTGATTGGTCCCCTCAACTCCCTTGGGGGATCCATGGTCGCCGTCTTCTCTCACCGGGGACACACGCTCATTGTCGGTGTCTGGGAGGGGTGGCAGCGGTCCGCCGGTGTGACGGTATGGCCTCTTCTCTTCCGGATTGGTTGAGTTGACCTCTTGGGCGTCGAGGTATTCCGTGGGGAGGGTAGCGGCTTCTTTGAACGGTCTCTTCCCCTGGGCGAGTGCGGAGCGCGTCTTCGCGCGTCCGCGGGTTCGGGGGAGTCCTGATCGATGGCGGGAGGTGGTTTCCCCGGACATGGCAGTGCGCATTCGCTCAACCTCCCCCCTTGTGAAGCGGGTCTGATCTGCTGGGGGCGCCCGCAGGTGCGGCCCTAGAGGGGGAGGGAGCTGATGCGCATTTGCCACCGCCACAGTGGACGCCGCCGGCGCGCGGACCGGGCCATGCGCTGGGTCCGCGCTCGGCGCGGCGGCGGGGGTAGTTGCGGTCCGAGTCCCCGGGGCGTCCGTAGGAGCGGGCGTTGCAACGACTCCGGGCGTCGGCCCCCGAAGGCTCTTGGGCTCGGGCGCGGAGGTTGTCCCCGGCGCGCCAGTAGCCGCTCACGGGGGTTTCGGACCCGGGGCCGGGCGACTCCCTGAGGCGGGGGAGGGCTCGGAGACGAGTTGTCCCCCCGGCGCGGGAAGCATCCTCGGAGCCGGATATGGCCGGGGCACACCTCCGGGAACGGGAAACATCCCCGGCCCGGCGAAGGCGGGGTGCCCCATGAAGAATTGGGGCGGTGCCCCCATAAACGGATATGGAGGCGGGTAGACGGGAGCCGGGGGTCGCGCCAGGACACGCAGCAGCTCCTCCAGGGTGTGCTGGGTGCAAAGCTGGCCCTGGATCAAAGCCCCCAGCACAGAATCCCCGGAGACCGGAACGGAGAGTTGGGGTGCACTAGGCCCCGCAAGCTCGGTTGCGGTCGCCGGGTTAGAAATAGGGACCCTTTGGCCGGAGGCCGCGGGCGGAGGAAGCGGGTCCTCCCCCCGCGCGCCTCTGGGTGGCAGGGCCGCGGAGGCCTCATCTCGCGGAGGTGGAGCCGGGTTGCTGGGACCAGCGCGCTCAAGAGATGAGGGGGCTTGAGCTCTGGTTGTTGCGGGAGCCACGGCGATTCGTCGCGAGGTCCCCACGGACGGCGCCAACTGTCGTGATATTACGGATACCTCGGCAGGTTAGGACGTGCACGGCACGAGTACAACGGCGCGAGCAGACTGAGTTACTGGTCTTCTCCCGCCGGGCAACATAGAAACTGACACGGGGGTTTATACAGGTTCGGATCCCAGTGGGGGCCCTCGTCCTGTTGGCTCTCTCCGGACGCGAGTCCGCTGGGAAAGTGAGCTCTCGGGGAGAGGTCTCCAAGACAGCCGGATATTGCATTAATATAAATGAATTCGAATCCCCTGAAAAGAGGTACAAGAGGGGTATATATAGCCCCTAAGAAATACAAAAGACTAAAGAGCCTTCGCTGCAACCGTCGGATGGAAGGGTGGGGACGTCCTTTGACCAGGGGGACGGCTTGGATGCTCGACACGTGGCCTCACCGGCTTCCCAGAGTCTTCACGGTCAGCAGCCACCCTTCGGGGACCCGGAGACTCTTCGGGACTTGCCAGGGGTTCGGTGATCCTCCGGGCTCCACCGGGCACCCGATGACCCTCTGGATCTCACAGGGGGCCCGGTGGCTCTCCGGGTTTCACCGGATTCCGGTGACCCTCCGGATCTCACCGGGCGCCCGGTGACCCTCCGGATCTCACCGGCTGCCCGGTGGCTCTCCGGATCTCACAGGGCACCCGGTGACCCTTCGGAACTCACCGGGGGCCGGGTGGCTCTCCGAGTCTCACTGGGGTTCCGATGACCCCCCGGATCTCACCGGGGGCTCCTCAGGACTTCGTGGGGGCCTTGGGGATTCCCCCAACAGTGATTATGTTATTGGCGCTATTCTAGGGCAAAGAACAAATAAGGTTTTACATGCGATATACTATGTAAGCATAACTTTGGTTGATGCTCAAAGTAATTACACTACGACTGAAAAAGAATTGCTTGTTATAGTGTATGCCCTAGATAAATATTGTCCATATTTAATTGGTTCAAAAGTTATTATGCATACTGATCATGCTGCTCTTAAGTACCTTTTGACCAAGATAGAAACTAAGCCACGACTTGCACGATGGATCTTATTACTATAGGAATTTGATTTAGAGATCAAAGATAAGAAAGGTGCTGAGAATGTTGTCGCCGATCATCTTTCAAAATGGGAGTTGACAACATCTTTTGACGATGCATGCCCAACCATGAGATTGAAAGCGTTCTTGAACAGTGTCATTCATCTCCATGTGGTGGAGACACCGAAGCTTCAAAAATAGTGACTAAGGTATTGCAATCAGGTTTGTTTTGGCCTTCTTTATTTAAACATGCTTATGACTTTGTGCAAAAATGTAATCCTTCCCAACGTTCTAAAAATTTGAGTAAACGACATGAAATGCCATTAACAAACATTCTTGAAATTGAGCTTTTTGATGTATGAGTAGATTATATGGGACCTTTTCGATCTTCTATGGGTAACTCCTACATCTTAGTTGTGGTTCATTATGTTTCAAAGTGGGTAGAGGCTATTGCTACACCAACAAATGAATCAAAACATGTGATCAAGCTTTTCAAAACAATTATCTTTCCCCGATTTGGTATACCGCAAGAAGTAATTAGTGATATCAGTGCGCATTTCACTAATTAGGAATTTCAGAAATTGTTGATGAAATATGGGTGTCGGGGGAAATCTCCGCGAGACTAAGTCCAGGTAAGATGTGTCACGGTTACCCGGGGATGTGGCCTCCGGGGCCTCCCCGGGCGCCGCCTTTTGCTCCCGGGACGGGGCCTCCGGTGCACTCCCGGGCGCCACCACTTGCCCGGGGACGGGGCCTCCGGGGCCTCCGCGGGCACCGCCTTTTGGCTCCCGGGACGTGGCCTCCGGTCCCCTCCCTGTAACACCCCTGTTTTTGCCAAACCCTAAAATAGCCAAAATCCACGTCTGGACCCCAAACCCTAATCTGCTTCAGCCATTCCCTTCTAAATGTTGTTCAAACCATTTTTCCCTTCGGGACCATCTCCAAAATCTCACCCTAAAGCTGAGTTTCAAGCCTTGCCATTTTAAAACCCTAATTGCCCTAATTACCCTAAACCGTTTTCCCCAATTTTGTCGAAACCCTTCCGATCATGCCTGATCTTACCAAACTTTGGTCGGATAAGTTCTAATAATCTATTGCAACTTAGCTGCGAAATCAGATTTCAGATCGGACCCTCAGATCTCCAGATTTCCAAACAGGTCCATTTCCTATTCAAGTTTTCTTCACAGAACAGCCCCTGGAGCAAGTTTCAGAAATAGCAAATCGGCCCAAACTTCTTTTTAGGCCCTTTCGACCAGCGCCTGGTCGTTGCCACGACCAGTGCCCGAGCCACCGTTGCCGCGCCGCGTTCTCGCCGCGTTTGCTCGCCGCCGGCCACCGTTCTTGTCACCTGTGTTGTGAGCAACCAAACCACCTCCCGCGCACGTGCCAGCGCCGTGGCCTCGCCTTGCCCAGCGGATAAACGGCCGCGCTCCCGAGCCTCGTTTTCGCGCGCGCTCCCGTTGCCGTGGCAGTTGCATGGCGTTACGTGTCATTGCCGGAGCTACATTGTCGCCTCCGCATCTGCGCCATCACTGGTGAAGTCCCAAGGCAACTGGCAAAGCTGCAGCACCGCCCGAAGCGCGATCATGTCGCCGTCACCGTCGTTGCGCCTGCGCCCGACAAGTTTCTCCCCGGCGCAAGCAACCGTTGTAGCGTTCACCCTCGCAAGCTCCGTCCCCATGCCTATTTAAACCCCCTCAACGCTATGAAGAAGCACAAGCTCAGGACTTAGCGAAATTCCCAGTAATTTCTCACCGCCGTCGAGTTTGCTTTCTTCTCCGGCGAGCAACCTCTGGAGCTCACGGTGCCATCCTAATCTACTGCACCATTCTTCAAACCAAAGCCACCAGTGAGTTCCCCTCTTCCACCTGTTCGTGTCATAGCACCCAATTGCACCCCGGCGAACCCTAACGCCGGTGATCACCGGAAAAGCTCAAAACCCCTGTTCCTGCAATGCTACCTGATTTAAGCCAAATTAGCCTTAGTACCCGTAGGAGAAATTGATCAGCATACTCTTTGTAGCAAGCCTACCAATCTGGTTTTCAAAATCGAGCTAAGATCATAGCTCTCCCCAAATCGCGCGCCACCAGTGAACTGGCTCTCGTCGCCAGGCCACGCCGGCGATCCTCCGGCCAAATTAAACCCTCCAGTAGCTTTGTTGTACCCTAGAGATCATTCCCAAGCTTGGAATTGAGCTCATTCGCCCTGAATCGAAAACCCCCTTTGTCCAGTGTCGTCTTCTCCAGCGCCGGTCGCCGGAATTTGTTCCCGGCCGATCTAGCGCCTGAAACCTTGTCCCTTAGATAGATTCCAGTACCCTGAGCAATATTGTCCACTAGCTCGACACCTGGATCTGCCTAGATTGTGAGTTATGCCTATGCCAAGATCACTGTCCAGTAGCTCAGTTCATGTCCAGGCCACCGTGGTTCATCACCGGATTTGGCCACCCTCCGGCCACTTTCAGCCCTTGTGCCTGTTGAGTATATTGTTCCTGTTAGTAATGCCTACCTCCCAGACAAAGTGGTGCATCATTTGGAGCCCTGGATCAAAAGTTAAGCCATGCCCTAGTTTCTGGCCATGTCCAGCACTATGTCAGTGCATGTCAGCCACTGGCATTAGCCTTGTTTGACCCCTTCTGGTTGAGCAATTGAAATGCCACCTTGTCCCTTAGATTCCTGGAGTTGAGATCCACAACTTTCTCTTCTATCACTTCTCCAGAAAACCATCCTAAGACTAGTTTCCAGTTATGCCAAAGCTATGAACTGAATGTCGACCCCTCGACGTTCAATCCTTTTTAGCCGTTTCTTCGACCAGAGCCCTTGTGACCTTGCCCTAACCTTTTCCCCTGCATGCATGACTTATTTACTTAATACTTTCTATAGAAACTATTTTCAGTATACTTATGTGGTATGTGTTTGTGTGTTAATTGTTTGCCGCAGAGTCAGAAGCGGAAGGAGCGGAAGAAGTCTTTGAAGAGCCGTCTGAGTTTTTAGACCCAACATTGCAAGGCAAGCCTCATTCCTTTGATCATGTCTCACCCAATATTTTCATATGAAGTATATTCACTGTTTCTTACTATGCATGCTTAATTGAAATACAAGTTATGTTTGAATGACATGAGTAGATATTACCTAATGGATCATGAAACCCTTTTTGTTATTGAACCTTCGTGTATATATGCTCTTGTCACCCTAGGACTCATATACTGAATATCCACATTAAACTTGAAATGGTCAAATGCATGAGAAGTTATAATGAAAACCGTTTTGACAAGAAAAATGATAAAAGGGATCAGTAGTGAGGATTGGATTGTATGGAGAGGGTGCGGTGCGCACCAGGGTATGTGAATGTTCCTCACTATTGGTTCATAAGGACGAGAACCTTGTGCTGTGTCTCTATACGAATTGTAAACGTACCAACCACTTACCTGGTATGGGACAGGCACAACTCAGTAGCTTTTTGGTATTAGCAGTTCCCTGCATGGTTTGACGATCTGGTTTCTCGCGTGGAAACTGGAAGGCCAAGGTTCGGCCATGAGTGATGTGAGTCAGAAAAATGATGAGAGAAAAAGGCGTAAATGAAGGAAGGCGCCCTAGACCTGATTAAGCCGTGAGCGGCTGTAATCTTAAATGGTCGTATGTCTCGCGTGGACATAGACCAAGGCTATGTGTCCTGCGGGAACATAGACCAGAGAGGCTAGGAAGTAAGGCAGTGGGGAAGACCCACAACGGTACTTGAGACTTAATTGTCTATTTACCGGGCAGGGATACTGTTAATACTGAACTGTAAAGCGTTGTGTGATCTCGGCCTTGTCACATGTGTATAAGTCACATGAAGCTGATCCGACTTGAAAGCCGAGTGAACCAGTGGATTTAAAAAGAGGTACACCTTTGCAAAGTGTAAAAGAAGTATCAGATACTCTGTACTCCCAGGTTCAGGAGTCTTTTCGTAGTGGATGTTATCCATGGGTTATAGCACAAGTAATGTTTTGGAATGTTTTCATAATGCGGTTAACAAAGTAGTGACTCATGGGAGACCACTACAGCTAATATTTTTATTGAAACTTGTGTAATGTTTAAAGTACTATTTTCATGACAAAGTACTGTTTACTGAACAAATAACTTGGAAATCTACATATCTCTATCCATATGAAACTAAAACCCCTGAATCATGTGTTTCACCCTCATATAAGTACAATTACTATAATCCCCGGAATGAGTGTTGCTGAGCACCGAGTGCTCACCCTTGCATTTACTTCCAACTGTAGAAGAGGGATTTGAGGATCCCGATTCCTTCAGTTATGAGTTCCCGGCAGAAGATGGAAGTGCCCCGGACGAGCCCACGTTCTAGAAGGATTGCGCACCAAGTCAAGTCAGATGTGGGAGGAGCCACTCCAACCTTGCTGCGGATGGAAGTCAAGCTTTTCGTTGTTGCCTTGTGCTTTATGCTGTGTGTGCGGTACTTGGATACCGATTCTAGTTCTGACAAACTTGTTATTTTCTTAGCAACTCTACTCAGCGCCATTTTTGGTGCTTTGGGTATGTAATATTGGCCATGTTGGCCTAATACTTGTTTAATGTTATTACTATGCTTGTCTGGTTTGGAGCTCATATGTCATCCTGCTGTGTGTAACCTACCTGGGCGGTTACCAAGGTGATCCTCAAATGGGGGTCTCACAGCGAATGGTTTCAGAGCATGAAGCTTGACTGTAGGTCGTGACCCTTACTAGAATGGGCATCCCTAAAGTAGAGAATCGCTAGATTATTTGGTAAAAATCTAATTGTGAAAAACCTAATTTGTTTAAGAAAAGCATAATGAGTATTATTTGAAAACTTTCAAAACCATTTTCCTACTTTTAAGAGTTCCGTGTCTCATCATCGCAGATGGCCCCTGGTAAAAAGCTGATTCACGGAGACGAGTTGGGATCATGGGCATTGATGCTTTGGATGATGTTACAATTTCTGGGAGCAAGAGACAATCAGCGACCCGTATACTACGTCCGTCGAGAGGAAGTCATTGGTAGACCTTTTGGTTTCCGTGCCTCGGTGATTGTGTACGAGATCCCAGAGATCGGGAGAGGATCAACAAGAAAGGAAGCTCGTAGAGAAGAAGAAGAAGATGCTATCCAAGATGCTGCTCATCGTGCCATAGGTACCATCCGCCAGCTGTACGATGACTTTCTTATAGGTTCTCCTTTCTGTTTTGTACCCTACCAAGTTCCCGGATCGGATCGTCGAACTGTTCATCCCTCCAACAACCAGAGAGACACCATCCTGACCAAAACCAGAGATGTAGTCCAAGTCTTGGAGTCAAGCTACACTCGGTTGCTGCGTGAGCATGAGAATGCTCGGGATGACCGTCACTATCTCGAAGGAGCGCTTGCGAAGGTTCGCTTAGAACTCCAAGAGAAAGAGAAACAGATTCAGGAGTTGGCTGAACCTAGCAGAGCTCGAGAAGTCGAAGACGAAGGATCGGTGAACAAGAGGAACCGCTTGAAGATAAGACTCACAGCCCGCAAGAGTGTGGGAAGACCTAGGGATTACCTGGGTTATTTCACGCCTGCTTCGCGTGGCATTGTGATCAACACCCCTGCACCAGAGTATCCTACTCTCACGAAAGGGAAGGAAGTTCCTGAGGGCAAAGGAAAAGAGATTGCTACTTGCAACACCAACGATTCATCTGAGGAAGAAGAGGACAACGACATGCAATGGGACCCTATGGATGCCGACGAAGATCAAGAAGAGGAAGACCCTGAAGAAGTGGAACCTTGCAGTTCTTCCAAGACCGACAGGAGATTGTAGTTTTCTCTTCAGCTTGACCCTTCTGCTCTAGCCCTTGTAACCGTTAGTCTTTAGCTCTTGTCGTAGTAGCTGCTTGTTTGTATTGTTTGTTGGTAACTCCAAAGCTGTAAAGGTGAAAACCTTGTATCTTTAGAAAATCTTTGAAAATGGAAATTGCATGTTCCAATCCAATCTCTTGGATTGATCTTTTCTTTCAGCTTATGTTCAATCTGTGCTCTCTTGAATCAGTAGTCTTGTCTCAATTATCTTGGCAGAACAGAATGGTGAACACCAGAGGTAGAATCCAAGGTTCAGAAGAAGTCCCAAGAAACGCATCAACAAGAAGGACTAGAGATGACTCAGATCAGCCAAATTCATCAGCCTCAGTACCGCAAGGAGGAAATCTGACGGAAATATTAATATGGATGGAGCAAAACAGACAGAGATCTGCAGAGGTACAGAGTCAAATTCTGGAACAACTGATGCAAAACTCCGCAACCCGCCGCGAGGAAGGTTCGAACATTGGAGCAAGACTGACAGACTTTCAGAAGACGCGTCCTCCAACTTTCTCCTGCACTGAAGACCCAATTGTGGCAGACGATTGGTTAAGAGAAATTGAAAGGAAATTGGATACTGTCAGGTGTAATGATGAAGAGAAGCTGCTATATGGACCCCATCAGCTCACAGGATCGGCTGCAGCATGGTGGGAGAATTACAAGACGGTACACTCTAATCAAAATTCAATTACCTGGAATGAATTCAAGGAACAGTTCCGCAAATACCATGTCCCCAAAGGAGCTATTCAAGCCAAACGCAGAGAATTCTTGAATCTAAGGCAAGGAGGAAGGACGGTGAAGCAGTATTTGCATGAGTTCATCAAATTGGCCAGGTATGCACCTGAAGATATCATGACAGAAGAGCGGAAGATCGACAAATTCTGCGAAGGCCTACAAAACTCATATCAGTATCACCTGTCAACACACGAGTTCACGGACTTCCAAGTCCTTGTGAATCGAGTGCTTAAAATGGAGGAGAAAAGAGGCGTAGTAGAAGAGGACCGCAAGAGGAAAAGCATAGCATACCCTTTTCAAGGAAATTCTAGTCGAGGAAGACCAGCGCCATATGCCAGAGCCGCTTTCAGACCACCCGCACCACCAAGACCCCAGAGGACTTCATCGCCAACAACTCTAACATGTCCCGGATGCAAAGGGAGTCACCTCTATAGAGATTGTACACTGAAGAATGCAGAATGCTTCCATTGTGGCAGAAGAGGACACCACAGAGAGACTTGTCCATTTCGGCATTTACCTCCCAGCGTTGCCAAAGCTCAGGCAGTCAAATCCCCTGCACCTGCACGAACTATTGCCAGAGGAGCACCACAAGCCAGAGGAGGAAGATTCCAAACCAACAGAGGGAGAGGAACACCAACCACCGGAGGAAGACTCAACTTCGTGACTGCTACAGAAGCAGGAGAGGCAACTGACGTCGTGATCGGTAGACTCTTGATCTCCTCTCAGATTTCAGTTGTTTTATTTGATCCCGGTGCAACTCATTCATTCATGTCAAAAGATTGCTTGTTGAGTAATAACGTGCCTGTGGTTGCTTTAGAGCATCCTATCATCATTCAGTCACCTGGTGCTAGGATGATTGTTAATTCTATCTGTAGAAATGTTGCCTTCTGTATCGGCAATCTAGAATTCCTGGCAGACATGCTAGTTCTAAACCTTCAAGGATTGGATGTCATTCTTGGAATGGATTGGCTGGCCAAGCATAAGGGATTGATGGATTGTGAGAAGAAAACAATCACCCTGACAAATGCCAGTGGAAAGCAAATTACATTCCATGCAGACAGAACTCCAATCTGCGACCACCTACAGAGATTGAACTGCATCGAAGAAGTGAAGCTTGAAGAGGTACCAATTGTCAATGAGTACCCAGAAGTCTTTCCAGAAGAACTTCCCGGATTGCCACCGAATAGGGATATAGAGTTCACCATCGAACTGAAACCCGGATCTGCTCCGTATGCTAGGAAGTTGTTTCGGATGACAGGTCATGAGCAAGAGGAATTGAAGAAGCAGATAGCTGAATTGGAAGAAAAAGGATTCATCAGATCAAGCTCATCACCATGGGGAGCCCCAGTGCTCTTTGTTAAGAAAAAAGATGGTAGCATGCGACTTTGCATAGACTACCGCAAGCTAAATGACATGACCATTAAGAACAAATACCCCTTACCAAGGATCGATGACCTTTTTGACCAGCTCAGAGAAGCTAAAGTATTCTCAAGGATAGACCTGAGATCGGGATACCATCAGTTAAGGATCCGAGAGCAGGACATTCCTAAAACTGCTTTCGTAACCAGATATGGGTTGCATGAGTTCACAGTGATGCCCTTTGGATTAACTAATGCCCCCGCAGTATTCATGAATCTAATGAATAAGATCCTCATGGAATTCCTGGATAAGTACATCATTGTATTTGTGGATGATATCCTTGTCTACTCTAAGACAGAGGAGGAACACGCACATCACCTGAGGATAGTGCTACAGAAACTGGCAGACCACCAGCTATATGCCAAGTTTAGCAAATGTGCTTTTTGGTTGAAGAAGATTTCTTTCTTGGGACATATCATCTCAGGAGAAGGAATATTTATGGACCCGTTGAAGATACAAGCTGTTACCGATTGGAAACAACCTGAAACCGCAACAGAAGTTAGAAGTTTCTTGGGATTAGCGGGATATTATCGAAGATTTGTAGAAGGATTCTCGAAGATCACCAAACCGCTAACCCAGCTACTGAAGAAGAATGCCCCTTTTAATTGGACTGAGAAGTGCGAAAGAAGCTTTGAGGAACTGAAGAAAAGGTTGACAACTGCACCAATCCTGATACTGCCGGACGTCAAGAAGGATTTTCAAGTCTTCTGTGACGCCTCCAAACAAGGATTAGGATGTGTATTGATGCAAGAAAGGAAAGTGATAGCTTATGCTTCTAGACAGCTACGACCTCATGAGGAGAATTATCCAACACATGATCTGGAGCTAGCTGCTGTCGTACATGCACTAAAGATATGGAGACACTACCTACTAGGCAGTAAGTGCGAAATTTATACGGATCATAAGAGCCTGAAGTATATCTTCACGCAACAGGAGTTGAATATGAGGCAGAGAAGATGGCTAGAACTGATCAAAGATTATGATCTAGAGATCCACTATCACCCGGGAAAAGCCAACGTAGTAGCTGATGCTTTGAGCAGGAAGTCTCGTTATAACCAGATAACACAGCTAGAAGTGCCGACACAACTGATTAAGGATTTCGAAAAGTTGCAACTGGAATTAGTGGACCAAGGAACCATCGCTACACTAAAGATGGAATGTGAATTGAAGGATAAGATCAGACAAGCTCAAGCAATGGACCCAGACCTTCAAGAGATGAAGGAGGACAGGAAGAGCAAAGACACAACCAACCTTCGAGAAGATGAACAGGGAATTCTATGGTACGATGACCGTATCTGCATTCCAAATGACAATGAGATCAAAAGCCTGATCATGCAAGAGGCTCATCAGACCCCATATTCCATACACCCAGGCAGCACCAAAATGTACAAGGACTTGAAGAAAAATTTTTGGTGGAAAGGAATGAAGAGAGAGATTGCCAAGTTTGTCGCAACTTGTGACACATGCCAAAGAGTGAAAGCAGAACATCAAAAGCCTGCGGGACCGCTACAACCTCTACAAATCCCAGAGTGGAAGTGGGATGAAATCGGAATGGATTTTATTGTGGGACTACCAAGGACGAGAAAAGGATTCGATTCTATATGGGTCATAGTAGATAGATTAACAAAAGTAGCACATTTTCTCCCAGTGAAGACCCTATATACAGCTAAGGATTTAGCAGAGCTGTATCTCAACAGAATAGTTGTCCTACACGGAGTGCCGAAGGCTATCGTTTCCGATAGAGGAGCCCAGTTCGTTTCAAGATTTTGGCAAGAGTTGCAGAAAGCCCTGGGCACAAAGTTAAAATTCAGTACCGCTTACCACCCTCAAACTGGAGGTCAGACTGAAAGAGTAAACCAAATTTTGGAAGATATGTTGAGGGCTTGTGTTTTGGACTATGGAGACTCTTGGGAGTTATTTCTACCGTATGCAGAGTTCACATACAACAATAGTTTCCAAGCAAGCCTACAAATGGCACCATATGAAGCCCTATATGGAAGAAGATGCCGCACGCCTCTGTATTGGACAGAAATTGGTCAAAAACAACATCTAGGACCCCAATTGGTAGAAGAAGCCATAGCCCACGTCAGGATCATACAAGAAAAACTGAAAACAGCTCAATCTAGACAGAAAAGCTATGCGGATAATCGTAGAAGAGAGCTATCATTTGAAGAAGGCGATTATGTGTATCTCAAGGTTATGCCATACAAAGGAGTTCGAAGATTCCAGATGAAGGGAAAGTTGAAACCTAGATATGTGGGACCATATCGAATTCTGGAAAAGCGAGGTGAAATGGCATACAAGTTGGAATTGCCACCAGAACTGAGCGGAATTCATGACGTGTTTCATGTATCTCAGCTGAAGAAATGCTTGAGAGAACCAACAGAACAGATATCTCCTACAGAGAATGAGATTCAACCAGACTTATCTTGTCAAGAATACCCTATTAGAATTCTGGAAACCAGAGAGAAAGTGCTGAAGTCAAGAACCCTCCGATTCTGCAGAGTCCAGTGGAACAATCACTCAGAGGAGGAGTCAACTTGGGAAAAAGAAGAAGATCTCCGACGAGAATTTCCCTTCCTATTCTCTGACCTGCCCTAATCTCGAGGACGAGATTGTTTCTAAGGTGGGTAGATTTGTAACACCCCTGTTTTTGCCAAACCCTAAAATAGCCAAAATCCACGTCTGGACCCCAAACCCTAATCTGCTTCAGCCATTCCCTTCTAAATGTTGTTCAGACCATTTTTCCCTTCGGGACCATCTCCAAAATCTCACCCTAAAGCTGAGTTTCAAGCCTTGCCATTTTAAAACCCTAATTGCCCTAATTACCCTAAACCGTTTTCCCCAATTTTGTCGAAACCCTTCAGATCATGCCTGATCTTACCAAACTTTGGTCGGATAAGTTCTAATAATCTATTGCAACTTAGCTGCGAAATCAGATTTCAAATCGGACCCTCAGATCTCCAGATTTGCAAACAGGTCCATTTCCTATTCAAGTTTTCTTCACAGAACAGCCCCTGGAGCAAGTTTCAGAAATAGCAAATCGGCCCAAACTTCTTTTTAGGCCCTTTCGACCAGCGCCTGGTCGTTGCCACGACCAGTGCCCGAGCCACCGTTGCCGCGCCGCGTTCTCGCCGCGTTTGCTCGCCGCCGGCCACCGTTCTTGTCACCTGTGTTGTGAGCAACCAAACCACCTCCCGCGCACGTGCCAGCGCCGTGGCCTCGCCTTGCCCAGCGGATAAACGGCCGCGCTCCCGAGCCTCGTTTTCGCGCGCGCTCTCGTTGCCGTGGCAGTTGCATGGCGTTACGTGTCATTGCCGGAGCTACATTGTCGCCTCCGCATCTGCGCCATCACTGGTGAAGTCCCAAGGCAACTGGCAAAGCTGCAGCACCGCCTGAAGCGCGATCACGTCGCCGTCACCGTCGTTGCGCCTGCGCCCGACAAGTTTCTCCCCGGCGCAAGCAACCGTTGTAGCGTTCACCCTCGCAAGCTCCGTCCCCGTGCCTATTTAAACCCCCTCAACGCTGTGAAGAATCACAAGCTCAGGACTTAGCCAAATTCCCAGTAATTTCTCACCGCCGTCGAGTTTGCTTTCTTCTCCGGCGAGCAACCTCTGGAGCTCACGGTGCCGGCCTAATCTACTGCACCATTCTTCAAACCAAAGCCACCAGTGAGTTCCCCTCTTCCACCTGTTCGTGTCATAGCACCCAATTGCACCCCGGCGAACCCTAACGCCAGTGATCACTGGAAAAGCTCAAAACCCCTGTTCCTGCAATGCTACCTGATTTAAGCCAAATTAGCCTTAGTACCAGTAGGAGAAATTGATCAGCCTACTCTTTGTAGCAAGCCTACCAATCTGGTTTTCAAAATCGAGCTAAGATCATAGCTCTCCCCAAATCGCGCGCCACCAGTGAACTGGCTCTCGTCGCCAGGCCACGCCGGCGATCCTCCGGCCAAATTAAACCCTCCAGTAGCTTTGTTGTACCCTAGAGATGATTCCCAAGCTTGGAATTGAGCTCATTCGCCCTGAATCGAAAACCCCCTTTGTCCAGTGTCGTCTTCTCCAGCGCCGGTCGCTGGAATTTGTTCCCGGCCGATCTAGCGCCTGAAACCTTGTCCCTTAGATAGATTCCAGTACCCTGAGCAATATTGTCCACTAGCTCGACACCTGGATCTGCCTAGATTGTGAGTTATGCCTATGCCAAGATCACTGTCCAGTAGCTCAGTTCATGTCCAGGCCACCGTGGTTCATCACCGGATTTGGCCACCCTCCGGCCACTTTCAGCCCTTGTGCCTGTTGAGTATATTGTTCCTGTTAGTAATGCCTACCTCCCAGACAAAGTGGTGCATCATTTGGAGCCCTGGATCAAAAGTTAAGCCATGCCCTAGTTTCTGGCCATGTCCAGCACTATGTCAGTGCATGTCAGCCACTGGCATTAGCCTTGTTTGACCCCTTCTGGTTGAGCAATTGAAATGCCACCTTGTCCCTTAGATTCCTGGAGTTGAGATCCACAACTTTCTCTTCTATCACTTCTCCAGAAAACCATCCTAAGACTAGTTTCCAGTTATGCCAAAGCTATGAACTGAATGTCGACCCCTCGACGTTCAATCCTTTTTAGCCGTTTCTTCGACCAGAGCCCTTGTGACCTTGCCCTAACCTTTTCCCCTGCATGCATGACTTATTTACTTAATACTTTCTATAGAAACTATTTTCAGTATACTTATGTGGTATGTGTTTGTGTGTTAATTGTTTGCCGCAGAGTCAGAAGCGGAAGGAGCGGAAGAAGTCTTTGAAGAGCCGTCTGAGTTTTTAGACCCAACATTGCAAGGCAAGCCTCATTCCTTTGATCATGTCTCACCCAATATTTTCATATGAAGTATATTCACTGTTTCTTACTATGCATGCTTAATTGAAATACAAGTTATGTTTGAATGACATGAGTAGATATTACCTAATGGATCATGAAACCCTTTTTGTTATTGAACCTTCGTGTATATATGCTCTTGTCACCCTAGGACTCATATACTGAATATCCACATTAAACTTGAAATGGTCAAATGCATGAGAAGTTATAATGAAAACCGTTTTGACAAGAAAAATGATAAAAGGGATCAGTAGTGAGGATTGGATTGTATGGAGAGGGTGCGGTGCGCACCAGGGTATGTGAATGTTCCTCACTATTGGTTCATAAGGACGAGAACCTTGTGCTGTGTCTCTATACGAATTGTAAACGTACCAACCACTTACCTGGTATGGGACAGGCACAACTCAGTAGCTTTTTGGTATTAGCAGTTCCCTGCATGGTTTGACGATCTGGTTTCTCGCGTGGAAACTGGAAGGCCAAGGTTCGGCCATGAGTGATGTGAGTCAGAAAAATGATGAGAGAAAAAGGCGTAAATGAAGGAAGGCGCCCTAGACCTGATTAAGCCGTGAGCGGCTGTAATCTTAAATGGTCGTATGTCTCGTGTGGACATAGACCAAGGCTATGTGTCCTGCGGGAACATAGACCAGAGAGGCTAGGAAGTAAGGCAGTGGGGAAGACCCACAACGGTACTTGAGACTTAATTGTCTATTTACCGGGCAGGGATACTGTTAATACTGAACTGTAAAGCGTTGTGTGATCTCGGCCTTGTCACATGTGTATAAGTCACATGAAGCTGATCCGACTTGAAAGCCGAGTGAACCAGTGGATTTAAAAAGAGGTACACCTTTGCAAAGTGTAAAAGAAGTATCAGATACTCTGTACTCCCAGGTTCAGGAGTCTTTTCGTAGTGGATGTTATCCATGGGTTATAGCACAAGTAATGTTTTGGAATGTTTTCATAATGCGGTTAACAAAGTAGTGACTCATGGGAGACCACTACAGCTAATATTTTTATTGAAAACTTGTGTAATGTTTAAAGTACTATTTTCATGACAAAGTACTGTTTACTGAACAAATAACTTGGAAATCTACATATCTCTATCCATATGAAACTAAAACCCCTGAATCATGTGTTTCACCCTCATATAAGTACAATTACTATAATCCCCGGAATGAGTGTTGCTGAGCACCAAGTGCTCACCCTTGCATTTACTTCCAACTGTAGAAGAGGGATTTGAGGATCCCGATTCCTTCAGTTATGAGTTCCCGGCAGAAGATGGAAGTGCCCCGGACGAGCCCACGCTCTAGAAGGATTGCGCACCAAGTCAAGTCAGATGTGGGAGGAGCCACTCCAACCTTGCTGCGGATGGAAGTCAAGCTTTTCGTTGTTGCCTTGTGCTTTATGCTGTGTGTGCGGTACTTGGATACCGATTCTAGTTCTGACAAACTTGTTATTTTCTTAGCAACTCTACTCAGCGCCATTTTTGGTGCTTTGGGTATGTAATATTGGCCATGTTGGCCTAATACTTGTTTAATGTTATTACTATGCTTGTCTGGTTTGGAGCTCATATGTCATCCTGCTGTGTGTAACCTACCTGGGCGGTTACCAAGGTGATCCTCAAATGGGGGTCTCACACTCCCGGGCGCCGCCATTTGCCTGGGGACGCCGCCTCCGGGGCCTCCCCGGGCGCCGCCTTTTGGCTCCCGGGACGTGGCCTCCGGTCCCCTCCCGGGCGCCGCCATTTGCCCGGGGACACCGCCTCCGGGGCCTCCCCGGGCGTCGCCTTTTGGCTCCCGGGACGTGGCCTCCGGTGCCCTCCCGGGCGCCGCCAGTTGCCCGGGGGCGGGGCCTCCAGGGCCTCCCCGGGCACCGCCTTTTGGCTCCCGGGACGGGGCCTCCGGTGCCCTCCCGGGCGCCGCCACTTGCCCGGGGACGGGGCCTCCGGGGCCTCCCCGAGCGCCGCCTTTTGGCTCCCGGGACGTGGCCTCCGGTCCCCTCCCGGGCACCGCCATTTGCCCGGGGACGCCGCCTCCGGGGCCTCCCCGGGCGCCGCCTTTTGGCTCCCGGGACGTGGCCTCCAGTGCCCTCCCGGGCGCCGCCAGTTGCCCGGGGGCGGGGCCTCCCCGGGCGCCGCCTTTTGGCTCCCGGGACGTGGCCTCCGGTGCCCTCCCGGGCGCCGCCACTTGCCCGGGGACGTGGCCTCCGGGGCCTCTCCGGGCGCCGCCTTTGACCCGGGGATGTGGCCTCCGGTGCCGTCCCGGGCCTCATCGCCCTCCTAAAGGTAAAAGTATTGAACTGTTTATCACGTGCAGGTCACGCGAGGAGCACCTCGGGAACTAGCGACCACCTGTCAAGCATCCAAAGCGTTTGACCGGGAGAAGGACGGTCCTACCCTTCAATCCGACGGTGGCTTCCGGGGTAGTTTAGGTTTTTTGCTGCTTTTTGGGGCTATAAATAGCCCTTGTACCCCTCTGTTGTAAGGGATCGATTCATTTTATTGGAATAGCTAAACTCACAGGCGTGCTCCGGAATCCTCTCCCCCAGAGAGAGCCTCCCCAGCTGACTCCGGTCGGGAGCGCGTCGACAGGACTAGGGCCCCCACCGGGACCCGAACCTGTATAAACCCGTGTGTCATTCTTTGTGCTTGTCTGGCAGGGGAGGACCGGTCATCCGGTCAACCCGCGCCACGTAACCCTCGCTATGATCACTCTCAAAACCTGCCGGGGTATTCGTAATACCACGACAATGGGGTTATTCATAAAGTTGCTTCTGCATATCACCCTCAAACAAGTGGACAGGTTTTGAAGTGAAATCAAGACAATAATACAAAAGGTGGTAGCACTATCTCGTACAGATTGGGTGCTAAAACTTCCAGATGTATTTGGTAAGAGTTGCCATTTGTCTATTGAATTGTCACACATGGCGTTATTGGCGTTAAAAGAACTCAATTGGGACTTTGACAAGTAAGCTAAACTTGGTAAATTCTTACAATTCTATACATTTCTGAATGATTAGGGACGTTTAGTCGAGTGGGACATTAAACCAACACTAGACAGGAGGCAACCCGGTATACTAACGTGTAGTTCTCTCTTTTATGAACACAGCGGCGTGAAAATCACCCAATACCGATGCCATTTGACCACCCAAAACTTTTTTTTGTAGACTATGGCTGACTCCTTTTGAAAAAACAAAAAATAAAAAAATTTCAAATTGGCCGAACTGACCACGACCACAAGCACGACCAGCGCTAGGCTCAGTTTGGTTAATTTTTCAAAAACTCATTTTTTTAGTTTGACCCGAGCCGAGCACAACCAGTGCCACGACCAATGGCGAGCTCAGGCGGAGTTTTTCAAAAACAATGATGTTTTTCAAAACATCCAAGATGAGCATGACCAGTGCCAGCCTTGGGTTGATTTTCAAAGAAATTTTAAAATTTTCAAAACCTCCTGAGGTGACCACGACCAGTGGCGAGCTCGGGTTGAAAATTTTTCAAACACATAAAACTTTCCTTTTTCGACCGAAACGACCAAGACCAATGGCACGTCCCGTGCCCTGGTCTAGCATGACACGTGCTCGTGGTCATACCGGTGTCGGTGTGACCAGTTGGTTGAAAAAAATCAAATTTCAAATATTTCCCGAACAAAACACGACCCAAGTAAGGCTTTGTGGTGGAGTGTACGGACTGGTTATAAGCAAACTCAATATGAGGTAAACATTCCTCCCACATCTTCAAATTCTTCTTTAGAACAGCCCTCCACATAGTTGACAATGTGCGATTGACAACTTCCGTTTGACCGTCAGTTTGGGGGTGACATGTAGTAGAGAACAGCAGCTTCATCCCCAAATTGTTCCATAAGCTTCTCCAAAAATGACTCAAGAACTTCGCGTCACGATCTGAAACAATGGTCTTGGGCACTCCATGCAAACGAACAATCTCCCCTTGGTCCAATGAGTCTTGGACTTGGCGCTGAATTTCCTTAGTCTCTTCGGGGTTGGTTCGGTAAGGCACACGGTTTGGCAAAGTCGCTCCTGGAATCATGTTGATTTGATGCTCAATACCTCTCATAAGTGTCAGCCCCGGGGGAATCTCATCTTGAAATACATCCTCATACTCCTACAAAAGGTTAGTGACCACAAGAGGCAAAGTGCTAGTCAATTTGTCAAGGGAGAAATAAGCCTCCTTGCAAATCAAAGCATAACATACTGAAGTAAAAACATCAAGCTCAAGTAAATCAACTTTCATAGCAAGAATGTTAGCTCCTTTCAATTTAGTTCCCGCCCTCTTAACACCAGGTTCTTTCTTATCCTTTTTAAGTGGGAAAACTTCTTTAGCTACAATCTGATTTTCAGTTTTAATACCCTTTTCCTTATGTTCTTTTTCAGCTCTTTCTAATTCATCTTTCAAAATTGCAGCACGGGTCATTGGAATTAATTCAACAGTTCTTCCCTTATGTGTAAACATGTATTTATTGCTTCTACCATGGTGTAAATCATCAGTATCATATTGCCAAGGCCGACCTAAAAGTAAAGAACAAGCTTGCATAGGCACTATATCAAAATCTGCATGATCATGGTAGGTACCAATAAGAAATGCACTCTCACAATTTTATTTACCTTCAACTTACCACAAGCTTTGAACCATTGAATGTAATATGGCTACGAGTGCAGCTGCGTGGTCAAGCCAAGCTTCTCGACCAACTCAGTGCTAGCAAGGTTGTTGCAACTCCCTCCAGTGATGATGACGCAACACGATCTTTCCTTCACAACGAACTTCGATTGGAACAAGATGTTGACGAGGACATCACTCCTTCGGATACACGCACCAACCATAATCCTCCGCTTGTTACACAAGGACCAATAACGTGCAGCCGAGCCCGATTGTTGCATTGCCAAGTGAACTCGTTCCTAAGATTATATATATATTTATGGTTTTGAGAATGGTTTACTACCTAATGGTGATAATATTGTACTTTGGAACCATGGTGAGGACCAGCAAGGACGCGAGGACCAGCAAGGAGCCCAAGTCGAGTTGGAGTCCAAGACAGATTCGAGTTGGAGTTCAGTTCGGCCATCTAGGAGCAGCCTGCCTTCAAACGACCATAACTCCTTCATACAAAGTCCGATTGGGACGTTCTTATAGTCCACAGAGAAGCCCACGACGAGATATTTCCAATGGATCTGTCCGCACGTCCAAATTCCTTCTGGAT
Organism: Pharus latifolius; assembly: GCA_019359835.1. NCBI lineage: Eukaryota > Viridiplantae > Streptophyta > Magnoliopsida > Poales > Poaceae > Pharus > Pharus latifolius. The sequence continues at coordinate 35,073,343 of CM033330.1, read as the reverse complement.
AGCTGGCAATTAAAAAAACAACTTTCAACCAGATTCTGATTCGGCCAAGTCGGTGCTGCGACACCTTGTTTCGTGCCTTCGGCCCATGTATTCCCTAGTAGGTCGTGAGAAACCCAAGCCATGCCGCCTATTCATATACTCAGTAGTCAACACTATTTAGATTTGGATTTTGCTTAGATTATTCTGCCATTGCAGTTTCACCGAACTCGGTTTGTGAAATCCCAACTCGTGAGCTTAATAAAATACGCAATTCAGTTGCTTCTTCTTCGTTCTTGCTTGTGTTCTCGATTTGCAGCAGGAACAAGCCTTCATGGCGAGGTCAATCCGTGTGTGTGCGTGGTTGATAACCAAAGGAGCCGAGGTATAGTGGTTGCAGGTTTTGGATCGGTTCTAGATCAAAAGCCGGATCGTCAACATCGAGTTCTCCACCAATCGACTTACCATACCTGTCGGAAGATCGGGCACTGTTTCCCATCAGATGTGGCGCTGATTTTGCTCTACTCTCTCCATTTGAGCACTAAGTACTCGCTGCACTACAATGCTCATATAGCTCTCAGACACTTCAGCTCCAAATCTGTCCACTCCAACGTCATCATTATCCGTCTCATGTTCGTCACCCGCAAGGTTAGCCGCAACAAGAGCCAAATCTTCCTCCTCAATATCACTAGCACTATTATACTCACCGTCGTCTTTTGCAATGAGGGATCACTGATTTGGGTAGTCCTTCATGACATGCCCCATCCCTTGCAACAGTAGAACTGCGTGTCACGGGTCCTGCACGTGGAAGCCACCGATGAAGCGCTCTTCACCGGTGCTTGCACCGTCGCTGATTTGATCGCTGCGGGAGCACATGACGGTAGTGTAGAATCAGCGGGATGTGCACAGGAAGTAGATGAAGTAGAACGACCATTAGAGGGTGCAGGTGGCACCCTGGGTGTAGGTGTGGACCGAGCTGAAGTAAATCCTCCAAAAAGACCTCCCGGTGATCGAGCTTGTCGTCCCTGTACTTCCCTTTCAGCTTTGCATGCAAGATGAAACAAATGAGTGATATTATGATAATCCTTATACTCTAATATGTCCCGGATTTCATGATTTAAACCTCCAAAAAATCTAGACATTTTTGCATCCTCATCCTCTTGCACTTTACAACACAACATACTGTAACACCCTAGTTTTGGGGGTGAAAAGTTTTGCATAAAATCCTGCATGCATGTATCTCTGTAGTAGTAGCCAGATCAGCTGAACTCTAATATCTCCAAAACCCTAAAAATCTCCAAATCTATTCTTTGGATTCAGACTAAGATCTGCCCATCCAGATTTAACCTACCAGTTACCCTGAAGATAAAAGTCTTCAGGAGCCAAATCAGATTCAGACCCCAACTCCCAGTACCTAAGCCTCTCTCTGTTTTCGAAAACAGGAAAATTCAGATTTACCCTAAGTACCCCAGTTTCCAGATAATTGAGTTATCTTGATTTAACCCTATCCAGACTCAAGTGTCTCTTGGAATATGTTTCCAGACATATCCTCAACTTACTCCAAAAAGTTGGGAACCAAATTAATTCATCGAAACACTTTTCGCAGATTAGTCCAAATTGCACTGCGAATAAGTCCTTTTCTATTTACCTGGAAGCCTGAAAAGGCTAAAATCTGCGAATCAATTCCAACTCCAGAATTTCTTCAGGGAACACCTCCCAAATGCTATTTGATACAGATTTTCCTTTTGATCAGGCTTCAAAATCTCTCTCCAATCACCAGAATTCGAGATCGACAAAATCCAGATCTATTGTACCCTAATTTTACCCTATTTTCGAAAATAGGTGAAATCCCTCAAATCTTATCAAACTTTCTCCAAATCTGAGCTAAATGAGTATTAATAGAAATATTATACTCAGCCATGGAATCAAATCTCAAATTAAACCTCTCAAAGACCAGATTTGCAATCTAGTCCAAAGCCAAACCAAAAATCATCGCAAATCAGTCCCTGGTTCGACCACGGGCTACTGTGCACGACCAGGCCGTTCAATCGACCACGAGCACAGGAGTTTTGGTCGTCGCCGTTGCCACTGCTGCAGCTTCGTCGCCAGCGATCACCAGCGCTGCCACCTCCGCCACTGCTTCTTTGCCGCGTGTGTGCATCGTGTTCGCCACCGTGGAACCGCTTCACTCGCCAGCAGCGCCTTCGCTCTCCCGCGCGCGCGCCCGACAACGGCAGCCCAGCTGCGCCACGTTGCAAGCATGCCTGAGGGAAGCATCAATTTGCCGTTGCATCAACCAGGACTGCGCGCCAGACTGCAAAAGCCGGCACGGCCGCTGGAGCGCGTCACCTCGCTGCTGTCCCGCCCGGCCGGTCAATTCGCCGTCGATTCATAGGCTACAATTCTCCAGGCACTTTCAACCGTTGCTGCTCACTTCGCCTATTTAAGCTTGCTCTGGCCATCTCCTTCAACCACACACACGCCAGAGCCACACAAGTCTCTAACCTTGTCATCCTCTTCGTCTTCTTCGGCGAGCTCGAGAAGAGGCTCACGGTGCCATGCCTCTACACTGCTTCCTCCTCGACCCCAGCTACTTCAATAAGCTCCTCTTACCTCCCTCATCATACTCGAGCATGTAATTGACTTCAAACCTCTCCAGTCGCCGGCAATTTCCTTTTCTCTCCAGCAGCTCCGACGAGCAATTAAACTCTAACCAGAGTGAATTAGCTCTCGATCCTGTGATCAATCTTGATTAGTGAACTTATCTAAGCATCTCTAAGCAACCAGAATCGAAGATTTTGCTAAAATCTGGAAAACCTCAACTTTGCACCATGCATGTAAGCTGGAGCTCGCTGTTAAGCTTCTCTGGTGTTTCCCCAGCCAATCTAACTTCACACCTAGCTTTCTTATGCCCCAGAAACAATCCTCAAGCAAGGAATTAAGTTTATTTGTCCTAGAACAGAAATGCCCAATTTTTGTGGCTTCTTCCCTAGCTCCGGTCGCCGGTTTTGTTCCCGGCCGTTTCAACCCTAACAACCTTGTCTAGTAGATGTGCCTCGACCCCATGAGTATTTTTGTCTTCTAGCTCGACACCTGGATCGGCCCAGATGAAGAGGTATCGCCATGCCAAAGTTTTGTCCAGAGACTGTTGAGAACAGTTCGGCCACCGTGTTCTTCGCCGGTTTTCATCACTTTCCGGCCATCTCCTGCCCTAGATCCTGTTGAGACATTTGTTCCTATTACAAATGCCTCACTACCAGACAAAGTGATGCATCATTTGGAGCCTTGAATCAAAAGATATGGCTAACCCTAGTTTCTGGCCATGTCAACCCTATGCCAGGCTGTGTCAGCCAGTGGCATTAGCCCTGTTCACCCACCTTTGGTCATGTAAAACATAAACTACCTTGTCAAATAGCTGCCTCACTACCTTGTGCACCATATGCTTGAATCAAAACCTACTTTGGCCACTGGAAACTGTTCAAACCATGTCAATGCCATTCTTGGGCACTGTCAGCCTATGTCAGCCAGTGGCATTGAGCCTTTTCACCCACTTCTAGCCATGAAGTTTGGAAATAACTTTGTCCCTTAGACTCCTGACGTTGTGATCTACACTTTTCCCTACTGTCACAACTTGAGTTGAGCCCTCTATCACCCATTGACCTCATGTCGATGCCTTGAACCGAATGCCATCCTAAAGACATTCGCTGTTTTTGGGCGAACCAGTCACAACCTTGATATTACCCTGATATTTTGGAACCTTGTAAACCTTAACAACTAATCTTAACCCTGGTTTCCATAGGTTAACTCAAATTGCTTTCAAATCTTGTATCACCAGAGTATTTCTCCTTGCATCATTGCATGTAGTGGATTAGTAAGAGTAGAATTGATTGTAATGTCTGTTTGCTTGTTTGATCTTGTCCAGAGCAAGAGCCCGAGGTTGAAGACCTTGTCACTGGACCGTCATCAACTGCTGATACTTACGACGCGGAAGGCAAGTCATACTTTGATCATATTGAAACCCATATTTTATGAATTGCTATGCTATTCCATGAGTAAATATCTCATTAATATTGCATGTGTTGAGATCAATGATATTATGGCAGTGATAGATTGAATACTTGAGGAATGTGAACTTGTTAAGATAGCAAGCCATGAACTAATAAAAGTATAAACTTATACATCTATATTCATGAAATAGAACCCCTAGCCGTGACCAGTATTTTGGTATGGAATGGTGGTAGCACTGGAGGTGCTTGGCTGCACTGATGTGCAGGCACTGAAGGTGCATGGTTCGTGGTATGATCTGGTCACTGGCATATAAGGACTAGAATCTTGTATTGTGCGTCTAGTGGCATGAAAAACGTACCAACCACTTACTTGGTATGGGACAGGCGCAATCTAGTAGCTTTCTTGGTATTAGCAGTTCCCTGCATGGCTTGTCGATCCGGTTTCTCACGTGGAAACTGGTGGGACGCAGTTCGTCCATGAGTGGTGTGAGATCAGAAAAATTATGAGAGGATAAGGTTGTCGACGATTCGGACTCGGAGTCCTCAGCCAAACTTATGCAGAATTTGTAATTGTGAGACCTTTCAAGATGACCCTTCGGGAAGGTATGCTGAACAATAGTGAACAAGAGCACAGAGAGTTTAGACAGGTTCGGGCCCTCGATGGTGGGAGTAAAAGCCCTACGTCCTGTTGAGATTTCACTAAGTGTGGTAAAAGGTTTACAAATGGAGGGAAAAGTCCTCACAGGCGAGGATTTTCCCTGTAAGAGTGTACAAGGATAAGCCAAAGAAGGCTTACTAAAATGCTATATGAGGTGTGCCGTAGACTTGGCTAACTTGGATGATTTTGGGTTTCTTGATCTTCCGATCTCTCGGTTGATGTTTCGGATGATCCCCCTCCTGATTGATGCTCCATGCCATCCTTTTGTACTGTTTGAAAGGGTGCCATGTAGAGGAAACTGCATCAAACGGTTGCACGGACGGTTGGATGCGGTTTTTTGGAACTGCTCTTAACCTCCACGCAGGTTAAACACGTGTTATTCACGGATAACTGTATGTGTTAACCTTCTGACGGTTGATTCTCCACGTGTAGGAATCTTCGGGATACTTAGAATATCCTGTTGTATGGGCAACCGAATAAATAGATCTCAAGTATCTTGATCGGTAGATGTTCTGACCGCGGGATATTAGCTGACCGCGCAGTATCCCGAATGTGTAGTTCGCGTACAGCCTACGAACTTCTGACCGTGCAAGGCTTACGGTCTGACCGCGTAAAGCTGCGACCTGATCGCGTAAAGCTTGCGACCTCATGGTGATGCCCCTCAGAATAGCTTGAATTCGCATCACCAGATACATGTCTGGTTCGAACCTGTCTTGAACCAAAAGTTTATTAGAAGTGACCCGGGTGTCAATCCTCGTCAGCTAGCCCCCAAATTCGAAGAAAACGGAGAGACGTGTTTATTTCGAATTTTTAAAAAACCGTGCATTGGATTTTTAACCCGGCCCTTTAACTTCTCCACTTAGTGGCGCACTAAGTGAAAACGGTTGGTTTTTCAAGACGGGTTCTGACATTACGTGACGGGCAATGATAGCGCCGTAGAATTGTTTTTATCTCGAGGTAAAATTGTAAATGTCTTAACAAAACCCGAGGTGTCTGGGAGGCGAACCGTCGCCCTGGTGGCTATAAATACCAGACCCCTGGACATGTAAAGATCTACAATTTCCCTCTCACGTCTAAGTCTTTTTCTTGTTATCCTGCCTCCTTCCTTTTCACATACCCCTCCCAATGGCAGATCATGAAATCATCGAGATTGAGAGCGATGAAGGGGAAATTGTCGAACAAGGGTCTCAAACGAATGAAGTCCTGTCTCCCTTAAGGAAGAAACCCAAGGTTGACGAAGGATCTTCCAGTGGAACAAAGGTGAAGAACGTAGCGAGTTTCTTTCTTCCTTCAGTTCCTTTGACCCTCCCCGTTCATGCCTCTCGGCAAGTTAGGCCTTTATCCTTAGGAAAAGATCCCTTCACATCCAACTCTCCCATCCTTTTGGGTGATCAACATCCTGGTCGGCAAGCGGTGACTATCTCTCGATCAGATGATTGCCGTATTGGGTTGGCGAAGCAATCTTCTTCTGGGAAGGTTGCTCTTCCACCATATGATGATCTTCCTCCCAAGATGGGTGTATCAACGGGTTATGCACTGGGACAGGTAACAATTCTTCTCCCTTTTTGCTGATAATTTTAGTTAGTATGACTAACTTTTGCAAAATGCAGGAGGTAGGAGGCCCCAGCGATCAGCCTTCTGCTGCTCCATCTCTTCCTTCCGGACAGACCCTTCTGGAAGAGAAGAATACCCTGGAGAAGAAGACCGAGGAGATGGCCTCGAAGATTCTGCGTTTAGCAGAATGTTTTGATCGATCCCGAGAAGAGGCGTACCATTTCCGTCGAGAGAGGGACTTCGCTCAAAGACAGTGAGAACTCTCTGACTTGATTAGGGACAATAGTGCGTCTGTTGTTAGGGACGATATGGATAGACTTAGGGTAGTTGCTAGTTCCCTGGGGGTTGTCAGTGTAGATCCTACTGACAACAACATGTCCCTTGGGGAACTTTGTAAACTTCTTTCAGAGCAAGTCGATGTTTTGATCGACTGCATCCCTTTTGTATGTAAAGAATGTAAGAAATAAATGTTCTTTATTTCTCATGAAATGTTCTCCACATCTTCTGTGCGAAAATATAGCCATGAACTTTACGTTCGCGACAATTCATACACAGGAAATTTTAGTTCTGCGATCAAAATCACTTTTAAGAAAAAAGCACCGCGACCTGCCCTGATTCCGCGATCAGTTTCAAAGCCGCGGTCAGAACTAAGGTTCGACCAGAGTTGGGACTCGGTCAGGATGTCACTTCGATTAGAATCGAAGTTTTAGCCTAAAACACGATTTCGATAAAACCATAACCCAATTAGAAACACTCCAGTACGTTAAAAATTGGGTTACATGATTTTTTCGAATAAAATGTTCAAAGTATAAAAAGGAAAAACGTCCTCTGAAAAGTACTGAAAATTTTTCAGTCCTTTTACGCTTTCAGTTTCCAAAACAAAGAAGTCTTTTTGTTTCAGATCCGACGCCTGAGTACTTTATCGGGTCCATCAGAGACAGTATCCATTATGAGAAATGAATAAAGCATTCAATGGAACGTTTGAAATGAGCCGTTTACTCATTAATGCGTCGCCTTGGGTCTATAAAAAGAGCAGATGTCTTCTCAAAGAAGCCACACAGCTAAAAACCCTCATTATTCCCGCCGCTCAAAACCCTCATTTTCTTCAGCCTTCATCTTCCCCAAATCGCCAGCTTCCCCTTTGATTCTACACCAAAGATGGCATCCTGGAGCAGATCCATTCACCATTCTGAGGAGAGCCTGATGGCGTTAGAGAAGGAGGAGATCCTTTCTCCGCGGCTGCTCATTAACTGGCGACCTGCGGAGAAGGACCAAGAAACCCCAACTGTCCAAGAAGGCGAGTTGGTGGTTTTTGAGGAGTATTTGCGTTGCGGGTTCCGATTCCCTGAGAGTCGGTTCCTTAAGGATGTCCTTGAACATTACGGGTGGGAACTGATCAACCTCCACCCCAATGCGATGCTGATCCTTGCAGTATTCCAGCACCTTTGTGAAGCCTTCGTCGGAATATATCCCAGCGTGGATCTTTTCCGACGATTTTACTTTTTGGCGTGGTCGAAGAGTACCAACGCCGCCGGATGCATCTACTTCCGGCTGAGGGAAAAAAAGGAGTATCCCTCCCCACCCCTACGAGATTCTGTGCATGGGTGGCACCAAAGGTGGTTTTACTGCTCTCCACCATCCGAAAGTAGTTTATGGTTTGAAAACTCGCGACCAGAGAAGTCGAGCGAGTTAGACATTCCCCCGGAGATGAACTCGGAGCTTTCGAAGCATGCCGAGGTGATTCTTCACTTGGTCAATGAAGGATTGACGGCTCGAGATATCATTCGAGACTTCGTGAAGAACCGGGTGAGTCCTCTGCGTGAAAGGGCTCATCCGGCGTGGGAGATTAGGTCCATGGGTGATAGCACCCTGGACTACAGTCAAGGTATTTATTTCTTTGGTGCTGAACTTTCTCCTTTTTGAATTGTACAAATTCTGACTTGAGTTTGGGAACAGTCCTGCCTTCATCCGAGATTGAAAGGCGGACCAACTCCCTCCTTAGGACCTACAATTCCGATGTAGAGGGCCCTAAGGGATCACCTCGCCCGCAGAGCTTGATTCACGCTGGTGATGACCTCAGACAGGAGCGCCGAAAGGTAATTTCCTTGTCCAGCTTTGGCTCTGCAGGTCTTGTGTGTGTCCAGTGCTAATCCCTTGTAATGGACTGCGAACCAGCTCCTAGGGAAGTTTGCGGATGCGACGTTCCCAAGTGAAAATGTCGGCTCTCCGAAGAAGCCGACTGCGAAGAATGTGAAGAAGGTCTCTCAGAGACCCAGGACAAAGAGTCCTGCCCCTAAGAAGACCAAGCTGAACCCTGGGGAGGGGTCTTCACGAAGCATTCCTCGTCCCGCAAGAAAGACTGCGGTAAGATATCGCATTCCTGCTACTTTTTCAGGCGCGACATGGAATCACTTCTTCGTCGTACAGGGAGAGGGGAGCGAGGAGGAAGAGGATGACGTTCCTCTGATCCTTCGAATGAGGAAGATCGCAGATGTTCCATCCAGCGATGCCCCAAGCTGCCCCGTAGAGACCACTACTACCGAAGAGGTGGTCGTGGAAGATCCTGCGACCACCGAAAATCTTGTGGTCACGGGTGACCCTTCAATTCCTGAAGCCCCCGAGGTTTCAGGGTCAATTATTTCTGCTTCCCTGGTTGAAGGGACGACCAAGGTGAGGAATCTTTTTCGGCCGTTCCTTCTATGACTCTTTCTGCACATTTGTCAAGTTAATGTATATACAGGGAGGAGAGCTTCCCCCTGGGACCACTGGGGGTTCCAGGGAGGAAAATCCTCCTCCTCTGCGGACAGAGGAGGAGGTGGATGAACAAAGGCTAGCTATGATGGTTCCAGCAACTCTGAAATCGCCAAGGCCTTCAGATGCAGCCCCACCAGTTAGCCCGGTGGCTCAGGTAAAGATCTTTTTATGTGTTTTTACCTGTTCCCTAAGAATATGCCTATAACATGACATTTCCAGGGGGGTGCTGCCTTGTTTACCATAAGGAAGGCGAGAACCGGAGACGGCTCTCCTTCGCAAGGGGAATTTTCCCAGAAGTCCCAGGAACGAATGGGATTTCAAATAAGGTAAGAGCTCTTACTTGACAGTAATCTTAAATAAAAGTTGCCTGACCCATTCTTCCTGTTAGGCAAAAGAAGACAGCGCCTAACCCTTCAACCGCCACTGGGGAGGTTGAAACTAGGGCTGATGAGGGAGCCTCTAATGAAGAGCGCTCTGCTCCCGTGGTTCAGGAAGTCGTCCGGACCGCGGGAGGTGAAACAAGTATAGGGACCGGGTCACAACCAATGGCCTCTGGGGGTGGCGTCCGGCCGGCACTCCTGCCAACTATCCCTGTAGTGAGCACGTCGGAGGCTCTAGCGAGGATTCCCGCTGAACTGAATGATGCCGTTTTACAAAAGTTTATGAAGGTATAATAAGACTCTGCTTCCGTGCCTGAATTATACTATGGACACCTTTGACCTTCTTCTTTGGCACCACAGGGATTGTCCTGGCTAACAAGCCATTCGCGTGTTGTGATGGCTAGTAAAGAAGCCATTCAAAAAGAACGCGATAGCTTGCGCAGGTGAGTACCATTACCCTCTGGTTAACATGGGTACATCTTGGTTGTGACTGCCTTGATTTTGTTGCAGAGAGGTTGCATTCTTGAAGAATGAGGTGGCCGGTTCAGTCTCAATGCTTAAGAAACAAGAAACTGAACTCAACAGACTTCGATCAGAGAATGCTGGTAAGCCGATTCCTGACTAGGAAGACTTGAATCCATAATATGCGAATAATCTTCTCTCTCTGTACAACGCAAGCAGGTCGAATTACGCAGCTCAGTCGAGACAAGGAGATTCTTGAATCCTCGATTCGCCACACCGATCGGGCAATCAAAGAACTGAGCCTCCGGATCTTCGAAAAACTAAAGGCCGTGGCTGATCTTTTGAAGACCGATGTGGTAGAACTGAGGCAAGACAACCTCAGTATAAATGACTGGACATCGCTGCTTACTGCCCAGGCGGATTCACTGCTTGAGTATCTCCCTGGAGATACACGGCGACGCGAAGAGGCGATCAGAACCAGGGTTCGATCAGCCGCAGCAGCCGTACTCAGCCGGGTTCGACTTCACCATGGCCCAGATGCAGATCTGAATGCATTGGTGGGTCCGGTTGAGGTCGAGAGTGAAGAGCTGCTCGATGCAGTCATAGAGGAAGTCCAGCCCCTAGTAGATAGACTCCTGACTGAGCTGGGGATCGAATGATCCTTATTTTTGTAACCAAACAATTGTAATTACAATGCAATGTATGTAAAACTATTTTTTTTTTCAAAAGAAAGTGCATATTCACATCATAAGTTTCATACTATAAGTATATTCCTCTAGCCCCCGCCTCTGTTTTGTGAATACTGGAGTCTTAGTATTTTAAGCAGAGGGGAAAACATAAGTATGATGACCAGGGATATGCGCTTCAAGCCGATGGTCAAGATTAAAGTAACATTTTAACCTTATTGCAAACTGGTAGCCACCCAGATGACCGAAGACTAGCCAGATAGTCCCGTGTGCGTTGAGAAACGGCTTATTTAGGAGCGACTTATCTGGAAGTGATCATAAGATCGACCAGCGAATCCGGTTAAAAAATGCTGTAGTAACCTAACCGCCGGCGATCAGCCCCAGGTCGAATTTGTATAATTTGGGCTTAAAAAAACACTCATTGTATGAAAACAAGACATGCTTTTTATGAAAAGATGCTAATTGAACAGGGAAAAAGTGATTGGAATACTTACACGTAAAACTTGCGAAGTTGACCGATGTTCCAAGTATTGGACAAAATCCGACCATCCTCCATGGCTAACCGCGCAGATCCTGGCCGCGGCACTGAGACAACAGTGTATGGCCCTTCCCACTTTGGGGAGAATTTATTGCGGTTAGATTGGTCTTGAATTTTTCGTAAAACCAAGTCGCCAATGGTGAGATCACGTGGTCGCACCTTTTTACTGTGATACTTGCGTAGAGCCTGCAAGTATACCGCGGACTTGATCAGGGCGCGATCACGCCGTTCTTCCAGGAGGATGAGATCTTGCGATCGCTGTTCGGATTGATTGACCTGTTCGAATTGATTCGTGCGAACAGATCCAATACTACCTTCCATAGGCAACACAGCCTCGGCCCCATAGACCAAATGGAAGGGTGTCTCACCGGTGGCTCGACTAGAGGTAGTCCGTAGTGCCCATAGAACAGTATAGAGCTCGTCTGCCCAAGCCCCCGAGCGGGTCTTGAGGCGATCAAAAACACGTTTTTTGATGCCTTGCAATACTTGCCCATTGGCCCGTTCTACGGCACCATTGCTTTGTGGATGTGCCACGGAAGCAAAGCACACCTTGGTCCCAATCTGATCGCAGTAGTCTAGGAAGAGACCGCTAGCGAACTGAGAACCGTTGTCTGTGATGAGACGGTTTGGAACACCAAATCGTGCCACAATGTTCTTGTGAAAGAACTTTTGTGCGGCTGATGCAGTAATATTTCGTACTGGTTCGGCCTCAATCCACTTTGTGAACGTGTCAATGGCTACGAATAGAAACTTGTACCCATTGACCGCTTGTGGCATAGGACCGACGATGTCCATTCCCTAGATCGCGAAGGGCCATGCGAGAGGAATAGTTTGCAATGCATAAGCAGGTTGATGAACCTGTCTTGCATGAAACTGACACTGTGGACACATCTTGACCATAAACTTGGCAACATCGAGTGCCGAAGGCCAGTAGAATCCCTGTCGAAAAACTTTTCCGACCAGTGTTCGGTATGACGCGTGTGCACCGCATACACCGTCATGTATTTCTTTCAAGAGGGATTTTCCTTCCTCCTGAGATATGCAGCGCATGAATACTCCTTGAGTACCCTTTCTGTACATAACCCCATCTATGAGTTTGTACAGACGCGCCTTTCGAATTAATCGATCGCTTTTGGTTTCGTCCTCGGGTAGGGTCCCATGTTCAAGATAGACCCTCAATGGATGAGTCCAATCTTGTTCCTGACCGAGGTTGGCAACGAAGGCTATTGCTGGATCATCCTCGACCGAAGTCATGATCGAAGGATGGTCCAAGTGTTCAATGAACACTCCTGCCGGAGCGGATGAGCGTGAGGATCCAATTTTGGATAATTGGTCTACGAGAATATTGTCCTTTCGCGGGACGTATTGGACTTCGAAGTGACTGAAGTGTTTTTCCAATCTCCTCACTTCCCCCAGGTAATGAGCCATTGTCTCATCGGAGGTGCTGTACTCCTTGTTTACCTGGTTTACGACTAGCTGTGAGTCCCCCCTCACCACTAATCGACGGACTCCGAGGAATTTTGCTGCCCGGAGCCCTGCAAGAAGACCTTCATACTCTGCTGCATTGTTGGTGGCAACAAAGTGTAGTTGAAGGACATACTTAAGCTGTTCGCCCTGAGGCGTAACTAAGACCACTCCAGCCCCTGAGTGTTGAAAACTACGGGAGCCGACAAAGTACATTGTCCAATAATCAGGGTACTCCAGTTCCTTTGCCAACTGCACGGGTGGCTCAGGGTTGGTCCATTCGACCACAAAGTCGGCCAAAACCTGAGACTTAACCGCCGTGCGAGGGGTGAAATGGATCTCGAAGGCACCGAATTCGACCGCCCATTTGGCGATTCGACCAGATTTTTCTGGATTTCGGACAATATCCCCTAAAGGAAAAGAGGAGGGTACTGTGATCTTGTGTGCTTGAAAGTAATGTCGTAGCTTACGGGAAGCCATCAGTAGCGCGTAAAGTATCTTCTGGACCTCAGGGTAGCGCTCCTTAGGACCATGAAGTACTTCGCTCACATAGTAGACGGGTCTGTGTACTCCTTCCCTTTCCGCGATCAGAACTGCGCTGACCGCGTGTGGGGTGGCCGCCAAATACAAAAGTAATGGTTCTTCCTTTTCAGGAGACACCAATACTGGCGGACTGGAAAGATATGTTTTTACCTCCCGAAACGCTTTTTCGGCCTCGTTGGACCACGTGAAGTTATGATGTTTCCGCAAGGCTTTAAAGAAAGGTAGTCCCCTTTCGCCTAATCGCGATATAAAGCGACTTAAAGCCGCCATGCGACCAGCCAGGCGTTGAACATCCTTCATGGTCGAGGGCGACCTCATTTGTTCAATAGCTCTGATTTTCTCAGGATTAACCTCAATGCCCCTGGAACATACAAGGAAAGCAAGAAGCTTCCCTGAAGAAACCCCGAAAGAACATTTCTCTGGGTTCAATTTTATTCCAAAGCGATTCAAGTTACAGAAGGTTTCAGCAAGATCGTCCAAATGAGATAATCTTTTGGTGCTCTTTACAACCAAGTCGTCTACATATGCTTCGAGATTACGCCCTATCTGGGAAAGAAAGGTCTTTTGCATCAAGCGCTGGTACGTGGAACCAGCGTTCTTGAGACTGAACGGCATTCTGATGTAGCAGTATGTGCCGAACGGGGTGATGAAGGCAGTTTTCTCTTCATCGTCTTCTGCCATGCTAATTTGATGATATCCTGAGTAGGCATCCAGAAAACTCATCAGTTCGCAACCCGCAGTGGAGTCAACCAGCTGGTCGATGCGGGGAAGGGGAAAGTCATCCTCCGACAGGCACTGTTGAGGCTAGTATAGTCGACGCACATGCGCCACTTGCCATTTGACTTGCGGACCATGACCGGATTGGCGAGCCAGTCCGGGTGATTCACTTCGCGGATAAACCCGGCTTGTAAGAGTTTGTCTAACTCTTCTCGGATGGCTTCCTGTCGGTCGGTGGCAAAACGCCTGAGCTTTTGCTTTATTGGTCGTTGTCCAGGTCGAATTGCTAACCTATGCTCAATTACTTCCCTTGGGACACCGGGCATGTCGGACGGTTTCCACGCAAACACGTCTGCGTTAGCCCAGAGGAAAGCAACGAGGTCGAGTTCCTATTTGTCATCCAGGGCTGACCCAACCCGAATTGTCTTGGATGGGTCATCTGGGTACAAAGGAACTTGTTTGAGTTTCTCATCTGGTCGAGGAGCAGCCCTGATCGCATCGGTGGCGACGGTGGCGACCTGAGCGTCCCGGAGGGGAAGTTGATCGACCATCTCCAAAGATAGCCGGTCGCACGTGAGCGCCACGTTGCGACTTCCTCGGACCGAAATGACACCTTTGGGGCCAGGCAATTTCCCGCACTGATAAGCATAGTGCGTTGCCATCATGAACTTAGCAAGAGTCGGCCTGCCAAAGATTGCATTATAAGCTGAATCACAATCGATTACATCGAAAGTAACCAATTCTGTTCGGAAGTTATCTGGTTCTTCCAGAGTGACCGGGAGGACCACTTGTCCCAATGGCATCATGGAGGGGCCTGGGATTATCCCATAAAACGGATGGATTATGGGCTTGATCTTCGAACGAGGAATTTGCATCTCGTCGAGTGTCTTGACCAATAAAAGATCAAGGGAACTTCCCCCATCAATCAGGACCCTTTCGACTCTCGCGTTACTGATGATTGGGGTAATAACCAGAGGTAGCCTCAATGGTCGAGTTAGCCCCACAGGACAGTCAGCGCGATCGAACGTCAAAGGCATATCCGACCAACGGGGATATTGAGGTTCGCCAAGGGATGTCTCCGTTTGGTTAACCTCTCGGCAAAAGGTTTTAAACTGCCTTTTGGAAACGAAAGAGGATGAACCTCCGAAAATGACATTAACATGATTTTGAGGTACCTGGTAAGCCATTTCTTCGTCTCCGTCGACGTCTCTAACCCCGCATGCCTGCTCTTTAGGCGGTAAGGTTGGCATTGGCCCAGCTCCTTGGTAGAAATCATCCAGCTGTTTCAACCAACTCCTGCAGTTTTTGAGGTCGTGGCCTGCGGAGTTGTGGAGTGGACACCACCTCTTGCCCTCCTGCGGATTAGTTGATTTTTCTGGCTGGTCGGAATCCCGGCCGCCAGAAGCAGTTTTACTTTTAAAAGAAGACTTATTACCTTTGGTCGAAGGTGGTTTCTCCGCGACTGCGACCTCACGGTACTGTCCAGAGCGGTTCCTCTTCGACTTTTTTGACTTCCCACCCGGTGAAGACTCCGGCTTTTTGCTTGAATCTTCTTTCTTGGCGTCCTTGACGCCTGGTTGGGGCTGTAGGTCCCCCTTATCAACCATTCGGTTCCATTCGACTACCTCGGCTGCATCGGAGTATCGATCAGCCATATCGAACAGATCGGCCACTGATCGAGGAGGGTGGATAAGCAAGTCTTCAGTGAATCTCCGGTATCGAACGGCATGCTTAAATGCCCTGATTACGGAGCCATCAGATATGTTCGGGATGGTATTTCTTACCCCGACAAACCTCTTGACAAACTGCCGAAGCGTTTCGGTCGAAGTTTGCCGCAGTCTATGCAAGTCGTCCTCCTTACCCGGCTTTTGGTAACAGTTTTGGAAATTGCTGAGGATGGCATCGCATAGCATTTCCCAATTATAGATAGAACCCTTAGGCTGATTGAACAACCAAGTTCTAGCCGGTCCTGCGAGGACTATTGGCAGGTAGTTGGCCATGACCTTGTCATCGCCTCCTGCTGCTTGGATGGCAGTAATATAGATCTGAAGGAGCTCAGATGGGTTTTGAGTTCCATCAAACCTCTCAATGGCCCCTGGTCGAAACTTATCGGGCCAAACGACTGCTCGTAGGCCAGGCGAGAAAGCTTTGCAACCAACGTAAGGACCGTGAACCGTCCTGCGACTTTCGGTCGAGTTTCGAGCAAACTCACTTAATGGCGAGGTTACTCGGGGTCCCAAACGAGAGTGAACGGGAACTCGATCCCTACTACGAGAGTCCTGCATTCGCCGATATTTGTCCTGTCGGGACGGTAGAGGTGGCGGGTAACTCCGTCGGCCAGAGCCAAAATGAGGACCATCTCGTTCACGGGAATGTGTCACTGAGCGGGAAGAGGCTGTTGGGGTCGCCTCGGATGCGACCTCGTCCAGTCTTTCCGCCAGGATCCTGAAAAAGGCCGGTCTCTGCGCATCCGTGACCGTAGGAGGAAAATTACGCATGACCTTCGCGATAGATCGCAGTCTACCATGGGTACTTCTCCTAGGGGCACCAGGTGTTATTGTTTCTTCGTCCACTGGGAAATGCTCTGGTGGTAAGGAAGGAGTCTGGTCACGTCTACGACCACGCGACCGTCGAGAAGAACTCGGGGCAGCATCGTAACGAGCCTGCGCATCTTGAAGAGCCTCTAGGGCAGTTCTGCGTAGTTCGTTGTTCTGTTGCTTGAGATATTGCTCCTCCTTCTGTTTGCGATCTTGTTCTTCCCTGGCAGCCTGTTGATCGGGAGTTTCCTCCGACAACGCAGCAAACTGCCTAGGGAGAGAGGTCGCCGATGGGGAGAACATCTCGGTTTGTTCCGAGTCAGACTCGAAATCAAAGAGACGGTGGAGGTTATCAGGGTCGAACCTTCCTGGGCTAACTTCAGGGTCACCATCATATTTTCCCTCAGCGGGATCGTATGACGGGCCGGATTCATCACCTAGCACATTAAGAACCTCTGCCGGTTCTGACCTTGTGCCAGTTACCTCCTGGTCGATTAACATGACTTGGGGAGATGATTCAACTTGTGGAAGATTCTGGCCTTCGACCTCTTCCATCGGAACAGGATCGCTTGGAGAAGGCATGGGTATATGGGCATAATCCTCAAGATCGAAATCGTTCTCGGAATCATATGCTCCAGCCATGTTTCGGCGAACCTCCGAATTTCAATTAGGACGCCTTGAGAAAGGCCCCACGGTGGGCGCCATGTAACACCCTAGTTTTGGGGGTGAAAAGTTTTGCATAAAAACCCTGCATGCATGTATCTCTGTAGTAGTAGCCAGATCAGCTGAACTCTAATCTCTCCCAAACCCTAAAAATCTCCAAATCTATTCTCTAGATCCAGATCAAGATCTGACCATCCAGATTTAACCTATCAGTTACCCTGAAGATAAAAGTCTTCAGGAGCCAGATCAAATTCTGACCCTAACTCCCAGTACCTAAGCCTCCCTCTGTTTTCGAAAACAGGAAAATTCATATTTACCCTAAGTACCCCAGTTTCCAGATAATTGAGTTATCTTGATTTAACCTTATCCAGACTCAAGTAACCCCTGGAATATGTTCCTAGGTTCATCCTCAACTCACTTCAAAAAGTTGGGAGCCAGATTGATTCATCTAAACACTTTTCGCAGTTTAGTCCAAATTTTACTGCAAATAAGTCCTTTTCTGTTTACCTGGAAGCCTGAAAAGGCTAAAATCTGCAAATCAATTCCAACTCCAGAATTTCTTCAGGAAACACCTTCCAAATACTATTTGTTACAGATCTCTCTTTTGATCAGACTTCAAAATCTCTCTCCAATCACCAGAATTCGAAATCGACAAAATCCAGATTTATTTTACCCTAATTTTACCCTATTTTCGAAAATAGGTGAAATCCCTCAAAACTTATCAAATTTTCTCTAAATTTGAGTTGGATGAGTACTAATAAAAATGTTATACTCAGCCATGAAATCAATCCTCAAATTAACCATCTCTAAGACAGAAATTGCAAATCAATCCAGATTTCAAATAAGAATCCTTGCAATTTGGTCCCTGGTTCGACCAGGCTACTGTGCACGACCAGGGCGTTTATTCGACCACGAGCGCCGGATTTGGTCATCGCCGTTGCCGCTGCCGTGGCTTCGTCGCCGGCGGTCTCCAGCGTTGCCACCCCAGCCACTGTGTCCCTGCCGCGTGTGCGCATCGTGTTCGCCACCGTGGAACCACCTCGCCGCCAGCAGCGCCTTCGCTCTCCCGCGCGCGCGCCCGACAACGGCAGCACAATTGCGCCACGTCGCAAGCATGCCTTGAGGAGGCATCACTTCGCCTTCACCTCCACCAGAGCAGCAGCACAGCCGACACGACCGGTGAAGACGTCGCTTCGCCACCTGTCATCGCCGCCGGTCACTTCCCAGTCAATTCAAGCCGGCTTCAACTCCCCGTGCAATTGTAGACGTTGGGAGCCCCCGCAGCCTCGCCTATTTAAACCCCCTGGACTAAGCAACCATCTTACACCCCTTCGCACCAGCAATCTGTAAAACTCGCCGTCTTCTTCGTCTTCTTCGGCGAGCTCGAGAAGAGGCTCACGGTGCCAGGCCAATCCACTGCACCGAGCTCCAAATTGAAGCTACCAGTAGGTAACCCTCATCCACTTACCTGTGTAGTAGCAGCCAATTGAACTCTATCGCACCACCTCGCCGGGAATTGCTGTTTTTTCCCGACAACTCCGGCGAGCAATTAAACCCCAATTAAACCGAATTAGCTCTCGAGCCTGTGATCAAACATGATCAGTGGACTGTTTAGAACTCATCTAAGCAACCAGAATCACCAATTTCGCTAAAATATGAAAAACCCCAAGTTTACACCTTGCATGCACACTGGAACTCGCCGTTAAGCTTCTGTGGTGATTTTCCAGTTAAATTGACTTCACACCTAGCTCTGTTATGCCCCAGAGACCATCCTCAAGCAAGGATTCGAGTTCGTTTGCCCTAGAACAGAAATGCCCAATTTTGGTGTCTTCTTCCCTAGCTCCGGTCGCCGGATTTCGTTCCCGGCCGTTTCAACCCCAGCCACCTTGTCTAGTAGTTGTGCCTCGACCCCAGGAGTATTTTTGCCTTCTAGCTCGACACCTGGATCGGCCCAGATGAAGAAGTATCGCCATGCCAAAGTTTTGTCCAGGAACTGTTGAGAACAGCTCGGCCACCGTGTTCTTCGCCGGATTTCATCACTTTCCGGCCATCTCCTACCCTAGGTCCTGTTGAGACTTTTGTTCCTGTTACAAATGCCTAACCACCAGACAAAGTGGTGCATCATTTGGAGCCCTGAGTCAAAAGATATGGCTAACCCTAGTTTCTGGCCATGTCAAGACTGTGCCAGGCTGTGTCAGCCAGTGGCATTAGCCCTGTTCACCCACCTCTGGCCATGAAAAACAGAAATTATTTTGTCAAATGGCTGCCTCACTACCTTGTGCACCATATGCTTGAATCAAAACCTACTTTGGCCACTGGAAACTGTTCAAACCATGTCAATGCCATTCTAGAGCACTGTCAGCCTGTGTCAGCCAGTGGCATTGAGCCTTTTCACCCACTTCCAGCCATGAAACTTGAAAATAACTTTGTCCCTTAGACTCCTGATGTTGTGATCTACACTTTTCTCTACTGTCACAACTTG
This sequence comes from Pharus latifolius, assembly GCA_019359835.1. Classification (NCBI taxonomy): domain Eukaryota; kingdom Viridiplantae; phylum Streptophyta; class Magnoliopsida; order Poales; family Poaceae; genus Pharus; species Pharus latifolius. Next base: position 35,053,922 of record CM033330.1, on the reverse strand, counting down.
AGTTGAGCCCTCTATCACCCATCAACCTTATGTCGATGCCTTGAACCGAATGCCAACCTAAAGACATTCGCTGTTTTTGGGCGAACCAGTCACCACCTTGATATTACCCTGATATTTTGGAACTTTGTAAACCTTAACAGCTAATTTTAACCCTGGTTTCCATAGTTAAACTCAAATCGCTTTCAAAACCTTGTATCACCAGAGTATTTTCTCCTTGCATCTTTGCATGTAGTGGATTAGTAAGAATAGGATTGATTGTAATGCCTGTTTGCTTGTTTGATCTTGTTCAGAGCAAGAGTCCAGGGTTGAAGATCTTGTCGCTGAACCATCATCAACTGCTGATACTTACGACGTGGAAGGCAAGTCATACTTTGATCATATTGAAACCCATATTTTATGAATTGCTATGCTATTCCATGAATAGATATCTCATTAATATTGCATGTGTTGAGATCAATGATATTATGGCAATGGTAGATTGAATACTTGAGAAATGTGAACTTGATAAGATAGTAAGCCACGAACTAATAAAAGTTTAAACATGTATATTTATATTCATAAAATAGAACCCCTAGCCGTGACCAGTATTTTGGTATGGAATGGTGGTAGCACTGGAGGTGCTTGGCTGCACTGAATGTGTAGGCACTGAAGGTGCATGGTTTGTGGTATGATCTGGTCACTGGCATGTAAGGACTAGAACCTTGTGTTATGCGTCTAGTGGCATGAAAAACGTACCAACCACTTACCTGGTATGGGACAGGCGCAACCTAGTAGCTTTCTTAGTATTATCAGTTCCCTGCATGGCTTGTCGATCCGGTTTCTCGCGTGGAAACTGGTGGGACGCAGTTCGTCCATGAGTGATGTGAGATCAGAAAAATTATGAGAGGATAAGGTGTAAAGAAGGAAGACGCCCTACGCCAGATTAAGTCGTGCGCGACTGTAATCAAAAGAGGTTATGTGTCCTGCGGGAACATAGACCCAGGCTAGGAAGTAAGGCAGTGGGGAGGACCCACAACGGTACTTGGGACGGTATTGTCCATTTACCGGGCAGGGATACTGTTAATACTAGACTGCAAAAACGTTGTGTGATCTCGGCCTTGTCACATGCGTTTAAGTCGCATGGAGTTGGCCCGACTTGGAAGTCGAGTGAAAAAGTGGATTTAAAAAGAGGTACATCTCTGCAGAGTTTAAAAATGTATTCGAATACTTCGTGCTCCCGAGTTTTAGGAGTATGCCGCGGTGGATTAAATCCATGAGGTGTGACGCAAGTATTGTTTTATAAACTAAAATTTGTTAGTTCAAGATTACCCAAGTGGCATGTGTTGTCACGATAAGGGGCGTTGCCGTGGGCTGTCATGTGTTGACGTGTCGCGGTAATACCATAATCTAGCGAACATGTGATAACTAAGAGGCATGTGGATTTATGCCCTAAAGTATACGAAATACTGCTATGAGTATATGATTGAAAGACTCGAATAGGAGTAGTGTGATATGAGATTATATCGCCTTGGATATGGGATATATGTATCACCATCAATATGATTTATTTACTGCCATAGGTATGATCAGAAGTTGAGTAAGAATTGAGAAAGAAATGTATTTTGAGAAAAACCCTTCACTCTCTCCCCAATAGCATAGGCTCATGTCACTTATACTCTAACTATATCTATACCTTCCCTATGACTTGCTGAGTACGGAAGTACTCACCCTTGCAACAACTCCTCAATAGATGGAGCATTCTACGACCTTGGAGGATATCCTGAAGATGCTGCAGACCCAGGAGAAGATGAGCAGTTCCCTTCGGACCCCTGATGTGGTGCTGTCTTGCTGTCAACCTCTGTTTCCTGTGGATTGCTTTTGGGCCTAGCTTCCGCCGACTAGATGTGTTATTTTGTTAGACCCTTGTGCCTTGTAAGGCACTGTACCTCGTTTTGTACTAAGGCCTGATGGCCATACATTTATGACTACTGTATTATTTTGCTGCTTCAATCTATCCCTGTGATTGACTCATCCTGGGAAGTCAAGTGGTTTAAGGGACCAGCTGCACCGAGCTGGGCTCCTCACAAGTAATGTCACTGTCGTGGCAGACGTGACACGCCAGCTGTCGACGATTCAGACTCGGAGTCCTCAGCCGAACTTATGCAGAATTTGTAATTGTGAGACCTTTCAAGATGACCCTTCAGGAAGGTATGCTGAACCATAGTGAACAGGAGCACAGAGAGTTTAGACAGGTTCGGGCCCTCGATGGTGGGAGTAAAAGCCCTACGTCCTGTTGAGATTTCACTAAGTGTGGTAAAAGGTTTACAAATGGAGGGAAAAGTCCTCACAGGCGAGGATTTTCCCTGTAAGAGTGTACAAGGATAAGCCAAAGAAGGCTTACTAAAATGCTATATGAGGTGTGCCGTAGACTTGGCTAACTTGGATGATTTTGGGTTTCTTGATATTCCGATCTCTCGGTTTATGTTTCGGATGATCCCCCTCCTGATTGATGCTCCATGCCATCCTTTTGTACTGTTTGAAAGGGTGCCATGTAGAGGAAACTGCATCAAACGGTTGCACGGACGGTTGGATGCGGTTTTTTGGAACTGCTCTTAACCTCCACGCAGGTTAAACACGTGTTATTCACGGATAACTGTATGTGTTAACCTTCTGACGGTTGATTCTCCACGTGTAGGAATCTTCGGGATACTTAGAATATCCTGTTGTATGGGCAACCGAATAAATAGATCTCAAGTATCTTGATCGGTAGATGTTCTGACCGCGGGATATTAGCTGACCGCGCAATATCCCGAATGTGTAGTTCGCGTACAGCCTACGAACTTCTGACCGCGCAAGGCTTACGGTCTGACCGCGTAAAGCTGCGACCTGATCGCGTAAAGCTTGCGACCTCATGGTGATGCCCCTCAGAATAGCTTGAATTCGCATCACCAGATACATGTCTGGTTCGAACCTGTCTTGAACCAAAAGTTTATTAGAAGTGACCCGGGTGTCAATCCTCGTCGAAGGTGTAAAGAAGGAAGACGCCCTACGCCAGATTAAGTCGTGCGCGACTGTAATCAAAAGAGGTTATGTGTCCCGCGGGAACATAGACCCAGACTAGGAAGTAAGGCAGTGGGGAGGACCCACAACGGTACTTGGGACTGGATTGTCCATCTACCGGGCAGGGATACTGTTAATACTAGACTGCGAAAACATTGTGTGAACTCGGCCTTGTCACATGCGTATAAGTCGCATGGAGTTGGCCCGACTTGGAAGTCGAGTGAAAAGGTGGATTTAAAAAGAGGTACACCTCTGCAGAGTTTAAAAATGTATTCGAATACTTCATACTCCCGAGTTTTAGGAGTATGCAGCGGTGGATTAAATCCACGGGGTGTGACACAAGTATTGTTTTATAAACTAAAATTTGTTAGTTCAAGATTACCCAAGTGGCATGTGTTGTCACGATAAGGGGCGTTGCCGTTGGCTGTCATGTGTTGACGTGTCGCGGTAATACCATAATCTAGTAGACATGTGTTAGCTAAGAGGCATGTGGATTTTGCCTTAAGCATATGATAACTAAGAGGAATGTGGATTTTGCCTTAAGCATATGATAGCTAAGAGGCATGTGGTTTATGCCCTAAAGTATATGAAATACTGCTATGAGTATAAGATTGAAAGGCTTGAATAAAAGTAATGTAATATGAGGATATATCGCCTTGGATATGGGATATATGCATATTGACATCAGTATGATTTATTTACTGCCATGAGTATGATTGGAAGTTGAATAAGAAATGAGAAAGAAAGGTATTTTGAGAAACCCTTCACTCCTTCCCCAATAGCATAGGTTCATGTCATTTATACTATATGTATCTCTACCTTCCCTTTGACTTGCTGAGTACGTAAGTACTCACTCTTGCAACAACTCATCAATAGATGGAGCGTGCTACGACCTTGGAGGATATCCTGAAGATGCTGCGGACCCAGGAGATGATGGGCAGTTCCCTCCGGAGCCCTGATGTGGTGCTGTCTTGCTGTCAACCTCTGTTTCCTGTGGATTGCTTTTGGGCCTAGCTTCCGCCGATTAGATGTTTTATTTTGTTGTACCTTTGTGCCTTGTAAGGCACTGTACCCCGTGTTGTACTAAGGCCTGATGGCCATACAATTATGACTACTGTAATATTTTGCTGCTTCAATGTATTTCTGTGTTTGACTCATCCTGGGAAGTCAAGTGGTTTATGGGACCAGCTGCACCGAGCTGGGCTCCTCACAGGTGATGTCACAGTCGTGGCAGACACGACACATACCAATTTGTATCTCTTGATAATACTCTTCTATGGACTTATTACCTTGGTTCAAGCACTGCAAGTTATTCAATAAATCTCTAGCATAATATGAGGGTACAAATCTAGCTCGCATTACTTCTTTCAAAGCACTCCAAGTGGTAGGGCCATTATCTGTTTGTTTAATTTCATGCCACCAAAGTGATGCAAAGTTAGTAAATTCATTAGTGACATGTCTAATTCTATGTTTTTCCAGCACTTCAAAACATGAGAATTTTTTATCCGCTGTTAACTCCCATTCTAAATATTCATCTGGATTATAACGACCCGCAAAAGATGGCATGGTAAATTGAACTTTAGAACATGCGTCATTAACATTACCATTGTTACTTCCCATACCATAACGATTGTGGTGAAGACGATGACATAGCCATGCATCTCGTTCAGTAGCACGATCATCCAGAATGCCGACACTCTCTACACCTTCAACATCCTCTATGTCATTGGCGAGGGATGCTTCTTCATCTCCATGGGCAGCAAGGTTTCCCACCCTTCGACCTCCATTGGGAGGGCCAGGAGCCGTAGGTGGAGGTGGCTGCATCTCAAGGTGCCCCATTCTTGTGACGAGGTTGGCGATGCTCCGCTCGATTCGCTCCATCCTATGCTCATTGTCTTGAGCAAGCTTGGTGAGGTTGGTGTCGATTCCTCTCAACGCACTTTGATGATCCTCCACATACTTCATGAGCTCAATTCTTCTAACACACTCGTCTCCATCCGGATCTCCAGTCTCCGATCCTGTCATTGTTAGTAGAAGACAAGAGAAATCACAATGTATATATTCTTCCTATCAACTACTAGGTGGTGGACAAGGAGTAAAAGTCACTCTCGCTCAAGCTTCTTACCAAGCTCTTGCAAGTGTCTTACCAACTGTGACAGGCGAGGCAATCCGGTGGGCTGGTTCGTGACAACTTGTGATAGTGATGGAGCTCACAATTGCAAAGTAGATTTGTAACTGAGTTGGAGGAAAGTGGAGTTCGGAAGGCTAGGTATGAGTAGCAAGGATTAAACAATCAATTACTCTCAATATTGCATAGAATTGAATTTTTATTCGTATCTAGCACTTAGCCTAAGTTGCTGATCAATCAAGGATGGAGAATAGGCTAACAGAAGTATATGGCAGTGGATACAAGTGGTAGACACGAAAAAAAACTCAAAGATATGGAATATGGAACTTGGAAAACACGAGATCACACCAAATTTGGAAACTGCAGATTTCTGTCCGCATGACAGCACGTCGGTATTTTGGCCGTATCTTTTTATCATATGCCTCTTTTTCAATTATTCTTTTTTTCTCTGTTTTCTAACGGCATTTTCCGTAAATTTTCTTCTAGGTTAATTTTCTGAAAACTGACAGAAAAATTCGCACAAAATTCACAAGTGCGCACGGTTGCAGATATGAAAAACAGCAAACACCTTGGATTACGAAGTATATAACTTTTTACTCCCAGAATGGATGGACGTGAAAGTTTAAAGTAAGATGCATAATTGAGTTATGAATCTTCTCTCTTTGGTTTCAGTCAAAAAAGATCACGGAATCAAAAGTTATGTCATTTTTGGTGGCGATGGCAGGAAAGGGGTTTATCTGGCCGAGAATGGAAATTAGGGTTTGGGTTGTTGGATGGGTTATTGGCGTGGGATTTTTTTTAAAAGGATCAAAGCTATGACCAGCAACTAGAGAATGCTAGAACGGACATAAACTCAATTTAACAAACCAAAATTAACAGATCGAAAGGTACAAACGGGTTTGAACAGGGGAAAAACAAATATTTTTGTGAACCTTCTTTTGTTTTTGACTCTAGATGATGGAAAACAGCAACAAAACAAAGGGAAAAAGTGGTGATACCTAACGGACAACTGTGGCTCTGATACCAATTGATGGAACAGTGGCCCAATCTTCCGATAGGTTCTACTTTGCGGAACGGAGACGTTCGTGTTTCAAGGCTTCCAATCAGCGGGGATTGAGTCCTTGCAATCACTGCACCCACGCACCTGTCGTTATCAACTGTGCTCACGCCCAGATGACCTTACCACGAAGGTTAATTCCTACACGCAGTAGAAGAAATGAGCAAGAATGAGAAAGTACGCAATCTGAATTTTGGAATCAACAAATTGACGTTATCTTTCATTAAACTAGGTCCGGGGACACTACTCCGATGAACAATTATCTCTCACACAACGGGGGAACAACGTAGCAAATAACCTGTTGGGGTATTAAAAATACCCCGGCAGGTTTGATGGTGTGTTTGGAACTTGTACAACGACGCAAGCTGACTGTAAGACTGCTCACCTCCTGTCAAGCAAGCACAGAGATTGACAAAAGGGTTTATACAAGTTCGTGCCTCAGTAGAGGCCCTAGTCCTGTCGATGTGCTCCCGACACGAGTCGGCTAGGGGAACTCTCTCGCGGGGGGAGTTCCCCTAAGCACACCTTTTAGCTTTTGTGTATTGGATGCAAAAAAAAAAATTGTTCCTCCGTTACAAGAGGGGGTACAAGGGTATATATAAGTCGTGGTATTACGAATACCCCGACAGGTTTTGTGGAAGATCCTAGCAAAGAAGAGGATGCGAGCTGACCGTGCGACTGGTCCTCTCCCGTGGGACAAACACAGCAAGTGACACGAAGGTTTATACAGGTTCGGGCCTCAGTGGACGCCCTAGTCCTGTCGGCGTGCTCCCAACCGGAGTTGGCTAGGGGAGCTCTCTCGGGGGAGAGATGGCCCTGGAGCACACCTATTTGATTGTCTATTAGAGTAAAAAATGGATTGTCCTCCTCACATGAGGGGTTACAAGGGCTTATATAGGCCCAAAAGATGCAAAAAGACTAAACTACCCCGCCTACCACCGTTGGATTGAGGGGCAGCAGCGTCCTTCTTCCGGCTAGGAGCCTTGGATGCTTGACAGGTGTCCACCAGTTCCTGAGGTGCTTCTCGCGTGATCCTCATGTGATCCGGGACCGGAGACCCTTGTCTTCGGAAGAACAGCGGCACCCGGGACAAGCCACCTGGGGGCCTTGTCCCCGGGCAAAAGGCGCGCCTCTTACCTGGACTTGACCCCGTGGGGATTTCCCCCAACAGCGCGCCTCTTACCTGGACATGACCCCGTGGAGATTTCCCCCAACATCAGCCCCCTATGCCCTCCGGGAATGATGTTCGAGTCCCTGGGGGGAATCGTCCGTGTTACTGGGAACATCTCCTCTGGGATATATCTCTGGGACCGTGATGCTTTGATTCCCGCGCCAAGCGTTTATGGCGCACCGTCGTTCATTAAGGCCTCGTCTTGATGGGAGCGCGCCTTTCGGACATAATGGCGCTCGCGGTTCGAACTGGTGACGCCTCGTTTCTCACGCTCACCCCTTCGTTTCCCGCAAGCTGTTTGAATTGGCGGCACAGATGCACCACGAGGAGCCATGTGGCGCCCATCGGGGCCATGCTTCGGCCCTATAAATATGGGCTCGAGGGGCCCAGAGAAATCAGTCCAACCTTCAAGCGCAAAACTCCATCGTTGCTCTCAGCTCTCCCGATAGCCCTCCCCCGGAAGCTCACTCCCAGAAACTCGATGCCGGAAGTTTGGTCGCCGGAAACCCAAGCCTTTTTGTTTAGAGCCTAAGCCAAGACTGCTGAGGTGCCTCCGGAGGAAGTCACCGCGGACTTCCTCTGGGCCTCCGAGTTCACGTCCGGGGACCTGGAGTCCCTCGTGGACCAGAGGGTGGTCACGGATGGGGACGTCTGGATCCCCTCGAAGAAAGATGGTGCCCCCTGCCCTAGGCCCAGGGAAGTAGTGGTCTTCGAGGCTTTCCTCGAGGCCGGGCTCCGACTCCCGGTGCACCCGTTGCTCCGGGAGTTCCTTAAGGAGTATGGGGTGGCACTCAACCACCTGACACCGAACGCCTTCTTCTGGATGGGCCTCTTCATATGGCTGTTCGAGACAGCCACCGTACTGGAGCCGATGCTCCGGCTGTTCTGATACTTCTATAAACTGGCGGCGAGGAGCTCCCACCTGGTGAAGGGAGGGCCGAAGTCCCCATTCATCTCGGTGACGATCCAGCTACTGCCGTTCCGGGTAGCGGAGTATCTAGTGGCGGCCTCCCGGGACCACTGGGGGGACTGGGTGTGGAGGTGGTTCTACCTCTGGGTCCAGGAGGACGAGGTGATGTACTCACTCGATCCCCCCTCCTACAGCCGGTTGTCCGCCACCAAGCCTCCGGTGTGGACCGAGCAGGAGTTGAAGCTCCGCAACAAAGTGGTGGGCTCCCGGGCCGTCCGTTCGATGTGGGACACTGTCGAGGAGCTGACACTGCTAAAGATCTCCCCCTTCTCACATGGGAGGAGGGGAATCGGGATGTGTCCGGCCCAGCGGCCCCCGCAAAAGCCTGTGACCCGATGTAAGTTCCCGGCTACTTTGCTTGTTTCCTTCGTTAATTTTTCTAACTCTTACCTTTTGCAGTCCGGCCGTATCCGGCCACCCGAGAGAGGGCGGAGAACCTCCTCGGGAGGTATTACGCCGACGAGCACGAGCGGATCGTGCACGTCATCAGGGAGGGTCCTCCCCGGAACCTGGTGGCCGAGGCCTTCGGGCTGAGGCTACCGGTGAGGACACCTCTCCCCACCCCCGGTTCCCACAAGAGGGAGAAGGAGGTCGCCGGGGGTTCCGAGCCAAAATGAGCCAAGGCTCAGAAGGCCCCCAGTCCGTCCACGACACCGGGCTCTACGCCCATGAAGGCCCGGGACGCAACCCCCGGGTCAGGGCTCTCGCGGGCACCTCCCCAGCGCGAAGTGACACCACCTCTCCCAGAGAACTCTGGGGAGCGATGGAGGCATAGGAGCTCGCGCACGTCTCCGAGGCCTTCGGAGAGGCTCGGGGAAAGGAGGTGACTGGTGATGGGGGGCATCCGATTCGGCGGATTATGCTCCATCGCCGCCTTCGGTGATTTCTCTCCAAGCGGCCCCGGCACCGCCGGGGCTGGAGAGGCTGGAGGTTCGGTTCGCGGAGGCTTCGCCTTCGCTTGTCGAATGGCCAGTGGATGAGGGGGGGAGCCCCTCAGTCTACGAGGTCCCCCCCGGCAATGGAGGTCCCGGGGGCCCTACGGCTTGGAAAGGGGAAAGGGCTCCTTATCCCCCCTGGGGAGGTACCCCCTCAGAGAGCTCGTCGGCCTCCTCCTCGGACACTTCTTCGGCGGCAAGGACTCTGGCCCTCATCACCCCCGCGACCTTCATGAGGGGACCCGCTGCCGGTCCAGATGCATCCGATGACGCCGGGAGGGAGAACCCCTGCTGTCCGAGGGGGAGGTCTTCCGATTTGTGGAGGGCCTGCAGACCCAAAAGGTCTAGGAGTACATCTCGCAATGGACACTTCGCGAACGCTACGGGGAGCTTCAATCTCTCTAGATCCAGGCTCATTCCCGAACCGGTGGTTCATTTCCTTCGGGACTTCAATTCAAATTTTAACCAACTCTCGCACTTGCAGGGGGCGGCCATCGCTTGGGGGATTGAAGTACGCTTCGATAAAGTGCTGAAGGAGGTGGAGGAGAAGGCCACCATCTACTTGGAGCAGTGGGACGACGCCCTCTGGGAGTTGGCCTGGGTCTGGGACCAGCTCCACACCTCTGAGAACACCAACGACCGGCTCTGGGGGGAGCCCTCCTGGAGCTCGAGGGCTGCAGTGTCCGGGCGATGACGGATGCGGGCCGCTCTGTCCATTCAGCCATCGAAGGGCTCAGAGTGAGCCTTGGCTCAGGAGGAACCTCTGAGGCGGCGCCAGTGACGCTCACGGAGGCTATGCGTTTCCTCAACGCACAAGTCTCCGTGATCCTGGAGGCCGCTGATGCCCGGGCATGGGGCCGGGCGATCCCGGTGCTGGCTGCCGCAGCCGGGCTCGTGGAGCACCGGGGGGAAGTGGAGCAACTCGCCGGCGGCTTCTACGACCGGATAGTTCAAGTGCGATTCTTGGCGCCGGCGCCTCTGGGGGAAGACGCTGCGGCCCCGGCGGGAGCCTCCCATTGGGAGGACGCCAATGAACAAGTATGAGCCTCCCCCCGGGGCCCTTGGGTAGGACCCTTTTTTGTTTTCAGGTTTTTGCTCCCTGTAGCTTCTTAGAGGAAGCCCCGGACACTTGTACAAAAACATTTTGATGCAATAGAAATGGAATATTTTTGCTAAGTCTTTGAATCAAGTTTACCAGGTTTCCCGGGAGGTTACTCCCGAGGCTTGGGGAGTCACTTCCGGGCAAAGACCCCCGAGGTTGGAGCGCAACCTCAGGGGCGTCCCGATGTTACAGGGAGCTTCTCCGGAGATGGAGCCCCGGGTATCCGGCGGGTGTCACCCGGGGGAAGCCCAAGCCGCCTTCATTTTGTTAAGTCTCTTCTCCGGGGGACATGGCAGGGGTGTTTCTCGGGAGCCAATCCGATTGCGGTGGCATCCGGAGTGGCACCTGGACAATTTCGACAACCACCGCGCCGAACTGTCCCCTCTGCGACCGGGATCCCGAAGGGTTCCCCCACTTCGAATACTTCCATCGGTGGGCTACGAGTATTGGCCCGAAGATGTGCTCCCGAAGGCCTAGCGTTGTGTACGAGGCTTGTATCGGGACCTGGCACGGGAGCTTTCAGAGGGCCTCCAGGATTATTAGGTGTAGGAGCCTTCCGGGTTATACTCCGTGTTGTATCGTGTTTGATGTAACGATGCCCACCAGAGGGGGAAGATGTCCTCCAGTTAAATGAATATTTTCAATAAAGCTAAGTTTATTTGTGTACTTTCTGAATTTTTGATAGTCCAGAACAGGGTGATTCCCGGGTGCTCCTTATCCCCCCCTTCATAGCGGGCCGGAGGGTAGCTCTGCGCGCTGTGGAGGTGACAAAGCCCCGGGGTAAGAACCCTTCAATTAAGAATTCCTCAAAGTTTTCCAAAGGTTGGGAAAACTTTCGGGAACAATTTTTCGAAAGTCCTAGTGGGATCCTCCGGTCGCCGTGAGAACGAGCAGCTGGGGAGAGCTGTCCCGGAGACAGTGCCCGAGATTTCTGGGAATTCCCCCGGGAGAGGAGGAGCCTTTAGGCTAGACGTAGAACTTGCGAAGCAAACGCACTTTACACGTGTCCTTCAGCTTCTGCTCTTGAAGGTTGGAGAGACTGTAAGCCCCCGAGCCTAGGACCACCGATATCCTGTAGGGCCCTCCCACTTGGGGGAGAGTTTGCCCTGGGCTTGGGGGTCCGTGATGCGCTTGAGGACGAGGTCCCGTAGGCGGAAGCCCTCTAGCGGACGCGCTGGTTGTATACGCGCGCCATTTCGCGCTCGTAGATGGCATGGTGGAGGAGCGCTCGATCGCATTCCTCCTCCATGAGGTCGACCTCCAGTCGTTGATTTGCCTCATTGCCTTGGTACGTCACGGTCGTGGCTCTGTCTAGGAGCTCGACCCGTAGCGACCGAAAGCCAATCTCTGGGGGAAGGACTGCCTCAGCCCCGTATACAAGGGAGAAGGGAGTGCGTCCCGTCGCCCGGCTCGGGGTTGTGCGCATGGAACAGAGGATGCTAGGGAGCTCCTCCGCCCATGCACCCTGCTTGGAGGCAGCTTGTTCGAGCCGTCGGCGTAACCCTTGTAGGATTACGCCGTTGACCCTTTCGACGACCCTGTTGCTCTGGGGATGAGATACCGAGGTGAAGTGGATGGTGAGCCCCAGGCCTTCGTAGTATTCCCGGAAATATACCGAGTTGAATTGGGTCCCGTTATCGACAGTGATCTCTCGGGGGACTCCGAAATGACATACGATATTTTTCCAGAAAAACAGCTATACCGCCCGGGATGTGATGCTGGCCAGAGGTTCGGCCTTAACCCACTTTGTAAAGTAGTCGACTGTAGCCACCGAATACTTGTAACCCTCGGGTGCTGGGGGGAAGGGACCAAGGAGGCCCATTCCCCAGTGCGTGAAGTGCCAAGTGATGGGGATAGTCTGCAGCGCTACAGGGGGGAGGCTCGAACCTTTGGCCATCTTATGGCAGGCCTCGCACACGAAGACAAGGTCTCACGCGTCGTGAATCACCGTGGGCCAGTAAAAACCCTGGCGAAGGGCCTTGGCCGCGATGGCGCGCGGAGTCAGGTGAGACCCACAACTTCCCGAGTAAATCTCCTCGAGAAGCCGGAGCCCTTCCGGCCGTGGAAGACAGCGGAGCAAGACGGAAGCCCCCTGCTTGTAAAGCTTCCCCTACAGCAGGAGGTATGCCAGGGCCTTGGTCCGGAGGCCCTTGGCCTCGGTCTCGTTGGGAGGGTCTCCCTCCGCCTTAAAGAAGGAGACGAGGGGATCCATCTAGGATGAAGTCCGGGTGATTTCAGCGACTTCTGGGATGCAGGGCGCATCACCCGCGTCCGGGGAGGTCACCGAGGGCTTCGCGATGATCTCCAAGAAAGCCCCTTTGGGGAGCGGTTCCCCGGCTTTGGCTGCCCGAGCTAGGGCATCGGCTCGGTTGTTGTCCCTTCGCGGGATGTGCCGGGCCTCTAGGCCATTGAAGTGCTTCTCCATTTTGTGCACTTCTGCAAGTAGAGGCTCAAGTTTGCGTCATGGCACAAGTAGGACTTGTCCATTTGGCAAACTACGAGCTGGGAGTCTCCTTTTAATAGGAGGCGTTGAATCCCCAAGGAGCGCGTGAGGCGCAACCCAAGGAGCATGGCCTCGTATTCAGTGACATTGTTCGTGGTAGGGAACACGAGCCGTGCCGCGTACTCCAGTTCCCTCCCCTCGGGTCTCTGGAGGACTACTCCCGCACCAGCCTCGGCGAGACACAGGGAGCCATCGAACAAAAGTGTCCAATGGTCGCTGCGTCGGGGCAATGCGAGCAGGTCTTTGTCCCCGGACTCGGAGGCAGGAGTCCACTCCGCCACAAAGTCGGCGAGGACTTGTGACTTGATGGCGGAGCGCCCCGTGAGAGAAAGAGAGAATGGGCAAGCTCGGCCCCCCACTTTCCTATCCTGCCGGTGGCTTCCTTGTTTCAGAGCACCTAGGGAGGGACGACGGGACAATGATGGGGTGCCCCAGGAAGTAATGACGAAGCTTCCGGGACGCCATCAGAAGGGTGTAGCAGATCTTCTCCATCTCCGTGTACCGAGTTTTGGCCCCTTGGAGGGCCTTGCTCACGTAGTACATGGGACGTTGTTGCCCGTCTTGCTCCTTTACCAATACCGCACTCACGGCGACCGAGGTCACGGTGAGGTAAAGGAGCAGAGGCTCTTCCGCGGATGTGCTCGTGAGGTACTTCTTCAAATCATCGAAGGCCTCCTGGGCCTCGGGGGTCCACTGGAACCCTTCGAGCCCCCAGAGGATTTTGAAGAATTGGAGGCCACGTTCCCCCGACCTCAAGACGAAACGACTCAGTGCGGCTAAGCGGCCGGTGAGTCGTTGAACGTCTTTGACCGAGCGCGGCCGGGGCATGTCCAGCAATGCCCAGATCTTTTCGGGGTTGGCCTCTATGCCCCGCTGGGACACGAGGAAACCCAGGAGCTTCCCCCCACGCACGCCGAAGGCACAGTTCTCTGGGTTGAGCTTCAACCGGTATGCGCGGAGGTTGCGGAATGTCTTCGCGAAGTCGTCGATGTGAGAATTCGCGTGGGGACTTTTGACGACCGCGTCATCAACGTAGACTTCGACGTTGCGACCGATCTGGTCCTTGAGGACCAGCATCATGAGTCGCTGGAAGGTCGCTCCAACGTTCTTTAGCCTGAAGGGCATATGGACGTAGCAAAAGGTCCCGAGGTGAGTTATAAAACTCATCTTTTCCTCATCCCCTTCTGCCATCTGGACTTGGTGATAGCCCGAATACGCATCCAAGCAGCTCATCAACTCACACCCCGTGGTCGAGTTGACCTACTGGTCAATTTGCGGGAGTGGGAAGTTGTCTTTGGGGCAAGCGCGGTTGAGATCGGTGAAGTCGACGCACATTCACCACTTGCCATTCAACTTATTCACAAGGATGGGGTTCGCGAGCCACTCGGGGTGCAGGACCTCCCAAATGAACCCCGCCTCTCGGAGCTGGGCAATCTCGACCTTGATCGCCTCTTGGCATTCGAGGGAGAGGTTCCTCAGCTTCTTCTTGATAGGGGGGTGACCGGGGGTCACCATGAGCTTGTGCTCAATGACATCCTGGGAGATGCCTCGCATGTCAGAGGTCTTCCAGGCAAAAATCCCCATCTGGGGGCCTTGTCCCTGGACAAAAGGCGGCGCCCGGGACAAGCCACTGGGGGACCTTGCCCGGGACAAGCCACCCGGGGGCCTTGTCCCAGGGCAAATGGATGCACCTCTTACCTGGACTTGACCCCGTGGGGATTTCCCCCAACAGCGCGCCTCTTACCTGGACTTGACCCTGTGGAGATTTCCCCCAACAATATAGACCCCAAAAAATGCAAATTACTAAGATACCCCGGCTGCAGTTGTTGGATCGAAGGGCACCGACGTCATTCCGCCGGCCAAAGGGCTTGGATGTTTGACAAGTGTCCTCGTTGCTTCCCCAGGAAGACCTTCCCCGGGGTGCCTATTATCAGGGTCGCGGCCACCCGGTGGCGGCGCCCGGGACGTGGGGACGCCTGTCCCAGGGAGATCTTTTACCGGGACCGCATGGTCGGAGATTTTTTGTCGCTCCCCGAAGAGGGGGACCACAACTACTCCCGTGGGGACCCAGCTTGCTGCAGCTAGACCCATACATACATACCATTGACTTCCCAGGATAAGTCAAGCACAGGAGTACATTGTAGTAGAGTAACTAACAAAATACATAAGTAGTATGGCTTGCTGGCCTTGATAAATCAAAAGGTATTACAATGCCATCACGGCACAAATGGTCTAATTTAAAACAAAATAACAACTACTCGGCCGAAGCTAGGGGAACCCCCACAGCAAGAAGTTGACACCAGAACAACACACATCAGAGCTCTGGTGGAATTAGCTCTCGTCCTTCTGGATCCACGAATTCTTCTAGGCATTCATCTTGGTCATGGAGCACTCCATCTATTTGATTATAGATTGCAAGGGTGATCACTTTCGTACTCAGCAAGTCATAGGGTAAGAGTAGATGTACATATAGTAGAGATGATATGAATCCTATGCTAATAGGGAAAAGAGGGAAAGGTTTCAAAATACCTTTTCTTTCTTTTCACATCTCATGCTCATGGCAGCACTTTTCATAACATAGCATTGCTATTCATGTTCACTAATTATGGTATTGCTGTGACACGTCGACACACGACAGCCCACAGCAGCACCCCTTATCATGACAACACATGTCATTTGGGTAATCTTGACTTATCAAATTTTATTTAGAAAACATACTTGTGCCACACTAAGTGGATTTAATCCACCGTAGGAGACTCCTAAAAACTAGGGAGCTCGGAGTATTCGAATACATTTTTAACTCTGCAGAGGCGTACCAATTTACCCACAAGATATTCCACTTTAATGCCCATGCTATCAAGATGATTAGACCCTTTCCTCACTATATACTATGAGTGGCAAGGTGGAGATAACAAGAACTTTTGTCATGTGTCACACACAATTCACCCCTGACCCTGTGGTCAACAATCCACAGTTGTGGTGGGCTACACCACCCCCACTCGATTTGCATCTTCCCAATCCAGGGTCAGCATGCATCACATCCTGTGATATGTGTTGGAGCCACACTCCATGTCAATCGTGTACATCTCATGTAGGGGTTTCATGTGTGATCCGCAAACTACTTGTTCAGGCCTGTCCCATACTAGGCTTGCGGTTAGCACGTTTTCATGCCACTAGAAGCACAACACAAGGTTCTAGTCCTTATATGCCAGTGACCAGATCATTTCACAATCCTGCACATCCAGTGCTACCATCA
Source organism: Pharus latifolius (assembly GCA_019359835.1). Lineage (NCBI taxonomy): Eukaryota > Viridiplantae > Streptophyta > Magnoliopsida > Poales > Poaceae > Pharus > Pharus latifolius. Next base: position 35,037,761 of record CM033330.1, on the reverse strand, counting down.
TTCCATTCCATACCAAATTCTGGTCACGACTAGGGGTTTTATTTCATGAATATAAATATATATACATATATATTAGTTTATGGCTCACTATTAGATCATTTCACATTTCACTGGCATCCAGCCAAAGTACTGCCACATCATACTTTTCTCATTTCATCACATGCAATACTACTTTATAATCAAGGTAATATCTTAACAATTCATAAAATATAGGTTCAAGATGTTCAAGAATATGTCTTGCCTTCCGCGTTGCAAGAAACTGCTGTCGATGTCGGGTTGGCGATGAAGTCTTCGAACTTGGGCTCTTGATCTACTCACCAACAAACAAAGCACACAAGGATCACAAACCATTTTAAATGCTTTAAAATCTACATGCATACATGCTCTTAAAAGAATTGATCTCGGTGATGTTGAAATGGACTGAGATTGCAAGCTGTTCTAGGTCGAAACCCTAGAATTTATAGAATCTGGGCTAAGGATGAGTGTTAGAGCTCTTAGGGTTTCAGCGCATCAAAATCGACATTGAGTTCTCGGCTGGTTTGCTCAAAAACAGCAAATGTCAACAAATCGACATTCAATTCATGGCCTGAGATGGCTTTTGTTGGCATTAGAAGGCTCTTCTCAAGATGGGGCAGTTGAAGAATGTTGGGGGAAATCTCTGCCCGATAGGTCCCAGTGATCCTGTTCCGAGGGCTACCACGAGGTCAGTGACAAAGGTCGCCAGTGGTAATGGCCCCCGGCAGTCCGGTCCTGGGCGCCACCATTTGTCCAGTGGCAAAGGCCCCCGATGGTCCCGTCCCGGGCGGCGCCATTTGCCCAGTGAGAAGGGCCCTCGATGGCCCGGTCCCGGGTGGTGCCATTTGCCCGGTAGCAAATGACCCCCGGTGGTTTCGTCCTAGGCGCCGCCATTTTCCCGGTGACACCGGCCCCCGGTGGCCCGGTCCAGGGTGCCGCCATTTCCCCGGTGACAAAGGCCCCCGGTGGTCCCATCCCGGGCACCACCATTTGCCTGGTGACCATTGCCCCCGGCGGTCCGGTCCCGAGCACTGCCATTTGCCCGGTGGCAATTGGCCCCCGGTGGTCCTGTCCCGGGTGTCTCCATTTGCCTGGTGACAAGGGCCCCCGGTGGCCCGGTCCGGGGCGCCGCCATTTGCCCGGTGACAAAGGCCCCCCAGTGGCCTCGTCCCCGGCACCGCCATTTGCCCGGTGACCAGGGCCCCCTGTGGTCCAGTCCCGGTCGCCGCCATTTGCCGGATGACCATGGCCTCCGGCGGCCCTGTCCCTGGTGCCACCATTACTCTGTGGCACAGGCCCCCGATGGCCCGGTCCCGGGCACCGCCATTTGCCCAGTGGCAAAGGCCGCCGGTGGTCCCGTCCCGGGCGCCGCCATTTTCCCGGTGACCATGGCCCCTGGCAGTCCAATCCCGAGCGCCGCCATTTGCCCGGTGGCAAATGGCCCCCAATGGTCTGGTCCCGGACGCCGCCATTTTCCTGGTGACCATGGCCCCCGGCGGTCCGGTCCTGGGCGCCGCCATTTGCCCGGTGGCCCGGTCCCGGGCGCCACCATTTGCCTAGTGGCCCGTTCCTGGGCGCCACCATTCGCCCGGCGACAAAGGCCCCTGGTGGCTCCATCTCGGGGAATGCCGCGGAGGCCCCCTGTGTGGGGTCACGTGAGGAGGACCTCGGGAACTAGCAAAGGCACTTGTCAAGCATCCGAGCCCCCTGGCCAGCGAAAGGACATTGATACCCCCGATCCGGTGGCTGCAGCCAAGCTAGTCTTGTAATTTGCGTCTTTTGGGCCTATATATGCCCTTGTACCCCTCTTTCGTAAACAAGGACAATTCATTTGCATCAATACACAAAAAACCAATAGGCGTGTTTTGGAGCACTCTCCCACGAGAGAACTCCGCCAGCCAACTCAAGTCGGGAGCACGTCGATAGGACTAGGGTCTCCACTGACAACAAGGTAATTTAGGGCATTTCAAATCTGAGACTTCGGGTGAGATTTTGATATCCTCACCAAAGAAGATTTTGTATTGAATAGAATTTGGGAGGTGTTCCCTGAATTAGATTAAGATTTGGAGCTGATTTATGACTTTTAGCCTTTTAAGGCTTCTGGAAAATTAGAAAAGGACTAATCTGCGATACAATTTGGACTGATCTGCGAAAAGGGTCTAGATGATGGAATCTGGTTGCCAACTTTTTGGATTAAGGTATTGGCATACCCATGATCATAATCCAAGAATAATCTTTTTTTTTGAAGAAAATACAGTAGGCAAGGAACCTACTACATATAATAACATATATATAAAAAGTTCAGGTTACAAAAGAGAAAAACAAACAAACATTACAAAAGATCAACCCATCTAAGAATTTTTCCTTTAGTATCAACAGTGGAACGAGCAGCGATTAACTTTAAATTTGTAATGAAGTCTTTCTTCCACTTGAAGAGACTCCCCGTCTGTTGATTGAAAATTTTGGAATTTCTAATCTTCCAAATATTCCACAGCGAAGCCATGATTACTTCCATGAGAAAATCTTTGAATGTCGGGTTGTCCTCCTTGTGTTTTCAAATCAAATTCGTCATGGCTGAATTAGACAATGTTCCTCTCCATCTAATGCCAATAAGATTCCAACATTGAATGGCAAAAGAACATTCAAAAAAGAGATGGAAGTGAGATTCCAAAAAGCCATCAAAACAGAAGCATCGCCCAATCCCGAAGGGTAGACTTGAACAGGGATCTCTCCTGCATTCTGAAAGTAGTTTCTGATCACTTGAATGGGTGCCACAACCTCCGGCGCAAGACTGACAATTGCAGTATTGTCATTGGTCTCATTTCTGGTAGAGACACACCTAGCACGGAGAGGATGGCCATGCACAACAATTTCCTCCAATCCATCTCGCAAGAATGGAGCAGGATCCACCGAGTAATTAACCGTGTTTGTGAAGGAATTAGCAAGAAGAGCAGTGGCTAAATAAGAGGCCAAAACAAAAACATCAGAGGTGGAAGGAGAAGTGGAAGTAGAGGCAGGCTGGGGAGTGTAATGATTAACCGCAGTATTATCACAAAACCCAAAAATCTTAGAGAAAGAATCGAAGTGACAGGGCACATGTTTACCCTTCTCCAAAGCCATCCTAGCCACAGGATCCAGGTTAGATCCAAACTGAGGACACCAATTAGCCATCCGATTCAAGGGAGGACCTCCAGAAAGAGGCGCAAAAGGAGAGGCAACTGCACCAATTTCACTACCACAATTAGCCTGGAAGCCAGAAAGCCTCTTCCTTTTCCAAACCAAATGACGTTTCAAACAAGAGTGACGAAGATGGCCATAATTATAGCAATTCAAACAGGCGCCTGAGAGCGACAAATCCGTTTAACATGGCCCAGGGCAAAATAATTAAAACAACGAAGCAAATTCCGAGGGGCCAAGCTAGAAGATCGTTGAAGGTGACTATTCTGGAACTGAAGATGTTTGAACACCGAAACCCGGCCTGTAGAAGTAATCCTTCGAGGTTAATCAGGAAATTGGATCCGATCAAAGACAGAAACACCAGAACATTTTGAATTCTTTTTATGAATAACCAAAGACCATTCATTTTCTTGCTCTAACTTCCAAAGACCAAATTCTCTCCTCCAATTTGGACCTCCATCTCTCCAAAGGGAGAAGAATAAGGAAAAATCCTTATGAATAATTTGATTCATCTTAAGAATGGCAAAACTAATTCTTTTGTCACAAACCGAAAACCTAAAACTGAAATCAGTCAACGCAATCACTCTGAAGTCCAAAATTAAACCTCCAAAATAAGCAGACAGAATTTTACTTAAAGAATCTTCTGAGGGACGGAATTTACTTCTACCAAAAGAAGAGACCATAAGGAAACCCTTAGAAGAAAACTTCACGCTTTGAGTGACATTAGAAAGAAACGAGTTCCTCATGGAAAACAGAAATTCACGTCCAAGAGACCAGTCCAAAGACTTAGAATTAAACGCTATGAAAGCCAAAATAACCAACACACGAATGAAAACCAGAGACAATCAAGCGAAAGAACAGGAACAAAAGACCAGGAGAGCAGCTGAAGGAAAAGAAAGAGAGCCAGACGATCATCCGGAAGAGACTCCATCAAAGCTCCAAGCATCTCCCAAATCACCACCAGAATCGCCTCCTATCTCCATCTTCCCTTACCCCCTTCATCCAAGAATAATCTTGTCTGGATTCGGTCAAGATTTGATTAAATCATAGTTCAGGGTATTTAGGGTAATTTGCTTAATTCTGTTTTTGAAAACAGAAAGGAATTGATAATTCTGGGAGTTAGAGATCAAATTTGATCTGGCTTCTAAAGGCTTTCATACTCAGGATATATAGTAGATTATATCTGGATAATCTGATTTTGATCTGGGTTTATAGAGAAGATTTTGAGATTTTGGGCCTCAGGATAGAATAGATTTGAACTTATCTTGCTACTTCTAAAGAGACATATGCAAGCATGATTTTCGTGAAAAGAAATTTTCACCCCCAAAACCAGGGTGTTACATTTTTCCCCCAACAGTAGCCCTCCATACCCTCCAGGGACACATTTAGGTCCCCGGTGGGTATGGTTTAGATCGCCGAGAACACCTCCCCCGAAGGGAACCTCAGGAGCGCTGGGGCACTTTGGCTCCCACACCTCGCATTAAATGACGACACCGCCGATCATCATGACCTCATGAATCTCAATTTTCTCGCATCGTCAGCCATCATGGCTTCACGTACTTTGATTTTTGGTGCTTCGTTTTGCACACGCCTCTTCGATTCACGCGCTACGTTTGAAATCAATGGCTCGAATCAACCTCGAAGGGCCACGTGTTGCCCATCAGGGCCGGACCTGACCCTATAAGTAGGGCCGCAGGGGGCCCAGAGGACTCACACACAAACCCTAGCCCCCACAGCCCTCAATGGCGCACGAAGCTTCTTCCGGAGATCTAACTCCCGGTAGCACTTGCCCGGTGGTCCTCACCCAAACAGATGGCCCCTAAAGGATGTACGAAAGCCGCCGATGCCCCCAGAGCAAGTAACCGCGGACTTCCTCGGGGTGACCGAGTTCACTTCGAGGGATCTCGCATCCCTCGTGGACCGGAGGGTCTTTGCGGATGGGGACGTTCGGATCCCCGGGAGGAATGAGATGACCCCTCACCCCCTGGCCAGAGAGGTGGTCATTTTTGAAGCCTTTGTGGAGGCCGGCCTCCAGCTCCCGGTGCACCCGTTACTCGTGTGTTCATGGGAGGGCCAAAATCTGCTTTTGGCTCTATTATGGTGTAGCTGCTACCGGCCCGGGTAGACGAATACCCGGTGATGGCCTCTCGGGACCACTGGGGGGTATTGGCTGCGGAGATGGTTCTATCTCCGGGTCTGAGACTCCGGGGTGACCTATTCTCTAGAGCCCCCCTCCTACTGCCAGTCATCTGCCCCCAAAGTGCTGGTCTGGACCGCCGAGGAGCTAGGGCTTCTCAGCAAGATGGTAGATGTCCAGACCCGGAGGTCGATGAGGGAACTCGCGGAGGAGCTAGTGCTCCTCCGGTTCACTCCCTTCATGCACGGGCAAAGGGGGATTGGGATGTGCCCGTCGCACCGGCCTCCGCAAATGCCGGTGCCCCGACGTAAGTACTCGGTGACTCGTGTCCCGGTCTTGGTTACTTTGGCTAACACTTTTTGTTTTTTTACAGTCTGGGCATATCCGGCCTCCCGGGACAAGGCAGAAAACCTCCTCGGGAGGTACTATGGCGAAGAGCACGAGCGCATCGTGCGAGTCATTTGGGGGCGTAACTTCGTGGCGGAGTCCTTCGGGCTGACGTTGCCAGAGAGGGAGCCTCTCCCCACCCCCTGCTCGCATAAGCGGGGGAAAGAGGCCACCGGGGGCCTGGAGCCAAAACGCGCCAGGCACGGAAAGTCTCGGGCCTGGTCACAACACCGGGCTCTACGCCCACGAAGACTCCCACCCCACCGGCGGGGGCGGACACTCCTCCCTCGACCCGCAGAGTAGCCCCTGTGCCGGGGCACGCACGGGTTGCCCCGGCGGCCATGATCCAGGCAGATATTCAGGCCGAGTCACATACTGCTTCACGACCTTAACCATGTTTAGAAAGGTTTCGCGACCATGGTTTGGTTCGTGACCATGAAAAGGAATTCGTTCTCTATTCATAATTGTAATTCGATCCGAATAGATGTACCTAAGCTTGTCTGTTTAGGGTTAGTTAGTTATATGAATCTAATATGTTTAGGTTATTGAGTCTGATACATACTCATACGATTAGACTATAAATATCTTGTAATAGGTCTAGTTTAAATCATCGAATATTATTACAGGCTTGGATCATATATCCAGCTCATAGTTCCTTCGACGTAGGCAAATGTGTCTAACGTTTGACGTGTAAAGCCCTCTTTGAAATAAAGAGTTGTGCAATTAACTTGAGCTGTGTTTTTGATCAACCTTTGGGTTTCGGTATTTCCAAGTAAGATCCCATTATTCCGCATATTAGTATCTAGGCGAGCCTAGTGCGAAAACCAAGGCTAGGTCTCAAACGGATCAAGTTGGTATCAGAGAAACTTTCCTATCCTGTGGATGGTGAAGACTCGCCAAGGTTACAAAACCTCTAGCGAAACTCCATGCCATCAATTGACGGTTCCCACAGCCACGTCTCCGACAATGTCTGACAATACCTCTGTTCAAGCTAACTTAGCCGAACAAGTGGCTAAGCTCTCCACCGACATGGAAACTGTGCTTGCTTGGATTAAGCAGCAGACCATGATTGTACCTCCTGAAATAGGGAAGGTTATGGGTGTGAAGACTGCTGAAGACTTGCGCAGGGCAGACGAATATGAAGACGAAGGCGACCATAAGACCGACGACCTCGCCAACACCTCCTTAGCTATCAGATCTTTCAAGGTCGATGCTAAGATTGAAATACCCATATATGATGGGGTGATCGATGCCGAGAAACTGGATTCTTGGATTGACCAGCTTGAGCCCTACTTTGACCTGAAAGGGTTCAGTAGCGCTTAAAAGGGGAAGTTCGCACCTTTGAAGATGAAGGACCATGCCAAGACTTGGTGGAAGGCCCTTGTCACGAGTGGTGAAGCTGACGACCTTGCGTGGGGTCAATTCAAATGACTTCTGCACCAAGAATTCTATCCAATGGGTTACCTTGAGGAGAGATGGGAACGTTGGCACAGATTGTACCAATGGCGCGACCAGACCGTCCAAGACTATACTACGGAGTTCTAGAGACAAGCAATGGTCATCGGCATGTCACTATCCGATCCTCAGGTATTTCAAAAATACACATCTGGATTTCAGAAATCGATCAGTACTGAGCTAAGTCTGTTCGGCGTCCAAGACATCGCGACCGCGAGCACAACTGCTATGGTGATTGAGAAGAAGAATAAATCCCGTAGTGACAAAGGCACGAAGGACAGTGAGACCTCGACAAAAAGAAAACTAAGTCCGAAGAAGAACGCTTCGAAGCTGGGCACAGGTACTTTTTGTCACCATTGTCAAGGCACGAGACATTCCAAGGACAAATGCTACAAGCTTCATCTTGAACTTCGACCGAAGAAAAACAAACCAGGGAAAAGAACAGCCACAGCTACTGTGACTTCACCCAACGAAGAAGTTGTCCGAGTGAATTCGGTTGCTGAGGTGGACACAACCTTGTCTCCGATGGCAATGCCGAAGGAGAAGGGTTCAGATCCACCGAACAACCATCACCCAATAGAGGACTTGTTCACCATCAACATGCAGGTGAAGTACGAAGTGGTCACAGCGATATTCGATCCAAGAAGTCAGAAGAATCTGTTCTCTGCTGGACTGGTTCGGCGACTTGGTTTGAAGACAACCACACACCCGAGACCATATCCGCTAGGTTGGTTCACATCCGACGTGAACCAACAGATTACGAGTCAGTGTATGCTAAAGTTTGCAATCTTTGCATGATATATCAATGAGGTGCAATGCGATGTACTCCCTATCGATATCTATTAGGTGATCTTAGGGAGTCCATATTTGTATGATCGAGACGCTCACTTCCATCAGCGTGCGCAAGAGTATGACCTCACCAAAGACGGAGTTAAGTTTGTGATCACACTACTACAGAATTCATTATCACAGTCGGGTCAAAATAGTCATCACAGACGGTTCTTACCCGTCAGTGATAATCATGTACTATCACAGACAGTTTTCAACCGTCTATGATCTTCCCTTCACAGACTGTTATAAGATCAAAACCATCTGTGATACTCATACTACACAGATTGTCATAACATCAGAACCGCCTGTGATACTCATACTACACAGACTGTTATAACATCAGAACCGTTTGTGATACTCATACTACACAGACTGTTATAACATCAGAACCGTCTGTGATACTCCTAATACACAGACTGTTATAACATCAAAGCCGTCTGAGATACTCATACTACCACAGACAGTTTTGATCTCAGAACCGTCAGTAATAATATGAGTATCGCAGACGGTTCTGATGTTATAACAGTCTGTGATCCTCACATTATTACTAACGGTTCTGAGATCAAAACCGTCTGTGGTACTCAAATTATTACTGACGGTTATGTCCTCAGAACCGTCTGTGCTACTCCTAATACACAGACTGTTATAACATCAAAGTCGTCTGAGATACATATACTAACACAGACGGTTTTGATCTCAGAACCATCAGTAATAATATGAGTATCGCAGACGGTTCTGATGTCAAAACCATCTGGGATTCTCACATTATTAGAGACGGTTCTGAGATCAAAACCGTCTGTGATACTCAAATTATCTGAGACGGTTATGACCTCAGGACCGTCTGCGATAGCGTCCTTATCACAGACGGTTGTTTCAGAACCGTCTGTGTATTTAGAGTATCACAAACGGCTTTGAGGTCAAAACCATCTGCGATATTGTCATTATCAGCGACGATGGTAATCTTGAAACCGTCTGTGATTGTTTCCTTATCACAGACGGTTTATACTCTCAGAACCGCCTGTAATAGTGAGATATCACAGACAGTTTTTAGGTCAAAGCCATTTGTGATAGTGTTATAATCTCAGAACCGTCTGTGATAGTGTGATATCACAGACGGTTCTGAGGTCAAAACCATCTGTGATAGTGATAGTGTGATATCACAAACGGTTTTTAGGTCAAAACCATCTGTGATAGTGTCATTATCGGTGACTATTATAATCTCAGACGGTTTGTAAGATCAAAACCGTCTGTGCATAATATGCACAGACGGTTTTGATCTTACAAACCGTCTGAGATTATAATAGTCATCGATGTCCTCTGTACAAATAGCATTTCATATATACAGTTAATGAATTTCATACATGCACAGTACTCAAATATATACAGTCTCATATATACATGCACACAACTTAGAAACATGTACAAGCATTTCATATATACAGAACAGAATTCAGAAATATGTACAATTGAGATTGAACCAATAAATGTAATCAACAATTAAAGTCAGTGTGTTAGATGTACAAATAAATGTAAGGCCGCACTAATACGAACCTTGCGGGTCCCTAAACTTCCCCTTGGTTGATATGACCTCCGCAAGGAAAAACTTAGCAAGCATCCCTCGGACAATACCAATCTCCCGAGGGTCAAAGCTTTCCGAAGGGAAGTCGACCCCCTACACCAAGAGTTGGTACAGAAAAAATTAGCTCAATGCAGTTGTAAATTCTGCCAAATCGATACAAAGGGGAGCAGTTGTATACCTCGGGGAAATATGGGCGGTGAGGGGTGACGATCAGGTCATACATGTGGCGCATCACGTAGAACCCACATGTATTGTCGTCCGGCTGCTGATGGCACTGCCAATTTACAGACCGAGAGTTAGCTGGGGACACGTTATAAAGTAAAACAGATGCCAGTTGAAATTTGTACCGAAAATTGTAACCACTGAAACTTATCGGCTCGCCGCTCGTGTTGTCGCCCTCCCTCGGCAAAGTAGTTCGTGAAAGCCCTGTAGATAGTCAAAATTGACAGTTTGAGGATAGTCGAAATTGACAATTTGAGGACAGTAAATCTAGATGCATGCAAAACAGGTCCACATGAATATCATCACCCTTCGAATACATCTCGTGCGCCGCAATACGACTACCCTTTCCTCTGCAATGAATCAAGGTAGAACACCTTGTTCCTTTTCGAAATAAGTAGCAGCAGGATCCAGTAGTAGCTACATGTTACACGTAAAGAATTAAAAATTTAATCTAAGTTTGGGGGTGTGCACATGGAGACACTAATCTACGGGTGAAGTACTGATGAAAGCACTCACCTTTGGTTGTAGGGTACAAGTATGTACTCCTTGTCGACCTGAGCAAGCAACCCTCTTTTGATGTAGTCGACAACGAAGTCTGCATCGGTCCTAAACATCACCTCGGTGACCATCTGGGGGTCCAAGAAACCAACAGGTATGCCCTTAGATTTGGCATAGTTGGTCATGCAGCTGCACGGAAGTAACCAATTAATAAATGACATATATCCGTATATGCACGGATAGTAGGATGCTTACAACACCCAAGACCGTAGGATTGACAAGTCGAGCGCATCTTTGTTCAGTAAATTGTGTAGGTCTTTGAAGGTCACCGAGTAGGTCCCAACGTCGTTATGGAACTCTGCCACGGTGTACTTGACCATGATGTGCGTCGTACACTGCGTCCTGGTCTGGTTTGTCCTCCTCATGTACCAAGCATGCAGGCTCTGGCATGCTAACCCTATGCTCGAAATTGCGGTATCGGAGGCCATGGGCATCCCCAGAGCGAACGGCATGAGAGCTGGCGCACTCTTCTCGCTCTCCTTCGCCGGGCTCTTCTTTGCTTTTCCCCTACTAGCCAGCTTCTTGAATGGTTGCCTCCTAGTCGGAGTCAGCTTCGTCATCGGAGGGGTATGCTGGCTAGTAGGCCATGTGTCGGTCTGTGATGTCTGTGATGTCTGTGATGTAAGAACCTACGTATTAGGACACTAACTCTGAGGGCTATTATTACAGTATGAATTATGAAACTGGCGGGGGAATTACTTCATCCAGGACGATGTCTTTCTTGGGCCATTGCACGAACGTGTGCACTGCATCCCCGAGAGTGGTAATCTCGTCGTTCGGCGGCTTCTCCAACGGAAAACCCTTGCAATGGTCAAAGACACTGTCCACCTGGACCCGTGCAAAACCCTCACATAGAGGGGCACCATGGATTGTGGCCCCCGCCGTGCATGGTTGCGCCATCCCACGGCCAGCCTCGATCGAGAAGAGACCGGCCAGCACCATAAGCTTGCAGGAGGCAGGTTCCTACAAACAGTGCGCATTAACATATTGAATTTCACCGCTTTTCACTTTCGAATGAATTAACATAGACAAATGGTCATTACCTGCAGAAAGTCCACCAGATACTTTGGATAGGGCTCCGTCTGCGAAGACCCCGGCGCAGACGCGCAGCTACTACAGTGGCCAAGAATGGGGGTCGATACTTCCGCTGCTAGAAGGGGGTGCCCTGGGTCGCCTTTCTTAGCTCTTCATACATGGACCGCATCTCCGACAACTGCTGCAGGAGTGCTTTGTCCCGAATAGCGAACTCCGATCGCATCTCCTCCTTGAGCCGTTCATCGCGGGCTTGGTGGGATCTCTTTCTCCTCTTAGCCGCCTCCTCATCTTCAGGGAAACCATGCCTCCAAGGCACAGTGGAACCGAGGCCGCGCACGTGGCCTGGATGCTCCTTGTTTCCTAGCGCCGCTGTGAGGATATCCTTGTCCCTCCTCTGGTTGAACTCTCCGGATGCCGCCTGCGCACTCAACGTCACCTGCAATAGGAGAACTTAGCAATACAACCCATTGCATGCGTGTTACGAGGATAGTACGTGATCGGACAATCTTACCAGCCAGTTATTCACAGAGACACTTCGGAGGAGGTCATCGTTGATCTTGCTCGGCACCAATTACGGGCGCGCACGTCAGTTATGCCTGCATAAGGACTGCCGGCCGAAGACTGGGAAGCCTTCTCGTCCTGCTTCCTCCACAATGCCTTCTTCCCCACATACCCACCACTGCCTAGTCTGTGTGGGTGGGTATTCTTGGCCTGGTTAGCCTGGCCCTTCGCACTAAGCTCCTGGAACTCTGGCTTGGCCTTCATCTCGATGAACTGCTGCCATGCCTCAGGAGTCACGAAAGGGAAGTCATCGAAGGGGGTCTTCGACTCCTTCACATAGAGCCTGACAAGGTGGCTCTTGAAGTTCCTTCACACCTTGTTTATTGACATTAGTGTCCTCCGGCGGATGGTGAAGTGGTGATCCTTGGGAATGTGAAACGCCGCCTGCATTTCTTCCCACAGCGCATCCTTGCACTCTGGGGGCACTTGACCCCAGTCGGAGGTGGTGATGGGCACCCGCTCCCTTGCCACTTTGCCGCATAGTGAGCGGTACTGACCGACAAGTTTGTCCGGAGCTTCCGGCACACCATTGTCGTCGAACTGGATGTGCTGCTTGCCCCGCTTGTCCAGACGCGCGCATGTCGTCCGGCCTCACCCCTTTCCCTTCTGCGGCTGGGTCATGGCGGACGTGGCGACCTCCGGCCCAGGCGTCTCATCGCCAGCGAGGTCACTCTGACTCCCCGAGTGGTGCATTTCGTCACCAGACATAGTTCCTAACATAAGTGAAAGAGAGAACAGTTTAAGTAAATCTTCAGCTAATAATTCTATAACAAAACCCATATACTTATAATTAACCAAGAATGACAGAAATGGTGGGGAGGCGATGGAGGTGATCGCGTCAGAAGGTGGGAGGGCGATAGAGGTGATCGCGCCTGACGGTGGAAAGGCGATGCAGGTGATCGCGACGGACGGAGAGGAGGAGAAGGTGGGAGGCGATGGAGGTGATCGCGACGGACGGTGCGAGGGCGGAGAGAGCTAGGGCAAACAGTTGCGAAGTCTGGAAATGAGTGGGACAAAGCCCGCCTTGAACTATGTTCCGCGTAGAGATTATCACAGTCAATCCAACATTCACAACCGTCTGTGATAATATTATCACAGTCGATTCTCACATCAGAACCGTCTGTGATAATCGACATAGTGATAATCACCAGAGAGATTATCACAGACGGTTTTGAGTTGAGAGCCGACTGTGACCGTGACTATCACAGACGGTTTGGAATTGAGAACCGATGGTGCATGTCAAGAACTCGAAGCGTCGGACACTGTTGGGAATATCATAGTCGGTTCTATATTCATAACCGTCTGTGATAATATTATCACAGTAGGTTCTCAAATAAAAACCGTCTGTGATAATCTACATAGTGAGAGATTATCACAGACGATTTTGCGTTGAGAACCGACTGTGACTGAGATTATCACAGACGGTTTCGAATTGAGAACCGACCGTGCACGTGAAGACTTGAAGCGTCGGAGACGCTGTTGGGAATATCACAATCGGTTCTATATTCATACCCGTCTGTGATAATTCAACCGTCCGTGATAATCTCTCTATTGAACGTTAGTTTTACAACTTGAAACTGATCTGTAGCTTTCAACTCTGAATGCTCGAAAACTTGTTTTAAATGAACACTCTGATATTTCAAATGTAGTCCAAATGCTCTGTAAATTGGTTACAGTGTACGTAGATCCAAAAATTGGTTACAATGTGGAGCATGCTCAAATAAATTTAACATACAATGTGGAGCATGCTCAAGTTAATGTTACATACAAATGGGGACTTTCACCGACAATTTCCATGTACACAGCCATGTTATCTTCAATTTTCCACTTGCTGTGGCCCTGCAAAGACAAGAATTACAGGAGATATAAGCTATACCAATGGAAACAGAGAGATAAGGACGTACGGTTGATTACCTTTAAAGTATAACCCTTCCTGGTGATCCATACGCACGTAACTGGTTTCGTCGGTGTCTTCAGTATCGACCTGTACGCCATCTCCGAATGGAGGAATCTCATCAAATTGATTGTATTCCTCCTCGTCTACGACATTTTCAACTCCAACAATCCTTCTCTTGCCATGAAGGACGACGTGCCACTTCTTATTGGCCGGGTCAGTGACATAAATGACCTGAATGGCTTGATTTGCAAGTATGAATAACTCATCTTTATAAGCAACTCGATCGAGATCCACATAAGTGAAACTGTAACTGTCAACCTTCACACCCTGTGGGATTTGGACCCATCGGCATCGAAACAGGGGAATCTTGAATAGTACGTAATCGAGCTCCCAAATTTCTTCAATGAACCCGTATTACGAGTTCAATCCACGTACTACCCTTGTTGGGCCTGTCTCGGTGAACCCCTCATGGAAAGCTTCTACGCTCACTCCACTATTTTGCACAGTACTCTTTCGATCTTGAGCTTTCGTGTAAAATGTGTACCCATTGATGTCGTATCCTTGCCATGTCTGTACAGTAAACGTAGGCCCTTTTGCCAACCATTTAAGGTTCTCACTTGCGGACTCTCCGGTGATCCACACTTTCATCCACGCGTTGAATTGACTGTTATGTTGTCCCGTGATCCAAACCTCGGATCGGCGAGAATTGTCTTGTCGTAGCATCTCCTTGTGCTCGTCGATGTACGGAGAGGCCTCCGTCATGTGTTGCAAGACCCAAAAATGAGCTTCCGAGTACATATCGAAATCAGGAGTGATGGCTCTTCGTCCAATAGTGCCAACACCATCAAGCCTTCCCTCGTGATGAGACACAGGAACTCCTATTGCTTCTACCTCGGCCATGTAATTGACGCAGAATTCAACAACCTCTTCCGCTGCATAACCTTCGACAATGCTACCCTCGGGCCGGGACTGATTCCTCACGTAGGCCTTAAGTACACCCATGTACCTCTCGAATGGATACATATAACGTAGGAACACGGGTCCACATATCTTGATTTCTCTGACAAGGTGGACGGTGAGATGGACCATGATATCAAAAAAACGATGGAGGAAAATACATCTCAAGCTGACAGAGAGTTCGTACCACCTCGCTCTACAGAGAATCCAGTCCATCGGGATCAATGACCTTGCAAGAAATTGCATTGAAGAAAAACACAGCCTCGTGATCCTCTCTCTGACCTTATGCGGCAGAATACTACGGATGGCAACAGGAAGCATTTGTGTCATCAACACGTGACAACATACCCAGCAATTTCAAATCGCCCATGGACACAAGCTTTTTCATATTTGCGGAGTAACCCGATGGAACTTTAACAGCATAGAGACATTTACAAAGTTCTGTCCTCTCAGCCTTGCACAAAGTGTAGCATGCAGGGGGGAGGTATATACGACCTTTATCGTCCTCTCTCGGTGCTAGCTCGGGCCTGATTCTCATTTCGATCATGTCACACCGCACATTGACGCCATCCTTTGTCTTCCCTGGAATGTTCAGCAATAGGCCGATTAACCTGTCGCAAACATTCTTCTCTACATGCATGACATCATCAATGCAATGACGAACCTCTAAATGCTCCCAATATGGTAAGTCCCAAAATATCGATCTCTTCTTTCAAGAGTTCTTCGTGTGGGGTTTCAATTTATGACCCTTTCCAAACACAACGTCTATGTCCTTCACCCGTGAGTAAACATCTTTCCCTCGCGTAGGCTTCGGGGTTGAACCATCTTCCTTGTGGCCGTCAAATTCCCTCTTCCTCTTACGATACGCGTCATTCTTCGGAAGAAACCTACGGTGACGCATGTACACTATTTTCCTGCAATTCTTCAGCCACACGCTCTCAGTCTCATCTTCACAGTGGGGGCAGGCTTTGGCTCCTTTCGTACTACGCCCCGACAAATTTCCAAGGGTAGGGAAATTGTTGATGGTGCAGAATATCATAGCACGTAGGATGAAGTTCTCTCGTTTGTATGCGTCCCATACCTGCACCCCTTCGTTCCACATTGTTAGGAGATCCTCTATCAATGGTGCTAGGTACACATCAATATCGTTTCTGGGTTGTTTTGGTCCTGAGATAAGTAGAGACATCATGATGTACCTGCGCTTCATACACAACCAAGGAGGAAGGTTGTAGATACACAAAAGCACCGGCCGAGTGCTATGCCGACTGCTCATGTTACCAAAAGGATTAATTCAATCGGTACTCAACCCGAACCTTATATTCCTCAATTCTGCTCCGAAGTTAACAAATTCCCTGTCGATGTTTCTCTACTGCGAAGAATCAACGGGGTGTGTCAGCTTTCCATCCTTCTTCCGGTCTTCCAAGTGCCAATGCAGTAATTTTGCCTCTTTATGGTTTGCAAACAAACGCTGCAAGCGGGGAATGACTGGCAAATACCACAACGCCTTAGCAGGAGGTCCTTGCTTTATCTCAGCGCAGTCACTGCCGTCGGTTCAGTCCTTACGCTTATAGCGGGATGCGCCGCACACCGGACAAACATGCATATCCTTGTAGTCGTTACAGTAAAGGATGCAATCATTAGGGCATGCGTGTATCCTTTCTACTTCCACTCCCAAAGGACACAACAACTTTTTCGCTTGGTATGTGTTTTTTGGCAACTCGTTTCCTTCCGGGAGCATGTCCGCCAAAAGATCTAACAGTGCCGTGAAACTCTTGTTGGTCCAGCTGTTGCTTGCCTTCAATTTGAACAGTTCAAGCACAGAGGCCATTTTTGTGTACTTCGACTTGCAACCAGGAAACAACGTCTTTTCTGAGTCCTCAATCAAGCGCTTGAATTTGCCAAACTCCGTTTCACTGTAATTTCCTTCCACATCACGCAACATGTCATCTAAATTGTCATCCTCTGGCATATCCTCGTCGAAGTCGTTGTTCAGATCCGACATGTCCTGTTCCTCAACCTGAGTGGCACTTGTTTCTGCAGTTGGCTCTTCTCCATGGTGGACCCAACACGTGTACCCCTTTTTGAAACCACGTCGGATCAAGTGGGCGACAATTTGAGATGAGTTGGTGAACATCTTAAGATTCTAGCAGTCTACACAAGGACAGTACATATATGGTAAACCCTTCTTCCCCATGTCTTGCTCAGCAACCTTTTCGAAATCAAAAACACCTTTCATGTATTCCTCACCCACTCGGTTGTCATTATACATCCAGTCTCGGACCATCTGCAATTAATCAAATTCATACATGCTAATTAGTAATACTACTCTATGTACGGTCGACACGCAATAAATTATATAAATCTAGCTAGCTAGTGTTTGATGCGGATTTTGCGGTATAAATAGTTAACTACTAATTGAACTGCAAGCAATTAGTTGGGGGCGTGGATAACACACATCATAAAGCAATTAAATAGCTACAGTACAGGTCAAAAATGAGTTACAACCATGATTTGCTACTGTAGCTTCCCCTCCCTCTCACTATAATTTGATCAATCAATAGAGATCGATATTGATGATGAAATCAAGTAATGTGTATGCCTTGGGAGCAAGCACTAACCTTGGATCGATCCTCAAATTTTTGCCCCCAAATGCTCCCCCGGCCTTTCGAGATTTCGCTCTTCCTTGCCCCAAATCTCTTTGAACTGGACAGTGTATGTCAAGCAAGAGTGTACAACTAGCTCAAAACATCCACCAAAAGACCTTTCATACCAGGTTTAATACAGACGGTTCTATATAATACCATCGGTAATATCGGTGCATTTTTGAAGAACAGAATATCACTAAAGGGTTTCACTTTTTAACCCGTCGGTAATATCGGTGCATTTTGTGTAGAACTATGACAGAAATATCACAGACGGTTATGAGCTCAAACCCGTCCGTGATAATTTGTAACACCCTAGTTTTGGGGGTGAAAAGTTTTGCATAAAAACCCTGCATGCATGTATCTTTGTAATAGTAGCCAGATCAGCTGAACTATAATCTCCCCCAAACCCTAAAAATCTCCCAAATCTACCCTTTGGATTCAGGCTAAGATCTGCCTATCCAGATCTAACCTACCAGTTACTTTGAAGATAAAAGTCTTCAGGAGCCAGATCAAATTCGGACCCTAACTTTCAGTATCTAAGCCTATTTCTGTTTTCGAAAACAGAAAATTCAGATTTACCCTAAGTACCCAGTTTCCAGATAACTGTGTTATCATGATTTAATCCTATCCAGACTCAAGTGTCTTTTGGAATGTGTTCCATGATACATCCTCAACCTACCCCAGAAGGTTGGGAGCCAGATTGTCTCATCTAAGCACTTTTCGCAGATTAGTCCAAATTTTACTGCGAATAAGTCCTTTCCTGTTTACCTGGAAGCCTGAAAAGGCAAAAACCTACAAATCAACTCCATATATATCCAGAACTTCTTCAGGGAACACCTCCCAAATGCTATTTGATACAGATTTTCCTTCTGATCAGACTTCAAAATCTGTCTCCAATTACCAAAATTCGAGATCGACAAAATCTAGATCTATTTTACCCTAATTTTACCCTATTTTCGAAAATAGGTGAAATCCCTCAAATCTTATCAAACTTTCTCCAAATTTGAGCTAAATGAGTATTAATAGAAATATTATACTCAGCCATGAAATCAAATCCCAAATTAAACCTCTCTAAGACCAGATTTGCAATTCAGTCCGAAACTAGTCAAAAACCATCACAATTCAGTCCCTGGTTCGACCATGGGCTACTACTGTTCACGACCAGGCCTGTTCAATCGACCAGACTTCAATTTCGACCGGTTCGGCTGGTTTCGACCACTGCTGTGTCTTCGACCACCTCGACCACGAGCTGTTGCCTTCGCCCGTGACCGCAACTCACGAGTAGGAGCACTCGACCACGACCATGGCTTCGAACGCTGCTGCTACTGCCGCTGTAACTTCATCGCCTTTGATCACCAGCACTGCCACCTTCACCATTGCTTCATTGCCACGTGTGTGCATCGTGTTCGCCACCGTGGAACAGCCGCACCTCACCAGCATCGCCTTCGATCTCCCGCGCGCGCGCCCGACAACAGCAGCACAGTTGCGCCACGTTGCAAGCATGCAAAAGGGCACCATCAGCTCACCATTGCATCAACCAGGACTGCGCACCAGTCGACAAAAGCCGGCACGGCCGCTGGAGCGCGTCACTTCGCTGCTGTCGCGCCGGACCAGTCAATTCACCATCGATTCACAGCTTCAATTCTCCAGGCACTTTCAACCGTTGCTGCGCACTTCGCCTATTTAAGTGGCTCTGGCCATTTCCTTCACCCACACACACACCAGAACCACACAAGTCTCTAACCTTGTCATCCTCTTCGTCTTCTTCGGCAAGCTCGAAGAGAGGCTCAAGGTGCCAGGCCAATCTACTGCACCGAACTCCAAATTAACACCCCCAGTGAGTTCCTCCCATCTCTCTTATCGTTTTGTAGTAGTGAATTGAACTCTATCGAACCACATCGCCGGAAATCATTGATTTTCTCCAGTAGCTCCGACGAGCAATTAGTCCCTAACTAAACCAATTTAGATCTCGATCCAGTAATCAAATATGATTAGTGAACTTATCTAAGCATCTCTACGCAACCAGAATCGAAGATTTTGCTAAAATCTGGAAAACCTCAACTTTGCACCTTGCATGTAAGCAGGAGCTCGCTGTTAAGCTTCTCTGGTGTTTCCCCAGCCAATCCAACTTCTCACCTAGCTTGCTTATGCCCCAGAGACCATCCTCAAGCAAGGAATTGAGTTCATTTGCCCTAGAACAGTAATGCCCAATTTTTGTGATTTCTTCTCTAGCGCCGGTCGCCGAATTTTGTTTCCGGCCGTTTCAACCCTAACCACCTTGTCTACGAGATGTGCCTTGACCCCATGAGTATTTTTGTCTTGTATCTCGACACCTGGATCGGCCGAGGTGAAGAGGTATCGCCATGCCAAAGTTTTGTCCAGAGACTGTTTAGAACAGTTCGGCCACCGTGTTCTTCGCCGGATTTCCTTGCCTTCCGGCCATCTTCTGCCCAAGGCCCTGTTGAATAAATTGTTCCTGTTACAAATGCCTAACCACCAGACAAAGTGGTGCATCATTTGGAGCCTTGAATCAAAATATATGGCTAACCCTAGTTTCTGGCCATGTCAACCCTATGCCAGGCTGTGTCAGCCAGTGGCATTAGCCCTGTTCACCCACCTCTGGTCATGTAAAACAGAAACTACCTTGTCAAATAGTTGTCTCACTACCTTGTGCACCATATGCTTGAATCAAAACATACTTTGGCCACTGGGAACGTTTCAAACCCTCTCAATGCCATTCTTGAGCATTGTCAGCCTTGTCAGCCTATGCCAACCAGTGGCATTGAGCCTTTTCACCTACTTCCACCATGAACTTAGAAAATAACTTTGTCCCTTAGACTCCTGATGTTGTGATCTACACTTTTCCCTACTGTCACAACTTGAGTTGAGCCCTCTATCATCCATTGACCTTATGTCGATGCCTTGAACCGAATGCCAACCTAAAGACGTTCGCTGTTTTTGGGTGAACCAGTCACAACCTTGATATTACCCTGATATTTTGGAACCTTGTAAACCTTGACAACTAATCTTAACCCTGGTTTCCATAGGTTAACTCTAATCGCTTCCAAATCTTGTATCACCAAAGTGTTTTCACCTTGCATTATTGCATGAACGTAGTGGATTAGTAAGAATAGGATTGATTGTAATGCCTGTTTGCTTGTTTGATCTTGTTCAGAGCAAGAGCCCGAGGTTGAAGACCTTGTCACTGAACTGTCATCAACTGCTGATACTTACGACGTGGAAGGCAAGTCATACTTTGATCATATTGAACCTATATTTTCTGAATTGCTATGCTATCCATGAGTAGATATCTCATTAATATTGCATATGTTGAGATCAATGATATTATGGCAGTGATAGATTGAATACTTGAGAAATGTGAACTTGTTAAGATAGCAATCCATGAACTAATAAAGGTATATACATATACATTTATATTCATGAAATAAAACCCTTAGCCGTGACCAGTATTTTGGTATGAGATGGTGGTAGCATTGGAGGTGCTTAACTGCAAAGGATGTGCAGGCACTGAAGGTGCATGGTTTGTGGTATGATCTGGTCACTGGCATATAAGGACTAGAACCTTGTGTTGTGCGTCTAGTGGCATGAAAAACGTACCAACCACTTACCTGGTATGGGACAGGCACAATCTAGTAGCTTTCTTAGTATTAGCAGTTCCCTGCATGGCTTGTCGATCCGGTTTCTCGCGTGGAAACTGGTGGGACGCAGTTCGTCCATGAGTGGTGTGAGATCAGAAAAATTATGAGAGGATAAGGTGTAAAGAAGGAAGTCGCCCTACGCCAGATTAAGTCGTGCGCGACTGTAATCAAGAAAGGCTATGTGTCCTGCGGGAACATAGACCAAGGCTAGGAAGTAAGGCAGTGGGGAGGACCCACAACGGTACTTGGGACTGGATTGTCCATTTACCGGGCAGGGATACTGTTAATACTAGATTGCAAAAGCGTTGTGTGATCTCGGCCTTGTCACATGCGTATAAGTCGCATGGGGTTGGCCCAACTTGAAAGTCCAGTGAAGAAGTGGATTTAAAAAGAGGTACACCTCTGCAGAGTTTAAAAATGTATTCGAATACTTCGTGCTCCCGAGTTTTAGGAGTATGCCGCGGTGGATTAAAACCACGGGGTGTGACACAAGTATTGTTTTATAAACTAAAATTTGTTAGTTCAAGATTACCCAAGTGACATGTGTTGTCACGATAAGGGGTGTTGCCGTGGACTGTCATGTGTTTACGTGTCGCTGTAGTACCATAATGTAGTGAACATATGATAGCTAAGAGGCATGTGGATTTGCCCTAAACATATGATAGCTAAGAGGCATGTGGATTTTCCCTAAGCATATGATAGCTAAGAGGCATGTGGATTTGCCCTAAGCATATGAAATACTATTGACGAGGATTGACATCCGAGTCAGTTCAAATAAATGCACTGTTGGTTCAAGACAGATTCGAGCCAGACATATGCCCGGTGGTGTGTAACATCCTGAGTTTTGGGGTGAAAAGTTCTTTCTTAAAAATCATGCATACATATGTCTCTTCTAGGTCAACCAAATCAGCCTCAGCTTTATTCTGTTCTAGCCCTAATTTCTCCAAATTTACCCTGTGACCCCAAGTCAAGATCTAACTTTCCAGATTTGATCTATCAGTTATCCTAAATCTAAAAGCCTTCAGAACCCAGATTCAATTCTATCTCTAACTTCCAGATTTGTCAACTCCTTTCTGTTTTCGAAAACAGAATATTTGTTATTACCTAAATACCCTAAGTTTCAGGAATTCAGATTTAATCCAAATCTTGACCAAGTTCAGATCAAATTATACCTGGAATATGATCAAGGGTATGCCAATACCTTAATCCAAAAAGTTGACAGCCAGATTCTATCATCTAGACTCTTTTCACAAATCAGTCCAATAGTTATCGCAAATTAGTCCTTATCTGATACCTGAAAACCCAAAAAGGCTAAAATCTCCAGATTAACTTTAAATTCAGAATTTCTTCAGCAAATCTTCTCAAAATGCTATTTGCCACAAGTCTCTCTTCTGTGCAGATATCAAAATCGAACCCTAAATGCCAGAATTCGAAATCGACAAAACTTAAACCTTATTTTACCCTAAAGTACCCTATTTTCAGTTTGTATCGAAAACTATTCAAATGTGCTAAACCTTATCAATTATCTTTGCCAAATACCCTGTTGAATATAATCTACCAGATTAGTGAAATCAATTTCAGTTTAAACCTACCAAATCTCCAGATTTACATTTCAGTCCAAAACTCAAAGAATTAAAACTGCAGTTCAGTCCATTTTCGACCAGGCCGTATACTGCTGTACACGACCAGAAGCCTCGCCGTGTTTTGCTTCCTTGCGCCGTGCACGCTCGCCGCCGGCCAAGCTTCGCCGCACTGTGACCGTGCATGTCAGTACGCACGTGTCCTCGCTCCAGCTGGTGCCGTGGCAAGGCCGCTGCTACGTCGACGACCAGTGCTTGCTCCCACGCGCGACCAGCAGCGACTTTGTCAGCAATCCATCGCCACGTAGCCTCGCCGCGCCAGTACTTGTCGCCACCGCTTGCTACAAGCTTTGCCAGGTCCCGATGAGGCGACATTGTGATCAGTTGAAAGCTTGTCGCCGTCGCATCACCGCTCTTGCTGTGTCTTCGCCGCTGCTGCTCCTGCACGCAACCAGTCAAGTCACAGCAACCAATCTCTTCATTGTTCCCCTTTGCCATCTTCGCCGAGCCTATATAAGCACTCCTGTGCTCAGCAGTTTCCTCCACACATCACCAGGACTTAACCAATTTCCAAATTTCACCGCTGCAGTCGTCTTCTCCGGTGAGCCATCGAGGAGCCTCACGGTGACAGCTCATTCCACATCATCTCTTGCCAAATTGACAGCATCTGTGAGTTCCCCTCGTCTCCCTCATCGTGCTGTACCATCTAATTGGTTTACATTGCACCTTATCGCCGGTGATCGCCGGGATTGCTAAATGCCCTGTTCCGGCAATGTAGCTCGAATTACTCCAAATTAGCTTTCGTATCTGTAATCAAAATTTATCAGTAAGCCAAATCAAGCAAGCCTGTGAAGTTGGATTTCGGATTTAAGCAAGAATCGAACCTTTTCCCTAAACCGAGCTTCACCAGAAAACCGGCGATCGTCGCCAGGCTTCTCCAGTGATCCTCCGGCCAATACAATTGTACCAGAAGCTTCTCTATACCTCCTAGATGCTCTCCAAGCAATGAATTAAGTTCTTGTTGCCTGTAGCAGGAACCCCCAATCAGCAGTGCTTCTTCTCCGGCGCCGATGACCGGAAAGCTTGTTCCAGCCATTTCAGCCCTCGAAACTCTGTCTAGTGTGTGTGCTTTGATCTCCTGAACACTTTTGTCTTCTAGCCCGACACCTAAATCAGCCTAGATCAAAAGTTATAGCTTTGCCAAATTTTTGTCCAGAACTGATCTAGTGCAGCCAGTTCATCTCTGTTCATCATCAAATTTCTTCCTTTCCAGTCATTTCTTGCCCTAGATCCTGTTGACTTAATTGTTCCTGTTACTCAAGCCTACCACCCAGACAAAGTGGTGCATCATTTGGAGCTCCAGATCAAAAGTTATGCTAAGCCCTAGTTTTTGGCATTGTCAGCTCTATGCCAGAGCTTGTCAGCCAGTGGCATTGACCTTGTTTACCCACTTCTGGTTGTGTAATTTGAAATCCACTTTGTCCACTAAAATTGTAGAGTTGTGATCTACATTTTCTTGTACTACCACAACTTGAGATAAGCTCTCTAGCTTTCCTTAAAGCTATGTCAAAGTCTTGATCCGAATGTCAATCTGCTGACATTCGCTGTTTTGATCATACCAACCACAAAACTGATGTTCCTATTGTAACCTTGAGATCCTAAGAGCATCTAACACCATCCTTAGCCAAATCCTTGAAACCCTAGATCTCAACTCAGTTCAGCGTGCAATCTCAATTATCTCCAGTATCGTTCAGTCACTCTTGTAAAGCATATCTGCATATAGATCCTAAAACATCTTAATATATAAGTAATATTTGTGTGTATTGTTTGGTTTGTCGTCGAGCAGATCTAGAAGCTGAGATCGAGGACTTCATTGTTGACCCGTCATCAACTGCTATTTCTTACGACGCGGAAGGCAAGTCATATCCTTGGTCATCTTGAACCTATATTTTAAATGTTGCTAAAACAGAACCTTGAATATAGGCAATATTGCATGTGAAAGATTGAGAATGGTTGATTTATGAATTGGCAGTACTAGACTGGTTATCTGTGAAATGTGAAATAAACAAGTTTTGAGCCATGAACTATTATATGTATCTATATACTTATATAAATGAAATAAAACCCTTAGCCGTGACCAGAAAAATGGTATGGAATGGTGGTAGCACTGGAGGTGCTAGACTGCAAAGGAATGCAGTCACTGAAGGTGCAGGGTTGTGGATGGTCTGGTCATTGGCATATAAGGACTAGAACCTTGTGTTGTGCGTCTAGTGGCATGAACAACGTGCTAACCGCAAGCCTGGTATGGGACAGGCCTGAACAAGTACTTATGTGGATCGTACATGAAACCCCTGCATAAGTTGTGTTGTGATGATTGACTTGGAGGCTGACTCCCACTATCACTGAAGGTCATCCGATATTTGACCCAGTAATGGGAAAATGAGGTGGGGTGGAGGTTATGATACAGCCTACCACAACTGTGTTTCGCGGAGAGCCACAGGGTCAGGGGTGAATTGTAAGTGATGCATAACAAAAGTTCTTGTTATTTCCACCTTGCCACTCACACATGGTTGTGAGGAGGGGTCTAATCATTTTGATAGGATGGGCTTGAAAGTGGAATATCTTGCGGGTAAATTGGTACCTCTCTGCAGAGTTAAAAACGTATTCGAATACTCCGAGCTCCCGGGTTTTATAGGAGTCTGCTGCGGTGGATTAAATCCACGGGGTGTGACACAAGTATTATTTTCTCAATAAAATATGTTTTAATCAAGATTACCCAAATGACATGTGTTGTCATGATAAGGAGTACTACCGTGGACTGTCGTGTGTCGACGTGTCGCGGTAGTGCTATAATCTAGTGAACATGAATGATGATGTTATATTATGAAAAGTGCTGCCCTGAGATGAGGTACGAAAGTAAAAGATTATTTTATAAACATCCATAATTCTTGACTAGTCTAGGATCATATCATCACTACTATATGTATCTACTCTTACCTATGACTTGCTGAGTATGTAAGTGCTCACCCTTGCAATCTACAAATCAATAGACGGAGCGATCAACAATCAAGATGAAGGCGTGGAGAACTTATTGGACCCAGAAGGAAGAGCGTCAGTTCTGCCAGAGCCCTGATGTGTGTTGTTCTGCCGTCCACTTCTCTTTTGTGGGTGGGTCACCTATCTTCTGCTGTGTAGATGTTATTTTGCTAAACCATGTATGCCGTGAAGGCATTGTAATCTCCTTATGTAATATCAAGGCCAGCAGGCCACACTGCTTAACTATTTTGTAAGTTACTCTATTGCAATGTGATATACTCCTGTGCTTGACTTTTCCTGGGACGTCAAGGGTATGTGTATGCTATGCATATATGGGACTAGCTGCAGCGAGCTAGGACTCTACAGGAGTAGTCGTAGTCCCAGTTTCGGGGCGCGACACGGTGCGAACTCAAGTCATTTTGAGAAGCATCAGCCCGAGGTCACAGGCTTTGCGTGATCAAGTTGCAGGTTTTGTGTGATCAGACCGCAGGCTTCGCGCGGTCAGGAGTTCGTATGCTATACGAGGACAGAATGTCAAGGATGCCGCGCGGTCAGCCAACATCCCGCGGTTAGAGTACTTTCAACCAGGGTACTTGGGGTTCATTTGTCCGGCTGCCCCTATGGCGAGAATATTTCAAGTATCCCGAAGATTCCTCCACGTGGATGATCAACCGTCAGGAAGTTAATACACGCAGTTATCCATGCATAACACGTGTTTAACCTACGTGGAGGATATGAGCGGTTCTCTAAAAACCGCATGCAACCGTCCGAACAACTATTTGATGCAGTTATGGCATGGCACCCTTTCGACCAGTATAAAGGAGTGGCAAGATACATCAAACAGGAGGGAGAGATACAACGCATCTCAACCACTCAAACAGCCAAGTCTACGGCCTAGATTAGATAGTTCTTACAAGCCTTCCTGGCTTTATTCTGTACATTTACATAGGAAAAACCCTTCGCCTGTGAAGGAGTTTTTCTACCATCTTGTAACCTTTTATCACCTATAGTGAAATCCCAACAGGACGTAGGACTATAACTCCCACCATCGAGGGCCCGAACCTGTATAAAACTCTCTGTGCTCCTGCTCTCCATGGTTCTACATACCTTCCCAGAGGGTCATCTTGAAAGGTCTCACTAATACAAATTTTGCATAACTTCGGCTGAGGACTCCGAGTCCGAATCGTCGACAGCTGGCACCCACCGTGGGGCCTTTCTCAAGGCATCCTAGTTTTAATCCGGAGGTTCACTGAAACATGGCTGGAGCATATGATTCCGAGAACGATTTCGATCTCGAGGATTATGCTCACATTCCAATGCCTTCTCCAAGTGATCCTGTTCCGATGGAGGAGGTTGAAGGCCAGAATCTTCCAGAGGTGGAATCGTCTCTCCAGGTCATGTCCATTGACCAGGGGGCGTCTAGCGCAAGGTCAAAACCCACGGAGGTTCTTAATGCGCTAGAGGATGAATCCGGTCCGTCATACGACCCTACTGAGGGGAAGGATGATATCGACCTGGAAATCAGCCCGGGGAGATTCGACCCTGATAACCTTCACCGTCTCTTTGATTTTGAGTCTGACTCGGAACAAACTGAGATGTTTTCCCCATCGGCAACCTCTCTCCCTAAACTCCTGATCAGCAGGCTGCTAGGGAAGAGCGAGATCGTAAACAGAAGGAGGATCAAGATCTCGAGCAACAAAACAATGAACTACGCAGAACTGCCCTAGAGGCTCTTCAAGATGCGCAGGTTCGTTATGATGCTGCCCCGAGTTCTTCTCGATGGTCGCGTGGTCGCAAACGTGACCAGACCCCTTCTTTGCCACCGGAGCGTTTCCCAGTGGACGAAGAAACACTAACACCTGGTGCCCCTAGGAGAAGCACGCATGGTCGACTGCGATCTATCGCGGAGGTCATGCGTAATTTTCCTCCTACGGTCACGGATGCGCAGAAACCTGCCTTTTACAGGATCCTGGCTGAAAGACTGGATGAGGTCGCGTCTGAGGCGACCCCAACGGCCTCCTCCCACTCAGTAACACGTTCCCGCGAATGAGAGTGTCCTCATTCTGGTTCTGGCCGACGAAGTTACCCACCGCCCGTACCGTCCCGACAGGACAAGTACCGGCGAACACAGGATTCCCGTACTAGGGATCGAGTTCCTGTCCACTCTCGTTTGGGACCACGAGTAACTTCACCACTGCGTGAGGTCGCTCGAAACCCAGTCGAGAGTCACAGGGCAATTCATGGTCCCTACGTCAGTTGTAAAGCTTTCTCGCCTACCCTACGTGCGGTCGTTTGGCCTGATAAGTTTCGACCAGGGGCCATTGAGAGATTTGATGGAACTCAGAACCCATCCGAGTTCCTTCAAATCTATATCACTGCCATCCAAGCGGCGGGAGGCGATGACAAGGTCATGGCCAACTACCTGCCTACAGTCCTCGCAGGACCGGCTAGAACCTGGCAGTTTAATCAGCCCGAGGGTTCTATCTACAATTGGGAAATGCTGTGTGATGCCATCCTCAGCAATTTCCAAAATTGTTACCAAAAGTCGGGTAAAGAGGACGACCTTCATCGGCTACGACAAACTTCAACCGAAACACTTCGGTAGTTTGTCAAAAGGTTTGTCGGGGTGAGGAATACCATCCCGAACATATCCGATGGCTCCGTCATCAGGGCATTTAAACATGCTGTTCGATACCGGAGATTTACCGAAGATTTGCTTATTCACCCTCCTCGATCAGTGGCCGATCTGTTCGACATGGCCGATCGATACTCTGATGCAGCCGAAGCGGTCGAATGGAACCGGATGGTCAACAAGGGTGACCTACCACCTCAACCAGGCTTCAAGGACGCTAGGAAAGAAGATTCAAGCAGGAAGCCGGAATCTTCATCGGGTGGGAAGTCAAAAAAGTCGAAGAGGAATCGCTCTGGACAGTACCGCGAGGTCACAGTTGCAGAGAAGCCATCTTCGACCAAAGGTAACAAGCCTTCATTTAAGAATAAAACTGCCTCTGGTGGTCGGAATGTCGACCAGCCAGAAAAGTCAACTAATCCGCAGGAGGGCAAGAAGTGGTGTCCACTCCACAACTCCGCAGGCCACGACCTCAAGAACTGTAGGAGTTTGTTGAAGTCCGACGTCACCAGGAAGGGTGCGAGCCCTCGTTCTTGGGGGAGCCATGGCAATTCGTCACGAGTCCCCATGGTCGGCGCCAACTATCATGGTATTGCGAATACCCCGGCAGGTTTTGTGGAAGAAAAGATGACGCGAGCTGACTACGTGACCTGTCCTCTCCCGTCGAGCAATGTCGCGCCCCGAAACTGGGACCACGACTACTACTGTAGAGACCTAGCTCGCTGCAGCTAGTCCCATATATGCATAGCATACACATACCCTTGACTTCCCAGGATAAGTCAAGCACAGGAGTATATTCACATTGCAACAGAGTAACTTACGAAATAGTTACGCAGTGTGGCCTGCTGGCCTTGATATTACATAAGAAGATTACAATGCCTTCGCGGCATACATGGTTTAGCAAAATAACATCTACACAGCAGAAGATAGGTGACCCACCCACAAAGAGAAGTGGACGGCAGAACAACACACATCAGGGCTCTGGCGAAACTGACTTTTCCCCTTCAGGATCCAAGAAGTTCTCCATGCCTTCGTCTTGGTTATTGAACGCTCCATCTACTGATTTGTAGGTTGCAAGAGTGAGCACTTACGTACTCAGCAAGTCATAGGTAAGAGTAGATACATATAGTAGTGTTGTTATGAACACTAGTCAAGAATTATGGATGTTTATAAAATAATCTTTACTTTCATGTCTCATCTCATGGCAACACTTTTCATAACATATCATCACTATTCATGTTCACTAGATTATAGCACTACCGCGACACGTCGACACACGACAGCCCACGATAGCACTCCTTATCATGACAACACATGTCATTTGGGTAATCTTGATTTAACACATTTTATTTAGAAAAACATACTTGTGCCACACCCCGTGGATTTAATCCACCGCAGCAGACTCCTATAAACTCAGGAGCTCGGAGTATTCGAATACGTTTTTAACTCTGCAGAGAGGTACCAATTTACCCACAAGATATTCCACTTTCAAGCCTTTCCTATCATAACATAATGATTGGACCCCTGACTCACTTCATACTGTGAGCGGCAAGGTGGAAATAACAAGAACTTTTGTTATGTATCACTCACAATTCACCCCCGACGCTGTGGCTCTCCGCGAAACACAGTTGTGGTAGGCTGTATCATAACCTCCACCCCTACATATATTTCCATTACTGGATCAACGTGCGAGATCACCTTCAGTGATATGTGTGGGAGCCGTACTGCGTGTTTTCCGTGCTTCACTACACAATTCCAGCAGGGGTGTCATGTGCGATCCACATAAGTACTTGTTCAGGCCTGTCCCATACCAGGCTTGCAGTTAGCACGTTGTTCATGCCACTAGACGCACAACACAAGGTTCTAGTCCTTATATGCCAGTGACCAGACACCCACAACCTTGCACCTTCAGTGCCTGCATATCCTTTGCAGTTTAGCACCTCCAGTGCTACCACCTTCCATACCATTTTTCTGGTCACGGCTAGGGGTTTTATTTCATGAATATATAAGTACATATATAATAGTTCATGGCTCAAAACTTGTTTATTTCATATTTCACATATAACCAGTCTAGTACTGCCAATTCATAAATCAACCATTCTCAATCTTTCTCATGCAATATTATCTATATTCAAGGTTATGTTTTATCAACATTTAAAATATAGGTTCAAGATGACCAAGAATATGACTTGCCTTCCGCGTCGTAAGAGACAGCAGTTGACGTCGGGTCAGCAGTGAAGTCCTTGAACTCTGGCTCTTGATCTACTCTCTAATCAAACAAACAACCAAGAATTACAATCTTTTCAATACATTACTATACTATATGCAATAATGCAAAGATGCATGTCCCGATGATTCTGAAATGATTAGACGATTCTGAAATGATTAGGTTTAGAAGTTGATAGGGTTAAGATATGGAAACCAAGGTTAAGATTAGTTGTCAAAGGTTTACAAGGTTCCAAATGTCTCAAAATATCATAATGATATCAAGGTTGCGACTGATTCGCTCAAAAACAGCGAACATCTTTAGGTCGACATTCGGTTCAAGGCATCGACATAGGGTCGATGGATGATAGAAGGATTATGTCAACTTGTGGCAGTAGAATAAAATGTAGAGCACAACTCCACAAGTCTAAGGGACAAGGTTATTTTCAGTTTACACTTCTGGAAAGAGGTGAAATGAGCTAATGCCACTGACTGACATGCTCTGACATAGGGCTGACAATGTCAAAATCTAGGGCTAAGCATAAAATACAATTCAAGGGCTCAAATCACGTTGTGATAGAAGAAGAAATTGTAGATCACAACCTCAAGAGTCTAAGGGACAAAGTCATGCTCAAAATGCACATCAGGAAGGAAGTGAAAAGGGCTAATGCCAATGGCTGACATAGCCTGGCATTGCACTGACATGGCCAGAAACTAGGGCTTGCCATAACTTTTGATCTAGGGCTCCAATTGATGCACCACTTTGTCTGGGAGGTAGGCCTCAGTAACAGGAACAATTCACTCAACAGGATCTAGGGCAGGAGATGGCCAGAAAATGATGAAAACTGGTGATGAACTCGGTGGCTGAAGTTCCAAATCACAGTACTGGACAAGAATTAGGGCAAGGCTATAACTTCTGATTTAGACCGAATTGGAAGTTGAGCTAGTAGACAAAGTTTCTCAGGAGATCAAGGCGCATCTGGTGGACAAGGTTACTGAAGCTGGATCGGCCGGGAATGGATTTCCGGTGGCCGGTGCCGGAGAAGAAGGCACTGAGATTGGGGTTTTCCATTTTACACAATTTGAACTCAATTCCTTGCTTGGAGAGTATCTGAGAGCTATAATAAAGCTGTTGGTATGATTGAATTGGCCAGGGGATCACCGGAGAAACCTGGCGACGATCACCGGTTTCTGGTGAAGCTCGAGTTTGGGAAATGCTTCGATTCTTGCTTAATTTCACAATCCGACTTCACGGGCTTGCTCAAAATAACTCACTGATCATTTTTGTCTAGTGAATCGAAGGTTAATTCGAATTAATTTGAATTGTAAAGCTGGAACAGGGCATTCTGATATTTTCGGCGATCACCGGCGACAAGATGCATGGGGCTTCAATTAAAAGCTACAGCACAGATAGTGCGATACGGGGAACTCACTGGTGGCTTCAATTTGGAGTTTGATGTAGTGGGTGAAGCTGGCACCGTGAGCCTTCGTGCTGAGCTCGCCGGAGAAGACGACTGCAGCAAGGAAAAAGTACTGTTTATGCTTAATTGCTTAAGAGCTTTGGAGAGCTTTGCTAAAGGTGAATAGGTTGCTCTGGGGTTGCTATTTATGGGCGAAGCAAGGTACAACAAAGTTCACTGCTTGCTTGTGCTGCTGAAGAAGAAGCTTCGGGTTGCAGCAACGGTGAGCAGCAAGCTCCTCTCTCGCGTGTAGCTGCTGGTGAGCTGGATGTAGATGGCTATGGCAACAACTGAAGAGCAAACACGTGTGCATGCAAAGGCGGTTGCGAAATCACGGCTAAAGCGGCGCTGTTCAACGGCGAGACTTGAAACACAGCGATGAGGTTGATGGCGAGTTCTGGTCGCGATCGAGGTCGAAGCTACGCTGTGCTGTGGTCGCGGTCGAAGGGAGGCACTGTGCACCGCTGGCCGAGGTCCATGGCATGCACTGGTCGAACTGCAGCTTCCCTGGTCGCGAGCAGCTACTCCGGTCGTGAATTGCTGCTGAGGTCGAACCAGGGACCTAATTGCAAGGATTCTTGATTAAATTCTGGACTGATTTGTAATTTCTGACTTGGAGATGGTTGAGTTGCAATCTGATTTCACAGCTGAGTATAAACTTATACCTTATACTCATCTAGCAAGCGATTTGGTAAAATCTGACATGATTTGATAGTTTTCGATATAAACTGAAAATAGGGTACTTTAGGGTAAAATAAAATCTGAGTTTTGTCGATTTCGAATTCTGGCCTTTAAGATGTAATTTTGTAATCTGGACAGAAGGGAAATTTGTATCAAATAGCATTTGGAAAAGATTTGCTGAAGAAATTCTGAATTTGGAGCTGATCTGAAGATTTTAGCCTTTTTGGGTCTCCAAATATCAGATAAAGGACTAAATTGCGATATAATTTGGACTGATATGTGAACAAGACTTAGATGATATGATTTGGCTCCCAACTTTCTGGATTAAGGTATTGGCATACCCGTGATCATAGTCCAAGAATAATCTGGTCTGAATTAGGTCAAGATTTAGCTAAATCTGAGTTCAGAGTAATTAGGGTAATCAGAATAGTAATTAGAATTTCTATTTTCGAAAACAGAAAAGGGTTGATAGATCTGGAAGTTAGAGATGGAATTGAATCTGGCTTCTGAAGACTTTTATGTTCAGAGTAATTGATAAATCACATCCGGATAATCTGATCTTGATTTAGGTCTGCATGATAGATTTTTGAAATTTTAGGGTTTGAGATAGATACTGATCTGGCTACTACTACAGATACATGATATGATGCATGCATGGTGTTCATGAAAAAGAAAGTTTTTACCCCTAAATTCAGGGTGTTACAGGCAACACAGCAAGTGACACAAAGGTTTATACAGGTTCGGGCCTCAATGGAGACCCTAGTCCTGTCGACGTGCTCCCAAGTAGAGTTGGCGAGGGGAGCTCTCTCGGGGAGAGATGGCTCCAAAGCATGCCCGTTTTGTAGTGTATTAGAGTAAAAATGAGTTGTCTCCCTTACATGAGAGGTTACAAGGGCTTACGTAGGCCCAAAAGATGCAAAAAGACTAAACCACCCCACTCGCCATCGTTGGAAATTGGGGCACTAGCGTCCTTCTTCTGGTCAGGACCCTTGGATGCTTGACAGGTGTCCGCCAATTCCCGAGGCGCTTCTCGCATGATCCTCACGTGACCGGGAATACAAGGCTCTCGTCTTTGGGAAAATGGCGGCGTCCAGGACAAACCACTGGGGGGGCCTTGTCCCCGGGCAAAAGGCGGCGCCCAGGACAAGTCACCGGGGGGCCTTGTCCCCAGGCAAAAGGTGGCACCCAGGACAAGCCACCGGGGGGTCTTGTTCCTGGGCAAATGGCAGCGCCCGGGACAAGCCACCAGGGGGCCTTGTCCCCGAGCAAAAGGTGGCACCCAGGACAAGCCACCGGGGGGCCTTGCGACCAGGGGTCTTGCCTCTCATTCGGACTTGATCCCCCGGAGATTTCCCCCAACATAGTCCACCCAAGGGCCACATTCACCCGGAGGAGCTGATGTCTGACTCCTCGGGCGATGCGTCCCCGGTGGTGACGGCCACGACCGGGGGCGAGCAGGTCCACATCACCCTTGGGGACGGATGGAGGGGGCCAGCCGGCGGGGACGGGTCTAGTGCCGTACGGTGGGAGACTCCCGTGCTTTCCCCGGGCTAGTCTTGGAGATTTGCTGCGGGTCTCCAGACCCCGAAGGTCCGGGCCTACGTCTGGTTGGGGACTCTCAGCGAGCATTGCTCGGAGCCAATTTCTCTCCACCTCTAGATGAGTTCATCCTCGTAGCGTCCGGGGACTTTCCCTTGAAAGTTCACCTTGTGCATTGTGCACATCTAACTATTGGGTCCACAAGGGGCAGCCATCGCCCGGGGAGTCGAGGAGTGTTCCAGGAGGCGCTGAAGGAGCCCGAGGACAAGGCTGGTGCCTTCTGTGCGGGGAGGGACGAAGCCCTCGGGGAGCTGGCCAAGGTTCGAGCTCAGCTCCTTGCCTCAGAGGACACCAACGCCTGCCTCCGAAGGGAGGCAAAGTCGAAGGAGAGTGCCTACTGGGAGCTCGAGAGCTCTAGCTCCCAGGCGGTCGCTGAGGCGGGGGCTCTCCATTCACTCGGCCCTCGAAGGGCTCGGGATCATCCTCTAGTTGGGGGGAGGTGCCAGCTCGGTGCCGGCATCATTCGCGGAGTTACGCGCTTTCTCAACACGCAAGTTTTTGTCATCCTGGAGGCCACCAACGCCTGAGCTCGCGGCCTGGCGGTCCCGGTGATTGCCGTGGCCACGGCCCTCGTGGAACACCGGGGGACCGGTGCCCGGGCGGTTGGGGGCCGGCTTCCCCGGCTTCTTCGAGCTGCAGTGGCAGGAGTTGGAGGAGATGGCGGGTGCCTTCTATGACCGGATCATCCAAGCCCAGCCCCCGGCACCAGTGCCCCCAAAGGCAGACGCCTCGGCGGTGAGGGAGGCCCCCCGGGGGGGGGGGGAATGACATTGGGCAAGTATGAGTCTCCCCCCCGGGCCTTTAGATAGGTCCCTTTCTTTTTTTGTTAGGCTTTTGCTCCCGGTAGCTTCTTAGAGGAAGCCCCAGAGAATTGTAATTCTTATCTTCAATGGAATAGAATGGAAATATTTTTTGCTAAGTGTTGTTTCACTAAAAGCAGGCGTCTCAGGAGCTTGCTCCCGAGAGAGTGTTTTCGAGACCCGGGAGGTGTGGCCCGGGGAATGCCCATGTCGCCCCGGGCTTATTCCCGAGGAGTTTCTGAGTCCCAGGAGGCACACCCTGGGAGGTTCCCCGGTGACCCGGGAGTCGATTCCTGAGGGGTTTCTGAGCCTCGCGAGGCATAGTGCGGGGAGTACCCAGCCAGCTTTTGCTTTGCTGAGCCTCGCCACCAGGGACGTGCCAACTGCCCAGCCCCCGGACCTCCTTTCGATGGCGTGCTGGAGAGTGCTCTGTGGGAGCCGATCCGGCTACGATGGCTCCTAGAGTGGCACTTGGACAATTTTGATAATTGTCGCGCCAAGATGTCCCCTCTGAAACTGGGGCCCCAGAGGGTCCCGCTGCTTCGGATACGTCCCCTGGCTGGGTACGAGTAATGGCTTGAGGACCTCCTTCAAAGGGCCCAAAGGCGCATAAGGTCTCCAGGAATATTAGATGTAGGTGCCCACTGGACGGGGTTGTCCTCCGGGGCAGTCTTCCGCGGGAGCTTGACTCCCGGGTTGTCTCTTGTATGTGCCAGGGCCTTGTTGTCCCAGGGACACCTTAGCCCACTGGGGGGGAGTGTCCCCCGGTCCAAAGTTGTATTAATAAAAGCTATTTGAATTTGCTTGATATTGCTTGAATTGTCTTCAAAACTTTTCAAAAATTATTATCTCCTGTCTGGGCTCAGTTTATCCCCCCCTCCCCACAGCGGTTGCAGCTTGGCACTGCGCGCTGTAGGTAAGGAACCAAAAACCCGGATGTCGATAACCACCGGAGTCACATAGCCCCTGGTCGAAAACCCCCGGGTGCGACCATGAATTTTTTCGATCGTAAAATTCCAGGGCCTAGTCAAAGATTTTCCCTGGTCGCCTTAAAAATGGGAGCCGGTCAAAATTTCCCTGTTGAAAATCCGAAAATATCCGAGGATTCCGAGAATTGAGAATTCCATGACCTGCAGAGGGGGAACTTACTCCCAGATGTCTATGAGCCGATAACGCTGCTCCCAGAGGAGGGTTCCGTGACCCAACAGCGGGTGTAGAGTATTTGTGGGGGGAGTAATATCTCAAAGTGACTGGCTACCACAATTCATGAGAACTGGGTTGCCGCTTACTCCCTCGGTCCATGAGGGGTTACTGTAAGCTGCCTACAGGAGCGGGGCTCCCGTCGTAGGGACTTGTAGGCTGTGATAGGCTACATCCTCACAAAGAGGGCACCCTCACAAGGAGGGCATCACAGAGAGGGCATCGCCTTGGAGG
This sequence comes from Pharus latifolius, assembly GCA_019359835.1. Taxonomy (NCBI): domain Eukaryota; kingdom Viridiplantae; phylum Streptophyta; class Magnoliopsida; order Poales; family Poaceae; genus Pharus; species Pharus latifolius. The sequence continues at coordinate 35,001,222 of CM033330.1, read as the reverse complement.
CGGCGAGATAAAAATATGCAAAAATTCCAGAGTTGAACAAAAAACCATTTGTATTAATGAAGATGAAATACAACGCCTCCCCCTGCGGAATCGCGATGGGGGATGGAATAGTGAATACAACGCCTCCCCCCGCGAAACTGCGGCTGGGGATGGAATGATGTGTACAACGCCTCCCCCTGCGAAGTCACAACAGGGGAGGGAGTGAGCCCAAAGGCTAGATGTAGAACTTGTGGAGCAAGGCTATGTTCCAAGTATGCTTCAGCTCATGGTCTTCATGGTTGGAGAGCTTATAAGCCCCCGAGCCCAGGATCATGGAGATCTAGTATGGGCCTTTCCACTTGGGGGAGAGTTTGCCCTGGGGCTTGGGGTCAGTCACACGCTTGAGGACTAGGTCCCCAAGGCGGAAAGCTATCTCGTGGACGCGCTGGTTGTATGCGCGCACCATTTCACGCTCGTAGATGGTATGGCAGAGGAGCGCTCGGTCGCGCTCTTCCTCAACGAGGTCGACTTCAAATCGCCTGTTCGCTTCATTGGTTTGGTATGCTGCGGCCATAGCTCTGTCTAAGAGCTCGACCCACAGCGATCAAAAACCAATCTCCGAGGGGAGGACTGCCTCAGCCCCGTACACAAGTGAAAAGGGAGTACGCCTTGTTGCTCGGCTCGGGGTCATGCGCATGGAGTAGAGGATGCTTGGGAGCTCCTCTGCCCGTGCACCCCGCCTGGAGGTGGTTTTCTCGATTCGCCAACGCAACCCTTGTAGGATCACGCCGTTGACCCTTTTGACGGCTCTGTTGCTCTGAGGATGAGCTACAGAGGCAAAGTGGAGGGTAGCCCCCCAGCCTTCGCAGAAATCCCAGAAGTATGCTGAGTCAAATTGGGTCCCGTTGTCGACGGTGATTTCTTGGGGGACCCCAAAGCGACACATGATGTTCTACTAGAAAAACCGCTGTACCGTGCAGGAGGTGATGCTGGCCAGGGGCTCAGCCCCCACCCACTTAGAGAAATAATCCACTGCGACCACCGCATACTTGTAGCCCCCGGGCACTGGGGGGAAGGACCAAGGAGGTCCATCCCCCAGCGTGCGAAGGGCCAAGTGATGGAGATGGTCTACAGTATCGTGGAGGGCAGTCTAGTGCCCTTGCCATTTTCTGCAAGCCTCGCATGCGGAGAAAAGGTCTCACGCGTCGCGGACCACTGTAGGCCAATAAAAGTGTTGGCGGAGAAAATTAGCCGCAACTGCATGCAGGGCCAGGTGAGACCCGCAGCTCCCCGAGTGAATATCCTCCAGGAGCCAGAGTCCTTCCGCCCACGGGAAGCAGTGGAGTAGGGAGGAAGCCCCCCGTTTGTAGAGCTTTCCCTCGAGCAGGAGATATGCTCGTGCCTTGGCACGGAGGCACTCCGCCTCGGTGTCGCCGGGAGCTCCCCCTCCCCCTTATGAGGGAGACGAGGGGATCCATCCAGGAGGCGGCCCAGACGATCTCAGAGACCTCTGGGCCACGGGACTTGGGGTCCGCGTCCGGAGAGGTCACCGAGGGCTTCGCGATGACCTCAAGGAAGGCGCCTCTGGGGGATATGCTGGGCCTCCAAGCCCTCAAAGTACTTCTCCATCTTACGCACCTCCCCCAGGTAGAGGCTCAGGTTTGCGTTATGGCACAAGTAGGACTTGTCCATTTGGCAAACCACGAGCTGGGAGTCTCCTTTGACTAGGAGGCAGCGGACCCCCGGGGAGTGCGCAAGGTGTAGTCCCAAGAGAAGGGCCTCGTACTTGGCGACGTTGTTCGTAGCAGGGAACTTGAGCCTTGCTGCGTACTCCAGTGCCCTTCCCTCGGGGCTCTGGAGGACTACCCCTGTGCCGGCCCCAATGAGACACAAGGAGCCATCGAACATAAGCGTCCAATGGTCGTCGCATCGGGGTGGCTCAGCGAGAGTCTCCCCCTCCGTCCCAGAGGCGGGAGTCCATTCCGCCACAAAGTCAGCGAGGACTTGTGATTTGATAGTGGAACGGCCCGTGAGGGAGAGGGGGAAGAGTGCGAGCTCAGCTCCCCACTTCCCAATCCGGCCGATGGCTTCTTTGTTCCGCAGCACCTGCCCCAAGGGGAGAGATGACGGAACCGTGATCGGGTGTCCCAGAAAGTAGTGGCAAAGCTTTCGTGACGCCATGAGGAGGGTGCAGCAGATCTTCTCCATCTCTATGTATCGTGTCTTAGCCCCTTGGAGGGCTTCACTCACATAGTAGCTCTTCAAGTCGTCGAAGGCCGCCTAGGCCTCGGTAGTCCATTTGAACCCCTCGAGGCCCCGGCGGATTTTAAAGAATTGGAGGCCGCGTTCCCCCGACTGCGAGACTAAGCGGTTTAGCCCGGCCAAGCAGCCTGTAAGCTGCTTTATGTCTTTCACGTGTGCGGTGGGGGCATATCCAACATGGCCCAAACTTTCTCGGGGTTGGCCTCTGTCGTGCCCCGAAACTGGGACTATGACTACTCTCGTGGAGACCTAGCTTGCTGCAGCTAGTCCCATATATGCATACCTTTGACTTCCCAGGATAAGTCAAGCACAGGAGTATATTCATATTGCAGCAGAAAAACTTACAAAATATTTAAGCAGTGTGGCCTGCTGGCCTTAATATTACATAAAGAGATTACAATACCTTCGCGGCATACATGGTTTAGCAAAATAACATCTACACAGCAGAAGATAGGTGACCCTCCCACAGTGAGAAGTTGACGGTAGAACAACACACATTAGTAGTCTGGCGGAACTGGCTCTCTTCCTTCTGGATCCAAGAAGTTCTCCACGCCTTCATCTCGATCATGGAATGCTTCATCTACTGATTTCTAAGTTGCAAGGGTGAGTACTTACGTACTCAGCAAATCATAGGTAAGAGTAGATACATATAGTAGTGTTGTCATGAACTTAGACTAGTCAAGAATTATGGATGTTTGTAGAATAATCTTTTCTCTCATATCTCATCTCATGGCAGCACTTTTCATAATATAGCATCGCTATTCATGTTCACTAAATTATAGCACTACCGCGACACATCGACACACGACAGCCCACGGCAGCACCCCTTATCATGACAACACATGTCATTTTGGTAATCTTGACTTATCAAAATTTATTTAGAAAACATACTTGTGCCACATCCCGTGGATTTAATCCACCGCAGTATACTCCTATAAACCCGGGAGCTCGGAGTATTCGAATATGTTTTTAACTCAACAGAGAGGTACCAATTTACGCACAAGATATTCCACTTTCATGCCCTTCCTATCAAAATGATTGGACCCCTGGATATCTGGGTACCCTCCAGAGGTGGCAGTAGCCTCCTCAATCGACCTCTTCCCCCGGTCGGGCCGGGAGTGTGGATCACCATGACTGTGATCGGGGGGAGTGCCGATTGGTAGCGAGAGGGAGCCTCCCCAGATTTCGCGGTACGCATTTGCTCGACCTCCTCCCGGGTGAAGCGGGTTTGATCCACCGGGGGAGCCCTAAAGGGTGGTCCCGGAGGAGGGAGTTGATGCGCGTGGGTCACCCTCCCAGAGGATGCCACCGGCAAGCAGGACAGGCCCGACACTGGGGGAACGTCCGAGGCGGTGAAGGGAACCTCCGGAGCGACTCCAGCTCTGGCACCGGTGCGGTCCCAGGCGTTGACCCGGGGAGGCCCCCGGACACGTGGGCGACCTCGGGCGCAGGGAAGGCTCCCGGCGCGGGGGGGACCCATGAAGAACGAAGGCAGGGCCCCCATATACGGGTATGGGGGCAGGTAAATAGGAGCCTGGGGCCGCACTAGGACGTGCAGCAATTCCTCCAGAGTGTGCTGGGCATGGAGTTGGCCCTTGACCAAAGCCCTCAGCAAGGAGTCTTTGGAGACCGGGACTGAGAGTTGGGGGGTGCTAGGCCCTACAAGGAGTTGCTGGGCTGGAAATGGGAACACTTCCACCAGAGACCTCGGGGAGGAACGTGCCACCTCTCTCTAGGTGTCCCCGGACAGTAGGGTCATGATAGCGATGTCTTTCTGGGGCGGCACCGGGTCGCTGGGAATGGCACCACCGGGAAGGGAGAGAGTTTGAGCTCTCGTTCATGGGGGAGCCATGGCGATTTGTCATGAGTCCCCATGAACGACGCTAATTGTCGGGGTATTAAAAATACCCCGGCAGGTTTTATGATGTGTTTGGAATGTGTACAGCGACAGGAGCTGACCGTACGACCGGTCACCTCCCTTCGGGCAAGCACAGAGATTGACACAAGGGTTTATACATATTCGGGCCTCAGTGGAGGACCTAGTCCTGTCGACGTGCTCCTGACACGAGTCGGCTAGGGGAGCTCTCTCGCGGGGAGAGTGCTCCTAAGCACACCTTTTAGCTTTTGTGTATTGGATGCAAAAAAAAATGGTTCCTTCGTTACAAGAGGGGGTACAAGGGTATATATAGACCCCGAAAGATGCAAATTAGTAAGCTACCCTGGCTGCAGCCATCGGATCGAAGGGCACCGACGTCATTCCACCGGCCAAAGGGCTTGGATGTTTGACAAGTGTCATCGCTGCTTCCCGAGGAAGACCTCCCCCCTGGGTGCCTATTACCGGGGTCGCGGCCACCGGGTGGTGGTGCCTGGGACGAGGGGGACGCCTGTCCCCGGGATCATGGCCACCAGATGGCGGCGCCCGGGACGAGGGGGCGCCTATCCCCGAGATGCCTATTACCGGGGCCATGGCCACTGTGTGACGATGCCTGGGACAAGGGGGACGCCTAACCCCCAGACGCCTATTACCGGGGCCATGGCCACCGGGTGGCGGCGCCCGGGACGCCTATTGCCGGGCCGTGGCCACCGGGTGGCGGCGCCCGGGACGCGGGGGACGCCTGTCCTTGGGAGGCCTGTTATCGGGACCGCGTGGTTGGTGATTTTTCCCCCAACATAACCTAAGGAAGAACTTGAGGAGTTCAACCATATAAAGGAGAGAGGGGTGGCGGCTATGGTTGGCTCGCAACCCTAGGCAGGGTACATGGGCCGTGGGCCAAAAGAGAGGTGACACAAGGCCTAAGAGTCCAGGTTCTTTATGTCAACTTTTGTTGATGATTGCAGCCGACTCAGAAGGAATCTGAAGATGGGGCCAGATCTGTTGGAAAGGTCTCAGAATGAGCTTTCCATCAAGTACTCAAGCATTCCAAACGGACTCTGTATGCAGCTTTTATGTTTGTTTGAAGGTGAGCTGCTCCCTGGTGGCCGAACTGGACTCCATCTTGTGTACAACATGGGCCAAAACTTGCCTTGGTGAAGAATTACATCCTTGCTGGTACATCCCATGATTCCTAAGTATAAGAACATCATTATTAGGTAGTAACCTATCCTCCAAAGCATAAGGATGAAACCCTAGGAATAAACTCACCTGGTAATTTAGCTGTCGTGCACGTGCCCTTGTAATTGGTCCTTGCATAGGAGGTGATGGAATTGTAGTGTGTGTATCCGTCGTAGTGATGTCCTCATCAAATCATAAGGACCAAATTGAGGTAATGCTTGGGAGTGCTCGCATATTACTACGACCATGATAATGAGGTAGGTTCTTGTATCCGTGAGGGTGAGGACAACAGGAATTGCCTCCGCGACCTTGTCGCTCTTAGATAAAGCACAAAACATAAGTTTTGTGATAACAAATGTCTTGAATTTTGCGTGAATGAGGTACAATTTTTGTGTTATATCTGGAACGCCCTTGGATTACCCTACATCCTTCTTTCTGGCCTTGGGCGACCATGGTCACCTACGACCACACAGAGTTGGTGCGACCTTTGAGGCCTTAAAAGAGTGACTAATAATCCTCATCAGCTAGCCCCTGAATTTGAAGTGACAAATAGTTTTATTCTTGTCACTTCAAATTCATAACAGTGCCACGTCGCTTCTAATCCCTATACTGTGTTGTACTGGCGGCAGTTACGATGCACCTTGGGAAGTGAGCTACAGGCACCAGGGAAGATTTTGAGACTTTGGCCCAGTCTCAAGGCCCAAGAAGCCAAAGTGTCGCCTGAGGAGTCTATAAATAGTTGCTCACCTGTGGTGGAAACTTCAACTCCTTCTTCAGGAATTGTTCTAGGTCAAAAAATCTTTCCAGCTTCTTAGCCTTGGCTCTAATGGTGTCTCCCAGCCGAGAGTGTTTCAACAAGGAAGACAAAATGGAGTTTATCGATTCTCAAGAGATAATGCTCTCTTGGTAGTGTGAGCTTCTTTGTAGAATGTAGCTTTTCATAAGGTTCATTGCATTGTGCAGTCACCTAAGCCTTCGACTTCTTCAAGAAAATGAGTTGGGGATGATCTCGGGTCATCTGGTGGATCTCCATCGAAAAAGCTAATGTCTGAAGCATACCAGGCTTCATCCCAAGCACACCCACCCAGGGCCAAACAAGCTATGCATCATCTTTCCTTCTCAACGGCGGATGAGAAAGCTCTAGGCCCTGATGTGGCTCTAGCACAGCCCATGGCCACACAAGTTTTGCATCATCCTCGTCTCTCAACAGAGGATGAAATTTCTTTGCCCTTGTCCTCCTCGGTAAGTTTTGCATCATCCATGCAAGTTTTTTTTTGTTTCTAGACTCGCTGTAGTTGGTAGATCTTTTTGCTTAATGCAAGTTGATGGCGCTTAATAGAGCCGTGATTACTGGGAAGAGTTGGACAAGGTGAAGGCCAATCTCTGAGCCCTACAAGGGGAGCAAAAACTCCTTGGGGAGAAGTACGCCCGGCGGGGCTCGACTTGGATGACTTCTTCAAGCGCGTCGAGCACGTGATGGCAAGTTTTGATCAGGCCAGGGAGACTGCAAAGCTTGCTCGACAAAGTGAGCATCTTGTGCGCGAGGAGAAGTACGCCGCGGATGTAACCATCACTGGCTGTGGTCTCACTATGAAGGATACCCTCGCAAGACTGAAGGAGGTCGCGGGGCTCTCGAGGCGTATGTGGTTGACCCTAAGAAGGACAACTTGTCGCTGGAGGAGTCGTGCGTCTTGGCCGCCAGCCAAACTGATTTTATTTTAGATGTAGTTAGGTCTAAGGACAATCCTTAGTTGGGCCTTTTGCATTTCTTTTTATGTAAATGAAAAAATTTAATAAAGGAAGTTAATTTTCCTTATGCTGAATTTTCATGAATGTCGTCTAGTATTCTCTTAGACTATTGTGTTATCTCTTTCCTTAGCTTTTGGTTACTGTAGATGGGTATACGCATCATGCACGATCACGGAATGACTATCGTGATCAAGGAAAGGTAAGTGCGCTACATGCTATCACGGAATGACTCGCAATCATGCTTATCGCAGCTTGATTACATGTGATCACGAGAGTGGCAATTTTATCTGCTAGCCCCGAAGTCGAAGTGAAAAGACCCGGTAACTAGAAAAGGCATTTTTTTGAAAAAGGCCTTTTTGTGTCTGAAAGGGTGATGAAGATACGTATGCCCGATCTTCTAGTGACAGGGATAACTTCGATTTGATGGAGAGTGACCTTGGCGATCCGGCTACCAACTAAACAAGACTGGACGCCCTGGCAATCGCTAAACCACACTCATGAGTCATCATCAACCGTGCCAAGACGCAGCTGACCTGATCACGAGGATCGATTCCTGCAAGCAACCGAAGAACAAGCAAGAATAAGATAAAAGCAATCTGAAATTGCAAATATGGATGAAGCACACAATAAATTTGAGGTTGTGTAACTTGTAGTTGTTGGTCTAGCCGACACAAGAACACAAGGATGAAGTTTCACACATGGGGAAAATTAATCTAAACAAAACCTAAGGAAGAATGGGAAGGTGACGGCCATATGTAACAGGGGTGGCAGCCAAGGTGGTGGACGTGAAACCCAAGGGGTACGGGCCCAAGGTGGAGGTGATGTGGCACCCGACAGGTTCTGTCCACGTATTGTTTCGTTGATTGCGGATGATCCAGAATGAATTTGGCTGTGGGACTAATCCCATTTGAAAGGTGTCGTCGTGGGCTTCTCCGTGAAGTACTCATTTGCCCCAAGGGACTCCGTACGTGGCCTGGGCGTCCGTTTGAAGTTGAACTGCTGCTGGATGGCCGAACTGGACTCGCGGACGAATTGGGCTTGATGCATCGTGGGTTGCTCCACCTTTAATGTAGCTCGCTGATCCTCCGGAGTGGGTGTACTGAATGGCTCGGCACATGGATTCATGCCGACTCGCCGTTCTCCTTGATCTTCTCGTGGTGGCGAGGAAGTAGTGGAAGTAGTGGAAGGAGTGGATGGAGCCTTGTTCCTATCCGAGCTAGTGATATCCTCATCATTCTCCCCTTCTTGAATTTGAGTCGTTCTCGACTCAAGCATAATCTCCTGCAAAAGGTTAGTACCAACATGAGGCAAAGCAACATGCATATACTCCCCTTCTTGAAAGCTATCCTGTAGGTTCAAAGGAAAGCTAGAGGAACTTGACGTGAAATGATTAGTGCTATTGCAATCCTCTAGTTGATCACATTGTTGCACAACAAAAGGAGGTTTCAGATTTGAACATATGTAAACTCGATGCACCATATACTCTCCTTTATCACTAGGTTTGCCAATGACATGAAAATTATTTGTAGATAACCATGGCAAATCAGAATGGACAAAAAGTCTCTCCTCTAAACTATTTAGATCACATAGAACATCAAATTCAATATAACCCAAAGTATTTAAAGAAGACAACAATTTCAGCTCATCTTTTTCACTAGCAATGTGAAGAACATGTCTATTTTCAGCACAAATGTTTGGTTCAAAAACAGAAATAACATGTTCATTCACTAGGGTTGGCATGGAAATAACTGAAGCATTATCACACAACTCTTCTTTATCCCAAGAAATAGCAAGCAAATCATCTTGTGACAAAGGAAAATCATCAATGGGTTCCATTAATGGTTGCTCTACAATAGCATGATTGGTGGAAAGTTTCATACGACTAGCTATGAGTCTCCCCTCACCACTAGCCGATGGACTCCGAGGGATTTGGCTGCTCGGAGCCCAGCTAGAAGACCTTCATACTCTGCTGCATTGTTAGTCGCAACAAAGTAGAGTTGTATGACATACTGGAGGTGGTCACCCTGAGGCGTAATTAAGACCACTCCAGCCCCCGAGTATAAAAACCGCGAGAACCATCAAAATACATCGTCCAAAGGTCATTAATCGTTAAATCTTGTGATTTTTGTGGTAGCGGTTCAGGATTAGCCCACTTGACTACGAAGTCAGCAAAAATTTGAGACTTAATTGCAACCCGAGCAGTGAAGTGGAGGTCAAAAGCCCCCAGTTCGACTGCCCATTTTGCAATTCGACCTGTTGCCTCTGGGTTACAGAGTATGTCCCCTAAAGGGAAGGATGATGGCACGGAGATTCTGTGTGCTTGAAAGTAATGTCACAGCTTTTGGGAAGCCATTAGGAGGGCATAAAGTAGCTTTTGGACCTCGGGGAATCACTCCTTTGGTCCGTTGAGTACTTCACTGACGTAATAGACTGGTCGTTGCACGCCATCCCTTTCTGCGACCAGTACTGCACTGACCGCACATGGGGTTGCAGCCAAGTATATGAGCAATGGTTCTCCTGCATTCGGGGAGACCAACACTGGAGCACTTGATAAGTACTTTTTGACTTCCTGGAAAGCTGTTTCGGCTTTCTCCGACCATTGGAAACCATTGTTCTTACGTAGTACCTTGAAGAAAGGTAACCCACGTTCGCCTAACAGTGATATGAAGTGACTCAAGGCCACCATTCGACCGGTTAGGCTTTGGACATCCTTCGTTGAAGAAGGAGATCGCATTTGCTCAATGGCTCGTATTTTGTCGAGATTACCCTCAACTTTTCGACAATAAACAAGAAAACCCAAGAGTTTACCAGAAGAAACTCCAAAAGAACACTTTTTGGGATTTAATTTGATTCCATGTTTATTCAAATTGTAGAAAGTCTTAGTGAGATCATTTACATGATTAGAGCTTTGTAAGCTCTTTACGACCAGGTCATCTACATAAGCTTCTAAATTATGCCCTAATTGAGATAGAAAGGTCTTCTGCATCAAGTGCTGGTACGTGGAACTAGCGTTCTTGAGCCCAAATGGCATTCTGATGTAGCAGTAGGTGCCAAAGGGTGTGATGAAGGCAGTCTTCTCTTCATCTACTTCTGCCATGCTAATTTGATGGTAGCCTGAGTAAACAGCCAGGAAGCTCATCAGTTTGCAACCCGCTGTGGAATCGACCAATTGATAGATGCGGGAAAGGGGAAGTCATCCTTCGGGCAGGCTTTGTTGAGATGGTGCAGTCGATGCACATGCGCCACTTACCATTGGACTTGAGGACCATGACCGGGTTCACGAGCCATTTGGGATGGTGAACCTCGCGGATGAAACCAGCATCTTGGAGTTTGGATAACTCCGCATGGATGGCTTCTTGTCGGTCAGAAGTAAAGTGTCAAAGCTTTTGCTTTATTGGTCGTTGTCTAGGATGAATTGCTAGCCTGTGCTCGATCACTTCCCTTGGGACTCCGGGCATGTCAGATGGTTTCCATACAAACACATCTGTGATGAGTCATCTAGGAAGAGAAGAACTTGTTTTAGCTTTTCATCTGGTCGTGGAGTCGTCCTGACAGCATCAGCCTCCTTGGTCGCCAGCTTGACATCCCACAGGGGTAACTGATCGACCAATTCCAAAGAGATGCGATCACAGGTTAAGGCTGTATTTTGACTACCTCTGACTGTGATGATGCCTTTTGGGCCTGGCAATTTGACGCACTGGTAGGCGTAGTGTGTTGCCGCCATGAACTTGGTGAGTGATGGCCTGCCAAAAATGGCATCGTAAGCTAAATCAAAATCAATCACGTCAAAAATAATAAATTATGTTCGGAAGTTGTCTGGCTCCCCGAGGGTTACAGGTAACACTATTTGCTCGATGGGCCTCATTGTGGAGCCAGGTATGATCCCGAAAAATGGGTGGGCCACCGGTTTGATCTTGGAAGGAGGTATTTGCATCTCGTCAAGAGCCTTGGCGAATAGTAGGTCGAGCGAGCTGCCTCCATAAACCAATACACACCCCACTTTAGCATTGATAATAATGGGGGTGATCACCAAAGGGAGTTGTCTCGGGTTGGACATTCCTTTTGGGACAATCTTCCCTATTGAATGTCAGAGCAGTTTTTGACCAACAGGCGAATTGAGGCTCTCCTAACGGAGTTTCCATGCTATTTACCTTGCGGGGAACAACTTTGAATTGACGCTTAGGGTAATAAGAGGAAGAACCACCAAAAATGACATTAACATGATTGCCAGGTACTTGGTATGGCATTACCTCATCTCTGTCGGCATCCTTTCTGTCTCGAGATTGTCCGTTTTCTGGTATAGTTGGCATGGGGCCGGTTCCTTGATAGAAATCATCCATGCTCTTTAACCAGGCGCGACAATTCTTGAGATCATGTCCAGAAGTGTTGTGCAATGGACACCACTTTTTATTTCCCTACACGTTAGTTTGTTTTTTCAGGCGGTCACGAGTTTGACCTCCGGAGGAGAGTTTATTCGATTTGAATGGAACTTTTTTACCTTTCTCTTGTGGTTACTTGTCCAAGACTGCGACCACGCGGAATCGGGTTGCTCCACTCCTGTTTGGCTTCTTAGATCATCTACCTACAGAGAATTCTGGTTTCTTCATGGAATCGTCTTTCTTTTTGATTTTCAGGCCCGGTTGAGGGGGTAAGTTACCCTTATCCACCATTCTATTCCATTCCACAGCTTCCGCTGCATCGAAATAATGGTCTGCCATGTCGAAGAGGTCTGACACAGATCGGGTTGGATGGATACTAAGGTCCTCTGTAAACCGTCAATATCGAATACCATGTTTGAAAGCCCTAATGACCGAAGAATCAGAGATATTGGGAATAGTTGTCGCGCCCCGACCTAGGGACTATGACTACTCCCGTGGAGACCGAGCTCACTTCAGCTGGTCCCATACATGCATACCATTGACTTCCCAAGATAAGTCAAGCACAGAAGTATATTTACATCACAGTAGAGTAACTTACAAAATATTTAAGCAGTATGGCCTGCTGGCCTTAATACAACATAAGGAGATTACAATGCCTTCATGGCATACATGGTCTGAACTTGGCCAAGATTTTGATTAAATCTGAATTTTTGAAAATTAGGGTATTTGGGGTAATATAATATATTTCCCTTTTCGAAAACAGAAAGGAGTTGATAAATCTGGGAGTTAGAGATGGAATTAAATCTGGCTTTTGAAGGCTTTTATACTCAGGATAGATAGTTCATCAAATCTGAAAAGTCAGATCTTGATTTGGGTTCACAAGAAAGATTTTGAGATTTTTGGGGCTTACGATAGAATAAAGCTGGGCTGATTTGGCTGATCTACAAGAGACATATGCATGCATGACTTTGAAGAAAAGAATTTTCACCCCAAACCCAGGGTGTTACAATAGTATTCCTCACTCCTACAAATCTCTTAACAAACTGCCGAAGGGTCTCTGTTGAAGTCTGGCGCAAGCGATGAAGATCATCCTCCTTGCCAGGCTTCTTGTAGCAGTTCTCGAAATTGTTGAGGATAGCGTCACACAACCAGGTCTGTGTTGGACCTTCTAGGACCGTTGGCAAATAGTTTTCCATGACCCGTTCATCTCCCCCGGCCACTTCGATGGCCGTGACGTAGATCTAGAGAAACTCAGTTGGGTTTTGAGTCCCATCGATCTCTTGATCGTACCGTGTTTAAACTTATCCGGCCAGACAACATTCCGCAATCCAGGTGAAAAAGCTTTGCAACCCACGTACGTACTACGCGGTCGTTGATCATCGTGATTAATGCCTTGGTCGCAGAAATGGTCGACCTGGGGAGGTTCATGACGTGGTCTTAAACGTGAGTGTATTGGTATGCGACCATGGTCGCGTGAAGTACCTGTTCGTCTGTTCTTGTCATGCCGGAACTGTGTAGGGTTTCATCTCTTATGCCCTTGGAGTGAACTGGCTTGTCCTCTTTTCGTCGAACGTGATGATGCCTATGGTGTAAACCCAAGGGCGACAACGTCAAGATTATCTGCAAGCATCTTGCGAATATAATCCTGTCATCATTCGCGAGACTTGAGGGTGGATTGCAGAGTGCATATGCAATCCTCCAGAGACGATCCTCCGGATTCCTGTGAGGTGCCGGTGGAGTTCCTGGTGAGGTCGCCCCCACCGGTGGAGAGTAGTTCAGAGAGGGAATAGGCGTGTAATCACGGCCGTGACCTCTCGGAGAGGGTTGTCGAGATGTTTCAGGACCGGGTTCGCGAAACACGGTGCCTCGGCGTGTGGTTACTGGTCGTAGAAGATCTTCTGCGACCTTGTGAACCTCAGCCTCTCACCATTCACATTCTTGGTCCTCTTCCGAAAGTGCAGCAATTTCTCTAGGGATCGAGTTCACAAACGGAGAAAGCATCTCGTCTTTGTCTGAGTCAGAGTCGAAATCAAAGAGTGATTTCAGATTGTCTGGGGAGAAGTTCTCCAAACGGATGTCAAGGTCGTCCCCTTCCAAGTTGGCCAAAGCAATCGGTTTCGGCACATACTCACCCTCTGTTGAGGGTAAGTGAATCACCTGACCTGATTCCTGTTCGGCATATGTGGTTGGGATCGAAGCGGATGCTTCCCCAAGGCAAACTGTAAGGGCACCATCGTCACCATTAGTAGGGAGGGTATCTTCATCCATTGCATCTACGTGATCTTGAGATCAAAATCATTCTCGGAATCGTCTAGGCAAGGGAAATGATCCATGAATACAATGAATCCTGATGAAAATTTCTTCAGTGCCCCACAGTAGGCGCCAGCTATCGACAATTGGAACCAAGGGTCCCTCTACCGAGTTTATGTGAAGATGGAGGTGAGGAAAGATGGAGCCAATCAGACAAATTCTCAAGATGTTCACGGTATTAATGAATCTAAGGACACGAGAGCAGGGTTTATCCAGGTTCAGGCCCCCTTTAAGCTAGGTAATAGCCCTACGTCCTGTGAGATTGATTATGTGGAATAAAGATTACAGAAAGGTTCTTTACAGTGAGTAGCTAGCTAATCATATTTTCTAAGCCTAGTCTTCTCTCTGTTTGTCCCCCTCCCCTGATCCTCCCTTTGAAAGCCTTTTTTGTACTTGTCGAAGATGTTGTCGGTTGTTCTCCTGAAGGCATGCCTCACGATCTCTCCTAACCATCCAGAAGTGGGGATAGTGAGGTCATGGGTGGTGGTTTCCGTGAATCATGGGTACATGGCAGTTTAGGACAGCTTTGATAGGGTCATCGTAGAATTACCTTATCGTCTTGACCTCCTTCGACGGTTACCTTGTCAGGACACATGATTGTTTTGCGGCCAATCGTAAGGACCAAAGTGAGGTAATGCTTAGGAGTGCTCGCATATTACTATGACCACTATAATGAGGTAGGTTCTTGTATCCGTGAGGGCAAGGACAACAGGAATTGCCTCCGCGACTTTGTCACTCTTAGATACAGCATAAAACATAAGTTCTGTGATAATAAATGATACAAGCCTAAGGCGAGTTCCGCAAGAGAATGGAGACGCGGTAGTGGGCGAGTATGTCATTCTTCCACAGGGACTAGATCAGAAGCAAAAACGTATAAAACTAAAACTAAATCAACAAACAACAAAATGTCTAACTCGAAAGAAAGAGAAACTCCAGGACGAAAAAAGAGAGGGTAAGGATTGTCGTGCCTTGACTAGTGTCACCAACTAGAACGCAATTATCATAAATCAGTTTCTGTAATAGCGTCCTAGGCCAGTGGTGACACACTCGAGATCAAAAAGAATGATGCTTCTCGAAATAGAATTTGATTGCAGGGAAAAGCACAACTCAACTCAATTTCAAACAGATAAAACAATAAAGAATTTCTCTAAGGCTCCTTGCTGATCAAGTTGCTTGTCGTGGTATTGCGAATACCCCGGCAGGTTTTGTGAACGGTCCTAGCAAAGATTACGCGGCGCGGGCTGACCGGGTGACCGGTCCTCCCCCGCCGGACAAACACAAGAAATGACACGAGGATTTATACAGGTTCAGGTCCCGGTGGGGGCCCAAGTCCTGTCGGCGTGCTCCCGACTGGAGTCGGCTGGGAAGGCTCTCTCCGGGGGAGAGGCTTCCGGAGCACACCTGTGAGTTTTGGCTATTCCAATAAATGAATGACTTGCTTACAACTGAGGGGTACAAGGGCTATTTATAGCCCCAAAAAGAACCAAAAAGACCTAAACTACCCCGGAAGCCACCGTCGGATTGAGGGGTAGGAATGTCCTTCTCCCGGTCAAACGTCTTGGATGCTTGACAGGTGCTCGCTGATTCCCGAGGCACTCCTTGTGTGACCTGCACGTGATCAACAAGCAGAGACTTTACCTTTAGAAGGGCGACGAGGCCCGGGACACGCACCGGAGGCCAGGTCCCCGGGCCAAAGGTGACTCCCGGGACCGGCGCCGGAGGCCAGGTCTCGAGAGCCAAAAAAGGCGGCGCCCAGGGAGGTACCGGAGGCCAGGTCCCGGGGGCCAAATGGCTGCGCCCGGGGAGGCACCGGAGGCCAGGTCCCCGGGCTGATGGCGGCGCCCGGGACGGCGCCGGAGGCCAGGCCCCGGGGGCCAAAAGGCGGCGCCCGGGGAGGTGTAACATCCCTGTTTTCGCTATCTTTCTGCTTGCGAGTCAGCATATCTTCTTTGGAATCCCTGATGTCTCAACCCTATCTTGATCTTAGGTCTGCCACTACCTTAATCTAAAAAGTTGGCAGCTAAACTTCATCTCCTAGATCATTTTCACATTTCAGTCCAAAAGTGTTTCAGTTTTGTCCTTTTCAGAATTTTCAAAAAGCCCAAAAAGGCTAAAAGTCTCAGACCATCTCCAAATTCAAATATGATCAAGTGATTATATTTCTTTCACTTTTCTGAACATTTTCCCCTTCTGGAAGAATTCCAGAATCTCAACCGAAACCCTAGTTTCAGCCCCGACAAAAGTTTCAAACCCTAATTACCCTGTTTACCCTGTTTTCGATTTTTGTCAAAACCACCAGATCTTATCGGATTTCACCATTTTTCCTACTGGATGAGTCTAAGACATTTAGTAACACTCATCTGCAAAGTCAAAATTCAAATCAGCCCTTCAGATTTCCAGAATTGCAAATAGGCCCAAGTTCCCGAACCAAAATCCTCGCAGTTTAGTCCAAACCTTCGCAAGTGAGTCCAAAACCTTGCAAACAAGCCCCTGGCCTTTTCTTCGACCACGACCAGGAGACCGCGTGCACGACCGCGACCAGAGCAATTCGACCAGCGCCCCGCCGCTTTGCCTCGCCGCCGAACTCGTCGCCGGTGAAGTTCCCCGCGCTACCACCATCACAGCCACATAGCCACCGCCGCGCACAACTGTTCCGCCACCGTGGAGCACCTCACCCGCGCTGTACCGTGTTCTTCTCCGCGCGCGTGCATGCCTGCTGTTGTCAGGAGCTTTACGCCACATGGTTGCCATCCCGGAGATCGCTATCTCGCCGTCCTGACAAAATCCCGATTCCGCGCGATACCCCGTCTCTGGTAGAGCTCCCGCCATGTCCCGATGTGCCTCGTTGACCGCTCCAGCGCCAGAAGATATCTCACCGGCGATTGCTGCAACTCCCGAGAGTTCAATCCCGCGGCTATATAAGGCCCCCTTCGCCCAGCATCTCTTCACACACCATCCCACAACTGCAAGCCTTAGCCTCCACCACCAGAGAACAATGCAATTCATCAGCGCCGCCGCGAAGACCTTCTTCCCCGGCAAGCTGCTCCTGAAGCTCATGGCGCCAGCTTCGCCCGTAGCTTCCCCCTCCAAACCAACATCACAAGTAAGATCCCCTTAACCCCCTGTATGTGTCATGGCCGTTAATTGACCCCCGGCGAACCTCAACGCCGGCAATCATCGGAAAAGACGTAATCCCCTGTTCCCCTAATGCCGAGTGATTCAAGCCAAATTGATCCTCGTGCCAGTAGGGAATAATGATCAGTGAGCTAGGAGGAACAAGCCTGTAAGTTTGGAATCGCCAATTTTGCCCCGAGCGTCGAAATCCCATGTTCGAGCCTCGGCAGTTCGCCGGAGAACGCCGCCGTGCTTCTCCAGCCATTCTCTGGCAAAATTGAGTACACCCGTAGCTTTGTGATGACCCCTAGATGCTTCCCGAGCGTGGAATTGAGTTCAAACTCCCTGGAACGAAAACGCCCAAATCGGTGCCTTCGTCTTCGGCCCCGATCGCCAGAGTTCATTTTCTGGCCAAACCAGCCAATGAAACCTTGTCATCTAGCTAGGCCTCAACCCCCCGAGCAATTTACTCCACTGGCTCGAACCCTGAATCGGCCTAGATCAAAAGTTATGATCATTGCAAGATTACTGTCCAGTGATTCAGGCCACCGTGTTTGCTCACCAGATTTGGCCACCTTCCGACCACTTTCTGCCCTTGAGCCTGTTGAGAGTTTTGTAGCTGTCGTCAAGGCCTAAACCCCAGACAAAGTTGTGCACCAATTGGAGTCCTGAGTCAAAAGTTATCCAATGCCCTAGTTTCTGGCCATGTCTAGCACTATGTCAGTGCATGTCCACCAGTGGCATTAGATGATTTAGACTTGTTACATTTAAGCAATTGAAATGCCACTTTGTCCACTAAGCCTTTTGAACCATGCTCTACAATATTCCCTATTGCCACATCTCCAGAAAACAAACCTAGAACCAATTTAGGGCTATGTCAAGCCATGAGCCGAATGTCAGCCCTTCGACATTCAAGTCCTTTTGAGCCCATCTCTTCGATCAATGTCAAGTGACCTTGTCCAAACCCTTACCCCTGCATGCATGATGTATGTACGTTTTATTTTCTAGCACTTGTATGCTTATATAGTGTGTATGTGTTGTTTGTATCCGCCATGGAACCAAACGTTGAAGGAACAGAGGAGATCTTCGAGGATTCATCTGAGCAGCTAGACCCATCATTGCAAGGCAAGTCTCAAACCCTTGATCACGTCTAGCCTAATATTTTGAAATGAAGTATGTTAACTGTTTTCAAGTATATGCATGCCTTAGATTCAAATAAGAGTTATGTTTTAATGAAATGATAGATATGACCTAAATAATTGTAAAGCCCCTTTTGTGATTGATTATCCATGCACCCTTGTCACCCTAGAATATTATGCTTAGGCTATGCTATGCCCAAGATCATATGATAAATGTTGAATGGTCACATACAAGAAAAGTATATTCAGAACCCCTTTTTTTAAAGAAAATATGATTGGAATCGATAGTGAGGATGGTTTGATTGGATGGTGCTGTGTGCGCACTGGGAATGTGAAAGACTCCTCACTAGAGATTCATAAGGACTAGAACCTTGTGTTGTGCTTCTTTGCGGCATGAAAAACGTACCAACCACTTGCCCGGTTATGGGATGGGCGCAACTTAGTAGCTTTCTTTAGTATTAGCTTTTCCCTGCAATGGTTGTCGGTCCAGCTTCTTGCGAGAACTGGTGGGCCGCAGAAGGCCATGAGTGATGTGAGTTTAGAAAAATCATGAGAGAAAAAGGTGGAAAGAAGGAAGACGCCCTATGCCAGATTAAGTCGTGCGCAACTGTAATCAAGAGAGGCTATGTGTCTTGCGAGAACATAGACCCAGGCTAGGAAGTAAGGCAGTGGGGAGGACCCACAACGGTACTTGAAACTTGACTGTCTATTTACTGGGCAGGGAATAGTTAATGCTAGGACTGTAAACTGTTGTGTCATCTCGGCCTTGTCACATGCGTGAAATTCGCATGGAGAGATACCGACTTGAAAGCCGAATGATCGGTGGATTAAGGTGGTACACCTTTGCAAAGTTTAAAAAAGTATCGGATACTCTGAGCTCCCAGGTTATGGAGTCTGCGCGCTGTGGATTCTATTCACGTCGATGCAGCACAAGTAGCTTTTGGAAAGTTTTTCACAAAATCTGAATAAAGTGGTGACTCATGAAAGACCGGCACATACAACATTTTCTAAGAATTTAGCTTAGGGTTTTAAAAACCTCACTTTCGAAAATAAAGATCTTTTCTTCGAAACCAATTGCGAAAATCTATTCTATATACATATATAAAGCCAAATAGCTATTCCTCGAGAAACTTCCCCCTCATCTATATATACTTGCATTCTTATTTGGGACTTGTTGAGCACCATGTGGACAATGTGCTCACCCTTGCTTTTACAAACAAATTTAGAAGAGGGATTCGTCGAGCCTGAATCTTACGGTCTTGAACCCAATGTGGAACAAGAAGAAGAAACTGAAGACCAAACTTGTTAAAGGGTTACATACCAAGGTGGAGTCAGATGTGGAGAAGGCCCGTACACCGCTGCTGCAGAAGAAGAAGACTGATGAAGTCCTTTTGCTTATTATTGTTGTTTCATTTTGTGCCGACCTTTGTGTCGAAAACTCCATAATTTGTATCAACATTTAAATGCGTCATCTTGGCGCTAAGTTATTGTAAGGTTAGTCCTTGTGATCAGCACTTGTTTTTAATTACTCGCATTTTTATATAATGCATCTTGTTGTTGTGAGCTGCAATGTGCCATTTCTGAGTGCAATCCACCTGGACGGTTGCCACCGGATTCCTCAAATGAGGGTCCCACAGGAGGCACTGGAGGCCAGGTCCCCGGGAAAATGGCGGCACCCGGGGAGGCACCGGTGGCCTAGTCCTCGGGCAAATGGTGGCGCCCGGGGAGGCCCCGGAGGCCAGGTCCCCGGGCTGATGGCGGCGCCCGGGACGGCGCCGGAGGCCAGGTCCCGGGGGCCAAAAGGCGGCGCCCGGGGAGGCACAGGAGTCCAGGTCCCCGGGCTGATGGCGGCGCCTAGGACAGTGCCGGATGCAAGGTCCCGGGGGCGAAAAGGCGGCGCCCGGGGAGGCACTGGAGGCCATGTCCCCAGGCGCATGTGCCGCAACTTACCTGGACTTAGTCTCGCGGAGATTTCCCCCAACAGCAGCCACCCATGCCCCCCGAGGACGATGCTCGAGTCCCCAGTGGGTATGGTACATGTCATCGGGAAAATCTCCGGGCCAAGCCACCGGAGCCGCAACGCTTTGGCTTCTGTGCCCGTCACTTAAGACCGCGCCGTTTCTCCATAAATGCGCTCGTGGTTCGAACCGGCGCCTCAATTCGCACGCCAGTCCCTTCGTTTCCCGCGCACGGTTTGAACTTCAACAGTCCAGATTGCTCTGTGGGGTGCCACATGGCTCCCATCTGGACCACGGCTCGCCCCTATAAATAGGGCCTTGGGGGGCCCGGGAACTTCATTCCAAACTTCTCATCCTTAGCGCGTTTAGCTCTCCCGGGAGCTTTCTCCCGGTAGCTCTTCCCCAGTAGCAGGCGTCTGGCACCTTTAGACATAGCCTCCTGAAAAGTTAGCCTCTGGAAGAAAAACTAACCTGATGGCACCGAAGGGTCAAGCGAAGACGACCGAGGTGCCCCCGGAGGAGGTTGCTCCGGACTTCCTCTAGGCGTCCGAGTTCACGGCCGAGGACGCGGAGTCCATGTGACGAGGATTGACACCCGGGTCACTTCTATTAAACTTTTGGTTCAAGACAGGTTCGAACTGGACATGTATCTGGCAATGCGAACTCAAGCTATTCTGAGGGGCATTGCAATGAGGTCGCAAGCTTTACGCGATCAGGTCGCGGGCTTCGCGCGATCAGGCCAACAGATTTGCTCGGTCAGAAGTTCGTATGCTATACGCGAACTGGATATTCGGGATGCTGCGCGGTCAGCCCACATTCCGCGGTCAGAACATTCTCGACCAGGGTGATTGGAGTTCATTCGGTTATTCATATAACAGGATATTCAAAGCATCCCGAGGATTCCTCCACATTGAAGACCAACCGTCAGAGGTTAATATATGCGGTTATTCATGATTAACATGTGTTAATAACCTCCGTGGAAGTTAACAGCAGTTCTCCTAAAACCGCATCCAACCGTTTGATGCAGTTTCTTCATATGGCACCCTTTCGACCAGTATAAAAGGGTGGCATAGAAGTCCGAGGGGGGGATCCAATCCATTTGGAAGAAGAAGACTCCTGATATAGTTGAGACATGACAACTACGAAAAACAGCCAAGTCTACGGCTTAGATTAGATAGTTTCTACAAGCCTCGCTGGCTTTATTCTGTATCTTTACATAGGAAAAATCCTTCGCCTGTGAAGGAGTTTTTCTACTATTTCTGTAACCTTTTAACACCTATAGTGAAATCCTAACAGGACGTAGGGCTGTTACGCCCACCATCGAGGGCCAGAACCTGTATAAATCTCTCTGTGCTCTTGTTCACCATTGTTCTACATACCTTCCCGGAGGGTCATCTTGAAAGGTCTCACCATTACAAATTTTACATAAGTTCGGCTGAGGACTCCGAGTCCGAATCGTCGACAGCTGGTGCCCACCGTGGGGCCTTTCTCAAGGCGTCCTAATTGAAATCCAGAGGTTCGCTGAAACATGGCTGGAGCATATGATTCCGAGAACGATTACGATCTTGAGGATTATGCCCATATACCCATACCTTCTCCAAGCGATCCTGTTCCGATGGAGGAGGTCGAAGGCCAGAATCTTCGACAGGTTGAATCGTCCCTCCAGGTCATGTCAATCGACCAGGGAGCAACTGGCGCAAGGTCAGAACCCACGGATGTTCTTAATGTGCTAGGTGATGAATCCGTCCCATCATACGACCCCGCTGAGGAAAAATATGATGATGACCCAGAAATTAGCCCAGGAAGGTTCGACCCTGATAACCTTCACCGTCTCTTTGATTTCGAGTCCGACTCGGAACAAACCGAGATGTTTTGCCCATCGGCAACCTCTCTCCCTAGGCAGTTCGCTGCCCTGTCGGAAGAAACTCCCGATCAGCAGGCTGCCAGGGAAGAACAAGATCGCAAACAGAAGGAGGATCAAGATCTCGAGCAACAAAACAACGAATTGCGCAGAACTGCCCTAGAGGCTCTTCAAGATGCGCAGGCTCGTTACGATGCTGTCCCGAGTTCTTCTCGACGGTCGCGTGGTCGAAAACGTGACCAGACCCCTTCTTTACCACCGGAGCGTTTCCCGGTGGACGAAGAAATGATAACACCTGGTGCCCCTAGGAGAAGTACCCATGGTCGACTGCGATCTATCGCGGAACTCATGCGTAATTTTCCTCCTACGGTCACGGATGCGCAGAAACCGGCCTTTTATAGGATCTTGGCGGAGAGACTGGATGAGGTCGCGTCCGAAGCGACCCCAACGGCCTCCTCCCCCTCGGTAACGCATTCCCGTGAGCGGGATGGTCCTCATTTTGGCTCCAGCCGGCGGAGTTACCCGCCCGTACCGTCACGACAGGACAAATACCGGCGAATGCAGGATTCTCGTAGTAGGGATCGAGTTCCTATTCACCCTCGTTTGGGACCACGAGTAACCTCGCCATTGCGTGAGGTCGCTCGAGACCCAACCGAGAGCCACAGGGCGATTCACGGTCCTTACGTTGGTTGTAAAGCCTTTTCGCCTGGCCTACGAGCAGTCGTTTGGCACGATAAGTTTCGACCAGGGGCCATTGAGATGTTTGATGGAACTCAGAACCCATCCGAGTTCCTTCAGATCTATATTACTGCCATCCAAGCGGCGGGAGGCGATGACAAGGTCATGGCCAACTACCAGCCTACAATCCTCGCAGGACTGGCTAGAACCTGGCTGTTTAATCAGCCCGAGGGTTCCATTTACAATTGGGAAATGCTATGTGATGCCATCCTCAGCAATTTCCAAAATTGTTACCAAAAGCCGGGTAAGGAGGATGACCTGCATCGGCTGTTGCAAACTTCGACCGAAACACTTCGGCAGTTTGTCAAGAGGTTTGTCGGGGTGAGGAATACCATCTCGAACATATCTGATGGCTCCGTAATCAGGGCATTTAAGCATGCCGTTTGATACCGGAGATTTACTGAAGACTTGCTTATCCACCCTCCTCGATCAGTGGCCGATCTGTTCGACATGGCTGATCGATATTCCGATGCAGCCGAAGCGGTAGAATGGAACCTAATGGTCGACAAGGGGGACCTACCACCCCAACCAGGCTTCAAGGACGCCAGGAAAGAAGATTCAAGCAAGAAGCCGGAGTCTTCACCGGGTGGGAAGTCAAAGAAGTCGAAGAGGAATCGCTCTGGACAGTACCGCGAGGTCGCAGTCGCAGAGAAGCCACCTTCGACCAAAGGTAATAAGTCTTCATTTAAAAGTAAAACTGCCTCTGGTGGTCGGGATTCCGACCAGCCAGAAAAATTAACTAATCCGCAGGAGGGCAAGAAGTGGTGTCCACTCCACAACTCCGCAGGCCACGAGCTCAAAAACTGCAGGAGTTGGTTGAAACAATTGGACGATTTCTACCAAGGAGTTGGGCCAATGCCAACCTTACCGCCTAAAGAGCAGGCGTGTGGGATTAGAGACGTCGACGGAGACGAAGAAATGGCTTACCAGGTACCTCAAAATCATGTTAATGTCATTTTCGGGGGTTCTTCCTCTTTCGTTTCTGAAAGGCAGTTTAAAGCCTTCTACCGAGAGGTTAACCAAACGGAGACATCCCTTGGTGAACCTCAATACCCCCGTTGGTCGGATATGCCTTTGACGTTCGATCGCGCTGACTGTCCTGTGGGGTTAACCCGACCATTGAGGCTACCTCTGGTCATTACCCCAATCATCAGTAACGCGAGAGTCGAAAGGGTCCTGATTGACGGGGGAAGTTCCCTTGATCTTTTATTGGTCAAGGCACTCGACGAGATGCAAATTCCTCGTTCGAAGATCAAGCCCATAATCCATCCGTTTTATGGGATAATCCCAGGCCCCTCCATGATGCCATTGGGACAAGTGGTCCTCCCGGTCACTCTGGGAGAACCAGACAACTTTCGGACAGAATTGGTTACTTTCGATGTAATCGATTGTGATTCAGCTTATAATGCAATCTTTGGTAGGCCGACTCTTGCTAAATTCATGATGGCAACGCACTATGCTTATCAGTACGGGAAATCGCCTGGCCCCAAAGGTGTCATCTCGGTCCGAGGCAGTCGCAACGTGGCACTCACGTGCGACTGGCTATCTTTGGAGATGGTCGATCAACTTCCCCTCCGGGACGCTCAGGTCGCCACCATCGCCGCCGATGCGATCAAGGTTGCTCCTCGACCGGATGAAAAACTCAAACAAGTTCCTTTATACCCAGATGATCCATCCAAGACAATTCGGGTTGGATCAGCCCTGGATGACAAATAGGAACTCGACCTCGTTGCTTTCCTCCGGGCTAACGCAGACGTGTTTGCGTGGAAACCGTCCGACATGCCCGGTGTCCCAAGGGAAGTAATTGAGCACAGGTTAGCAATTCGACCTGGACAACGACCAATAAAGCAAAAGCTCAGGCGTTTGCTACTGATCGACAGGAAGCCATTCGAGAGGAGTTGGACAAACTCCTACAGGCCGGGTTTATCCGCGAAGTGGATCACCCGGAATGGCTCACCAATCCGGTCATGGTCTGCAAGTCAAATGGCAAGTGGCGCATGTGCGTCGACTACACTAGCCTCAACGCTGCCTGTCCGAAGGATGACTTTCTCCTTCCCCGCATCGACCAGTTGGTCGACTCGACTGCGGGTTGCGAACTGATGAGTTTTCTAGACGCTTACTCAGGATATCATCAAATTAGCATGGCAGAAGACGATGAAGAGAAGACTGCCTTCATCACCCCGTTCGGCACATACTGCTACGTCAGAATGCCGTTCGGTCTCAAGAACGCAGGTTCCACATACCAGCGCTTGATGCAAAAGACCTTTCTTTCCCAGATAGGGCGTAATCTCGAAGCATATGTAGACGATTTGGTTGTAAAAAGTACCAAGAGATTGTCTCATTTGGACGATCTCGCTGAAACCTTCTGTAATTTGAATCGTTTTGGAATAAAATTAAACCCGGAGAAATATTCTTTCGGGGTTTCTTCAGGAAAGCTCCTCGATTTTCTTGTGTGTTCCAGGGGCATTGAAGTTAATCCTGAGAAAATCAGGGCTATTGAACAAATGAGATCGCCCTCAACCATGAAGGATGTTCAACGCCTGGCTGATCGCATGGCGGCTTTAAGTTGTTTTATATCACGACTAGGCGAAAGGGGATTGCCTTTCTTCAAAGCCTTGCGGAAGCATCATAATTTTACATGGTCAGATGAGGCCGAAAAAGCATTTCAGGAGGTAAAAACATATCTATCCAGTCCGCCAGTATTGGTGTCTCCCGACAAAGGAGAACCACTGCTTCTTTACCTTGCGGCCACACCGCACGCGGTCAGCGCTGTTGTCGCGCCCCGAGACTGGGACAACGACTACTCCTGTAGAGACCTAGCTCGCTGCAGCTAGTCCCAAATCATAAACCGTTGACTTCCCAGGATAAGTCAAACACAGGAGTATATTACATTGCAACAGAGTACTCACAAAATATTAAGCAGTGTGGCCTGCTGGCCTTAATATTACATAAGAGGATTACAATGCCTTCAAGGCATTCAAGGTTTAACAAAATATTTAACTACGCAGCAGAAGATAGGTGACCCTCCCACAAAAGAAGTTGACGGCAGAACAACACACTTCAGGGTTCTGGCGGAACTGATTCTCCTTCTTCTGGATCCACGTAGTACTCCGTGCCATCAACTTGATCAAAGTAGGCTGCATCTATTGAGTTGAATGTTGCAAGGGTGAGCACTTACGTACTCAGCAAGTCATAGGTAAGAGTAGATACATATAGTAGTGATGATATGAACCTAGACTAGTCAAGAATTATGGGTATTTGTAAAATAATCTTTTCCTTTCTCATCTCATCTTATGGCAGCACTTTTTATAATATAACATCATCAATCATGTTCACTAGATTATAGCACTACCGCGACACGTCGACACACGACAGCCCACGGCAGCACTCCTTATCATGACAACACATGTCATTTGGGTAATCTTGATTAAACATATTTTATTTAGAAAATAGTACTTGTGTCACACCCCGTGGATTTAATCCACCGCAGCAGACTCCTATAAAACCCGGGAGCTCGGAGTATTCGAATACGTTTTTAACTCTGCAGAGAGGTACCAATTTACCCGCAAGATATTCCACTTTCAAACCTTTCCTATCATAACAAAATGATTGGACCCGTGACTCACTTCATACTGTGAGCGGCAAGGTGGAAATAACAAGAACTTTTATTATGTGTCACTTACAATTCACCCCCGACCCTGTGGCTCTCAGCGAGGCACAGTTGTGGCAGGTTGTATCCAAACCTCCACCCCATTGCTTATTCCCATTACTGGGTCAGCGTGCTTGATCACCTTCAGTGATATGTGTGGGAGCCGCGCTCCGTGTTTATCGTGCATCACAACACATCTCATGCAGGGGTTTCATGTGCGATCCACATAATTACTTGTTCGGGCCTGTCCCATACCAGGCTTGCGGTTAGCACGTTGTTCATGCCACTAGACGCACAACACAAGGTTCTAGTCCTTATATGCCAGTGACCAGACCATCGACAACCCTGCACCTTCAATGCCGGCATACCTTTGCAGTCTAGCACCTCCAGTGCTGCAGCCATCCATACCATTTTTCTGGTCACGGCTAGGGGTTTTATTTCATGAATATAAGTATATAAATACATATAATAGTTCATGGCTCAAAACTTGTTTATTTCACATTTTACAGATAACCAGTCTAGTACTGCCAATTGATAATTCAACCATTCTCAATCTTTCACATGCAATATTGCCTATATTCAAGGTTATGTTTTAGCAACATTTAAAATATAGGTTCAAGATGACCAAGGATATGACTTGCCTTCCGCGTCGTAAGATACAGCAGTTGACGTCGGATCCGCAGTGAAGTCCTCGAACTCGGGCTCTTGATCTGCTCTCCAATCAAACAAACAACCAATAATCATAATCTTTTCCATACATTATTATACTATATGCAATGATGCAAAGATGAAGTCTTGATGATTCTGAAATGATTGGGTTTAGAGGCTGATTAGGATTAAGTTAAGGAAACCAATGTTAAGATTAGCTGTCAAAGGTTTACAAGGTTCCAAATGTCTCAAAATATCAGAATGATATCAAGGTTGCGACTGGTTCGCTCAAAAACAGCGAACGTCTTTAGGTCGACATTCGGTTCAAAGCATCGACATAGGGTTGATGAATGATAGAAGGGTTATCTCAACTTGTGGTAGTAGAATAAAATGTAGATCACAACTCTACAAATTTAGTGGACAAAGTGGTTTTCAAATTACACAACCAGACGTGGGTAAACAAGGTCAATGCCACTGGCTGACAAGCTCTGGCATAGAGCTGACAATGCCAAAAACTAGGGCTTAGCATAACTTTTGATCTGGAGCTCCAAATGATGCACCACTTTGTCTGGGAGGTAGGCATTGATAACAGGAATAAATCATTCAATAGGATCTAGGGCTGAAAATGGCTGGAAAGCAAGAAATTTGATGATGAACAGAGATGAACTGGTTGCACTGGAGCAGTTCTGGACACAAACTTGGCATGGCTATATCTTCCAATCTAGGCCGATCTAGGTGTCGGGCTAGAAGACAAAAGTGTTCAGGAGATCAAAGCACACATACTAGACAAAGTTTCGAGGGCTGAAATGGCCGAGATCACTTTTCCGATTATCGGCGCCGGAGAATAGACACTGCCAGTTGGGGTTTTCTGCTACAGGCCAAGAGAACTTAATTCCTTGCTTGGAGAGCATCTAGGAGGTATAGGGAAGCTTCTGGTAACATCAAATTGACCGGAGGATCACTGGAGAAGCCTGGCGACGATCGCCGGTTTTCTGGTGAAGCTCGGTTTAGAGAAAAGGTTCGATTCTTGCTAAATTTCGAAATCCAACTTCACAGGCTTGTTTGATTTGGCTCACTGATCAATTTACTTCACAGGTTCGAGGGCTAATTCGAATTGGTTTGGCCTGCATTGCCGGAACAGGGCAATCTTCGATTTTCAGCCATTTCCGGTGATCGCCGACGTTAGAGGTCACCGGTGAGCAATTAAATAGTACTACACAGAGGGAAAGAGTAGGGGAACTCACTGATGGATTCAATTTGAAGGTTGATGCAGCGGATGAAGCTGGCACCGTGAGGCTCCTCGACGTTCGCCGGAGAAGAAAACGAAAACAGTAAATTCTGGAACTTTGCTGGTT
This sequence comes from Pharus latifolius, assembly GCA_019359835.1. Classification (NCBI taxonomy): domain Eukaryota; kingdom Viridiplantae; phylum Streptophyta; class Magnoliopsida; order Poales; family Poaceae; genus Pharus; species Pharus latifolius. The sequence continues at coordinate 34,973,029 of CM033330.1, read as the reverse complement.
TCTGGTGAAGTATGGAGAAGCTGCTGCACACAGTAGGGTTTAAATAGGCCAGGCGAAGATGACGAAGGGGAACAACGAAGTGATTGACTGCTGGTGATGAGGTTGCTTGCGTGCTGGACATCAGCAGCGAAGACACAGCGAAGAACGGTGATGCGACGGCGACAAGCCTTCAGCTGATCACAGTGTCGCTTCATCGGGACCTGGCGAAGCTTGTAGCAAGCGGTGGCGACAAGTACTGGCGCGGCGAGGCTACGTGGCGATGGATTGCTGACAAAGTTGCTGCTGATCGCGCGCGGAAGCAAACGCTGGTCGTCGACGTAGCAACGACGCTGCCACGGTGACGGCTGAGGCAAGGACACGTGCGTACTGGCATGCACGGTCACAAGTGCGGCGAAGCTTGGCCGGCGATGAGCAACCACGGCGCAAAGAAACACGGCGAGCCCTGGTCGTGTACAGCAGTTGACCTGGTCGAATGCTTGCTGCTGTCCTGGTCGAATTAAGGGCCTAATTGCAATACTTGATTTCTTGATTTGGACTGATCTGTAAATCTGGAATTCTGGAAGGTTTGTTCTGAATTTGATTCTGCTATTTTGGCAATCTTTATTCCACAAATGATTTGGCACAGATTGAGGGTAAAATTTGAGACATTTGGATGATTTTTGGTACAAACTGAAAATAGGGTATTTTAGGGTAATTGAAATCTGAATTTCAATTGATTTCGAACTCTGGGATTTAGGGTTTGATTTTGAGATACTCATAAAAGAAGAATTTGTATTGAAAAGCATTTGGGAGGTGTTCCCTGAATCAGATTTGAATTTGGAGATGATTTGCAACATTTTGCCTTTTTAGGCTTCTGGAAAATCTGGAAAAGGACTGATCTGCGATACTCTTGGACTGATTTGTGAAAAGAGTCTAGATGGTGAAATCTGGCTGTCAACTTTTTAGATTAAGGTATTGACATACCCATGATCATATTCCAGGAATAATCTGGTCTGAACTTGGTCAAGATTCAGATTAAATCTGTATTTCTGAAACTTAGGGTATTTGGGTAATATAAGGTATTTCTGTTTTCGAAAACAGAAGGAGTTGATAATTCTGGGAATTAGAGATAGAATTGGATCTAAGTTCCGAAGACTTTTCGATCAGGATAACTGATAGATCACATCTGAACAATCTGATCTTGATTTGAGGTCACAGGATAGATTTTGGAGATTTTAGGGCTTAGGATAGATACTGATCTGGCTAATACTACAGATACATGCATGCATGCTATTGATGAAAAAGGAACTTTTCACCCCTAACTCAGGGTGTTACAGCTGTTTTGATCGCAGATAGGGAAGGAATACATAGACCCGTCTACTATGTGAGCGAGGTACTTCATGGTCCTAAGGAGCGCTACCCTGAGGTCCAGAAGATACTTTACGCGCTACTGATGGCTTCCCGTAAGCTACGACATTACTTTCAAGCGCACAAGATCACAGTACCCTCCTCTTTTCCTTTGGGGGATATTGTCCGAAACCCAGAGAAATCTGGTCGAATCGCCAAATGGGCGGTCGAACTCGGTGCCTTCGAGATCCATTTCACGCCCCGCACGGCGGTTAAGTCTCAGGTTTTGGCCGACTTTGTGGTCGAATGGACCAACCGTGAGCCACCCGTGCAGTTGGCAGAGGAACTGGAGTGCCCCGATTACTGGACAATCTACTTTGACGGCTCCCATAGTTTTCAACACTCGGGGGCTGGAGTGGTCTTAGTTACGCACCAGGGCGAACAGCTTAAGTATGTCATTCAACTACACTTTGTTGCGACTAACAATGCAGCAAAGTATGAAGGTCTTCTTGCAGGGCTCCGGGCAGCTAAGTTCCTCGGAGTCCGTCGATTAGTGGTGAGGGGAGACTCACAACTGGTCGTAAACCAAGTAAACAAGGAGTACAGCACCTCCGATGAGACAATGGCTCATTACCTGGGGGAAGTGAGGAGATTGGAAAAACACTTCAGTCATTTCGAAGTCCAATACATCCCGCGAAAGGACAATATTCTCGCAGACCAATTATCCAAAATTGGGTCCTCACGCTCATCCGCTCCGGCAGGAGTGTTCATTGAACACTTGGACCATCCTTCGATCATGACTTTGGTCGAGGATGATCCGTTAATAGCCTTCGTTACCAACCTCGGTCAAGAACAAGATTGGACTCATCCACTGAGGGTCTATCTTGAACATGGGACCCTACCCGAGGACGAAACCGAAAGTGATCGGTTAATTCAAAAAGCGCGTCTGTACAAACTCATAGATGGGATTCTGTACAGAAAGGGTACACAAGGAGTATTCATGCGTTGTATATCTCAGGAGGAAGGAAAATCCCTCTTGAAAGAAATACATGACGGTGTATGCGGTGCGCACGCGTCATATCGGACACTGGTCGGAAAGGCTTTTTGACAAGGATTCTACTGGCCTTCGGCACTTGATGATGCCAAACATATGGTCATGACGTGTCCCCAGTGTCAGTTCCACGCAAGACAAGTTCATCAACCTGCCTATGCGTTGCAAACCATTCCTCTCACAAGGCCATTCGCGGTCTGGGGGATGGATATCGTCGGTCCTATGCCACAAGCGGTCAATGGGTACAAGTTTCTGTTCGTAGCCATTGACACATTTACAAAGTGGATTGAGGCCGAACCAGTACGAAATATTACCGCATCAACCGCACAAAAGTTCTTCCATAAGAACATTGTGGCACGATTTGGTGTTCCAAACCGTCTCATCACAGACAATGGTTCTCAGTTCGCCAGCGGTCTTTTCTTGGACTACTGCGATCAGGTTGGGACCAAGGTGTGCTTTGCTTCTGTGGCACATCCACAAAGCAATGGTGTCGTAGAACGAGCCAATGGGCAAATACTGCAAGGCATTAAAAAGCGCGTCTTTGATCGCCTTAAGACCCGCTCGGGGGCTTGGGCAGATGAGCTCTATACCGTTCTATGGGCATTACGGACTACTTCTAGTCGAGCCACCGGTGAGACACCCTTCCATTTGGTCTATGGAGCCGAGGCTGTATTGCCTATGGAAGTAAGTATTGGTTCTGTTCGGACAGATCAATTCGAACAGGTTAATCAGTCCGAACAACGGGCGCAAGATCTCATCCTCTTAGAAGAACGGCGTGATCGCACCCTGGTTAAATCTGCGGCATACTTGCAGGCTTTACGCAGGTATCACAGTAAAATGGTGCGACCACGTGATCTCAACGTGGGCGACTTGGTTTTACGAAAAATTCAAGACCAGTCTAATCGCAACAAATTCTCCCCAAAATGGGAAGGTCCTTATACTGTTGTCTCAGTGCCGCGAACAGGATAGGCGCGATTAGCTATGGAGGATGGTCGGATTTTGTCCAATACTTGGAACATCGATCAACTTCGCAAGTTTTACGTGTAAGTATTCCAATCCCTTTTTTCCTGTTCAATTAGCATCTTTTCATAAAATAAAATATGTCTTGCTTTCATACAATGAGTTTTTCTCTTTAAGCCCGTATCATATGCATTCGACCTGGGGGCTGACCGCCGGCGGTCAGATCATTACAACGATCTAATCAGATTCGCTGGTCGATCTCTTGACCACTTCCAGATAAGTCACCCCTAAATAAGCCATTTTCTCAGCGCATACAGGGCTATCTGGCAAGTCCTTGGTCATCTGAGTGGCTACCAGTTTGCAATAAGATTAGACGTTACATTGATCCTGATCGTTGGTTCAAAACGCACACCCCTGGTCGTTACGCTTATGTTTTCTCCTCTGCTTATAACACTAAGGCTTCAGTATTCATAAGCAGAGGCGGGGGCTAGGGGGGATGTGCTTATAGTATGGAACTCATAATATAAAATTGCAAAATGTGTACTTTCTGTCAAAAAATGGTTTTTTACATACATTGCATTATACACAATTGTTTGGATACAAAAATAAGGATCATTCGATCCCCAGCTCAGTCAGGAGCCTGTCTACGAAGGGCTTGATCTCCTCCATGATGGCATCAAGCTGCTCTTCACTCTCGATTTCAACCGGTCCCACCAGTGGATTCAGATCTGCATCTGGGCCATAGTGGAGTCGAATCCGGCTTAGCATAGCAGAAGCGGCTGACCGAACTCTGGTTCTGATCACCTCTTCTCTTCGCTGTGTATCCTCAGGGAGATACTCGAGAAGTGACTCTACTTGAGCTATAACTAGGGCAGCCCAGTCCTCTTGGCTGAGATTGTCTTGGGTGGTTTCCACCACGTCAGCCTTCAGAAGGTAAGCCACCGTCTTCAGCTTTTCGAAGACTGAACGGCTCAGCTTCCCAATTGCCCTTGTGGAGGTTTCGATAGAATCCTGGAGGAGTTTATTATCCGCACTGAGCTGTTTTATTTGACCTGCTTGCGCTGCAAAAAGGGAAAAGGTTACTCGCATATTGCTAAGACAAGTCTACCTAGCTCAGAAGGTGACTTACCAGCAAGTTGCGACCGTAGTTTGTTATTTTCGATCTCTTGGTTCCTCACCACTGACACCGAATGGAGCTTCATTGTGGCCATTTTCTTGTCCTGCAATGCCACCTTCCTGCAATAAAACAGAAGGAATGGTCGTAACCAATTTATACATCTATAAATTGAAGAATGATGATCCTTACTTGCGCAAGAAGTCTCGTTCTTTTTGTATGGTCACCATGCTCGCCGCCATGGCACGTGACTGGGCCATCATCCGGGATAATTCCTGTGACGCAAAAAAGGAAGTGAAAAGTGTCCTATGTGTAATTCAGGACATCCAGAAAGGGATTCATCATTCCTTCATGAATTTCTGCAGAGAGGCATCTTCCGGACTAATTGGAAGATTTGTCGAAGGCCCGGAGGTGCTTACAGCAGGGACAGTAGGAGGAAGTGCCTGCTGAGTATTGCTTCCAGTCGCCGGTGACTGCGACTGGGTCCTCGTATCTGTTTCTCCCCCCATGACTCGGACGACTTCCTGGGCCGAGGGGGTGGAGCGCTCCTCACTGGGGGCTCCTGCACCAGCAATGACTTCAACCCTTCCCGAAGCGGTTGGAGGACTGGGTGCTATTTCTTTTCGTCTGATGGAGGACTAGAAAAATCAAATGGTAACGGTTCGTGACCATCATTTCTGATACAACCAGGATGAAGGTTCTTACCTTAATTGAAATCCCACTAGCTTTTGGGATCTCTGAGAAGGTTCTTCTTGAGCGCGGGGACGAGTATCGTCCGCCCTGATCTTACGCTTGGAAAACAAAGGCCCCCTTCCCTGTGTGTCTTCCCCCATGAACATTTTTTCAAGGGAAAAATAAAGGATGACAAGAAGGATCGTTACCTGGGCAGTTGATCCCATTGGCGACGACCCATCCAAGGATCTCGCTGTCTCCTGTGATCCTGTAGCCGGTACCTCATGTGTAACCGCCGCAGGATCTTGAACAATCACCTCCACTCCTGTCTGCGGAGGAGAAGTATTTTCCTCCCTAAGACTCGCGGTAGCCGCTGGGAGAAGCTCTTCTCCCTGTATAAACATTGACTTGTCAAAATATACAAAAGAAATTGAAGAAAGTATGACCGTAAGGAATCCTTACCGAGGTCGTCCTTTCGACTAGGGAAGCGGAGACAATCAACCCTGAAGCCTCGGGGGCTTCAGGAACTGGGAGGTCATCCGCGATCCCAATATTTTTCGTGGTGGCAGGATCTGCCACCACCACCTCTTCGGTAGCAGTGATCTCTCCGAGGCAGCTTGGAGCATCGGCGGATGGGATGTCCGTGATCTTCCTCCTCCGAAGGACCAGAGGAACATCATCCTCTTCCTCCTCGCTCCCGTCTCCCTGTACAACGAAGAAGTGATTCCAATCTGCGCCTGGTAAAACAGAAGGGATGTGATATCTTACCGTCGTCTTTCTTGCGGTAGGAGGAATGCTCCGTGAAGACCCCTCCCCGGGATTTGGCCTGGCCTTCTTGGGGGCAGGATTCTTTGTCCTGGGTCTTTGGGAGACCTTCTTCACGTTCTTCACCGTTGGCTTCCCATGAGAGCCTACGTTCTCACTCGGGAAAGTCGCCTCGGCGAACCTTCCTAGGAGCTGATTCACATTTCCGATGGAATTGTTTAGCGCTGGACATGCATAAGACCTGAAAAATGGAGGCCAAATAAAGAGTGTACCTTTCGGAGCTCCTGTTTAAGGTCGTCGCCGGCGTGAATCAGGCTCTGTGGGCGAGGCGATCCCTTAGGGCCCTCTACATCAGCATTGTAGGCCCTAAGGAGGGAGTTGGTCCGCCTCTCAATTTCAGATGAAGGCAGGACTGTTCCCAAATTCGAGTCAGAATTTACGCAATTCAAGAATGGCAAGGCTCAGCGCCAAAGAAATAAATACCTTTACTATAGTCCAAGGTGCTGTCCGCCATGGACCTAATTTCCCATGCCGGATAAGCCCTTTCGCGCAAAGGACTCACCCGATTCTTCACAAAGTCTCGGATGACGTCTCGAGCTGTCAACCCTTGACTGACCAAGTAAAGGATCACCTCGGCATGCTTCAAGAGCTCCGAATTCATCGCCGGGGGAGCATCCAACTCGCTCGACTTCTCTGGTCGCGAGTTTTCAAACCACAGGCTGCTCTCAGATGGTGGAGAGCAGTAAAACCACCTTTGGTGCCACCCGTGCACAGAGTCTCGCAGGGGTGGGGAGGGATACTCCTTTTTGTCCCTCAGCCGGAAGTAGATGCATCCGGCGGCGTTGGTACTCTTCGACCACGCCGAGAAGTAGTATCGCCGGAAAAGATCCACGCTGGGATACACTCCGACGAACGCCTCACAGAGATGCTGGAACACCGCAAGGATCAGCATCGCGTTGGGGTGGAGGTTAATCAATTCCCACCCATAGTGCTCAAGGACATCTTTGAGGAACCGACTCTCAGGGAATCGGAACCCGCAGCGCAGGTACTCCTCAAAAACCACCAACTCGGCCTCTTGGACGGTTGGGGTTTCTTGGTCCTTCTCCGCGGGCCGCCAGTGGATGAGCAACCAGGGAGGAAGGATCTCCTCCTTCTCTAACGCCACCAGGCTCTCCTCAGAGTGGTGAATGGATCAGCTCCAGGATGCCATCTTTGGTGGAGAATCAAAGGAAAAGTTGTCGATTTTGGGAAGACGAAGGCTGAGGAAAATGAGGGTTTTGTGCGGCGGGAATGATGAGGGTTTTTGGCTGTGTGGCTTCTTGGAGAAGACATCTGCTCTTTTTATAAACCCAAGGCGGCGCATTAATGTGAGTAAACGTTTCATTTCAAACATTCCATTGAATGCTTTATTCATTTTCCATAATGGATACTGCCTCTGGCGGACCCGATAAAGTGTTCAGCCATCGGATCTGAAACAAAAAGACTTCTTTGTTTCGAAAACTGAAAGTGCAAAAGGACTGAAAAATTTTCAGTACTTTTCAGAAGATGTTTTTCCTTTGTATGCTTTGAACATTTTTTATGGAAATGCCTTGCAACTCAATTTTTCACATACTGGAATGTTTCTAATTGGGTTATGGTTTGATCGAAACCGTGTTTTAGACTAAACTTCGATTCTAATCGGAGTGACAGTCTGACCGAGTTCCAACTCTGGTCGCAATTCAGTTCTGACCGCGGCCCTGAACGGATCGCGGTATTAGGGCAGGTCGCGATGCTTTTGGAAGCATGATTCTTATCGCAGAACTAAAGTTTCCTGTGTATGAGTGGTCGCGAACATAAAGTTTATGGCCATATTTTCGCACAGAAGATGTGAAGAATATTCATGAGAAATAAGAAACTTTTATTTCTTGCATTCTTTACATACAAAAGGGATACAGTCGATCAAAACGTCGACTTGCTCCGAAAGAAGTTTACAAAGTTCCCCAAGGGACATGTTGTTGTCAGTAGGATCTACACTGGCAACTCCCAGGGAACTAGCAACTACCCTAAGTCTATCTACATCGTCCCTAACAACAGACGTACTATTGTCCCTAATCAAGTCAGAGAGTTCTCGCTGTTGCTGAGCGTGGTCCCTCTCTCGACGGAAATGGTGCGCCTCTTCCCGGGACCGATCAAGACATTCTGCTAGACGCAGAATCTTCGAGGCCATCTCCTCGGTGCTCTTCTCCAGGGCATCCTTCTCCTCCAGAAGAGTCTGTCCGGAAGGAAGAGATGGAGCAGCAGAAGGCTGATCGCTGGAGCCTCCAACCTCCTGCATTTTGCAAAAGTTAGTCATACTAACTATAATTATCAGCAAAAGGGGAGAAGAGTTATTACCTGTCCCAATGCATGACCCGTTGATATACCCATCTTGGGAAGAGGATCATCAGATGGTGGAAGTGCAACCTTCCCACCAGATGATTGCTTCGCCAACCCAATATAGCAATCATCTGATCGAGGGATAGTCACCGCTTGCCGACCAGAATATCGATCACCCAAAAGGATGGGAGAATTGGAGGGAAAAGGAGAGAGTTGAGAAGAATTCCTCTCCAAGGTTAAAGACCTAACTTGCCGAGATGCATGAACGGGGAGAGTCAAAGGAACTGAAGGAAGAAAGAAACTTGCTACATTCTTCACCTTTGTTCCACTGGAAGATCCTTCGTCAACCTTGGGTTTCTTCCTTAAGGGAGACAGGTCTTCAATTGTTTTAGGCCCTTGTTCGACAACTTCCTCTTCATCACTCTCAATCTCGATGATGTCGTGAACTGCCAACAGGAGGAGTATGTGAGAAGGAAGAAGGCAAGGTGACAAGAAAAGGACTTAGGCGTGGAGAGAAATTGTGAAGTTTTACAAATCCAGGAGTCTGGTATTTATAGCCGCCTGGGTGACGGTTTGCATTCCAAACGCCTCGGGTTTCGTCAAAGCATTTACAATTTTACCTCGAGATAAAAACAATTCTACGGCGCTATCATTGCCCGTCACATAATGTCAGAACCCGTCTTGGGTAACCAACCGTTTTTCACTTAGTGCGCCACTAAGTGGAAAAATTGAAGAGTCGAGTTACAAATCCAATGCATGGTCTTAAAATTCGAAATAAACACGTCTCTTCGTTTTCTTCGAATTTGGGGGCTAGCTGACGAGGATTGACACCCGGGTCACTTCTAATAAACTTTTGGTTCAAGACAGGTTCGAACCGGACATGTATCTGGCAATGCGAACTCAAGCTATTCTGAGGGGCATTGCCATGAGGTCGCAAGCTTTACGCGATCAGGTCGCGGGCTTCGTGCGATCAGGCCGACAGATTTGCGTGGTCAGAAGTTCGTATGCTATACACGAACTGGATATCCGGGATGTTGCGCGGTCAGCCCACATTCCGCGGTCAGAACATTCTCGACCAGGGTGCTTGGAGTTCATTCGGTTATTCATATAACAGGATATTCAAAGCATCCCGAGGATTCCTCCACGTTGAAGACCAACCGTCAGAGGTTAATATATGTGGTTATTCATGATTAACACGTGTTAATAACCTCCGTGGAAGTTAACAATAGTTCTCCTAAAACCGCATCCAACCGTTTGATGCAGTTTCTTCATATGGCACCCTTTCGACCAGTATAAAAGGGTGGCATAGAAGTTCGAGGGGGGGATCCAATCCATTTGGAAGAAGAAGACTCCTGATATAGTGGAGACATGACAACTACGAAAAACAGCCAAGTCTACGGCTTAGATTATATAGTTTCTACAAGCCTCCCTGGCTTTATTCTGTATCTTTACATAGGAAAAATCCTTCGCCTGTGAAGGAGTTTTTCTACTATTTCTGTAACCTTTTAACACCTATAGTGATTAGATTATATAGTTTTTACGTAGGGCTGTTACTCCCACCATCGAGGGCCCGAACCTGTATAAATCTCTCTGTGCTCCTGTTCACCATTGTTCTACATACCTTCCCGGAGGGTCATCTTGAAAGGTCTCATCATTACAAATTTTGCATAAGTTCGGCTGAGGACTCCGAGTCCGAATCATCGACACCATGGTTCAATGCTGCATCGTCGAGGACGGGGACATCCGGGTCCTCGTGAAGAAGGACGGAGCCCCCCGCCCCAGGCCCGGAGAGATCGTGGTCTTCGAGGCCTTCCTGGAGGCGGGGCTTCGGCTCCCGGTGCATCCCTTGCTCCGGGAGTTTCTGAAGGAGTATGGGGTGGCTCTAAACCACCTCACCCCGAACACGATCGTTCGGATGGGCCTCTTCATTTGTCTCTACGAGACGGCGACCGGGCGGGAGCCTACCCTACGCGCCTTCCGGTACTTCTACGAACCGGCGACGAGGAGCTCCCACCTGGTCATGGGGACCAGGGGCACCCAAGTCCCCCTTCGGCTCCGTGATGGTGCAGATGTTGCCGTCCCGGGTGGCCGATTACCCGGTGGCAGCCTCCCGAGACCATTGGGGCGACTGGATCCGGAGGTGGTTCTACCTCCGGGTCCGGGACGACGTGGTGACGTACGCCCCGGAGCCGGCCTCCTACAGCAGGTCGTCCGCGCCGAAGCCTCTGGTGTGGACGGACGAGGAGCTCGAGCTCCTCAGCAAGGTGATCATCTCCCGGCAGACCTGCTCTATGCGGGACGCCGCCAAGGAGATGATGCTCCTGAGGATCTCCCCCTTCTCACGCGGGAGAAGGGGGATCGGCATGGGCCTGGAGCAGCGGCCCCCGGTCAAGCCTGTGACCCAACGTAAGTCCTAGTAACCTGCTTTATTGCACTTACAAATTTCTGAAAATTTGACTAACTCTTTACCTCTTGTAGTCCGGCCATACCCGGCGGCGCAGGAGAAGGCGGAGAACCTCCTGGGGAGGTACTTCGCCGATGAGCACGAGCGCGTCGTGCGCCTCGTGGGGGAGGGCCCTCCCCATAACTTAGTAGCCGAAGCCTACGGGCTGAAGCTGCCGGAGAGGAAGCCCCTCCCCACCCCCGGGTTGCACAAACGGGGGAAGGACGTGGCCGGGGTCTCTGAGCCTAAGAAGGCCAGAGTCCAAAAAGCCCCCGGCCCGTCGATGACGCCGGCGGCAACACCGGCGAAGCGCCGGGACGAGTCCCCCGGGACTGGGCGGGCCCGGGCGCCCGCCCGGAAAGAAGCAACACCCCCTCCCCCGAAGAGCCCCGTCGAGGCCCGGGGGAAGGAACTGGCTGCGGGCGGGGCGGCGTCCGATTCGGCGGACTACGCCCCGTCACCGCCTTCAGTAGCAGTCCTCCCGGTGCCCCCGGCACCCTTGGAGCCGGAGAAACCGGAGGTGAGGTTCGCGGAGGCCTCGCCTCCACGGGTGGAGTGGCCCGTGGACGAGGGGGGGAGCCCCTCGGTCTATGAGGTCCCGTCGGAAGTGGGGGCCCCGGGGGCCTCCCGCCCGGGAAGGGGAAAGGGCTGATGATCCCCCACCGGCGAGGGACCCCCTCCGAAGCGTCCTCGGCCACTTCCTCGGGGGGCACTTCGGCGATAAAGACGACGACGACCGCCACCCCGACTGAGGTCATACCGGGCGCCCAGGTCCGGGAGCCCGCTATCGGCCACGGCTGGACAAGCGCCGGGCGGGAGACCCCCCTGCTTTCTGCAGGGGAGGTTGAACGTTATGCGGAAGGTCTGCAGACCCCAAAGGTCCAGGCCTTCGTCGCGGGGGGGACGCTCCACGAGCGCTTCGCGGAGCTCCGGTCCCTTCAAGCCCACGTAATCACCCGAAGAGGTCGTGGCTTTCTTTTGGCTCCCTGCATCCAAAATTTTTCTAACTCTGGAATTTATAGGGGGCGGCGATTACCTGGGGCGTTGAGCAGCGCGTCGTCCGGCTGCTCAAGGATGAGGAGGACAAGGCGAGGGAGGAGGCCTTCCGGGAGCTCGAGGGGTCGATCGTCCGGGCGGTAGTGGACGCGGGCCGCTCCGTCCGCTCGGCCCACGAGAGCCTTGCCGTAAGCCTAGGCTCCGGGGGTAGCTCGGAGGTGCCCCCGGCCAAGGTCGCGGAGGCTGTGCGTTTTCTTAACGCACAAGTCTCTGTGATCCCGGAGGCAGCGGACGCCTGGGCGCGAGCCCGGGCGATCCCCGTCATTGCGGCCGCGGCCGGGCTCGTCGAGCATCGGGGAGTGGGCGCCCGGGCGATCGGGGGCCGCATCCCGCGGAGCTTCCCCTAGTTCTTCGAGCCCTTGCGCCGGGAGGTGGAGCAGCTCGCCGGGGGTTCCTACGACCAGATCATCCGGGTGAGATTCCCGGCATCGGCGCCTTCGGCAGTGGACGCCCCAGCCCCGGCCTCGGAGGAGGCCCCCCGTGGGGAGGACGCCAATGAAAGAGTATGAGCCTCCCCCCGGGTCTTTAGATAGGACCCTTTTGTTTTCTTAGGACTTTTGATCCCGGTAGCTTCTTAGAAGAAGCCCCGGACACTTGTAAAAAGATATTTTGAATGCAATAGAGTTAGAAGTTTTTCTAAGTCTTTGAATTGACTGCAATGTTACCAGGGTTCTCCGGAGGTTGCTCCCGGGCGAAGGTCCGAGAGGGGCTCTCCGGGGGGCGCCCAAGCGGCTTTAATATTGCTAAGCCTCATCTCCGGGGAGCGCAGCGGGGACGCCGTCCGGGAGCCCGTCCGGTTAGGGTGGCATCCGGAGTGACACTTGGACAATTTTGACAATCATCGCGCCGAATTATCCCCTCCGCGTCTGGGGTTCCGGATGATACCTCCTCTCCGGATACTTCCACTGGTGGGATATGAGTTCTGGCCCGAAGATGTGCTCCGGGACGCTCGGCGCCGCGTGCGCCCACTGTACCGGGAGTTGGCCCGGGAGCTAGCGGAGAGCCTCCGGGAGTATTAGGCGTAGGAGCCTTAGGATGTAGAGGATCCCCCGGGTTAGAGCCCGGGTTGTACCGTTTCCGATGCCCACCGGAGGGGGAAGATGTCCTCCGGGTTTGACGATCAATAAAGCCGTGTTGTTGCTTTTCTTCTTTGTCGCCTTTTTTTTTTCTTCTTGGATGGTCTGGACGACTCCTTTTCACAAGAATGAGCTAAGTTCGCTCGTGGGCGGTGCGGTCGACATCCGGGGGTTCCTTATTCCCCCCGCCCACAACGGGCCGGAGGGTAGCTCCACGCGCTGTGGGGTTAACAAGGCCCCCGGGTGGAAGTGACGTGTAGCATGAGAATTTTTCTAAGTTAGAAAATTCTAAAACAGGGTTTCCAAGGGAAAGACCTTCCGGGAGACAATCGTCCAGTCGCCGTGAGCACGGGGAGCCGGGAGTGAGGCCTCGTGTGGAAGAAACATCCGAGAAAACCCGATGAGATTTCCGGAGGCGAGCTTCCTGGGAGATGATCGTCCGGTCGCCGTGAGAACGGGGAGCCAAGAATAAGGTCTCCGGGGAAGAAATGTCCGAGAAATCCGTAACTTCTCCGGGAGACAGTCGTCCGATCGCCGTGAGAACGGGGAGCCAGGAATAGGGTCTCCGGGAGGCAATCATCCGGTCGCCGTGAGAACGGGGAGCCGGGAATAAGATCGCCGGGAGGCAATCAGCCGGTCGCCGTGAGAACGGGGAGCCGGGAATAAGATCGCCGGGAGGCAATCATCCAGTCGCCGTGAGAACGGGGAGCCGGGAATAAAGTCTCCGGAGACTAGATACCCAAGAAAGCCGTTAGATGTCCCACTGGGGAGAGCGTCTACTCCCGGAGGAGGAAGAGATATCCAAGAAAGCCATTAGACGTCCCACTGGGGAGAGCATCTACTCCCGGAGGAGGAAAAGATATCCAAGAAAGCCATTAGACATCCCACTGAGGAGAGCGTCTACTCCCGGAGGAGGAAGTGCCCGATGACCGGTCTTGAGTGTTTGGGCGGGGGACTAGTCTCCCAAAGTGACTCGTTACCGCGGCCACTGAGGACCGGGTTGCCGCTTACACCCTCAGTCCACGAGGGCTGATCGTAAGCCGCCCTACAGGAGGGACTTGCTGGGTCTGGGCCCACTTCCTCGCGGGAGGGCATCCTCACAGAGAGGGCATCGTCACGGGGAGGGCATCCTCGCTGGGAGGGCATCGCCGTTAGAGGCGGTAATGAGAAGAACCTGCAATGAGACAGTTGAAGAGCAAGACCTATGTATTGCTAATAAAATGAAGTACAGTGCCTCCCCTGCGAAGTCGCGAAAGGGGAGGAAAAGGTAAGTACAGTGTCCCTCCTCCCCCTCCGGTGTGATCGCTCCGGGGGAGGGGACAGGCCCGTAAGGCTAAACATAGAACTTGCGAAGTAAACGCAAATTCCACATGTGCTTTAGCTCCTGCTCTTGAAGGTTGGAGAGCTTGTAAGCCCCCGAGCCCAGGACCGCGGAGATCCTGTAGGGGCCCTCCCACTTGGGGGAGAGCTTCCCCTGGGCTTGGGGGTCTGTGATGGGCTTGAGGACAAAGTCCCCAAGGCGGAAAGCTCTCGCGCGCACGCGCTGGTTGTACGCGCGCGCCATCTCTTGCTCGTAGATGGCATGGCGGAGGAGCGCTCGGTCGCGTTCCTCCTCCACGAGGTCAATTTCCAGGCGCTGGTTGGCCTCATTGGCCTGGTATGCTGCGGGCGTGGCTTACGGGCTGATGGCTTACGGGCTGCGGGCGTGGCTTACAGTCGAGGCATCGGAGGCCAGGTCCCCGGGCTGATGGCGGCGCCCAGAACGGCGCCAGATGCCAGGTCCCGGGGGCCAAAAGGCGGCGCCCAGGGAGGCACCGGAGGCCATGTGCCCGGGCGCATGTGACGCAACTTACCTGGACTTAGTCTCGCGGAGATTTCCCCCAACATTGCTGAACATACACAGAGCAATGAATATGATCATCTGTGCACTAACTAAATGATTCAAGCTCAGGTTAACCACTTCAGCAATTGGGAAAACAACCAATAATGAATCAGCAGTTCACACAATAGCCAACAAACTAGGAAAATCCATACACATAATTCATTAACTATATCATCCCCAATTCGAATTTACTTCACAAAAAAGCAATTGGACCAAAGTAAACTTGAAAGAATGATCTCTGGTTCAATTGATTCAAAGCAATTCCCTATTCATCATAGCTCAGCAAATCCATTTGATTGATACATACATCACAGGAACTACAATTCAAGGAAGGAAATGAGGAGATTGGGAGAAGAAATTGTTGCCCAGTTGTATGTAGACTCGATGCACATCGCTGGCGATAAAGACAATGCCGAGTAGAAAGCCAGCAATAGCAGCTTGCTCGTGGTCCTACTCGTGGTCGTTGTCATCGTCAGCGTGCTAGTCGAAGCAGTCCAGGAGGTTATGGTCGACGTGGAGGTAGTGGTCAAAGAATATGGTTGGTCGTGGTCATCGCTCGAAGAGGCACAACGGCGCGAGCGCAGATCCGGCGGTGGCTCAGTGGCGCATGCACACAGGATCGGGCGGCAATAGCGTGCAACACTGGAGAGGCTGATCAGGCTGCTCGGCCCTGGAGGGGCAGTGGAGTGGGCGGATTGGCTCAGGGCGGAGACGCGGGGTGGGATCCGACAGCGGGAGGTGATCCGGCGGCACGGGATGGCAGATTCGGCGACTGGAAGTGGAGAAGTGGAGAAGTAAAGAGAGGGAGGAAGAAAATGGGGATGAAGAAGAAGGAGGAAGAAGGAGGGAGATGGTGGAGGAGGAAGAAGAAGAAGAGGACTGGGGAAAGAAAAGAGAGAGGGAGGAGAGGAAACAGAGACGAAGAAGCGAAGAGAAGAAAAAGGAGGAAGGAGGAAGGAGGAAGGAGGAAAAGAGAAGGGGGTTTGGGGAGCTTGCAGGAGGAGAAAAAAGGGAGGAGACCGCCGGCCAAGGCCGGTCGCCGATGGTGGCAAAGACAAACAGGGATGAGGAAGATGAACTGTGGTGAGAAGGGGTAGAAGAGTTTGGGTTGGACCGGCTGAGGAAAAATCAGGGGCCAGATCTAGTTTTGTGAATTGTTTGGCAATTTTGTAGAAAAGTCCTTGAGGTTTTAGGTAACTGGAACAACCTCCGGGCGGCTAGGGTTTTAGTTTTATGAGTCGTGGTCCTTATGCATTTTGATACTTCGATTTCTGGGAATTTGTAGATAGGTCCAAGCCTGTTCAACCTGCGATAAAGATAAACAGAACGAACAGTCGAGGTCGCACGGCAACAAATGCAACTGTATTTAAATATATGATGACTTTGATGACCGAATCTAGCATAAACAAGGGGAAAATAATTGAAAAATACGCACATTTATGAGAATTATCACCCCCCCCATGCTTGAACTTTTGCTTGTACTCAAGCAAATGAAATCAGTAAATGAAGATGGACAGCAAGTAATGTATGAATGCGGTAATCTAATGTATTATAACTATTTATTCTGCAAACATGAGAAGGCTCAAAGAAAAGGTCACAAATGATTATGAATCATGTATAAATTACGCACGACTAATCATATCTCGAATTTAGCAAGAATGAGTGAAAAAAACATAAACGAGTTACCGACGTATATACTAGTATACGAATATCAAATGAGGAGTTGAGAAATCAGATAATTGCAATGATTACATGATTTAGCCTCCCTAGACATCATACTAGTCATTTTCTAACCTTATTGAAAACTTCTTTTCGAAATCTGGTGCTTTAGCTAGCTCCTTCCCGTTCGACTTATTAATTGCAGGTCTCTTCATACTCTACCCTTGGCTTATCGCACTAGGCGATGTATAAGATAGTGATCCCAAAACGTTCATGAGCCCAATTTGATGATTAATGAATGAGCCAACATTTGAAAAATGCATGGACAAGTCCAATATCGACTTAGCTCAGAGGAGTGGAGAGTAGAGGAGTTTTTATTAAGTGGTGAAAAATGGAAGTTGCTTACTAGATAGAGAGCAGCATTAGCATCCTTATTATGCAATGTTTTGTAAAACATGGTTTGAGTAACTAGAAGTGATATATAGGAGGCCAAGTACATAAATCAAGCAATTAAATGATCTAAACTAGTCTCTTGAATATTACATACACAGGATATTCATGTTAACAAGGATGCAAAAATTAGCACTCAAATTTGCAAAAACATTCGAAACATGGCTAGTGTGGGAAATTTAAACATAATTCAAGGAAAATTTCGGCATGACCTCTCTTATAATTAGTTTGTCGGACAAACAGTTCAATATGGAAGATACATCACATGCACACAATATATGAACCCACACGGCTGGATATATAGTCAACAATCACATTCATGAACAAGCATACATAATCATAAAACTCACAATTACATAGATATAAGGAATTTAAGCTCAATCAGCATCAGATTTCAGATTTTTTTTGTTTAAATTTCAGATTTTAAGTGCACTCCCCCCATGCTTAAATGATGCATAGTCCGCGATGCATAGAAACATGAAATATGGTTTTCATGCATGAAGGGGAATCGGAGGTCCGCAATAGCTCACCAGGTAGAGGATGAAGATAGTCTCATCGCGGTGAGCAATCTTGAGGTCCCACGAACATGCCAGGATAATCAATAAGCACCGACCGGCCCCTAAACTGAGAGAAAGAAGAAAAATTAGAAAACCCTAGGAAAAAGTTGTAAATACATAACGAAGGAAAGAAAAGAGAAAGGGTAAAACTCGGGTTGCCTCCTGAGAAGTGCTTGTTTTAGGTCTTTCGCTCGACCCTCTCAAAAGTGTGTCAATGAGGTGCAGAACCGCGAGGAGGGGCTAGAGTCGAACTCGAATGTGCTTCGAGTCCACCCTCCTGAATGTCTAGAGACGGTAATGGCGCTCCTGCGATTTAGTGCTTTAAGCGCTGCCCATTGACCGTAAAAGCTCATCCTCTC
Source organism: Pharus latifolius (assembly GCA_019359835.1). Taxonomy (NCBI): domain Eukaryota; kingdom Viridiplantae; phylum Streptophyta; class Magnoliopsida; order Poales; family Poaceae; genus Pharus; species Pharus latifolius. The sequence goes on along the minus strand of CM033330.1, from coordinate 34,955,304 downwards.
GGGCTCTCTACCTGAATGGCACCACTCGGATGTACTTGCTTGACAACACATGGGCCATACCAACGTGACTTGAATTTGCCTAGGAATACATGAAAGCGCAAATGAAAGACTAGAACGAGCTCACCAGGATGAAAGTCGCGACGGAGTATATGCTAATTGTGCCAACGCTTCATCCGTTCGTTGTAGATGTGCGAGCTCTCATAAGCGTCGAGTCGTAGCTCATCCAGCTCTCATAATTAAAGCTTACTATGCTCTCCCTTGGCTCCCAAATCCATGTTGAGCTTCTGAATCACCCAATGCGCTCTGCGCTCAAGCTCAATAGGCAAGTGTCAAGCTTTTCCATAAACTAAGCGAAAGGGCGTCATACCTAGTGGTGTCTTGTACGCTGTCCCGATAGGCCCACAAAGCGTCTTGAAGCTTGTGTGACCAATCAGCTCACGCAGTCGACACGGTCTTCTATAGAATGCTCTTGATCTCCTTTTTCGAGACCTCGGCCTGTCCATTTGCCTGTGGATGATATGGGGTGGTCACATGATGGCGATGGACCCCATACTTGGCGAGGAGAGCCTCGAACTAGAGGTTCGTGAAGTGTGTACCGCCATCACTAATCACAATGCGAGGGACTCCAAACCTAGGGAAGACAATCTGTCGAAAAAGCTTACAAACAGATTTGGAGTCAACACAAATGGTGGGGATTGCCTCCACCCACTTAGAAACATAATCGACTGCAAGAAGTATAAACTTAAATCCCTGGGATGGAGGCAATGGTCCCATATAGTCAATACCCCAAACATCAAATAACTCCACCTCAAGGATGCCACACTGGGGCATCTCATGACGTCGAGAAATGTTTCCCGAGCGCTAGCATGCGTCACAAGACCGCACGTACCTGTGAATGTCCCTGAACATCGTGGGCCAATAGAATCCTGCTTGGAGCACCTTCGCTTGTGTCTTGGCAGTACTCGCATGTCCACCATATGCTGAAGAGTGGCAATGGAAGATGACGTCCTCAACCTCCTCCTGAGGCATACAGCGATGGATGATCCTATCGGAACAATGATGGTACAGATATTGATCGTCCCAAGAGTAATGGAATGCGTCATGATGGAACTTCTTTTGCTGCTGTGGGGAAAGATCAGGAGGGGTAACATGGTAAACTAAATAATTTACAATATCTGCATACCATGGTGATTTGGAGGCGTGCGAGATCGTCATCAACTGATCACTTGGAAGCGAATCGTCAATGGGGAGTGGGGTGATCACAGAGTCCTGTAGAGGTAATCGAGATAGATGGTCAGCAACTAAATTTTTCGTACCTTTCTTGTCGCGAATCTCGACATCATACTCTTGAAGCAATAAGATCCATCAGATAAGCCTCGGCTTTGCATCTTTCTTTCTAAGCAGGTACCTGATGGCTGCATGGTCAGGGTAAATAATAGAACGAGATCCAACTAGGTAGGAGCGAAACTTATCGAGTGCGAAGACAATGTCTAACAGCTCCTTCTCGGTGGTGGTGTAGTTGATCTGTGCATCATCGAGAGTCCTGCTAGCATAGTAGACGACATGGAGCTTGCCATCCTTCCTCTGTCCCAAAACAGCTCCGACAAAATGGTCACTCGCGTCGCACATGAGCTCAAAGGGTAGGAACCAGTCGGGTGGTCATACGATAGGTTGAAAGGGATCTAGGATATCGACTAGAGGGGGGTGAATAGGCGATTTTAGCAATTTAGCAATTAATCAAACAATTTATAGATAATGAGAGCAAATAAATAACACAATATGAATAAAGCACAATTCCAACACAAGGATATATCCCGTGGTCTCGGTGATTTGCCGATCACCCCTAATCCACATTGAGGCAAACTCAAATCTCTAACCGCTCCTGTATCTAGTCAATCTTCTCTCGAGAAGTGACCTAGATCTTGAGCCGGATTAGTGTGATGAGTTATCCAAACCTCGTTTTCACTAAGGATGCACTTTACCGCTCAGGCAAGGTGTGCTCAACCCTTTCACAAGACGTTTTGAGGCTTCTCCACAATCTTCCTTGAAGAGCTCTCCAAAACCCTTCTCCTAGCCGTCTAGGAGCCAGCAAGCTCCAAGAGTAACAAGCCGGTGATGATCACTTAGCCTTCTTCTAGTGCCACAAGATTGATTGAATGATCTAAATGCAATGCACTAGAAGATCTCAAATGCACACTCCCACAAATTCGAGAATTTGAACCCTAGAGTGTATGAAACTAGCTTAGGCTCTCAAGGATGATGACACTGCTCAAGATTTTGCCAAAAGTTGTGAGCAGGGCTGTAACACCCTAGTTTTGGGGGTGAAAAGTTTTGCATAAAAACCATGCATGCATGTATCTCTGTAGTAGTAGCCAAATCAGCTGAACTCTAATCTCTCCCAAACCCTAAAAATCTCCAAATCTATTCTCTAGATCCAGATCAAGATCTAACCATCCAGATTTAACCTACCAGTTACCCTGAAGATAAAAGTCTTCAGGAGCCAGATCAAATTCTGACCCTAACTCCCAGTACCTAAGCCCTTCTCTGTTTTCGAAAACAGGAAAAATTCAGATTTACCCTAAGTACCCCAGTTTCCAGATGATTAAGTTATCTTGATTTAACCTTATCCAGACTCAAGTAACCCCTGGAATATGTTCCTAGGTTCATCCTCAACTCACTTCAAAAAGTTGGGAGCCAGATTGATTCATCTAAACACTTTTCGCAGTTTAGTCCAAATTTTACTGCGAATAAGTCCTTTTCTGTTTACCTGGAAGCCTGAAAAGGCTAAAATCTGCGAATCAATTCCAACCCCAGAATTTATTCAGGGAACACCTCCCAAATGCTATTTGATACAGATCTCCTGTTTGATCAGACTTCAAAATCTCTCTCCAATCACCAGAATTCGAGATCGACAAAATCCAGATTTAGTTTACCCTAATTTTACCATATTTTCGAAAATAGGTGAAATCCCTTAAATCTTATCAAACTTTCTCCAAAATTGAGCTAAATGGGTATTAATAGAAATGTTATACTCAGCCATGAAATCAAATCTCAAATTAAACCTCTCAAAGACCAGATTTGCAATTTAGTCCAAAGCCAAACAAAAAATCATCGCAAATCAGTCCCTGGTTCGACCAGGCTACTGTGCACGACCAGGCCGTTCAAACGACCACGAGCGCCGGAGTTTGGTCGTCGCCATTGCCGCCGCTGCGGTTTCGTCGCCGGCGATCTCCAGCGTCGCCACCTCCGCCACTGTTTCCCTGCCGCGTGTGCGCATCGTGTTCGCCACCGTGGAATCACCTCGCCCGCCAGCAGCACCTTCGTTCTCCCGCGCGCGCGCCCGACAACGGCAGCACAGTTGTGCCACGTCGCAAGCATGCCTTGGGGAAGCATCACTTGGCCTTCACCTCCACCAGAGCAGTAGGCTAAAGCCGGCACGGCCGCCGGAGCGCGTCACTTCGCCGGGATGCAGCCGTGTTGTCACCTCCAGTCCGCTTCACTTCCCCGTGCATTTTCAACCGTTGCAAGCTCCTTGCTGAGCCTATAAAAGCCACCGCAGCTCAGCTCAAACACACTCACACCCAGAACCACCCAAAATCCCTAACCACGCCGTCGTCTTCGTCTTCTTCGGCGAGCTCGAGAAGAGGCTCACGGTGCCAGGCCAATCCACTGCACCGAACTCCAAATTGAAGCTACCAGTAAGTTACTCTCAACCACTTACCTGTGTAGTAGCAACCAATTGAGTTCTATCGCACCTCATCGCCGGGAATTGCTGTTTTTCCCCGACAACTCCGGCGAGCAATTAAACCCCAATTAAACCGATTTAGCTCTCGAGCCTGTGATCAATATTGATCAGTGGACTGTGTGGAACACATCTAAGCAACTAGAATCATCAATTTTGTTAAAATCTGAAAAACCCCCAAATTCAACCGTGCATGTTCACTGTGCTTGCTGATTTAGCTTATCTGTTGAATGTTTGGCAAATCCAACTTCACACATAGCTTTTGTATGCCCCAGAGACCCTCCTCAAGCAAGGATTCGAGTTCGTTTGCCCTAGAACAGAAATGCCCAATTTTTGTGTCTTCTTCCCTAGCTTCGGTCGCCGGATTTTGTTCCCGGCCGTTTCAACCCCAACCACCTTGTCTAGTAGATGTGCCTCGACCCCATGAGTATTTTTACCTTCTAGCTCGACACCTGGATCGGCCCAGATGAAGAGCCATCACCATGCCAAGGTTTTGTCCAGAAACTGTTGAGAACAGCTCGGCCACCGTGTTCTTCGCCGGTTTTCATCACTTTCCGGCCATCTCCTGCCCTAGGTCCTGTTGAGACATTTGTTCTTGTTACAAATGCCTAACCACCAGACAAAGTGGTGCATCATTTGGAGCCTTTAATCAAAAGATATGGCTAACCCTAGTTTCTGGCCGTGTCAAGCCTATGCCAGGCTATGTCAGCCAGTGGCATTAGCCCTGTTCACCCACCTCTGGTCGTGTAAAACAGAAATTACTTTGTCAAATAGTTGTCTCACTACCTTGTGCACCATATGCTTGGATCAAAACCTACTTTGGCCACTGGAAATTGCTCAAACCATGTCAATGCCATTCTAGAGCACTGTCAGCCTGTGTCAGCCAGTGGCATTGAGCCTTTTCACCCACTTCCAGCCATGAAACTTGGAAATAACTTTGTCCCTTAGACTCCTGATGTTGTCATCTACACTTTTCTCTACTGTCACAACTTGAGTTGAGCCCTCTATCACCCATCGACCTTATGTCGATGCCTTGAACCGAATGCCAACCTAAAGACATTCGCTGTTTTTGGGCGAACCAGTCACCACCTTGATATTACCCTGATATTTTGGAACCTTGTAAACCTTGACAACTAATCTTAACCCTGATTCCCATAGTTTAACTCTAATCGCTTCCAAACCTTGTTCTCCTAGAGTATTTTCTCCTTGCATCTTTGCATGTAGTGAATTAGTAAGAATAGAATGAATTGTAATGCCTGTTTGCTTGTTTGATCTTGTTTAGGGCAAGAGTCCGGGGTTGAAGATCTTGTCGCTGAACCGTCATCGACTGCTGATACTTACGACGCGGAAGGCAAGTAATACTTTGATCATATTGAAACCCATATTTTATGAATTGCTATGCCATTCCATGAGTAGATATCTCATTAATATTGCATGTGTTAAGATCAATAATATTATGGCAGTGATAGATTGAATACTTGAGGAATGTGAACTTGATAAGATAGTAAGCCATGAACTAATAAAAGTATAAACATGTACATTTATATTCATGAAATAGAACCCCTAGCCGTGACCAGTATTTTGGTATGGAATGGTGGTAGCACAGGAGGTGCTTGGCTGCACTGAATGTGTAGGCACTGAAGGTGCATAGTTTGTGGTATGATCTGGTCACTGGCATGTAAGGACTAGAACCTTGTGTTATGCGTCTAGTGGCATGAAAAAACGTACCAGCCACTTACCTGGTATGGGACAGGCGCAATCTAGTAGCTTTCTTGGTATTAGCAGTTCCCTGCATGGCTTGCCGATCCGGTTTCCCGCGTGGAAACTGGTGGGACGCAGTTCGTCCATGAGTGATGTGAGATCAGAAAAATTATGAGAGGATAAGGTGTAAAGAAGGAAGACGCCCTACGCCAGATTAAGTCGTGCGCGACTGTAATCAAAAGAGGTTGTGTGTCCTGCGGGAACATAGACCCAGGCTAGGAAGTAAGGCAGTGGGGAGGACCCACAACGGTACTTGGGACTGGATTGTCCATTTACCGGGCAGGGATACTGTTAATACAAGACTGCAAAACGTTGTGTGATCTCGGCCTTGTCACATGCGTATAAGTCGCATGGAGTTGGCCCGACTTGGAAGTCGAGTGAAAAAGTGGATTTAAAAAGAGGTACATCTCCGCAGAGTTTAAAAATGTATTCGAATACTTCGTGCTCCCGAGTTTTAGGAGTATGCCGCGGTGGATTAAATCCACGGGGTGTGACACAAGTATTGTTTTATAAACTAAAATTTGTTAGCTCAAGATTACCCAAGTGGCATGTGTTGTCATGATAAGGGGCGTTGCCGTGGGCTGTCATGTGTTGACGTGTCGCGGTAATACCATAATATAGAGAACATATGATAATTAAGAGGCATGTGGTTTATGCCCTAAGTTATGAAATACTGTTATGAGCATGAGATAGAAAGGCTTGAATAAAAATAATGTGATATGAGGATATATCGCCTTGGATATGGGATATATGTATCACCATCAATATGATTTATTTACTGCCATGGGTATGATCAGAAGTTGAGTAAGAATTGAGAAAGAAATGTATTTTGGGAAAAACCCTTCACTCTTTCCCCAATAGCATAGGCTCATGTCATTTATACTGTAACTATATCTCTACCTCCCCTATGACTTGCTGAGTACATAAGTACTCACCCTTGCAACAACTCCTCAATAGATGGAGCGTTCTACGACCTTGGAGAATGCCCTGAAGATGCTGCGGACCCAGGAGATGATGAGCAGTTTCCTCCGGAGCCCTGATGTGGTGCTGTCTGCTGTCAACCTCTGTTTCCTGTGGTTTGCTTTTGGGCCTACCTTCCGCCGACTAGATGTGTTATTTTGTTAGACCCTTGTGCCTTGTAAGGCACTGTACCTCGTTTTGTACTAAGGCCTGATGGCCATACAATTATGACTACTGTATTATTTTGCTGCTTCAATGTATCCCTGTGATTGACTCATCCTGGGAAGTCAAGTGGTTTAAGGGACCAGCTGCACCGAGCTAGGCTCCTCAGAGGTGATGTCACAGTCGTGGCAGGCGCGACATAAAATAGTGGTATCAGAGCCGCACAGACCTTGACTGTAGGACGGTACCCTTAGGGATTGGCTCGCCAGGAAGGCGTAATTTATCTAAAAACTATTTTCTACAACCTTATTTTTGAAAAAGGGAGCCTTGTAGCTTCTAAAATTTTTGATTTCAAAGTCTTAGTTGGCTTCTTCTAAAAATTCAGTAAGGTGTCGAGAGAGCTTTCTGCTTTTATAGATTTTCTCAGGAGTTGGGCTACGTTGCTACGGCACATAGCCTAGTTGGGAAGAACCCTGTTCGAGTAGTTAGTCGACCGTCGTGGAGGATTAGCCGGGAAAGGGTAGTGTAGATAGAGCAGGTGGGTGCTCTTGCTAGCTTTTGTGCCCTGCTGTTGCTTTCGCAATGGTTAACTTGTTTACTATGGCTAGAAGCCTAAGTGTTTGTGCATTAAAATAGTTGCATTAATTTTTGCATTAGTACCCTAGTTCTCTCTCTAGTTAGTTAGATCTATCTGCTTCTCTCTTCAGATGATCAGAATGGTTCACACAAGGAGAAGGACCCAAGATGACCAAGAGGGCCAAGACCCAGTTACACCACGAAGAGGAACCACACCTCATCCAGGATCGCAGAGCTCACTACCACCACAAGAAGACTCACCAAGTCTCCAGGAAATTCTTCTTTCAATGGAGAGGAGCCGCCAAGAAGCCCAGGCTGCACATACCCAGTTGTTAGCTCAAGTCATTCAGAAAATGCCAGGGACTGCTGAAGGTACTGCCGTCGGAACTCGACTATCAGACTTCCAGAAGACGCGACCGCCAACCTTCGCAAGCGCGACTGACCCAATCGTCGCAGACGACTGGCTGCGGGACATTGAAAGGAAACTGGACACTGTTCGTTGCAATGATCGAGAGAAGGTGTTATTCGGATCACACCAACTCACTGGAGCAGCAGCTGCTTGGTGGACGAATTATCAAGAAGCACACTTGGACAAAGACAACATCACTTGGACGGAATTTAAGGATCAGTTCCGAAAATTCCATATCCCTACGGGCGTCATGGCAGCCAAACGCCGAGAATTCCGGAACTTGACTCAAGGGAATCGGACTGTCACTGAGTATCTGCACCAATTCCACCATCTAGCTCGGTATGCGTCCAACGACATCGACACGGAAGATAAGAAGATTGAACGCTTCACCGAGGGACTTCAGCACTATTTGCAGTATCAGATTGCCTCCCATGAGTTCACAGAATTCCAGACCCTGGTGAATCGAGTATTAAAGATAGAAGAAAAGTGAGGCCTCGGAGAAGAAAATCGGAAGAGGAAGATGATGCAACAGTCGCGACTGCCAGCCAGCTCATCTAGGGGAAGGGCCCCAACATCTCCAAATTTTCATCCGCCCTACCCGGCGTCAAGACCACCATTCACGCCGACATGCCCCAACTGCAGAGGAGCGCATTATCAAAGGGATTGCCCTCAATTAAGGACTCAATGGTATCATTGCGGACAGATGGGACACCGCAAAGACAGTTTCCCGTGGATTCAACTCCCAATGGCGATAGCAAGATCGCAAGCTGGAACACAAACAATGGCACCTAGAACCACAGCTGCATCTCCATTGCAGAGCCCCAGAGGAGGTTTGCCCAACAGAAGGGGAAATGTAGCAGGCCGAGGACAAGGGCGAGGAGGAAAACAAATGGCAGGCCGAGGAGGCCGACTGAACTTCACCTCCCTTCAAGAAGCAGACAATGCCTCTGACATTCTCCTAGGTAGATTATTGATCCAGTCTGCATCTGCTTTAATATTGTTTGATCCAGGAGCTACAAACTCATTCATATCAGAAGATTTCGCATTTAAAGTAAGAATACCTAAGGTACCTCTAGAGTACCCTATGGCTATACAGACCCCAGGGGCTAAGCTGCCTGTATATTCAGCTTGTCGTCATTTAACCTTCAAAATAGATGGGATAGAGTTCTGGGCTAATCTATTAGTCCTAGAACTGCAAGGCCTAGACATTATAATAGGAATGGATTGGTTATCTCAGCATAAAGGTCTAGTGGATTGTGAGAAGAAAACTCTAAGCCTTGTTAGTAACCAAGGGAAGGAAGTCCTATTCCATGCGGAAAGATCATCGGTCGAAAAATTGCAAGGGTCAGTCCATGCACTTCAGGAAGTATGCTTGGATCAAGTGCCCACAGTACAAGAATACCCGGATGTATTCCCAGAAGAACTCCCAGGGATGCCACCTGACAGGGAGATAGAGTTTACCATTGAGCTTAAACCAGGAGCGGCACCTATAGCTAAAAGACCATATAGGATGCCGGTAACGGACTTAGAAGAGTTGAAAAATCAGTTAGAGGAACTGGAGGGTAAAGGATTTATCCGACCCAGTGCTTCACCTTGGGGAGCCCCAGTTTTGTTTGTAAGGAAGAAAGACGGAACCTTACGAATGTGTGTAGATTACCGAGCTTTGAATGAAGTCACTATTAAGAACAAGTACCCATTACCAAGAATTGATGACTTGTTCGACCAACTTCGAGGAGCCAAAGTATTTTCCAAGATAGATTTAAAATCTGGATATCATCAGCTGAAAATCAAGAAGGGAGATATACCGAAGACTCCTTTCACTACAAGATACGGGCTATATGAATTCACAGTAGTGCCCTTTGGATTGACCAATGCTCCGGCAGCTTTCATGAATATCATGAACAGTACGTTTATGGATTATCTTGACAAGTTTGTCATAGTATTCATAGATGACATTCTGATATATTCCAAGAGTACGGAAGAGCATGAGCAACATTTACACCTAGTCTTGGGAAGGCTACGAGAGAGGCAATTTTATGCCAAGTTTGACAAATGTGAATTTTGGATGTCAAGAATTTCATTTCTTGGACATGTGTTGACAGCAGAAGGAATTTCAGTGGATTCAGCTAAAATCTCCGCAATCAAGGAGTGGAAGCAACCTACCTCAGTTTCAGAGATTAGAAGTTTCTTGGGATTAGCAGGTTATTATAGGAGATTCATTGAAGGATTTTCCCAAATAGCCAAACCTCTTACGAACCTGCTAAAGAAGGATGTTACTTTTGAATGGACCATCAAGTGTGAAGAAAGTTTTCAGAAGCTGAAGCAGAAATTGACAACAACACCGGTCCTCACATTACCAAACAGCAAAGAAGATTTTGTAGTTTACTGTGATGCTTCAAAGCAAGGAATAGGCTGTGTGTTAATGCAACAGGGTCGAGTAGTGGCTTATGCTTCACGTCAATGGAGACCACATGAGGAAAATTATCCGACTCATGATTTGGAGTTAGCAGCAGTGGTGCATGCCTTAAAGATATGGCGGCATTATCTCATTGGACATAAGTGTGAGATCTTTATAGGTCATAAAAGCCTCAAGTATATCTTCACACAGACGGAGCTCAATATGCGTCAGCGCCGATGGCTCGAGCTGATCAAGGACTACGACCTCAGCATACTCTACCATCCAGGGAAAGCCAATGTAGTGGCAGATGCCTTGAGCAGGAAGGCTTATACTCTACAAGGAGCTACACCCAAAAACCCGTGCTTACGGCAGGAATTTCAGAATCTTGAAGTAACCATAGTGCCATCTGGGATGTTAGCTACATTGACTGTGGAGTCTCAACTCCAAAAGCAGATTGAGGATGCTCAGAAAGAAGATGAGGAGATACATAAGATCAAGAGCCACATCAGATCAGGAAAAACCCAGGATTTCAGTGAAGATCATCAAGGAATTGTGTGGTATCGGGGAAGGATTTGTGTGCCCCGAAATTCAGACCTCAAAGAATTAATTCTTTTCGAAGCCCATAAAACCCCATATTCACTACACCCTGGAAACACCAAGATGTACAAGGATCTGAGAACGCAATTCTGGTGGAATGGAATGAAGAGGGAAATCGCGGAATATGTCGCAAGATGTGACACTTGCCAAAGGATTAAGGCCGATCATCAGAAGATAGCCGGAAAGCTGCAACCCTTACCAGTGCCAACTTGGAAATGGGAAGAGATTGGTATGGATTTTATCACAGGACTTCCCAGAACACAAGGGGGATATGATTCCATATGGGTCATTGTGGATAGACTCACGAAAGTTGCTCATTTTATACCAGTCAAGAAAACGTATAATGGCAACAAATTAGCGGAGCTATACCTGCAGCGAATAGTGACACTGCATGGTATCCCGAAAAAGATCGTTTCAGATCGAGGAACACAATTCACATCCAAATTCTGGAACCGACTCCACGAAGCTTTGGGAACCCAATTGCAGTTTAGCACTGCATATCATCCACAGACAGGAGGACAAACTGAACGTGTAAATCAAATCTTGGAAGACCTTCTCAGAGCTTGCATCTTAGATTACGGAACCTCTTGGGAAAAGTGCTTACCATTTGCGGAGTTTACTTATAATAACAGTTACCAAGCTAGTCTGCAAATGGCACCCTTTGAAGCTTTGTATGGGCGCAAGTGCAGAACTCCACTACATTGGGACGAGCCAGGAGAAAGGCAAGTCATTGGCCCCGAACTAATCGAAGAAGCTGAAGCACACGTCAAGCTCATCAGAGAACGATTAAAGGCAGCACAGTCACGCCAGAAGAGCTATGCCGACAACCGAAGAAGGGAATTGTCGTTTGCACCAGGCGAATCAGTTTATCTCAAGGTTACACCGTTAAAAGGGATGAGAAGATTCCATCAGAGAGGAAAACTGTCCCCAAGGTACATTGGGCCATTCAAAGTCCTTAAGAGGAAAGGAGAGGTATCTTACAAACTGGATTTACCATCATATCTTGGAGAAATTCATGACGTGGTTCATGTCTCGCAACTCCGTAAGTGCCTCAAGGAAGAAGCGACTTGGGAGAAAGAGGATGATCTGCGACAGGCTTATCCCTACCTTTTCCCTTCTCTAGGTAAATCTCGGGGCGAGATTTCTTTAAGGAGGGTAGGCTTGTAACACCCTAGTTTTGGGGGTGAAAAGTTTTGCATAAAAACCCTGCATGCATGTATCTCTGTAGTAGTAGCCAGATCAGCTGAACTCTAATCTCTCCCAAACCATAAAAATCTCCAAATCTATTCTCTAGATCCAGATCAAGATCTGACCATCCAGATTTAACCTTTCAGTTACCCTGAAGATAAAAGTCTTCAGGAGTCAGATCAAATTCTGACCCTAACTCCCAGTACCTAAGCCCTTCTCTGTTTTCGAAAACAGGAAAAATTCAGATTTACCCTAAGTACCCCAGTTTCCAGATGATTAAGTTATCTTGATTTAACCTTATCCAGATCCAGGTTCATCCTCAACTCACTTCAAAAAGTTGGGAGCCAGATTAATTCATCTAAACACTTTTCGCAGTTTAGTCCAAATTTTACTGCGAATAAGTCCTTTTCTGTTTACCTGGAAGCCTGAAAAGGCTAAAATCTGCGAATCAATTCCAACCCCAGAATTTCTTCAGGGAACACCTCCCAAATGCTATTTGATACAGATCTCCTGTTTGATCAGACTTCAAAATCTCTCTCCAATCACCAGAATTCGAGATCGACAAAATCCAGATTTAGTTTACCCTAATTTTACCATATTTTCGAAAATAGGTGAAATACCTCAAATCTTATCAAACTTTCTCCAAAATTGAGCTAAATGGGTATTAATAGAAATGTTATACTCAGCCATGAAATCAAATCTCAAATTAAACCTCTCAAAGACCAGATTTGCAATTTAGTCCAAAGCCAAACCAAAAATCATCGCAAATCAGTCCCTGGTTCGACCAGGCTACTGTGCACGACCAGGCCGTTCAAACGACCACGAGCGCCGGAGTTTGGTCGTCGCCATTGCCGCCGCTGCGGTTTCGTCGCCGGCGATCTCCAGCGTCGCCACCTCCGCCACTGTTTCCCTGCCACGTGTGCGCATCGTGTTCGCCACCGTGGAATCACCTCGCCCGCCAGCAGCACCTTCGTTCTCCCGCGCGCGCGGCCGACAACGGCAGCACAGTTGTGCCACGTCGCAAGCATGCCTTGGGGAAGCATCACTTGGCCTTCACCTCCACCAGAGCAGCAGGCTAAAGCCGGCACGGCCGCTGGAGCGCGTCACTTCGCCGGGATGCAGCCGTGTTGTCACCTCCAACCCGCTTCACTTCCCCGTGCATTTTCAACCATTGCAAGCTCCTTGCTGAGCCTATAAAAGCCACCCCAGCTCAGCTCAAACACACTCACACCCAGAACCACCCAAAATCCCTAACCACGCGGTCGTCTTCGTCTTCTTCGGCGAGCTCGAGAAGAGGCTCACGGTGCCAGGCCAATCCACTGCACCGAACTCCAAATTGAAGCTACCAGTAAGTTACTCTCAACCACTTACCTGTGTAGTAGCAACCAATTGAGTTCTATCGCACCTCATCGCCGGGAATTGCTGTTTTTCCCCGACAACTCCGGCGAGCAATTAAACCCCAATTAAACCGATTTAGCTCTCGAGCCTGTGATCAATATTGATCAGTGGACTGTGTGGAACACATCTAAGCAACTAGAATCATCAATTTTGTTAAAATCTGAAAAACCCCCAAATTCAACCGTGCATGTTCACTGTGCTTGCTGATTTAGCTTATCTGTTGAATGTTTGGCAAATCCAACTTCACACATAGCTTTTGTATGCCCCAGAGACCCTCCTCAAGCAAGGATTCGAGTTCGTTTGCCCTAGAACAGAAATGCCCAATTTTTGTGTCTTCTTCCCTAGCTTCGGTCGCCGGATTTTGTTCCCGGCCGTTTCAACCCCAACCACCTTGTCTAGTAGATGTGCCTCGACCCCATGAGTATTTTTGCCTTCTAGCTCGACACCTGGATCGGCCCAGATGAAGAGGTATCACCATGCCAAGGTTTTGTCCGGAAACTGTTGAGAACAGCTCGACCACCGTGTTCTTCGCCGGTTTTCATCACTTTCCGGCCATCTCCTGCCCTAGGTCCTGTTGAGACATTTGTTCCTGTTACAAATGCCTAACCACCAGACAAAGTGGTGCATCATTTGGAGCCTTTAATCAAAAGATATGGCTAACCCTAGTTTCTGGCCGTGTCAAGCCTATGCCAGGCTATGTCAGTCAGTGGCATTAGCCCTGTTCACCCACCTCTGGTCGTGTAAAACAGAAATTACTTTGTCAAATAGTTGTCTCACTACCTTGTGCACCATATGCTTGGATCAAAACCTACTTTGGCCACTGGAAATTGCTCAAACCATGTCAATGCCATTCTAGAGCACTGTCAGCCTGTGTCAGCCAGTGGCATTGAGCCTTTTCACCCACTTCCAGCCATGAAACTTGGAAATAACTTTGTCCCTTAGACTCCTGATGTTGTCATCTACACTTTTCTCTACTGTCACAACTTGAGTTGAGCCCTCTATCACCCATCGACCTTATGTCGATGCCTTGAACCGAATGCCAACCTAAAGACATTCGCTGTTTTTGGGCGAACCAGTCACCACCTTGATATTACCCTGATATTTTGGAACCTTGTAAACCTTGACAACTAATCTTAACCCTGATTCCCATAGTTTAACTCTAATCGCTTCCAAACCTTGTTCTCCTAGAGTATTTTCTCCTTGCATCTTTGCATGTAGTGAATTAGTAAGAATAGAATGAATTGTAATGCCTGTTTGCTTGTTTGATATTGTTTAGAGCAAGAGTCCGGGGTTGAAGATCTTGTCGCTGAACCGTCATCGACTGCTGATACTTACGACGCGGAAGACAAGTCATACTTTGATCATATTGAAACCCATATTTTATGAATTGCTATGCCATTCCATGAGTAGATATCTCATTAATATTGCATGTGTTAAGATCAATAATATTATGGCAGTGATAGATTGAATACTTGAGGAATGTGAACTTGATAAGATAGTAAGCCATGAACTAATAAAAGTATAAACATGTACATTTATATTCATGAAATAGAACCCCTAGCCGTGACCAGTATTTTCGTATGGAATGGTGGTAGCACTGGAGGTGCTTGGCTGCACTGAATGTGTAGGCACTGAAGGTGCATAGTTTGTGGTATGATCTGGTCACTGGCATGTAAGGACTAGAACCTTGTGTTATGCGTCTAGTGGCATGAAAAACGTACCAACCACTTACCTGGTATGGGACAGGCGCAATCTAGTAGCTTTCTTGGTATTAGCAGTTCCCTGCATGGCTTGTCGATCCGGTTTCCCGCGTGGAAACTGGTGGGACGCAGTTCGTCCATGAGTGATGTGAGATCAGAAAAATTATGAGAGGATAAGGTGTAAAGAAGGAAGACGCCCTACGCCAGATTAAGTCGTGCGCTACTGTAATCAAAAGAGGTTATGTGTCCTGCGGGAACATAGACCCAGACTAGGAAGTAAGGCAGTGGGGAGGACCCACAACGGTACTTGGGACTTGATTGTCCATTTACCGGGCAGGGATACTGTTAATACAAGACTGCAAAACGTTGTGTGATCTCGGCCTTGTCACATGCGTATAAGTCGCATGGAGTTGGCCCGACTTGGAAGTCGAGTGAAAAAGTGGATTTAAAAAGAGGTACATCTCCGCAGAGTTTAAAAATGTATTCGAATACTTCGTGCTCCCGAGTTTTAGGAGTATGCCGCGGTGGATTAAATCCACGGGGTGTGACACAAGTATTGTTTTATAAACTAAAATTTGTTAGCTCAAGATTACCCAAGTGGCATGTGTTGTCATGATAAGGGGCGTTGCCGTGGGCTGTCATGTGTTGACGTGTCGCGGTAATACCATAATACAGAGATCATATGATAATTAAGAGGCATGTGGTTTATGCCCTAAGTTATGAAATACTGTTTTGAGTATAAGATAGAAAGGCTTGAATAAAAATAATGTGATATGAGGATATATCGCCTTGGATATGGGATATATGTATCACCATCAATATAATTTATTTACTGCCGTGGGTATGATCAGAAGTTGAGTAAGAATTGAGAAAGAAATGTATTTTGGGAAAAACCCTTCACTCTTTCCCCAATAGCATAGGCTCATGTCATTTATACTGTAACTATATCTCTACCTCCCCTATGACTTGCTGGTACATAAGTACTCACCCTTGCAACAACTCCTCAATAGATGGAGCGTTCTACGACCTTGGAGAATGCCCTGAAGATGCTGCGGACCCAGGAGATGATGAGCAGTTTCCTCCGGAGCCCTGATGTGGTGCTGTCTGCTGTCAACCTCTGTTTCCTGTGGTTTGCTTTTGGGCCTACCTTCCGCCGACTAGATGTGTTATTTTGTTAGACCCTTGTGCCTTGTAAGGCACTGTACCTCGTTTTGTACTAAGGCCTGATGGCCATACAATTATGACTACTGTATTATTTTGCTGCTTCAATGTATCCCTGTGATTGACTCATCCTGGGAAGTCAAGTGGTTTAAGGGACCAGCTGCACCGAGCTGGGCTCCTCACAGGTGATGTCACAGTCGTGGCAGGCACGACATAAAATAGTGGTATCAGAGCAGTACAGACCTTGACTGTAGGACGGTACCCTTAGGGATTGGCTCGCCAGGAAGGCGTAATTTATCTAAAAACTATTTTCTACAACCTTATTTTTGAAAAAGTTAGCCTTGTAGCTTCTAAAATTTTTGATTTCAAAGTCTTACTTGGCATCTTCTAAAAATTCAGTAAGGTGTCGAGAGCGCTTTCTGCTTTTATAGATTTTCTCAGGAGTTGGGCTACATTGCTACGGCACATAGCCTAGTTGGGAAGAACCCTGTTCGAGTAGTTAGTCGACCGTCGTGGAGGATTAGCCGGGAAAGGGTAGTGTAGATAGAGCAGGTGGGTGCTCTTGCTAGCTTTTGTGCCCTGCTGTTGCTTTCGCAATGGTTAACTTGTTTACTATGGCTAGAAGCCTAAGTGTTTGTGCATTAAAATAGTTGCATTAATTTTTGCATTAGTACCCTAGTTCTCTCTCTAGTTAGTTAGATCTATCTGCTTCTCTCTTCAGATGATCAGAATGGTTCACACAAGGAGAAGGACCCAAGATGACCAAGAGGGCCAAGACCCAGTTACACCACGAAGAGGAACCACACCTCATCCAGGATCGCAGAGCTCACTACCACCACAAGAAGACTCACCAAGTCTCCAGGAAATTCTTCTTTCAATGGAGAGGAGCCGCCAAGAAGCCCAGGCTGCACATACCCAGTTGTTAGCTCAAGTCATTCAGAAAATGCCAGGGACTGCTGAAGGTACTGCCGTCGGAACTCGACTATCAGACTTCCAGAAGACGCGACCGCCAACCTTCGCAAGCGCGACTGACCCAATCGTCGCAGACGACTGGCTGCGGGACATTGAAAGGAAACTGGACACTGTTCGTTGCAATGATCGAGAGAAGGTGTTATTCGGATCACACCAACTCACTGGAGCAGCAGCTACTTGGTGGATGAATTATCAAGAAGCACACTTGGACAAAGACAACATCACTTGGACGGAATTTAAGGATCAGTTCCAAAAATTCCATATCCCTACGGGCGTCATGGCAGCCAAACGCCGAGAATTCCGGAACTTGACTCAAGGGAATCGGACTGTCACTGAGTATCTGCACCAATTCCACCATCTAGCTCGGTATGCGTCCAACAACATCGACACGGAAGATAAGAAGATTGAACGCTTCACCGAGGGACTTCAGCACTATTTGCAGTATCAGATTGCCTCCCATGAGTTCACATAATTCCAGACCCTGGTGAATCGAGTATTAAAGATAGAAGAAAAGCTAGGCCTCGGAGAAGAAAATCGGAAGAGGAAGATGATGCAACAGTCGCGACTGCCAGCCAGCTCATCTAGGGGAAGGGCCCCAACATCTCCAAATTTTCGTCCGCCCTACCCGGCGTCAAGACCACCATTCACGCCGACATGCCCCAACTACAGAGGAGCGCATTATCAAAGCGATTGCCCTCAATTAAGGACTTAATGCTATCATTGCGGACAGATGGGACACCGCAAAGACAGTTGCCCGTGGATTCAACTCCCAATGGCGATAGCAAGATCGCAAGCTGGAACACAAACAATGGCACCTAGAACCACAGCTGCATCTCCATTGCAGAGCCCCAGAGGAGGTTTGCCCAACAGAAGGGGAAATGTAGCAGGCCGAGGACAAGGGCGAGGAGGAAAACAAATGGCAGGCCGAGGAGGCCGACTGAACTTCACCTCCCTTCAAGAAGCAGACAATGCCTCTGACATTCTCCTAGGTAGATTCTTGATCCAGTCTGCATCTGCTTTAATACTGTTTGATCCAGGAGCTACAAACTCATTCATATCAGAAGATTTCGCATTTAAAGTAAGAATACCTAAGGTACCTCTAGAGTACCCTATGGCTATACAGACCCCAGGGGCTAAGCTGCCTGTATATTCAGCTTGTCGTCATTTAACCTTCAAAATAGATGGGATAGAGTTCTGGGCTAATCTATTAGTCCTAGAACTGCAAGGCCTAGACATTATAATAGGAATGGATTGGTTATCTCAGCATAAAGGTCTAGTGGATTGTGAGAAGAAAACTCTAAGCCTTGTTAGTAACCAAGGGAAGGAAGTCCTATTCCATGCGGAAAGATCATCGGTCGAAAAATTGCAAGGGTCAGTCCATGCACTTCAGGAAGTATGCTTGGATCAAGTGCCCACAGTACAAGAATACCCGGATGTATTCCCAGAAGAACTCCCAGGGATGCCACCTGACAGGGAGATAGAGTTTACCATTGAGCTTAAACCAGGAGCGGCACCTATAGCTAAAAGACCATATAGGATGCCGGTAACGGACTTAGAAGAGTTGAAAAATCAGTTAGAGGAACTGGAGGGTAAAGGATTTATCCGACCCAGTGCTTCACCTTGGGGAGCCCCAGTTTTGTTTGTAAGGAAGAAAGACGGAACCTTACGAATGTGTGTAGATTACCGAGCTTTGAATGAAGTCACTATTAAGAACAAGTACCCATTACCAAGAATTGATGACTTGTTCGACCAACTTCGAGGAGCCAAAGTATTTTCCAAGATAGATTTAAAATCTGGATATCATCAGCTGAAAATCAAGAAGGGAGATATACCGAAGACTCCTTTCACTACAAGATACGGGCTATATGAATTCACAGTAGTGCCCTTTGGATTGACCAATGCTCCGGCAGCTTTCATGAATATCATGAACAGTACGTTTATGGATTATCTTGACAAGTTTGTCATAGTATTCATAGATGACATTCTGATATATTCCAAGAGTACGGAAGAGCATGAGCAACATTTACACCTAGTCTTGGGAAGGCTACGAGAGAGGCAATTTTATGCCAAGTTTGACAAATGTGAATTTTGGATGTCAAGAATTTCATTTCTTGGACATGTGTTGACAGCAGAAGGAATTTCAGTGGATTCAGCTAAAATCTCCGCAATCAAGGAGTGGAAGCAACCTACCTCAGTTTCAGAGATTAGAAGTTTCTTGGGATTAGCAGGTTATTATAGGAGATTCATTGAAGGATTTTCCCAAATAGCCAAACCTCTTACGAACCTGCTAAAGAAGGATGTTACTTTTGAATGGACCATCAAGTGTGAAGAAAGTTTTCAGAAGCTGAAGCAGAAATTGACAACAACACCGGTCCTCACATTACCAAACAGCAAAGAAGATTTTGTAGTTTACTGTGATGCTTCAAAGCAAGGAATAGGCTGTGTGTTAATGCAACAGGGTCGAGTAGTGGCTTATGCTTCACGTCAATGGAGACCACATGAGGAAAATTATCCGACTCATGATTTGGAGTTAGCAGCAGTGGTGCATGCCTTAAAGATATGGCGGCATTATCTCATTGGACATAAGTGTGAGATCTTTATAGGTCATAAAAGCCTCAAGTATATCTTCACACAGACGGAGCTCAATATGCGTCAGCGCCGATGGCTCGAGCTGATCAAGGACTACGACCTCAGCATACTCTACCATCCAGGGAAAGCCAATGTAGTGGCAGATGCCTTGAGCAGGAAGGCTTATACTCTACAAGGAGCTACACCCAAAAACCCGTGCTTACGGCAGGAATTTCAGAATCTTGAAGTAACCATAGTGCCATCTGGGATGTTAGCTACATTGACTGTGGAGTCTCAACTCCAAAAGCAGATTGAGGATGCTCAGAAAGAAGATGAGGAGATACATAAGATCAAGAGCCACATCAGATCAGGAAAAACCCAGGATTTCAGTGAAGATCATCAAGGAATTGTGTGGTATCGGGGAAGGATTTGTGTGCCCCGAAATTCAGACCTCAAAGAATTAATTCTTTTCGAAGCCCATAAAACCCCATATTCACTACACCCTGGAAACACCAAGATGTACAAGGATCTGAGAACGCAATTCTGGTGGAATGGAATGAAGAGGGAAATCGCGGAATATGTCGCAAGATGTGACACTTGCCAAAGGATTAAGGCCGATCATCAGAAGATAGCCGGAAAGCTGCAACCCTTACCAGTGCCAACTTGGAAATGGGAAGAGATTGGTATGGATTTTATCACAGGACTTCCCAGAACACAAGGGGGATATGATTCCATATGGGTCATTGTGGATAGACTCACGAAAGTTGCTCATTTTATACCAGTCAAGAAAACGTATAATGGCAACAAATTAGCGGAGCTATACCTGCAGCGAATAGTGACACTGCATGGTATCCCGAAAAAGATCGTTTCAGATCGAGGAACACAATTCACATCCAAATTCTGGAACCGACTCCACGAAGCTTTGGGAACCCAATTGCAGTTTAGCACTGCATATCATCCACAGACAGGAGGACAAACTGAACGTGTAAATCAAATCTTGGAAGACCTTCTCAGAGCTTGCATCTTAGATTACGGAACCTCTTGGGAAAAGTGCTTACCATTTGCGGAGTTTACTTATAATAACAGTTACCAAGCTAGTCTGCAAATGGCACCCTTTGAAGCTTTGTATGGGCGCAAGTGCAGAACTCCACTACATTGGGACGAGCCAGGAGAAAGGCAAGTCATTGGCCCCGAACTAATCGAAGAAGCTGAAGCACACGTCAAGCTCATCAGAGAACGATTAAAGGCAGCACAGTCACGCCAGAAGAGCTATGCCGACAACCGAAGAAGGGAATTGTCGTTTGCACCAGGCGAATCAGTTTATCTCAAGGTTACACCGTTAAAAGGGATGAGAAGATTCCATCAGAGAGGAAAACTGTCCCCAAGGTACATTGGGCCATTCAAAGTCCTTAAGAGGAAAGGAGAGGTATCTTACAAACTGGATTTACCATCATATCTTGGAGAAATTCATGACGTGGTTCATGTCTCGCAACTCCGTAAGTGCCTCAAGGAAGAAGCGACTTGGGAGAAAGAGGATGATCTGCGACAGGCTTATCCCTACCTTTTCCCTTCTCTAGGTAAATCTCGGGGCGAGATTTCTTTAAGGAGGGTAGGCTTGTAACACCCTAGTTTTGGGGGTGAAAAGTTTTGCATAAAAACCCTGCATGCATGTATCTCTGTAGTAGTAGCCAGATCAGCTGAACTCTAATCTCTCCCAAACCATAAAAATCTCCAAATCTATTCTCTAGATCCAGATCAAGATCTGACCATCCAGATTTAACCTTTCAGTTACCCTGAAGATAAAAGTCTTCAGGAGTCAGATCAAATTCTGACCCTAACTCCCAGTACCTAAGCCCTTCTCTGTTTTCGAAAACAGGAAAAATTCAGATTTACCCTAAGTACCCCAGTTTCCAGATGATTAAGTTATCTTGATTTAACCTTATCCAGATCCAGGTTCATCCTCAACTCACTTCAAAAAGTTGGGAGCCAGATTAATTCATCTAAACACTTTTCGCAGTTTAGTCCAAATTTTACTGCGAATAAGTCCTTTTCTGTTTACCTGGAAGCCTGAAAAGGCTAAAATCTGCGAATCAATTCCAACCCCAGAATTTCTTCAGGGAACACCTCCCAAATGCTATTTGATACAGATCTCCTGTTTGATCAGACTTCAAAATCTCTCTCCAATCACCAGAATTCGAGATCGACAAAATCCAGATTTAGTTTACCCTAATTTTACCATATTTTCGAAAATAGGTGAAATACCTCAAATCTTATCAAACTTTCTCCAAAATTGAGCTAAATGGGTATTAATAGAAATGTTATACTCAGCCATGAAATCAAATCTCAAATTAAACCTCTCAAAGACCAGATTTGCAATTTAGTCCAAAGCCAAACCAAAAATCATCGCAAATCAGTCCCTGGTTCGACCAGGCTACTGTGCACGACCAGGCCGTTCAAACGACCACGAGCGCCGGAGTTTGGTCGTCGCCATTGCCGCCGCTGCGGTTTCGTCGCCGGCGATCTCCAGCGTCGCCACCTCCGCCACTGTTTCCCTGCCACGTGTGCGCATCGTGTTCGCCACCGTGGAATCACCTCGCCCGCCAGCAGCACCTTCGTTCTCCCGCGCGCGCGGCCGACAACGGCAGCACAGTTGTGCCACGTCGCAAGCATGCCTTGGGGAAGCATCACTTGGCCTTCACCTCCACCAGAGCAGCAGGCTAAAGCCGGCACGGCCGCTGGAGCGCGTCACTTCGCCGGGATGCAGCCGTGTTGTCACCTCCAACCCGCTTCACTTCCCCGTGCATTTTCAACCATTGCAAGCTCCTTGCTGAGCCTATAAAAGCCACCCCAGCTCAGCTCAAACACACTCACACCCAGAACCACCCAAAATCCCTAACCACGCGGTCGTCTTCGTCTTCTTCGGCGAGCTCGAGAAGAGGCTCACGGTGCCAGGCCAATCCACTGCACCGAACTCCAAATTGAAGCTACCAGTAAGTTACTCTCAACCACTTACCTGTGTAGTAGCAACCAATTGAGTTCTATCGCACCTCATCGCCGGGAATTGCTGTTTTTCCCCGACAACTCCGGCGAGCAATTAAACCCCAATTAAACCGATTTAGCTCTCGAGCCTGTGATCAATATTGATCAGTGGACTGTGTGGAACACATCTAAGCAACTAGAATCATCAATTTTGTTAAAATCTGAAAAACCCCCAAATTCAACCGTGCATGTTCACTGTGCTTGCTGATTTAGCTTATCTGTTGAATGTTTGGCAAATCCAACTTCACACATAGCTTTTGTATGCCCCAGAGACCCTCCTCAAGCAAGGATTCGAGTTCGTTTGCCCTAGAACAGAAATGCCCAATTTTTGTGTCTTCTTCCCTAGCTTCGGTCGCCGGATTTTGTTCCCGGCCGTTTCAACCCCAACCACCTTGTCTAGTAGATGTGCCTCGACCCCATGAGTATTTTTGCCTTCTAGCTCGACACCTGGATCGGCCCAGATGAAGAGGTATCACCATGCCAAGGTTTTGTCCGGAAACTGTTGAGAACAGCTCGACCACCGTGTTCTTCGCCGGTTTTCATCACTTTCCGGCCATCTCCTGCCCTAGGTCCTGTTGAGACATTTGTTCCTGTTACAAATGCCTAACCACCAGACAAAGTGGTGCATCATTTGGAGCCTTTAATCAAAAGATATGGCTAACCCTAGTTTCTGGCCGTGTCAAGCCTATGCCAGGCTATGTCAGTCAGTGGCATTAGCCCTGTTCACCCACCTCTGGTCGTGTAAAACAGAAATTACTTTGTCAAATAGTTGTCTCACTACCTTGTGCACCATATGCTTGGATCAAAACCTACTTTGGCCACTGGAAATTGCTCAAACCATGTCAATGCCATTCTAGAGCACTGTCAGCCTGTGTCAGCCAGTGGCATTGAGCCTTTTCACCCACTTCCAGCCATGAAACTTGGAAATAACTTTGTCCCTTAGACTCCTGATGTTGTCATCTACACTTTTCTCTACTGTCACAACTTGAGTTGAGCCCTCTATCACCCATCGACCTTATGTCGATGCCTTGAACCGAATGCCAACCTAAAGACATTCGCTGTTTTTGGGCGAACCAGTCACCACCTTGATATTACCCTGATATTTTGGAACCTTGTAAACCTTGACAACTAATCTTAACCCTGATTCCCATAGTTTAACTCTAATCGCTTCCAAACCTTGTTCTCCTAGAGTATTTTCTCCTTGCATCTTTGCATGTAGTGAATTAGTAAGAATAGAATGAATTGTAATGCCTGTTTGCTTGTTTGATATTGTTTAGAGCAAGAGTCCGGGGTTGAAGATCTTGTCGCTGAACCGTCATCGACTGCTGATACTTACGACGCGGAAGACAAGTCATACTTTGATCATATTGAAACCCATATTTTATGAATTGCTATGCCATTCCATGAGTAGATATCTCATTAATATTGCATGTGTTAAGATCAATAATATTATGGCAGTGATAGATTGAATACTTGAGGAATGTGAACTTGATAAGATAGTAAGCCATGAACTAATAAAAGTATAAACATGTACATTTATATTCATGAAATAGAACCCCTAGCCGTGACCAGTATTTTCGTATGGAATGGTGGTAGCACTGGAGGTGCTTGGCTGCACTGAATGTGTAGGCACTGAAGGTGCATAGTTTGTGGTATGATCTGGTCACTGGCATGTAAGGACTAGAACCTTGTGTTATGCGTCTAGTGGCATGAAAAACGTACCAACCACTTACCTGGTATGGGACAGGCGCAATCTAGTAGCTTTCTTGGTATTAGCAGTTCCCTGCATGGCTTGTCGATCCGGTTTCCCGCGTGGAAACTGGTGGGACGCAGTTCGTCCATGAGTGATGTGAGATCAGAAAAATTATGAGAGGATAAGGTGTAAAGAAGGAAGACGCCCTACGCCAGATTAAGTCGTGCGCTACTGTAATCAAAAGAGGTTATGTGTCCTGCGGGAACATAGACCCAGACTAGGAAGTAAGGCAGTGGGGAGGACCCACAACGGTACTTGGGACTTGATTGTCCATTTACCGGGCAGGGATACTGTTAATACAAGACTGCAAAACGTTGTGTGATCTCGGCCTTGTCACATGCGTATAAGTCGCATGGAGTTGGCCCGACTTGGAAGTCGAGTGAAAAAGTGGATTTAAAAAGAGGTACATCTCCGCAGAGTTTAAAAATGTATTCGAATACTTCGTGCTCCCGAGTTTTAGGAGTATGCCGCGGTGGATTAAATCCACGGGGTGTGACACAAGTATTGTTTTATAAACTAAAATTTGTTAGCTCAAGATTACCCAAGTGGCATGTGTTGTCATGATAAGGGGCGTTGCCGTGGGCTGTCATGTGTTGACGTGTCGCGGTAATACCATAATACAGAGATCATATGATAATTAAGAGGCATGTGGTTTATGCCCTAAGTTATGAAATACTGTTTTGAGTATAAGATAGAAAGGCTTGAATAAAAATAATGTGATATGAGGATATATCGCCTTGGATATGGGATATATGTATCACCATCAATATAATTTATTTACTGCCGTGGGTATGATCAGAAGTTGAGTAAGAATTGAGAAAGAAATGTATTTTGGGAAAAACCCTTCACTCTTTCCCCAATAGCATAGGCTCATGTCATTTATACTGTAACTATATCTCTACCTCCCCTATGACTTGCTGGTACATAAGTACTCACCCTTGCAACAACTCCTCAATAGATGGAGCGTTCTACGACCTTGGAGAATGCCCTGAAGATGCTGCGGACCCAGGAGATGATGAGCAGTTTCCTCCGGAGCCCTGATGTGGTGCTGTCTGCTGTCAACCTCTGTTTCCTGTGGTTTGCTTTTGGGCCTACCTTCCGCCGACTAGATGTGTTATTTTGTTAGACCCTTGTGCCTTGTAAGGCACTGTACCTCGTTTTGTACTAAGGCCTGATGGCCATACAATTATGACTACTGTATTATTTTGCTGCTTCAATGTATCCCTGTGATTGACTCATCCTGGGAAGTCAAGTGGTTTAAGGGACCAGCTGCACCGAGCTGGGCTCCTCACAGGTGATGTCACAGTCGTGGCAGGCACGACATAAAATAGTGGTATCAGAGCAGTACAGACCTTGACTGTAGGACGGTACCCTTAGGGATTGGCTCGCCAGGAAGGCGTAATTTATCTAAAAACTATTTTCTACAACCTTATTTTTGAAAAAGTTAGCCTTGTAGCTTCTAAAATTTTTGATTTCAAAGTCTTACTTGGCATCTTCTAAAAATTCAGTAAGGTGTCGAGAGCGCTTTCTGCTTTTATAGATTTTCTCAGGAGTTGGGCTACATTGCTACGGCACATAGCCTAGTTGGGAAGAACCCTGTTCGAGTAGTTAGTCGACCGTCGTGGAGGATTAGCCGGGAAAGGGTAGTGTAGATAGAGCAGGTGGGTGCTCTTGCTAGCTTTTGTGCCCTGCTGTTGCTTTCGCAATGGTTAACTTGTTTACTATGGCTAGAAGCCTAAGTGTTTGTGCATTAAAATAGTTGCATTAATTTTTGCATTAGTACCCTAGTTCTCTCTCTAGTTAGTTAGATCTATCTGCTTCTCTCTTCAGATGATCAGAATGGTTCACACAAGGAGAAGGACCCAAGATGACCAAGAGGGCCAAGACCCAGTTACACCACGAAGAGGAACCACACCTCATCCAGGATCGCAGAGCTCACTACCACCACAAGAAGACTCACCAAGTCTCCAGGAAATTCTTCTTTCAATGGAGAGGAGCCGCCAAGAAGCCCAGGCTGCACATACCCAGTTGTTAGCTCAAGTCATTCAGAAAATGCCAGGGACTGCTGAAGGTACTGCCGTCGGAACTCGACTATCAGACTTCCAGAAGACGCGACCGCCAACCTTCGCAAGCGCGACTGACCCAATCGTCGCAGACGACTGGCTGCGGGACATTGAAAGGAAACTGGACACTGTTCGTTGCAATGATCGAGAGAAGGTGTTATTCGGATCACACCAACTCACTGGAGCAGCAGCTACTTGGTGGATGAATTATCAAGAAGCACACTTGGACAAAGACAACATCACTTGGACGGAATTTAAGGATCAGTTCCAAAAATTCCATATCCCTACGGGCGTCATGGCAGCCAAACGCCGAGAATTCCGGAACTTGACTCAAGGGAATCGGACTGTCACTGAGTATCTGCACCAATTCCACCATCTAGCTCGGTATGCGTCCAACAACATCGACACGGAAGATAAGAAGATTGAACGCTTCACCGAGGGACTTCAGCACTATTTGCAGTATCAGATTGCCTCCCATGAGTTCACATAATTCCAGACCCTGGTGAATCGAGTATTAAAGATAGAAGAAAAGCTAGGCCTCGGAGAAGAAAATCGGAAGAGGAAGATGATGCAACAGTCGCGACTGCCAGCCAGCTCATCTAGGGGAAGGGCCCCAACATCTCCAAATTTTCGTCCGCCCTACCCGGCGTCAAGACCACCATTCACGCCGACATGCCCCAACTACAGAGGAGCGCATTATCAAAGCGATTGCCCTCAATTAAGGACTTAATGCTATCATTGCGGACAGATGGGACACCGCAAGACAGTTGCCCGTGGATTCAACTCCCAATGGCGATAGCAAGATCGCAAGCTGGAACACAAACAATGGCACCTAGAACCACAGCTGCATCTCCATTGCAGAGCCCCAGAGGAGGTTTGCCCAACAGAAGGGGAAATGTAGCAGGCCGAGGACAAGGGCGAGGAGGAAAACAAATGGCAGGCCGAGGAGGCCGACTGAACTTCACCTCCCTTCAAGAAGCAGACAATGCCTCTGACATTCTCCTAGGTAGATTCTTGATCCAGTCTGCATCTGCTTTAATACTGTTTGATCCAGGAGCTACAAACTCATTCATATCAGAAGATTTCGCATTTAAAGTAAGAATACCTAAGGTACCTCTAGAGTACCCTATGGCTATACAGACCCCAGGGGCTAAGCTGCCTGTATATTCAGCTTGTCGTCATTTAACCTTCAAAATAGATGGGATAGAGTTCTGGGCTAATCTATTAGTCCTAGAACTGCAAGGCCTAGACATTATAATAGGAATGGATTGGTTATCTCAGCATAAAGGTCTAGTGGATTGTGAGAAGAAAACTCTAAGCCTTGTTAGTAACCAAGGGAAGGAAGTCCTATTCCATGCGGAAAGATCATCGGTCGAAAAATTGCAAGGGTCAGTCCATGCACTTCAGGAAGTATGCTTGGATCAAGTGCCCACAGTACAAGAATACCCGGATGTATTCCCAGAAGAACTCCCAGGGATGCCACCTGACAGGGAGATAGAGTTTACCATTGAGCTTAAACCAGGAGCGGCACCTATAGCTAAAAGACCATATAGGATGCCGGTAACGGACTTAGAAGAGTTGAAAAATCAGTTAGAGGAACTGGAGGGTAAAGGATTTATCCGACCCAGTGCTTCACCTTGGGGAGCCCCAGTTTTGTTTGTAAGGAAGAAAGACGGAACCTTACGAATGTGTGTAGATTACCGAGCTTTGAATGAAGTCACTATTAAGAACAAGTACCCATTACCAAGAATTGATGACTTGTTCGACCAACTTCGAGGAGCCAAAGTATTTTCCAAGATAGATTTAAAATCTGGATATCATCAGCTGAAAATCAAGAAGGGAGATATACCGAAGACTCCTTTCACTACAAGATACGGGCTATATGAATTCACAGTAGTGCCCTTTGGATTGACCAATGCTCCGGCAGCTTTCATGAATATCATGAACAGTACGTTTATGGATTATCTTGACAAGTTTGTCATAGTATTCATAGATGACATTCTGATATATTCCAAGAGTACGGAAGAGCATGAGCAACATTTACACCTAGTCTTGGGAAGGCTACGAGAGAGGCAATTTTATGCCAAGTTTGACAAATGTGAATTTTGGATGTCAAGAATTTCATTTCTTGGACATGTGTTGACAGCAGAAGGAATTTCAGTGGATTCAGCTAAAATCTCCGCAATCAAGGAGTGGAAGCAACCTACCTCAGTTTCAGAGATTAGAAGTTTCTTGGGATTAGCAGGTTATTATAGGAGATTCATTGAAGGATTTTCCCAAATAGCCAAACCTCTTACGAACCTGCTAAAGAAGGATGTTACTTTTGAATGGACCATCAAGTGTGAAGAAAGTTTTCAGAAGCTGAAGCAGAAATTGACAACAACACCGGTCCTCACATTACCAAACAGCAAAGAAGATTTTGTAGTTTACTGTGATGCTTCAAAGCAAGGAATAGGCTGTGTGTTAATGCAACAGGGTCGAGTAGTGGCTTATGCTTCACGTCAATGGAGACCACATGAGGAAAATTATCCGACTCATGATTTGGAGTTAGCAGCAGTGGTGCATGCCTTAAAGATATGGCGGCATTATCTCATTGGACATAAGTGTGAGATCTTTATAGGTCATAAAAGCCTCAAGTATATCTTCACACAGACGGAGCTCAATATGCGTCAGCGCCGATGGCTCGAGCTGATCAAGGACTACGACCTCAGCATACTCTACCATCCAGGGAAAGCCAATGTAGTGGCAGATGCCTTGAGCAGGAAGGCTTATACTCTACAAGGAGCTACACCCAAAAACCCGTGCTTACGGCAGGAATTTCAGAATCTTGAAGTAACCATAGTGCCATCTGGGATGTTAGCTACATTGACTGTGGAGTCTCAACTCCAAAAGCAGATTGAGGATGCTCAGAAAGAAGATGAGGAGATACATAAGATCAAGAGCCACATCAGATCAGGAAAAACCCAGGATTTCAGTGAAGATCATCAAGGAATTGTGTGGTATCGGGGAAGGATTTGTGTGCCCCGAAATTCAGACCTCAAAGAATTAATTCTTTTCGAAGCCCATAAAACCCCATATTCACTACACCCTGGAAACACCAAGATGTACAAGGATCTGAGAACGCAATTCTGGTGGAATGGAATGAAGAGGGAAATCGCGGAATATGTCGCAAGATGTGACACTTGCCAAAGGATTAAGGCCGATCATCAGAAGATAGCCGGAAAGCTGCAACCCTTACCAGTGCCAACTTGGAAATGGGAAGAGATTGGTATGGATTTTATCACAGGACTTCCCAGAACACAAGGGGGATATGATTCCATATGGGTCATTGTGGATAGACTCACGAAAGTTGCTCATTTTATACCAGTCAAGAAAACGTATAATGGCAACAAATTAGCGGAGCTATACCTGCAGCGAATAGTGACACTGCATGGTATCCCGAAAAAGATCGTTTCAGATCGAGGAACACAATTCACATCCAAATTCTGGAACCGACTCCACGAAGCTTTGGGAACCCAATTGCAGTTTAGCACTGCATATCATCCACAGACAGGAGGACAAACTGAACGTGTAAATCAAATCTTGGAAGACCTTCTCAGAGCTTGCATCTTAGATTACGGAACCTCTTGGGAAAAGTGCTTACCATTTGCGGAGTTTACTTATAATAACAGTTACCAAGCTAGTCTGCAAATGGCACCCTTTGAAGCTTTGTATGGGCGCAAGTGCAGAACTCCACTACATTGGGACGAGCCAGGAGAAAGGCAAGTCATTGGCCCCGAACTAATCGAAGAAGCTGAAGCACACGTCAAGCTCATCAGAGAACGATTAAAGGCAGCACAGTCACGCCAGAAGAGCTATGCCGACAACCGAAGAAGGGAATTGTCGTTTGCACCAGGCGAATCAGTTTATCTCAAGGTTACACCGTTAAAAGGGATGAGAAGATTCCATCAGAGAGGAAAACTGTCCCCAAGGTACATTGGGCCATTCAAAGTCCTTAAGAGGAAAGGAGAGGTATCTTACAAACTGGATTTACCATCATATCTTGGAGAAATTCATGACGTGGTTCATGTCTCGCAACTCCGTAAGTGCCTCAAGGAAGAAGCGACTTGGGAGAAAGAGGATGATCTGCGACAGGCTTATCCCTACCTTTTCCCTTCTCTAGGTAAATCTCGGGGCGAGATTTCTTTAAGGAGGGTAGGCTTGTAACACCCTAGTTTTGGGGGTGAAAAGTTTTGCATAAAAACCCTGCATGCATGTATCTCTGTAGTAGTAGCCAGATCAGCTGAACTCTAATCTCTCCCAAACCATAAAAATCTCCAAATCTATTCTCTAGATCCAGATCAAGATCTGACCATCCAGATTTAACCTTTCAGTTACCCTGAAGATAAAAGTCTTCAGGAGTCAGATCAAATTCTGACCCTAACTCCCAGTACCTAAGCCCTTCTCTGTTTTCGAAAACAGGAAAAATTCAGATTTACCCTAAGTACCCCAGTTTCCAGATGATTAAGTTATCTTGATTTAACCTTATCCAGATCCAGGTTCATCCTCAACTCACTTCAAAAAGTTGGGAGCCAGATTAATTCATCTAAACACTTTTCGCAGTTTAGTCCAAATTTTACTGCGAATAAGTCCTTTTCTGTTTACCTGGAAGCCTGAAAAGGCTAAAATCTGCGAATCAATTCCAACCCCAGAATTTCTTCAGGGAACACCTCCCAAATGCTATTTGATACAGATCTCCTGTTTGATCAGACTTCAAAATCTCTCTCCAATCACCAGAATTCGAGATCGACAAAATCCAGATTTAGTTTACCCTAATTTTACCATATTTTCGAAAATAGGTGAAATACCTCAAATCTTATCAAACTTTCTCCAAAATTGAGCTAAATGGGTATTAATAGAAATGTTATACTCAGCCATGAAATCAAATCTCAAATTAAACCTCTCAAAGACCAGATTTGCAATTTAGTCCAAAGCCAAACCAAAAATCATCGCAAATCAGTCCCTGGTTCGACCAGGCTACTGTGCACGACCAGGCCGTTCAAACGACCACGAGCGCCGGAGTTTGGTCGTCGCCATTGCCGCCGCTGCGGTTTCGTCGCCGGCGATCTCCAGCGTCGCCACCTCCGCCACTGTTTCCCTGCCACGTGTGCGCATCGTGTTCGCCACCGTGGAATCACCTCGCCCGCCAGCAGCACCTTCGTTCTCCCGCGCGCGCGGCCGACAACGGCAGCACAGTTGTGCCACGTCGCAAGCATGCCTTGGGGAAGCATCACTTGGCCTTCACCTCCACCAGAGCAGCAGGCTAAAGCCGGCACGGCCGCTGGAGCGCGTCACTTCGCCGGGATGCAGCCGTGTTGTCACCTCCAACCCGCTTCACTTCCCCGTGCATTTTCAACCATTGCAAGCTCCTTGCTGAGCCTATAAAAGCCACCCCAGCTCAGCTCAAACACACTCACACCCAGAACCACCCAAAATCCCTAACCACGCGGTCGTCTTCGTCTTCTTCGGCGAGCTCGAGAAGAGGCTCACGGTGCCAGGCCAATCCACTGCACCGAACTCCAAATTGAAGCTACCAGTAAGTTACTCTCAACCACTTACCTGTGTAGTAGC
Source organism: Pharus latifolius (assembly GCA_019359835.1). Classification (NCBI taxonomy): domain Eukaryota; kingdom Viridiplantae; phylum Streptophyta; class Magnoliopsida; order Poales; family Poaceae; genus Pharus; species Pharus latifolius. Next base: position 34,923,247 of record CM033330.1, on the reverse strand, counting down.
AACCAATTGAGTTCTATCGCACCTCATCGCCGGGAATTGCTGTTTTTCCCCGACAACTCCGGCGAGCAATTAAACCCCAATTAAACCGATTTAGCTCTCGAGCCTGTGATCAATATTGATCAGTGGACTGTGTGGAACACATCTAAGCAACTAGAATCATCAATTTTGTTAAAATCTGAAAAACCCCCAAATTCAACCGTGCATGTTCACTGTGCTTGCTGATTTAGCTTATCTGTTGAATGTTTGGCAAATCCAACTTCACACATAGCTTTTGTATGCCCCAGAGACCCTCCTCAAGCAAGGATTCGAGTTCGTTTGCCCTAGAACAGAAATGCCCAATTTTTGTGTCTTCTTCCCTAGCTTCGGTCGCCGGATTTTGTTCCCGGCCGTTTCAACCCCAACCACCTTGTCTAGTAGATGTGCCTCGACCCCATGAGTATTTTTGCCTTCTAGCTCGACACCTGGATCGGCCCAGATGAAGAGGTATCACCATGCCAAGGTTTTGTCCGGAAACTGTTGAGAACAGCTCGACCACCGTGTTCTTCGCCGGTTTTCATCACTTTCCGGCCATCTCCTGCCCTAGGTCCTGTTGAGACATTTGTTCCTGTTACAAATGCCTAACCACCAGACAAAGTGGTGCATCATTTGGAGCCTTTAATCAAAAGATATGGCTAACCCTAGTTTCTGGCCGTGTCAAGCCTATGCCAGGCTATGTCAGTCAGTGGCATTAGCCCTGTTCACCCACCTCTGGTCGTGTAAAACAGAAATTACTTTGTCAAATAGTTGTCTCACTACCTTGTGCACCATATGCTTGGATCAAAACCTACTTTGGCCACTGGAAATTGCTCAAACCATGTCAATGCCATTCTAGAGCACTGTCAGCCTGTGTCAGCCAGTGGCATTGAGCCTTTTCACCCACTTCCAGCCATGAAACTTGGAAATAACTTTGTCCCTTAGACTCCTGATGTTGTCATCTACACTTTTCTCTACTGTCACAACTTGAGTTGAGCCCTCTATCACCCATCGACCTTATGTCGATGCCTTGAACCGAATGCCAACCTAAAGACATTCGCTGTTTTTGGGCGAACCAGTCACCACCTTGATATTACCCTGATATTTTGGAACCTTGTAAACCTTGACAACTAATCTTAACCCTGATTCCCATAGTTTAACTCTAATCGCTTCCAAACCTTGTTCTCCTAGAGTATTTTCTCCTTGCATCTTTGCATGTAGTGAATTAGTAAGAATAGAATGAATTGTAATGCCTGTTTGCTTGTTTGATATTGTTTAGAGCAAGAGTCCGGGGTTGAAGATCTTGTCGCTGAACCGTCATCGACTGCTGATACTTACGACGCGGAAGACAAGTCATACTTTGATCATATTGAAACCCATATTTTATGAATTGCTATGCCATTCCATGAGTAGATATCTCATTAATATTGCATGTGTTAAGATCAATAATATTATGGCAGTGATAGATTGAATACTTGAGGAATGTGAACTTGATAAGATAGTAAGCCATGAACTAATAAAAGTATAAACATGTACATTTATATTCATGAAATAGAACCCCTAGCCGTGACCAGTATTTTCGTATGGAATGGTGGTAGCACTGGAGGTGCTTGGCTGCACTGAATGTGTAGGCACTGAAGGTGCATAGTTTGTGGTATGATCTGGTCACTGGCATGTAAGGACTAGAACCTTGTGTTATGCGTCTAGTGGCATGAAAAACGTACCAACCACTTACCTGGTATGGGACAGGCGCAATCTAGTAGCTTTCTTGGTATTAGCAGTTCCCTGCATGGCTTGTCGATCCGGTTTCCCGCGTGGAAACTGGTGGGACGCAGTTCGTCCATGAGTGATGTGAGATCAGAAAAATTATGAGAGGATAAGGTGTAAAGAAGGAAGACGCCCTACGCCAGATTAAGTCGTGCGCTACTGTAATCAAAAGAGGTTATGTGTCCTGCGGGAACATAGACCCAGACTAGGAAGTAAGGCAGTGGGGAGGACCCACAACGGTACTTGGGACTTGATTGTCCATTTACCGGGCAGGGATACTGTTAATACAAGACTGCAAAACGTTGTGTGATCTCGGCCTTGTCACATGCGTATAAGTCGCATGGAGTTGGCCCGACTTGGAAGTCGAGTGAAAAAGTGGATTTAAAAAGAGGTACATCTCCGCAGAGTTTAAAAATGTATTCGAATACTTCGTGCTCCCGAGTTTTAGGAGTATGCCGCGGTGGATTAAATCCACGGGGTGTGACACAAGTATTGTTTTATAAACTAAAATTTGTTAGCTCAAGATTACCCAAGTGGCATGTGTTGTCATGATAAGGGGCGTTGCCGTGGGCTGTCATGTGTTGACGTGTCGCGGTAATACCATAATACAGAGATCATATGATAATTAAGAGGCATGTGGTTTATGCCCTAAGTTATGAAATACTGTTTTGAGTATAAGATAGAAAGGCTTGAATAAAAATAATGTGATATGAGGATATATCGCCTTGGATATGGGATATATGTATCACCATCAATATAATTTATTTACTGCCGTGGGTATGATCAGAAGTTGAGTAAGAATTGAGAAAGAAATGTATTTTGGGAAAAACCCTTCACTCTTTCCCCAATAGCATAGGCTCATGTCATTTATACTGTAACTATATCTCTACCTCCCCTATGACTTGCTGGTACATAAGTACTCACCCTTGCAACAACTCCTCAATAGATGGAGCGTTCTACGACCTTGGAGAATGCCCTGAAGATGCTGCGGACCCAGGAGATGATGAGCAGTTTCCTCCGGAGCCCTGATGTGGTGCTGTCTGCTGTCAACCTCTGTTTCCTGTGGTTTGCTTTTGGGCCTACCTTCCGCCGACTAGATGTGTTATTTTGTTAGACCCTTGTGCCTTGTAAGGCACTGTACCTCGTTTTGTACTAAGGCCTGATGGCCATACAATTATGACTACTGTATTATTTTGCTGCTTCAATGTATCCCTGTGATTGACTCATCCTGGGAAGTCAAGTGGTTTAAGGGACCAGCTGCACCGAGCTGGGCTCCTCACAGGTGATGTCACAGTCGTGGCAGGCACGACATAAAATAGTGGTATCAGAGCAGTACAGACCTTGACTGTAGGACGGTACCCTTAGGGATTGGCTCGCCAGGAAGGCGTAATTTATCTAAAAACTATTTTCTACAACCTTATTTTTGAAAAAGTTAGCCTTGTAGCTTCTAAAATTTTTGATTTCAAAGTCTTACTTGGCATCTTCTAAAAATTCAGTAAGGTGTCGAGAGCGCTTTCTGCTTTTATAGATTTTCTCAGGAGTTGGGCTACATTGCTACGGCACATAGCCTAGTTGGGAAGAACCCTGTTCGAGTAGTTAGTCGACCGTCGTGGAGGATTAGCCGGGAAAGGGTAGTGTAGATAGAGCAGGTGGGTGCTCTTGCTAGCTTTTGTGCCCTGCTGTTGCTTTCGCAATGGTTAACTTGTTTACTATGGCTAGAAGCCTAAGTGTTTGTGCATTAAAATAGTTGCATTAATTTTTGCATTAGTACCCTAGTTCTCTCTCTAGTTAGTTAGATCTATCTGCTTCTCTCTTCAGAAGATCAGAATGGTTCACACAAGGAGAAGGACCCATGATGACCAAGAGGGCCAAGATCCAGTTACACCACGAAGAGGAACCACACCTCATCCAGGATCGCAGAGCTCACTACCACCACAAGAAGACTCACCAAGTCTCCAGGAAATTCTTCTTTCAATGGAGAGGAGCCGCCAAGAAGCCCAGGCTGCACATACCCAGTTGTTAGCTCAAGTCATTCAGAAAATGCCAGGGACTGCTGAAGGTACTGCCGTCGGAACTCGACTCTCAGACTTCCAGAAGACGCGACCGCCAACCTTCGCAAGCGCGACTGACCCAATCGTCGCAGACGACTGGCTGCGGGACATTGAAAGGAAACTGGACACTGTTCGTTGCAATGATCGAGAGAAGGTGTTATTCGGATCACACCAACTCACTGGAGCAGCAGCTACTTGGTGGATGAATTATCAAGAAGCACACTTGGACAAAGACAACATCACTTGGACGGAATTTAAGGATCAGTTCCAAAAATTCCATATCCCTACGGGCGTCATGGCAGCCAAACGCCGAGAATTCCGGAACTTGACTCAAGGGAATCGGACTGTCACTGAGTATCTGCACCAATTCCACCATCTAGCTCGGTATGCGTCCAACAACATCGACACGGAAGATAAGAAGATTGAACGCTTCACCGAGGGACTTCAGCACTATTTGCAGTATCAGATTGCCTCCCATGAGTTCACATAATTCCAGACCCTGGTGAATCGAGTATTAAAGATAGAAGAAAAGCTAGGCCTCGGAGAAGAAAATCGGAAGAGGAAGATGATGCAACAGTCGCGACTGCCAGCCAGCTCATCTAGGGGAAGGGCCCCAACATCTCCAAATTTTCGTCCGCCCTACCCGGCGTCAAGACCACCATTCACGCCGACATGCCCCAACTACAGAGGAGCGCATTATCAAAGCGATTGCCCTCAATTAAGGACTTAATGCTATCATTGCGGACAGATGGGACACCGCAAAGACAGTTGCCCGTGGATTCAACTCCCAATGGCGATAGCAAGATCGCAAGCTGGAACACAAACAATGGCACCTAGAACCACAGCTGCATCTCCATTGCAGAGCCCCAGAGGAGGTTTGCCCAACAGAAGGGGAAATGTAGCAGGCCGAGGACAAGGGCGAGGAGGAAAACAAATGGCAGGCCGAGGAGGCCGACTGAACTTCACCTCCCTTCAAGAAGCAGACAATGCCTCTGACATTCTCCTAGGTAGATTCTTGATCCAGTCTGCATCTGCTTTAATACTGTTTGATCCAGGAGCTACAAACTCATTCATATCAGAAGATTTCGCATTTAAAGTAAGAATACCTAAGGTACCTCTAGAGTACCCTATGGCTATACAGACCCCAGGGGCTAAGCTGCCTGTATATTCAGCTTGTCGTCATTTAACCTTCAAAATAGATGGGATAGAGTTCTGGGCTAATCTATTAGTCCTAGAACTGCAAGGCCTAGACATTATAATAGGAATGGATTGGTTATCTCAGCATAAAGGTCTAGTGGATTGTGAGAAGAAAACTCTAAGCCTTGTTAGTAACCAAGGGAAGGAAGTCCTATTCCATGCGGAAAGATCATCGGTCGAAAAATTGCAAGGGTCAGTCCATGCACTTCAGGAAGTATGCTTGGATCAAGTGCCCACAGTACAAGAATACCCGGATGTATTCCCAGAAGAACTCCCAGGGATGCCACCTGACAGGGAGATAGAGTTTACCATTGAGCTTAAACCAGGAGCGGCACCTATAGCTAAAAGACCATATAGGATGCCGGTAACGGACTTAGAAGAGTTGAAAAATCAGTTAGAGGAACTGGAGGGTAAAGGATTTATCCGACCCAGTGCTTCACCTTGGGGAGCCCCAGTTTTGTTTGTAAGGAAGAAAGATGGAACCTTACGAATGTGTGTAGATTACCGAGCTTTGAATGAAGTCACTATTAAGAACAAGTACCCATTACCAAGAATTGATGACTTGTTCGACCAACTTCGAGGAGCCAAAGTATTTTCCAAGATAGATTTAAAATCTGGATATCATCAGCTGAAAATCAAGAAGGGAGATATACCGAAGACTCCTTTCACTACAAGATACGGGCTATATGAATTCACAGTAGTGCCCTTTGGATTGACCAATGCTCCGGCAGCTTTCATGAATATCATGAACAGTACGTTTATGGATTATCTTGACAAGTTTGTCATAGTATTCATAGATGACATTCTGATATATTCCAAGAGTACGGAAGAGCATGAGCAACATTTACACCTAGTCTTGGGAAGGCTACGAGAGAGGCAATTTTATGCCAAGTTTGACAAATGTGAATTTTGGATGTCAAGAATTTCATTTCTTGGACATGTGTTGACAGCAGAAGGAATTTCAGTGGATTCAGCTAAAATCTCCGCAATCAAGGAGTGGAAGCAACCTACCTCAGTTTCAGAGATTAGAAGTTTCTTGGGATTAGCAGGTTATTATAGGAGATTCATTGAAGGATTTTCCCAAATAGCCAAACCTCTTACGAACCTGCTAAAGAAGGATGTTACTTTTGAATGGACCATCAAGTGTGAAGAAAGTTTTCAGAAGCTGAAGCAGAAATTGACAACAACACCGGTCCTCACATTACCAAACAGCAAAGAAGATTTTGTAGTTTACTGTGATGCTTCAAAGCAAGGAATAGGCTGTGTGTTAATGCAACAGGGTCGAGTAGTGGCTTATGCTTCACGTCAATGGAGACCACATGAGGAAAATTATCCGACTCATGATTTGGAGTTAGCAGCAGTGGTGCATGCCTTAAAGATATGGCGGCATTATCTCATTGGACATAAGTGTGAGATCTTTATAGGTCATAAAAGCCTCAAGTATATCTTCACACAGACGGAGCTCAATATGCGTCAGCGCCGATGGCTCGAGCTGATCAAGGACTACGACCTCAGCATACTCTACCATCCAGGGAAAGCCAATGTAGTGGCAGATGCCTTGAGCAGGAAGGCTTATACTCTACAAGGAGCTACACCCAAAAACCCGTGCTTACGGCAGGAATTTCAGAATCTTGAAGTAACCATAGTGCCATCTGGGATGTTAGCTACATTGACTGTGGAGTCTCAACTCCAAAAGCAGATTGAGGATGCTCAGAAAGAAGATGAGGAGATACATAAGATCAAGAGCCACATCAGATCAGGAAAAACCCAGGATTTCAGTGAAGATCATCAAGGAATTGTGTGGTATCGGGGAAGGATTTGTGTGCCCCGAAATTCAGACCTCAAAGAATTAATTCTTTTCGAAGCCCATAAAACCCCATATTCACTACACCCTGGAAACACCAAGATGTACAAGGATCTGAGAACGCAATTCTGGTGGAATGGAATGAAGAGGGAAATCGCGGAATATGTCGCAAGATGTGACACTTGCCAAAGGATTAAGGCCGATCATCAGAAGATAGCCGGAAAGCTGCAACCCTTACCAGTGCCAACTTGGAAATGGGAAGAGATTGGTATGGATTTTATCACAGGACTTCCCAGAACACATGGGGGATATGATTCCATATGGGTCATTGTGGATAGACTCACGAAAGTTGCTCATTTTATACCAGTCAAGAAAACGTATAATGGCAACAAATTAGCGGAGCTATACCTGCAGCGAATAGTGACACTGCATGGTATCCCGAAAAAGATCGTTTCAGATCGAGGAACACAATTCACATCCAAATTCTGGAACCGACTCCACGAAGCTTTGGGAACCCAATTGCAGTTTAGCACTGCATATCATCCACAGACAGGAGGACAAACTGAACGTGTAAATCAAATCTTGGAAGACCTTCTCAGAGCTTGCATCTTAGATTACGGAACCTCTTGGGAAAAGTGCTTACCATTTGCGGAGTTTACTTATAATAACAGTTACCAAGCTAGTCTGCAAATGGCACCCTTTGAAGCTTTGTATGGGCGCAAGTGCAGAACTCCACTACATTGGGACGAGCCAGGAGAAAGGCAAGTCATTGGCCCCGAACTAATCGAAGAAGCTGAAGCACACGTCAAGCTCATCAGAGAACGATTAAAGGCAGCACAGTCACGCCAGAAGAGCTATGCCGACAACCGAAGAAGGGAATTGTCGTTTGCACCAGGCGAATCAGTTTATCTCAAGGTTACACCGTTAAAAGGGATGAGAAGATTCCATCAGAGAGGAAAACTGTCCCCAAGGTACATTGGGCCATTCAAAGTCATTAAGAGGAAAGGAGAGGTATCTTACAAACTGGATTTACCATCATATCTTGGAGAAATTCATGACGTGGTTCATGTCTCGCAACTCCGTAAGTGCCTCAAGGAAGAAGCGACTTGGGAGAAAGAGGATGATCTGCGACAGGCTTATCCCTACCTTTTCCCTTCTCTAGGTAAATCTCGGGGCGAGATTTCTTTAAGGAGGGTAGGCTTGTAACACCCTAGTTTTGGGGGTGAAAAGTTTTGCATAAAAACCCTGCATGCATGTATCTCTGTAGTAGTAGCCAGATCAGCTGAACTCTAATCTCTCCCAAACCCTAAAAATCTCCAAATCTATTCTCTAGATCCAGATCAAGATCTGACCATCCAGATTTAACCTTCCAGTTACCCTGAAGATAAAAGTCTTCAGGAGTCAGATCAAATTCTGACCCTAACTCCCAGTACCTAAGCCCTTCTCTGTTTTCGAAAACAGGAAAAATTCAGATTTACCCTAAGTACCCCAGTTTCCAGATGATTAAGTTATCTTGATTTAACCTTATCCAGATCCAGGTTCATCCTCAACTCACTTCAAAAAGTTGGGAGCCAGATTAATTCATCTAAACACTTTTCGCAGTTTAGTCCAAATTTTACTGCGAATAAGTCCTTTTCTGTTTACCTGGAAGCCTGAAAAGGCTAAAATCTGCGAATCAATTCCAACCCCAGAATTTCTTCATGGAACACCTCCCAAATGCTATTTGATACAGATCTCCTGTTTGATCAGACTTCAAAATCTCTCTCCAATCACCAGAATTCGAGATCGACAAAATCCAGATTTAGTTTACCCTAATTTTACCATATTTTCGAAAATAGGTGAAATCCCTCAAATCTTATCAAACTTTCTCCAAAATTGAGCTAAATGGGTATTAATAGAAATGTTATACTCAGCCATGAAATCAAATCTCAAATTAAACCTCTCAAAGACCAGATTTGCAATTTAGTCCAAAGCCAAACCAAAAATCATCGCAAATCAGTCCCTGGTTCGACCAGGCTACTGTGCACGACCAGGCCGTTCAAACGACCACGAGCGCCGGAGTTTGGTCGTCGCCATTGCCGCCGCTGCGGTTTCGTCGCCGGCGATCTCCAGCGTCGCCACCTCCGCCACTGTTTCCCTGCCGCGTGTGCGCATCGTGTTCGCCACCGTGGAATCACCTCGCCCAACAGCAGCACCTTCGTTCTCCCGCGCGCGCGCCCGACAACGGCAGCACAGTTGTGCCACGTCGCAAGCATGCCTTGGGGAAGCATCACTTGGCCTTCACCTCCACCAGAGCAGCAGGCTAAAGCCGGCACGGCCGCTGGAGCGCATCACTTCGCCGGGATGCAGCCGTGTTGTCACCTCCAGCCCGCTTCACTTCCCCGTGCATTTTCAACCGTTGCAAGCTCCTTGCTGAGCCTATAAAAGCCACCCCAGCTCAGCTCAAACACACTCACACCCAGAACCACCCAAAATCCCTAACCACGCCGTCGTCTTCGTCTTCTTCGGCGAGCTCGAGAAGAGGCTCACGGTGCCAGGCCAATCCACTGCACCGAACTCCAAATTGAAGCTACCAGTAAGTTACTCTCAACCACTTACCTGTGTAGTAGCAACCAATTGAGTTCTATCGCACCTCATCGCCGGGAATTGCTGTTTTTCCCCGACAACTCCGGCGAGCAATTAAACCCCAATTAAACCGATTTAGCTCTCGAGCCTGTGATCAATATTGATCAGTGGACTGTGTGGAACACATCTAAGCAACTAGAATCATCAATTTTGTTAAAATCTGAAAAACCCCCAAATTCAACCGTGCATGTTCACTGTGCTTGCTGATTTAGCTTATCTGTTGAATGTTTGGCAAATCCAACTTCACACATAGCTTTTGTATGCCCCAGAGACCCTCCTCAAGCAAGGATTCGAGTTCGTTTGCCCTAGAACAGAAATGCCCAATTTTTGTGTCTTCTTCCCTAGCTTCGGTCGCCGGATTTTGTTCCCGGCCGTTTCAACCCCAACCACCTTGTCTAGTAGATGTGCCTCGACCCCATGAGTATTTTTGCCTTCTAGCTCGACACCTGGATCGGCCCAGATGAAGAGGTATCACCATGCCAAGGTTTTGTCCGGAAACTGTTGAGAACAGCTCGACCACCGTGTTCTTCGCCGGTTTTCATCACTTTCCGGCCATCTCCTGCCCTAGGTCCTGTTGAGACATTTGTTCCTGTTACAAATGCCTAACCACCAGACAAAGTGGTGCATCATTTGGAGCCTGTAATCAAAAGATATGGCTAACCCTAGTTTCTGGCCGTGTCAAGCCTATGCCAGGCTATGTCAGTCAGTGGCATTAGCCCTGTTCACCCACCTCTGGTCGTGTAAAACAGAAATTACTTTGTCAAATAGTTGTCTCACTACCTTGTGCACCATATGCTTGGATCAAAACCTACTTTGGCCACTGGAAATTGCTCAAACCATGTCAATGCCATTCTAGAGCACTGTCAGCCTGTGTCAGCCAGTGGCATTGAGCCTTTTCACCCACTTCCAGCCATGAAACTTGGAAATAACTTTGTCCCTTAGACTCCTGATGTTGTGATCTACACTTTTCTCTACTGTCACAACTTGAGTTGAGCCCTCTATCACCCATCGACCTTATGTCGATGCCTTGAACCGAATGCCAACCTAAAGACATTCGCTGTTTTTGGGCGAACCAGTCACCACCTTGATATTACCCTGATATTTTGGAACCTTGTAAACCTTGACAACTAATCTTAACCCTGATTCCCATAGTTTAACTCTAATCGCTTCCAAACCTTGTTCTCCTAGAGTATTTTCTCCTTGCATCTTTGCATGTAGTGAATTAGTAAGAATAGAATGAATTGTAATGCCTGTTTGCTTGTTTGATCTTGTTTAGAGCAAGAGTCCGGGGTTGAAGATCTTGTCGCTGAACCGTCATCGACTGCTGATACTTACGACGCGGAAGGCAAGTCATACTTTGATCATATTGAAACCCATATTTTATGAATTGCTATGGCATTCCATGAGTACATATCTCATTAATATTGCATGTGTTAAGATCAATAATATTATGGTAGTGATAGATTGAATACTTGAGGAATGTGAACTTGATAAGATAGTAAGCCATGAACTAATAAAAGTATAAACATGTACATTTATATTCATGAAATAGAACCCCTAGCCGTGACCAGTATTTTGGTATGGAATGGTTGTGGCACTGGAGGTGCTTGGCTGCACTGAATGTGTAGGCACTAAAGGTGCATAGTTTGTGGTATGATCTGGTCACTGGCATGTAAGGACTAGAACCTTGTGTTATGCGTCTAGTGGCATGAAATACGTACCAACCACTTACCTGGTATGGGACAGGCGCAATAAAGTAGCTTTCTTGGTATTAGCAGTTCCCTGCATGGCTTGTCGATCCGGTTTCCCGCGTGGAAACTGGTGGGACGCAGTTCGTCCATGAGTGATGTGAGATCAGAAAAATTATGAGAGGATAAGGTGCAAAGAAAGAAGACGCCCTACGCCAGATTAAGTCGTGCGCGACTGTAATCAAAAGAGGTTATGTGTCCTGCGGGAACATAGACCCAGGCTAGGAAGTAAGGCAGTGGGGAGGACCCACAACGGTACTTGGGACTGGATTGTCCATTTACCGGGCAGGGATACTGTTAATACAAGACTGCAAAACGTTGTGTGATCTCGGCCTTGTCACATGCGTATAAGTCGCATGGAGTTGGCCCGACTTGGAAGTCGAGTGAAAAAGTGGATTTAAAAAGAGGTACATCTCCGCAGAGTTTAAAAATGTATTCGAATACTTCATGCTCCCGAGTTTTAGGAGTATGCCGCGGTGGATTAAATCCACGGGGTGTGACACAAGTATTGTTTTATAAACTAAAATTTGTTAGCTCAAGATTACCCAAGTGGCATGTGTTGTCATGATAAGGGGCGTTGCCGTGGGCTGTCATGTGTTGACGTGTCGCGGTAATACCATAATATAGAGAACATATGATAATTAAGAGGCATGTGGTTTATGCCCTAAGTTATGAAATACTGTTATGAGTATGAGATAGAAAGGCTTGAATAAAAATAATGTGATATGAGGATATATCGCCTTGGATATGGGATATATGTATCACCATCAATATGATTTATTTACTGCCATGGGTATGATCAGAAGTTGAGTAAGAATTGAGAAAGAAATGTATTTTGGGAAAAACCCTTCACTCTTTCCCCAATAGCATAGGCTCATGTCATTTATACTGTAACTATATCTCTACCTCCCCTATGACTTGCTGAGTACATAAGTACTCACCCTTGCAACAACTCCTCAATAGATGGAGCGTTCTACGACCTTGGAGAATGCCCTGAAGATGCTGCGGACCCAGGAGATGATGAGCAGTTTCCTCTGGAGCCCTGATGTGGTGCTGTCTGCTGTCAACCTCTGTTTCCTGTGGTTTGCTTTTGGGCCTAGCTTCCGCCGACTAGATGTGTTATTTTGTTAGACCCTTGTGCCTTGTAAGGCACTGTACCTCGTTTTGTACTAAGGCCTGATGGCCATACAATTATGACTACTGTATTATTTTGCTGCTTCAATGTATCCCTGTGATTGACTCATCCTGGGAAGTCAAGTGGTTTAAGGGACCAGCTGCACCGAGCTGGGCTCCTCACTGGTGATGTCACAGTCGTGGCAGGCACGACAAGGGCCGAGCATGGGAGTATATATACCCCCCACAATTAATATAGCCGTTACAGGCCGTTGGGAGAAAAAGATCACCTGGCGGTCAGACCGTAGGCACAAGCTCGGTCAGACCGCCGCAATTGCAACGGCATTAAACAGGCGCAATAAATGCTCAACTGCCCTTGTCAGGCACACACACGGTCAGACCGGAGCCTATTTCGGTCAGACCGTGAAGCTGTCCAGAGACGACCTAGTTTCTGGACACCTTATACGGTCAGGCCGATATATACGGACAGACCGGCCATACGGTCAGACCGTAGTACAAAAACACGGTCAGACCGATTTCACGGTCAGACCGGTCTGATAAAACGGTCAGACCGTAATAGCTCAAAACAACAGAAAGATAGTTCATAAAGTTCCAGGAGACTGACTTAGGTTTAAACTACGGACAGACCGACCTTATAAAGGTATATACTATACTAACACATAATGTCGGTCAGTCCGAGAATTCTAATCGGTCAGTCCGTGAATTCGGTGTCACGTCTGCCACGACAGTGACATTACCTGTGAGGAGCCCAGCTCGGTGCAGCTGGTCCCTTAAACCACTTGACTTCCCAGGATGAGTCAATCACAGGGATACATTGAAGCAGCAAAATAATACAGTAGTCATAAATGTATGGCCATCAGGCCTTAGTACAAAACGAGGTACAGTGCCTTACAAGGCACAAGGGTCTAACAAAATAACACATCTAGTCGGCGGAAGCTAGGCCCAAAAGCAATCCACAGGAAACAGAGGTTGACAGCAAGACAGCACCACATCAGGGGTCCGAAGGGAACTGCTCATCTTCTCCTGGGTCTGCAGCATCTTCAGGATATCCTCCAAGGTCGTAGAATGCTCCATCTATTGAGGAGGTGTTGCAAGGGTGAGTACTTACGTACTCAGCAAGTCATTGGGAAGGTATAGATATAGTTACAGTATAAGTGACATGAGCCTATGCTATTGGGGAAAGAGTGAAGGGTTTTTCTCAAAATACATTTCTTTCTCAATTCTTACTCAACTTCTGATCATACCTATGGCAGTAAATAAATCATATTGATGGTGATACATATATCCCATATCCAAGGCGATATAATCTCATATCACACTACTCTTATTCGAGTCTTTCAATCATATACTCATAGCAGTATTTCGTATACTTTAGGGCATAAATCCACATGCCTCTTAGTTATCACATGTTCGCTAGATTATGGTATTACCGCGACACGTCAACACATGACAGCCCACGGCAACGCCCCTTATCGTGACAACACATGCCACTTGGGTAATCTTGAACTAACAAATTTTAGTTTATAAAACAATACTTGCGTCACACCTCATGGATTTAATCCACCGCGGCATACTCCTAAAACTCGGGAGCACGAAGTATTCGAATACATTTTTAAACTCTGCAGAGATGTACCTCTTTTTAAATCCACTTTTTCACTCGACTTCCAAGTCGGGCCAACTCCATGCGACTTAAACGCATGTGACATGGCCGAGATCACACAACGTTTTTGCAGTCTAGTATTAACAGTATCCCTGCCCGGTAAATGGACAATACCGTCCCAAGTACCGTTGTGGGTCCTCCCCACTGCCTTACTTCCTAGCCTGGGTCTATGTTCCCGCAGGACACATAACCTCTTTTGATTACAGTCGCGCACGACTTAATCTGGCGTAGGGCGTCTTCCTTCTTTACACCTTATCCTCTCATAATTTTTCTGATCTCACATCACTCATGGACGAACTGCGTCCCACCAGTTTCCACGCGAGAAACCGGATCGACAAGCCATGCAGGGAACTGATAATACTAAGAAAGCTACTAGGTTGCGCCTGTCCCATACCAGGTAAGTGGTTGGTACGTTTTTCATGCCACTAGACGCATAACACAAGGTTCTAGTCCTTACATGCCAGTGACCAGATCATACCACAAACCATGCACCTTCAGTGCCTACACATTCAGTGCAGCCAAGCACCTCCAGTGCTACCACCATTCCATACCAAAATACTGGTCACGGCTAGGGGTTCTATTTCATGAATATAAATATACATGTTTAAACTTTTATTAGTTCGTGGCTTACTATCTTATCAAGTTCACATTTCTCAAGTATTCAATCTACCACTGCCATAATATCATTGATCTCAACACATGCAATATTAATGAGATATCTATTCATGGAATAGCATAGCAATTCATAAAATATGGGTTTCAATATGATCAAAGTATGACTTGCCTTCCGCGTCGTAAGTATCAGCAGTTGATGATGGTTCAGCTACAAGATCTTCAACCCCGGACTCTTGCGCTGAACAAGATCAAACAAGCAAACAGGCATTACAATCAATCCTATTCTTACTAATCCACTACATGCAAAGATGCAAGGAGAAAATACTCTGGTGATACAAGGTTTTGAAAGCGATTTGAGTTTAACTATGGAAACCAGGATTAAAATTAGCTGTTAAGGTTTACAAAGTTCCAAAATATCAGGGTAATATCAAGGTGGTGACTGGTTTGCCCAAAAACAGCGAATGTCTTTAGGTTGGCATTCGGTTCGAGGCATCGACATAAGGTTGATGGGTGATAGAGGGCTCAACTCAAGTTGTGACAGTAGAGAAAAGTGTAGATCACAACATCAGGAGTCTAAGGGACAAAGTTATTTTCAAGTTTCATGGCTGGAAGTGGGTGAAAAGGCTCAATGCCACTGGCTGACACAGGCTGACAGTGCTCTAGAATGGCATTGACATGGTTTGAACAGTTTCCAGTGGCCAAAGTAGGTTTTGATTCAAGCATATGGTGCACAAGGTAGTGAGGCAGCTATTTGACAAAATAATTTCTGTTTTTCATGGCCAGAGGTGGGTGAACAGGGCTAATGCCACTGGCTGACACAGCCTGGCACAGTCTTGACACGGCCAGAAACTAGGGTTAGCCATATCTTTTGACTCAGGGCTCCAAATGATGCACCACTTTGTCTGGTGGTTAGGCATTTGTAACAGGAACAAAAGTCTCAACAGGACCTAGGGTAGGAGATTGCCGGAAAGTGATGAAATCCGGCGAAGAACACGGTGGCCGAGCTGTTCTCAACAGTTCCCGGACAAAACTTTGGCATGGCGATACTTCTTCATCTGGGCCGATCCAGGTGTCGAGCTAGAAGGCAAAAATACTCCTGGGGTCGAGGCACAACTACTAGACAAGGTGGCTGGGGTTGAAACGGCCGGGAACGAAATCCGGCGACCGGAGCTAGGGAAGAAGACACCAAAATTGGGCATTTCTGTTCTAGGGCAAACGAACTCGAATCCTTGCTTGAGGATGGTCTCTGGGGCATAACAGAGCTAGGTGTGAAGTCAATTTAACTGGAAAATCACCACAGAAGCTTAACGGCGAGTTCCAGTGTGCATGCAAGGTGTAAACTTGGGGTTTTTCATATTTTAGCGAAATTGGTGATTCTGGTTGCTTAGATGAGTTCTAAACAGTCCACTGATCATGTTTGATCACAGGCTCGAGAGCTAATTCGGTTTAATTGGGGTTTAATTGCTCGCCGGAGTTGTCGGGGAAAAACAGCAATTCCCGGCGAGGTGGTGCGATAGAGTTCAATTGGCTGCTACTACACAGGTAAGTGGATGATGGTTACCTACTGGTAGCTTCAATTTGGAGCTCGGTGCAGTGGATTGGCCTGGCACCGTGAGCCTCTTCTCGAGCTCGCCGAAGAAGACGAAGAAGACGGCGAGTTTTACTGATTGCTGGTGCGAAGGGGTGTAAGATGGTTGCTTAGTCCAGGGGGTTTAAATAGGCGAGGCTGCGGGGGCTCCCAACGTCTACAATTGCACGGGGACTTGAAGCCGGCTTGAATTGACTGGGAAGTGACCGGCGGCGATGACAGGCGGCGAAGCGACGTCTTCACCGGTCGTGTCGGCTGCGCTGCTGCTCTGGTGGAGGTGAAGGCGAAGTGATGCCTCCTCAAGGCATGCTTGCGACGTGGCGCAATTGTGCTGCCGTTGTCGGGCGCGCGCGCGGGAGAGCGAAGGCGCTGCTGGCGGCGAGGTGGTTCCACGGTGGCGAACACGATGCGCACACGCGGCAGGGACACAGTGGCTGGGGTGGCAACGCTGGAGACCGCCGGCGACGAAGCCACGGCAGCGGCAACGGCGATGACCAAATCCGGCGCTCGTGGTCGAATAAACGCCCTGGTCGTGCACAGTAGCCTGGTCGAACCAGGGACCAAATTGGAAGGATTCTTATTTGAAATCTGGACTGATTTGCAATTTCTGTCTTAGAGATGGTTAAGTTGAGGATTGATTTCATGGCTGAGTATAACATTTTTATTAGTACTCATCCAACTCAAATTTAGAGAAAATTTGATAAGTTTTGAGGGATTTCACCTATTTTCGAAAATAGGGTAAAATTAGGGTAAAATAAATCTGGATTTTGTCGATTTCGAATTCTGGTGATTGGAGAGAGATTTTGAAGTCTGATCAAAAGAGAGATCTGTAACAAATAGTATTTGGAAGGTGTTTCCTGAAGAAATTCTGGAGTTGGAATTGATTTGCAGATTTTAGCCTTTTCAGGCTTCCAAGTAAACAGAAAAGGACTTATTCGCAGTAAAATTTGGACTAAACTGCGAAAAGTGTTTAGATGAATCAATCTGGCTCCCAACTTTTTGAAGTGAGTTGAGGATGAACCTAGGAACATATTCCAGGGGTTACTTGAGTCTGGATAAGGTTAAATCAAGATAACTCAATTATCTGGAAACTGGGGTACTTAGGGTAAATCTGAATTTTCCTGTTTTCGAAAACAGAGAGAGGCTTAGGTACTGGGAGTTAGGGTCAGAATTTGATCTGGCTCCTGAAGACTTTTATCTTCAGGGTAACTGATAGGTTAAATCTGGATGGTCAGATCTTGATCTGGGTCTAGAGAATAGATTTGGAGATTTTTAGGGTTTGGGAGAGATTAGAGTTCAGCTGATCTGGCTACTACTACAGAGATACATGCATGCAGGGTTTTTATGCAAAACTTTTCACCCCCAAAACTAGGGTGTTACATTCGGTCAGACCGGTCCAACATCCGGTCAGACCGACTGAGACATTGCTGAGCAGAAATGAGCTGAAACAAGCATTTTCAAAAGATGTGACCTTCTAGTATGCAATGCAAGTTGATTTTATGATTTGTGGCACATAGATGAAGTATTTTGTGATACACCACATGCTCCTCTTAATAGTACGGCAACTATCCTAAAATCCGGTTAAAATTATTCTCTAATCACCTTAGACCGGTAAAAAGGAAAAGACCCTATTCCGTACCTTTGCCTTTTTGATCAATGCGCCCTTTCTTCATCCTGAGGCTCTTTCTTTGCCTTTCATTAACTTGTCTTTTAAGTATATTCTTGATACAACTAGGCAGGTAACGTTAGTATAGCATTTGTAGTTGTCATTAATTATTAAAACACTCTATAGGGGCCTAGAAGCTACATAGGTGCAGAGGTCAGAGCGGCCTTCAACCTGTGGAATGCGTCAGTATATGACTCATCGAATATGAAAGGTACCTCAGAGTCAAGAAGCTTGGTCAGCGGCTTCGTGATCTTTGAGAAGTCCTTGATGAATCGACGGTAGAAGCCTGCATCTCCAAGGAAGCTCCAAATATCCTTCACATTCGATGGCGGAGGAAGGCGTTCGATGACCTCGACCTTCACTCGATAAACCTAGATTCCTCACGCGGAGACCAAGTGTCTGAGTACAATGCCCTCATGAACTAGGAAGTGACATTTCTCCCAATTAAGCACAAGATTCACGGACGAACAGCGTTGTAACACCTGCTCAAGATTTGCTAGACAATCCTCAAATGTCAGTCCATAAACTGTAAAATCATCCATAAATACCTCCATAATGTGATCGATGAGGTCAGAGAAAATGGACATGACAACGCAGAAAAGTCCCTGGGGCATTGCACAGTCCAAATGGCATTCGTCGGTAGGTGAAGGTACCGTATGGGCAAGTGAATGTCGTCTTCTCCTGCTCCTCCGGATGTATCGGAATCTGCAGAAATCCTGAATAGCCATCGAGATAGCAACAATAAGAATGTCTTGCTAACCTCTCGAGCATTTGGTCGATGAAGGGCAGAGGAAAATGATCCTTGCGGGTGGCCTTGTTCAATTTCCAGAAGTCGATACACATGCGCCATACCATCACTATCCTCTTGGGGATCGTCTTGCCCTCCTCGTTCGACACCACCGTCATGCCCCCTTTCTTGGGCATGACCTGAACAGGACTAACCCACTTGCTGTCGGAGATGGGGTAGATGACTCCAGCATCGAGTAGCTTCAGCACCTCCTTCTTGATGACATCTTGCATGTGTGGGTGATGAGGACTATTACCTGAACTAGTTAGTTATTTACTGAATATATCATATTTAAGATATTTCGGATATGATATGTGAATCTATGCATTAGCAGCCATTATGGCCACAAATGTGATTTCCTGTGTACCAGAAGGTCACGGGTGCAGAACTGGTCTATGGTCGTAGAACTTGCGCGACCATGAGGTCGCAAGATATGCACGACCAAGGTAATCCAAGGGTCACGTTTAACTTGAGTAGTGTTTGAGCTTTACTAGACACGTTTCCAGGATAAGATAACTTCTTCTCCCACGTATGAAGATAACTGTCAAGGAGTTAAGATGTGCGGTTATCCACAACTGCACATGTTAACCAGTGAAGAGATAAAGATTAAAGTGCGGTTATGCAACTACATGTTAGCAACTATCCAAACTCCCAAACTGTTTAACGTTGGCATCCTTTCAATCAGTATAAAAGGAGGGAAGGAAGGATTCAAAGAGAGAGGATTTAGAAGAAGACTCGAACAACTCAAGCGATAGACAATAGACAGAAGCATTGAGAGAGATTGTCGACCTCTATAACAATCTCTCCTTTCCCTGTAAACATTCTTATATGTGGTAGAAACACCACAAGACGTAGGGTTATTACTCAATCCATTGAGGGCCTGAACCTATATAACTCTGTGTGTCTCCAACTCATACTTACCTTAACTTACCTGATATATACCTTAAAAGATCTCCACTTCTTACTCACAAATATGCGTAAGATCGACTAAGGACCCCGAGTCCCAATCGTTGAGAGTGGGTTGAGCCTCCGCTGATGCTCATGTGTAGGTTGGAGGTGGTCGGGAAGTGGCTTTAGCTCAACCTTCGGAGCCATGGACGGTGTAGGATCAGGCGTGGAAGAAACATCCGACTAAGGGTTAGGATCAACCATGAATTCAGCATCGGTCACGATGGCATCTGTCTATGAAAGCTCCTACAGTGTGCTCGATGTAGCCTCATCAATAACATCGATAGTGAAACAATGATCTGAGCAAGGTGGGAGATGAGTAGCATGTCACATGACCAAGGTAACTGTCTCCTCACCAAACTCGAGTGTCAGACTGGCATTCTTCACATCGATGACTGCTCCTGCTGTGGCTAGGAACGGTCTACCAAGTATGAAGAAGGGGTGCTCATCCTCTATCTGTAGGACCACGAAGTCGACCGGATAGGAAAATGTAGCAACTCCAACCAGGACATCATCAACAATGCCAACTGGATATCGAGTGGTACGATCGGCAAGATGAAGATTCATCCCTATAGGTTTTAATGGTCCTGGGGAAGGGCCTTGTAGACAAAGTGTGGTATGACGCTGATGCTCGACCCCAAGTCACATAGAGCTCTGAATTTGTAAGAACTGATCGAACATGGCACACAAAAGCTTCCATGATTAGCTAGCTTCGTGGGAAATTTATTTTGAATTAGCGCACTACACCCTTTCGTGAGAGGGACCGTCTCGGGATCCTCAATGTGCCTCTTCTTCGTCAGCAGCTCCTTGAAGAACTTAGAGCAGGATGGTACGTCCAAGACTACATCAAGTAGAGGCATGGTGATCTAAACAGACTTCATCATGTCGAGGAACTTGGTGAATTGTCTATCCTCATCAGTCTTGGCAAACTAATCTAGAAATGGCAACTGAGGTGGCTGAACTAACATCGAGGTAGACGAACTGGGATCTCCAGGTGGAGGGGTAGGCTACTCCTCTGAGGCACTGGCTGGACTTGATGGGGAACCGGGAGGGGAGTGGGAAGTAGTGGATCTGTGGTAGCCTTTCTACTCCTAGTGGTAATAGCTCGACAGTGTCCTCGAGGGTTTTCGGGTTGAGAAGGAAGCTTCCCCGAAGAGCTACTCAATGACGGTATAAAGGCATTGAGGGTAGCTACTCTGTCTCGGAGCTCAAAATAATCCTTCTTCAGCAGCTGCAACTCTCGCATGTCACTGCTTAATGATTTGTAGTCTGTCCGGAGTGCAAGCATTTCATCTGACTGCTTGGCCATGAGGGTCTCTTGGTTGGCCATGAGGCTCTCAAACATGGCCTCAATCTTGGATGAAGACTGTGGTGTCTGTGAAGACTGCTGAAGAGTATGGTCCTGGGGCTGCTGATATCCTGGGTTAAGAAACTGCTGACGCTGTCCATACCTGGAAGCCTGAAAAGGGACACTAGCAGGGGCTGATGAGATATTATAGTTGTTCTTATATGACAAATTTGGGTGATTGTGCCATTTATAAGTGTTGGGAGGTGGCCCACTCGTCTGAACAAAGCTCACCTCACCACACTCAGGAGTGGATGTCTTCCCCAACTGACAATCAGCGGGTGAATGGCCCTCAATCCCACAAATTTGGCATACAAGTGCAACCGGAGGAGTAATATGCAGCGAACTAGCTAGTTGTGCAATGGATTGGCTGATGGCATGAGGAATTTGATTAACAGAATGAGAGAGAGCATCTATCCTAGCATTCATGAAATCAAAGGACTTGACCTCATGCATTCATCGGTTTGTGGAACCCCAACTCGTCATACCTTTCATTAGTAATGGGCAATATTCAGATTGCATCTATTGTGTTCTTGCTTGTGTTCTCGATTCACATGCAGGGATAAGCCTTATTGGCGAGGTCAACCATGTCTTAGTGTGGTTGATAACCAACAGAGCTGTGGTGTAGCGATTGCAGGGGTTTGAATCAGTTCTGATTGGAAGCTAGATCGTCAACGTCGAGTTCTCCATCAATCGATTTACCTCTACCTATCGGAAGATCGGGACACCGTTCACATCAAGTGGTATCAGAGCGAAGGTTTCCCGATAGGTAACACTGTATGCCCTCCTTGTTTAGATTAATTATGTTCTTCGTCCTAGAGTCCAAAAAATTTGCCCTACAAAAAAAATTATTTACCTTGTCCAAACCCTAGCCATTAATCTTGCATCGTTCTTGTCAGTTTGCATCTTTGAATTTTTGTTCATCATTGTCGAATACTGGTTTTAGTTCTAGTCTTGGTCTGGTTTCCGTTTTGCATCTAGTAGTCGACTCAAAATCCATCTTGTTTCCTCGTCGTGTCCAAATTCCAATCTGCTGTTGTCCAGTTCGTTGTTTTCATCATATCTTTCTCATAGAAACTTGGATTCTCATGTTCTTGTACTTTTTGGAATCATCGCGAGAAATCCCACAAAATGTTAGTTGTGGATATCTTCAAATTCGGCCGTCTTAGGGATGCTCAATTTTGGGCAAACTCGAGTCCAATTCGGATTCGAATTGTTCAATCCAAGACAGGTTCGGTAAAACTATCATACATTTTGATTCCCAACTCCGTTTTTTATGTTCGTGTACTTGTTGGAAAGATAAAAAGATCCTCTACAATGTTTCTGTTGGGTAGATTTTCAGATTCGGAGCTTTTGGAGTGAGAAGTTGCCGAACAACATTTCTGTTTCGCTGTATAGTTGCAAAGGAAAGAGGCAAGTGCAAAAACAAAAACCGCACTGTTCATAAGAAAAGCTGCACAAAAAAACTAAGACGAAAAAAACAGAGAAAAAATTTGTGTAGCAAAGAGGAGAATTTTCAGTGGCGCATCTTGAGTTCTAGTCCTTTGTGATTCTAGTTGCTTGCTTGAGCAAGATCTGAGTCTAGGCTAGTTCCAGCACTTTGATTATTACTTTCAACTAATTTTCAACTTTAGATTACTGATATTGAATTGTTGCTACACATATATTAGCCTTCCGAGCTCTTCTGTCTTCCAACTTAGTTACAGGTTTACCTTGCAATCGCCTCGCTCACGGTATCACGAACCATCCACCGGCTGCACCCCTGCTGCCTTGGTAAGAGAAATTGTAAGAGCGTGGTAAGACGCTTGAGAGTGTGTGATTTCCCCCTCCATGACCTAGTAGTTGATAGGGATAATACTCTGGTGTTGTCTTCTGTTTCTACTAACAATGACAGGTGATACATCTGATGAAGACGAGTGTATTACAAAAGGAGAGATCATGAAACTCTTTGGTGAACAACACAATGCCATTAATGAGCACCTTAATAGAAAGCTTGAAAATAATACAGCTACCATGAACAACTTGCGACGAGACATGGCAACACTCACCGATAGCTTGGCCACGCTCACTACACGCATTGAACCACCTAACAACAGTGCCAAAGGGGGGAAGAGCACGATGTAGCACAAGATAATGAGGAGTCTATCGCGGGAGATGATGATGATGTTGGCGAGACCGTGATGCCGACGCTGAACTCGCCCCTGCTCAACATGCACGTCAACAACACCGCCTGAATCACAACCGTCAAGGCATGGGAGGTAATAATTTTAATCACCACAATGGTCGTGGGAATGATGATCTTTTTGCTAAAGTTAAATTTACCATACCTTCTTTCTCCGGTGTATATGATGCTGAAGTTTATTTAGATTGGGAAATGACAGTTGAACAAAAATTTAACTCTCATTTAGTCCCCGAGGTACATAGAGTCAGACAAGCTACTAGTGAGTTCAAAGATTTTGCTATCATTTGGTGGAACGAAGTAGTTAATTATGGCTTAGAACCTGATACGTGGGATAGGTTAAAGTGGGCTATGCATAGTATATTTGTTCCTCCTTTTTATAAACGTGATTTGCGTAAGAAATCGCAGTTCTTGAATCAAGGTAACAAGTCTGTAGAGGAGTACTATCAAGAGCTACAAATAGGCAAGTTGTGTTGTGGGGTAGTTGAGGATGATGAGGAGAAGATGGCTCGTTTTTATGGGGGGTTTACAGCGTGAAATCCAGGACCTAATTGATTACAAAGAATATGATATTGTCAATAGATTGTTCCATCTTGCTATGTTGGTAGAAAAATAATTGCAAGGAAGACCGCAAAGGACAAGGAGCAACTTTGGTAGTACATCTACACCGAGCTCGACGGTGGGACAAGCAAAATTAGATCCGCCTCTTGTTGTTAGGTCTGTTTCCCCCTCCACTATTAGGGAGAATTCAGTACCACCGCCACTACTGTCACGTGCGCCCAAGGTGAGTAAATATGCTAGTGTGCAGGTACCAGTGAAGAGTTCTTCATCGGTCGCTTCCATGGGTCGAATGACTGGAATCGTGTGCCACCGTTGCAAGGGAATGAGCCATGTCATGAAGGATTGCCCAAGTCAGCGAGCGTACATTGCAATGGAAAATGGTTGGTACATTAGTGCTAGTGATGTTGAGGATAAATATGCTCTTGTGGCTAACCTTGCAGGTAATGATGATGATCATGAGACAGACAGCGATGGTGAAGACATTTTAGGCATCGCTGCCATGGAGAGTTACAGGACCATAATTGTGCAGCGAGTGTTGAGAACTCAAATGGAGCAAGCGGAGAAGCTACAACGTCATAATTTGTTTCAAATGTTATTCATCGTCAAGGATCGACGTGTTCGTGTCATAATTGATGGCGGAAGCTGCAACAACTTGGTGAGTTCAGATCTAGTCAAGAAGCTTGGCTTGACCACACATGCGCATCCTCATCCATACCATATCCAATGGTTCAACAACAGTGGTAAGGAGAAGGTAAAACAAACTGCGAGAGTGCATTTTTCCATTGGAACATACCATGATTTTGCTGATTTCGACGTAGTGCCTATGCAAGCATCTTCACTTTTATTAGGCCGTCCATGGGAATTTGATACTGATGCAACTCATCATGGTAGAAGTAATAAATACACTCTTATGCACAAAGGAAATAAAATCACTTTGCTTCCTATGACACCTGTTGAAATTGTGCAATGTGATAATGAAAGAGCTAAAAGAGATAAAAATGAATGTGATAAAAGTGAGAATCAAATTGTAGATGAAGAACTAAACCCACTTAACAAGAAAGAACCTAGTTCTATGAAATCTGAAATTAAATTGAAGGGTGCTATTTTACTAGCTACTATGTCTGTTTTGCACGATATGTCTCATGTTTTGCCGCCTGTTGCTACTAATCTTTTGCAGGAGAATGTACTTGAGTCGAGGACGACTCCAATTCAACCATGTCTTGGTGTGGTTGATAACCAACGGAGCCATGGTGTAGCGATTGCAGAGGTTCGAATCAATTCTGATTGGAAGCCGGATCGTCAACGTCGAGTTCTCCATCAATCGATTTACCTCTCCCTATCGGAAGATCGGGACACCATTCACATCAATCACTGTACTATGTCTCCAGTATTGCTGGTTGCAGGAGGGGGCTAGGGGAATATAACCATAACATTGCGTCGGTAACTTAAGTACTTTTCTTTTCTTTCATTTTTTCATTCGCTTCCTTGCTAATCATGTGTATTTGCAAGGTATAAAATGAAAGACTCTGATAACAAGGTAAATTTTTTCATTTCATTGTTACAAAAAATTACATGAAGATAGGCCAAGGTCACATAATAATTTCATTATCAAAGGCCTGACCCCATCCATGATTGCATTTATTTCGTCTTGGCTATCAAGAGTTGCATCTTCTGCCACTGGATTCAGATCTAAATTCGGACCATGGTGAAGTCTGAGTTTGCAGAGCATGGCAGAGGCTATGGTTGCGACATCACTCTTCAGTGCCTCTTTATGCCTACTCACAATTTCAAGGATGCTTACGACCAGAATATCAACTTGAGCCGTGACCAACTTGCAGGACTCACCAAGGGTAGAATCATCCTTCTTAGGATCGATAATGTCCGCCTTTAGTGAGTCCACGACCTCCCACAGCTTTGCGAGGGTATCCTTCTCCATGAGACCGCAGCTCTTGATGATTTCTTCCAAGGCCCTTTTTCATTAAGGGCAAGCTTGGCTGTTTCTTTGGCCTTCTCTACAGCCATATGGTAGCAGCTGAGAACATTTTGAAGTTTACCAAGGTTGTTTCCTCGCTCGATATACTTCTGTTTGTACTGATCTTTTTCCTCAGTCAGCTTGCTGTTCTCCTCTCTTTACTTTAAGAAAAGGAAGAAATGAATTCAACTAGGTTCATAAAATTTGTACAAGTTCACAGAAGCAATGTAAAGTTTTGCTGAAATGAACTTACCATGAATTCTGGCCTACAATCGATTGCAAACCATCTAAAGGCGCTTGGTTTTTCCCTTGAAGAGAATCATATAACGATGCTTTTTGCTCCAAGGTCGCCGCCTTCTCTACAGCATCCTTCAAATTGGCTTCAAGTGCCAAGGTTTCAACAAGCCTCTCGCTGTTTACCCTCTGAGCTTTAGCCATTTTATTCTCTAGAAGAGATTTCTCAATGGATGCAACCTTTTTGTTGTTGCGCTCATTGGCGACCTCTTCTAGCAAAGTAGAGTTTTCCCTGCGACAACAGAAATTACTATTCTAGTTCAAAAAGGACTGAGATTGAAGCAAGTCACTTACTTTTTTAACTTGTCACATTCTTCTTGTGCGACCTTAATCTACTCCACCAGCCTACCAAATATGGCCGCGTCACGAGCATTGCTCTAGATAAAACAAAAAGAAAGTGTCTGAAGAAGATTCTCAGAAAAACACATGGAGTTATGAGGTAAAGATTTTTACTTATCTCCAAGAACTCCTCAAGGTACCTCTTAGGGAGGTCCCCAAGATCAAAAACTTGGCTGGAGAAAGCCAAGTTGTCCCGCGCCTGCCCCACTCTACTCAAAAATTGAGACCGAATGCTCAAGTTAGGGGCAGGGTGATGAATTTCAACGGGTTCCACCGCCATCTCCTGTGTCCTCTCCACTCCTTGTTCTTCCAAAAAAGGAGGCACAATGTCTTTGGCTAGAGGGGGAGCAGATGTATCTACCTGTTCGTCTGTCCCCATGGTCGTGGTTGCAGCTGCGACCTCAGCTTCACCATCATTGGTGGGTTCAATAGATTGAAGATCTTGAACCACCTCGCCAATGATGGCTGCAGGATCCTCCTCGATGTCCTGCAAGTGTGCAACTTCTGTAGTCGCAGCGGCTTCTTCCACAGCCGCTGGATCTACTGCAACTCACTAATGGAAGGAAATTCCAGCATAGTAGTCGCTTTCTCTTCGACCACAATTGGTTCAGTTTCAGTCATTGAAGTGGGTACTGCTGTGGTCGAAGAAGCCATGTACATCCAATTTCTAATTGGATAAGCCATTCCTAACTAAGTAATATAACGTAGACGGAAAACATATGTTTACCTAATATTGAGTTCCAAGAGATTTCAGGAACTCGATGTCATACCTTTGGAAGATAAAAGTGAGGAAAGGGCCATCGGCAAAGATTCATCATGAAGTAGTACAAACCTCTTCCTCAGAACAAAAAGAGAGGATTCCTCTTCTTCCTCCACATCGCTCCCCTCACCCTGTACTCTATGAGATAATTACTAGTCGTATTTGGTAAAGTTTGAGGGGTGGGAACTCTTACCGTGACAACCCTTGCAATCAAAGTACCGGTTGTTGACTTGACCACAGCAGGGTCCAGACCACTCGCTGCTGCCTTCGCCATTATGGTCGTGGGGACACTCGAGGCCGCAGCTAAAGCCGTGGTCGCCCCAGTAGATGTGTCGAGGTCGCAACCGGCGAAATGGAGGCTTGTGGGCATGAAGGCCATGCACATGCCATAGTGATAGCTGCATCTGTTGAGAGGGCAGTAAACGGCCGGATTTGCAAGGCTGTAGGCCTGGCCAAGCCTTTGGTCACAGAGCAACCCTTCTTCAACTTTTTCAATGAAGGACCACTTGAGGATCCTACATTGTCGCTGGTCCGCCTCTTCTGGGCCGCTTGGTACTCGAACAACTGTGCAAACCAAAATGAATTACTTTGGTAACTCCTGTTCGAAATAAAACATGTACAAACTTTCTGAAAGAGAAGTACCTTTCGACGCGCCTGTACAAGGTCATCAGTGTTGCCGACCATGCTCTCCAGCCTTGGCGCACTGATATCACCCTCCATGGCCACATTGTAGGTCTTTAGGAGGGAATTTGTCCTCCTTTCGACCACAGAGGTGGGCAACACTGTCAAAAAAATTAACAGTCAACATTTTTCAAAAATATTTCGGTTCAAATAAATCAAAAAATGAACTAAAAGAATATACCAATATGGGTAACGAGATAATTATCAGGATTATAGTCCCTGGAGCCGTCTTCCATTGTCTTGACCTCCCAGGCAGGATGCTCCCTCTTCCTTAGAGGGCTGATCTGGTGCTTCCCAAAGTCCCAGATCACATCGTGGGTGGTCAAGCCCTCATTCACCAGGTGGTGGATCACCTGGGCCTACCTCTTTTGTTCATCATCAAGAGGAGGGACAGAATCCTTCTCCCCACTCTTCTCTGGTCCGCGGTTCTCAACCAAAGATGGCTCTCCTTAGGAGCCAAGCAATAGAACCACCGTTGGCTCCATCCATGGACAAAGTCTCAGAGGGGGAGGTATGGGTAGTCTTTCTTCTTCCGCAAGCGGAAGTAGACAATGTTATAGAATATACGTATCAGATACGAATTTGAATAAGATTTGAATCTCATCAAGAAACCTAATCTGTTAGGATTTCTTCTGCATGGGCAGTTCGAATAAGATTCGTATCACATCAGGAAACCTAATCTATTAGGATTTCTTCTGCATGGGCAGTTCGAATAAGATTCGTATCTCATCAGGAAACCTAATCTGTTAGGATTTCCTCTACATGGCCATATATATGGAGATGTATGATGGGCTTTGAGGATCATCACAAAAGCCATAGCTGCCATCTCTTTTGATAGCCCCTAAACCCTTGTTGTATGCGTTGGTGCTAGCACACCATCGTACGACGTTCCATCCCGGTACGTGTGGATACCAGTAGAGGCGCTGCTGCAATTGCTGTGCTGATTAGAACGATCCGTGAACGGTCGTTGTCATCTACATCTGCTGATCAAGACGATCCGCAAACGGTTGCTGTGAACATTCGATCGCTGCATCAATTTTGCTTCCGCTACTGGTAACAATCTAATCTATGATATATTATTTGCAATTTTCGAGTAAAAATTTATGAAATTCTGCTAGTGTAGCTTACTCGATTTCCTACAGTGGTATCAGAGCCATCCTGTGTAGTATTAGATCTGGATTAATAATATATATATATATATATGTGATATATGAAGTTATAGTAGATTAGATCTACTAGTTCATTCAATCTGTTACCGTATAAGTTTCATTATACATGTTTGTTTTGACATCCAAGTGTTGTGATGAACTATTTTTTGGCTGACTTTAATATGAACTAATGTGTAATGATCCTAGCATGGGCCAGAGGGAGATGATGTTAGGGTTTATATGACAATAGTAGATTGGATCTTCTAAATCATATGTGTATAGATTGGATCTATATATGACATTAGCTGCCTATTCTAGATATTCATATTGGAGTTAATATGAATGACTTAAGGGGATTTAAACCAATCAGATTGGTTTTTAATTTGATTAATGTGATTAATTTAAAAAAAAAGATTATATTTGATAACCAGAAGTTGTCAACTTTGGTGTCTAAGGAAAGAACACATCATAAGGTTTTTCTTAATAAGCCCCGCTTGGCGGAACGCTTTCCTTCATGGTGTGAGCGAAAAAAGTCGCGGTCTTTCCTGGCCAAGGTTACTGCCAACGGAAGTTAAATATAGTCGTAGTTATGCATGTGAGATTATCTAACTGATGGTTATTTTCATGCATATAGATGTTGTGACATCTTTTAACCCCTCATGAAACATAAAGATTATACTTGACAACCAGAAGCTGTCAACTTTGGTGTCTAAGGAAAGAACACATCATAAGGTTTTTCTTAATAAGCCCCGCTTGGTGGAACGCTTTCCTTCATGGTGTGAGCGAAAACAGTCACGGTCTTACCTA
The DNA here is from genome assembly GCA_019359835.1 of Pharus latifolius. NCBI lineage: Eukaryota > Viridiplantae > Streptophyta > Magnoliopsida > Poales > Poaceae > Pharus > Pharus latifolius. The sequence goes on along the minus strand of CM033330.1, from coordinate 34,893,559 downwards.
GCCAAGGTTACTGCCAACGGAAGTTAAATATAGTCAAAATTGCACCTGTTAGATCATCTAGCTGATGGTTATTTTTGTGCATATGGATGTTTTGCCATGTTTTAACCCCTTATAAAAATTGAGTGTTTATTATGCCCTTCCAATTGCTGCACCTGTCAAGATTTTGATCGTTGCTTGGTGGGCCTGACAAATCAGGGCACCATCAATTATCTTAATAAGGCAGCATGTGTGTCGGACACTCATAAGCGTAGAATTGGTTTAACTTAACAAGGCTATCAAAACGGTTTTGGGCTTTGGGGCATAGTGTTGGGATGACACCCAACAAACAAGAGTTATATATGATATAATTAGTAAGGAGTTGCTTACCTAAATAACTAGGTTTCTAGCAGTGATGCCAAAACTCACTAGAACTTAGTGAAATATATATGGATCTTGGCCTACTATATATATTTCTTGAGGGATTTTTTCTAAAATATATAGTTGGTACATCTTTTATTGAATTGTTTAATAAAAGACTTTTCATAAATATAATGCTATAATTTTGCATTTCTTTACTGTTGTAGACCATGGATAGTGGTAGCTCCTCAAACAATTTCAGTTTGCGATCTATCCTTAATAAAGAAAAGCTCAATGGAACAAATTTTATTGATTGGTATAGAAACTTGAGAATTGTTCTCAAACAAGAGAAAAAGGACTATGTTCTAGAGACTCCTATACCTGATGAACCAGCCGCTAGTGCTTTACGTGCTCAAAAGGATGCTTATAAAAAGCATACCGATGACGCACTTGATGCCAGCTGTCTAATACTTGTCACGATGAACTCTGAGCTTCAGAAGCAATATGAGAACATGACAGCTTATGACATGGCCGTGTCTCGTAGAAACTTATTCGAGGAGCAGGCCAGAGTGGAAAGATATGAGACCACCAAGAAATTGCATGATTGCAAGTTGGCAGAAGGAAGCTCGGTCAATCCTCATGTGATCAAGATGATTGGTTACATTGAGAATTTGAAAAAGCTTGGTTTTCCCCTTAGTCAAGAGTTGGCTATTGATATGATTCTCCAATCGCTCCCTCCGAGCTATGACCAGTTTGTCATGAATTATAACATGAATAATCTGGAGAAATCATTGACTGAATTGCATGGGATGCTTAAAACAGCGAAACAGAACATTAAGAAAAACCCAAATAATGTAATGATGGTTCAAAAGGGAAAAAGTTTTAAGAAGAAGGGCAAAGGTAAGGCTAAAGGAAAGGGTAAAGCTCTAGAAAGGTCTTCTAGCGCTAAGCCTAATTACAAAGGAAAGTCCAAGCCAGGTGCCACCCCTACTATTGAATGCTTCTATTGCAAGGAATCTGGCCATTGGAAGAGGAATTGCAAGAAGTATCTGGAAGATTTAAAGAAAAAGAAGGAAAGTGAGACTCCTTCAGGTATATATGTTATAGAAGTTCATTTAGCTACTTCGCCTTCTGACTCTTGGGTATTTGATACCGGATCGGCGGCTCATATTTGCACTTCGATGCAGGGGCTTAAAAGGAGTAGAAATTTGGCTAAGGGCGAGGTTCAACTTCGCGTTGGCAATGGAGCAAGAGTTGCAGCCTTAGCTGTTGGAACTTTTATATTAGCTTTACCTTCAGGATTAGTTTTAGAACTTAATAACTGTTATTATGTTCCTGCCATAAGCAAAAACATTGTATCCGTATCGTGTTTGGACACGCTGGGTTATGAATTTAGAATAAAGAACAATCATTGTTCCTTTCATTTAAATGATATGTTTTATGGCAATGCCTCATTGGAGAATGGATTTTATCAGCTAAATCTTGAATTACCTGTCTATAACATATGTACTAAGAGGCTTAGGTCCAATGATTTGAATCCCACGTTTATCTGGCATTGTCGTTTAGGCCATATCAATGAGAAACGCATCATGGAACTCCTGAAAGATGGTCTTCTAGACTCATTTGATTTTCAATCATTTGATGTGTGTGAATCTTGTTTACTGGCAAAATGACAAAAGCACCTTTCACGGGTGAAAGTGAAAGGGCAAATGACTTATTGGCTCTTATTCATACTGATGTATGTGGACCATTAAGTTCAACAGCTAGAGGTGGTTTTCAGTAGTTCATAACTTTTACTGATGACTGTAGTAGATATGGATATGTCTACTTAATGAGGCATAAATCTGAAACGTTTGATAAATTTAAGGAATTTCATAATGAAGTACAAAATCAACTTGGCAAGACAATCAAAACCCTACAATCTGATCATGGAGGGGAATATTTGAGCCAAGAATTTGGTGATCATCTAAAACAACATGGAATTGTTCTACAATTGACCCCGCCAGGAACACCTCAATGGAATGGTGTATCAGAACGACGGAACAGGACCTTGTTGGACATGATTCGGTCAATGATGAGCCAAACTGATCTTCCATTGTCCTTCTGGGGATATGCTCTAGAAATAGCTGCGTTCACATTAAATAGGGCTCCATCAAAAGCCATAAAAAAGACACCATATGAGATATGGAATGGAAGGCGTCCTGGATTGTCTTTTCTTAAGATTTGGGTTGTGAAGTTTATGTAAAACGTTTAATGTCTGATAAGCTCAAACCCAAATCAGATAAATGCTTCTTTGTGGGCTATCCTAAGGAAACAAAAGGATATTACTTCTATAATCGAGAAGAAAACAAAGTGTTTGTTGCCCGAAACGGTGTCTTTTTGGAGAAAGTGTTTCTTTCAAAAGGAGTAAGTGGGAGCACAGTGCAACTTGAAGAAATTCGGGAACCACTGGAAATTGTTTCAGCACCCACTGAAGCTCAGCAAGACCTGCAAAACAATGTAGAAAATGATGCAGGACAAGCACCGGTTATACGTAGGTCTAAAAGGGTACGTCACGCACCTGGAAGGTACATGCTCCTTACAATGGAGCAGCGTGAAGTATTATTGATAGATAATGATGAACCTAAGACTTACGACGAAGCGATGATGAGCCCTGACTCTGAGAAATGGCTTGGAGCCATGAGATCCGAAATTGAATCCATGCATGACAATCGAGTGTGGAACTTGGTTGATCTGCCTGATGGTGTAAAAGCCATTGAGTGCAAATGGGTTTATAAGAAAAAGATTGACATGGATGGTCATGCTCATATCCATAAAGCACGATTAGTTGCAAAAGGTTTCAAGCAAATTCAAGGTGTTGATTATGATGAAACATTTTCGCCCGTTGCTATGTTAATGTCAATCAGGATCATCCTAGCTATTGCTGCCTATTTCGATTATGAGATATGGCAAATGGATGTCAAAACAGCTTTCCTAAATGGAAACCTAAGTGCGGATGTGTATATGGCACAGCCTAAAGGTTTTGTCGATCCAGATAATACTAGGAAAGTATGCAAGCTTCATAAATCCATTTATGGGTTGAAGCAAGCATCTCGGAGTTGGAATATTCATTTTTGATTAAGTAGTTAAACAGTTTGGTTTCATCAAAAATGAAGAAGAGCCTTGTGTTTATAAAAAGGTAAATGGGAGCGCACTTGTTTTTCTGGTCTTATATGTGGATGACATACTTCTGATCGGAAATGATATTCCTATGCTTGATTCTGTGAAGTCCTCATTGAAAAGTAGCTTCTCTATGAAAGACTTAGGTGAGGCAGCATATATTTTGGACATTAAGATCTATTGAGATAGATCTAAAAGGCTAATTGGATTAAGCCAAAGTACATATATTGACAAAGTATTGAATAGATTCAATATGCACGATTCCAAGAAAAGTTTTCTACCTATGTCACATGGCATTAGTCTTAACAAGAGTCAATGTCCTTCGACATGTGATGAGCGGGACCGAATGAATAAGATTCCATATGCTTCTGCTATTGGATCTATTATGTATGCCATGCTATGTACACGCCCAGATGTCTCCTATGCTCTAAGTGTTACGAGCAGATACGAATCAAATCCAGGTGAGAGTCACTGGACTGCTGTAAAAAACATCCTTAAATACTTGAGGAGGACTAAGGATGTGTTCTTGGTTTATGGAGGTGAGGAAGAGCTCGTTGTTAGTGGCTACACCGATGCTAGCTTCCAAACCGACAAAGATGATTTCAAATCGCAATCTGGTTTTGTATTTTGCCTTAATGGAGGAGCTGTAAGCTGGAAGAGTTCCAAGCAAGAAACTGTCACTGATTCTACAACAGAAACAAAGTACATTTCTGCTTCTGAAGCTGCTAAAGAAGCTATTTGGATTAAAAAGTTCATCTCTGAACTTGGTGTGGTTTCTGATATTTCAAGCCCAGTGGATCTCTATTGTGACAATAGTGGAGCTATTGCGCAAGCCAAGGAACCAAGGTCTCATCATAAATCCAAACATATACTCAGGCGTTATCACCTCATTCGAGAAATCGTGAATGGAGGTGATGTGAAGATTTGCAAAGTGTCTATGGATTTGAATGTTGTTGATCCGTTGACAAAGCCTCTCCCGCAACTAAAGCATGAGGTGCATACTAGAGCAATAGGTATTAGATACATTTGTGATTGACTCTAGTCCAAGCGGGAGGTTGTTAGTGATATGTCCTAGAGCATACCAGAAGCATTGGAGCCTTTCGACCACTCCAGAAAATAAAACTTGTGGAAAAGAGGTATGCTAGGAAAAACCCCAACATATGCATCGCATAGATGCTGAAAGACAGCCAGGATCAAAATGGAATTGGGATGAAGATTTACCAATTCCAGATCATAATGTGCGAGGATGCCAAAGAGGAATTCGCTCTCCGGGAGACAAAACCCGCTGCGTAAGAAATCTTTAAAGATCACCAGCCCACCCGGTTGTACGGCCAGGGTTTCTTCTTCTCTAGCAGGGCGCCATGGGATCAGTGACCTAGAGGGGAGATATTGTAACACCCTAGTTTTGGGGGTGAAAAGTTTTGCATAAAAACCCTGCATGCATGTATCTCTGTAGTAGTAGCCAGATCAGCTGAACTCTAATCTCTCCCAAACCCTAAAAATCTCCAAATCTATTCTCTGGATCCAGATCAAGATCTGACCATCCAGATTTAACCTACCAGTTACCCTGAAGATAAAAGTCTTCAAGAGCCAGATCAGATTCGGACCCCAACTCCCAGTACCTAAGCCTCTCTCTGTTTTCGAAAACAGGAAAATTCAGATTTACCCTAAGTACCCCAGTTTCCAGATAATTGAGTTATCTTGATTTAACCCTATCCAGACTCAAGTAACCCCTGGAATATGTTCCTAGGTTCATCCTCAACTCACTTCAAAAAGTTGGGAGCCAGATTAATTCATCTAAACACTTTTCGCAGATTAGTCCAAATTTTACTGCGAATAAGTCCTTTTCTGTTTACCTGGAAGCCTGAAAAGGCTAAAATCTACAAATCAATTCCAACTCCAGAATTTCTTCAGGAAACACCTTCCAAATACTATTTGATACAGATCTACTGTTTGATCAGACTTCAAAATCTCTCTCCAATCACCAGAATTCGAGATAGACAAAATCCAGATTTAGTTTACCCTAATTTTACCCTATTTTCGAAAATAGCTGAAATCCCTCAAATCTTATCAATTTTCTCTAAATTTGAGCTGGATGAGTATTAATAGAAATATTATACTCAGCCATGGAGTCAAATTCCAAATCGAACCTCTCAAAGAACAGATTTGCAGTTTAGTCCAAAGCCAAACCAAAAATCATCGCAAATCAGTCCCTGGTTCGACCACAGGTTACTGTGCACGTCCAGGCCGTTCAACGACCACGAGCGCCGGAGTTGGTCGTCGCCGTTGCCACTGCTGTGGTTTCGTCGCCGGCGATCTCCAGCGCCGCCACCTACGCCACTGTTTCCCTGCCGCGTGTGCGCATTGTGTTCGCCACCGTGGAACCACCTCGCCCGCCAGCAGTGCCTTCGCTCTCCCGCGCGCGCGCCCGACAACGGCAGCACAGTTGCGCCACGTCGCAAGCATGCCTTGGGGAAGCATCACTTCGCCTTCACCTCCACCAGAGCAGCAGGCTAAAGCCGGCACGGCCGCTGGAGCGCGTCACTTCGCCGGGATTCAGCCGTGTTGTCACCTCCAGCCCGCTTCACTTCCCCGTGCATTTTCAACCGTTGCAAGCTCCCTGCTGCGCCTATAAAAGCCACCCCAGCCCAGCTCAAACACACTCACACGCCAGAACCACTCAAATTCTTAACCACGCCGTCGTCTTCGTCTTCTTCGGCGAGCTCGAGAAGAGGCTCACGGTGCCAGGCCAATCCACTGCACCGAACTCCAAATTGAAGCTACCAGTAAGTTACTCTCATCCACTTACCTGTGTAGTAGCAGCCAATTGAGTTCTATCACACCTCATCGCGGGGAATTGCTGATTTTCCCCGACAACTCCGGCGAGCAATTAAACCCTAATCAAACCGATTTAGCTCTCGAGCCTGTGATCAATATTGATTAGTGAACTTATCTAAGCATCTCTAAGCAACCAGAATCGAAGAATTTGCTAAAATATGAAGAATCCCAACTTTGCACCTTGCATGTAAGCTGGAGCTCGCTGTTAAGCTTCTCTGGTGTTTCTCCAGACAATCTAGCTTCACACATAGCTTTTGTATACTCCAGAGACCATCCTCAAGCAAGGATTTGAGTTCATTCGTCCTAGATCAGAAATGCCCAAATTTTTGTGGCTTCTTCCCTAGCTCCGGTCGCCGGATTTTGTTCCCGGCCGTTTCAACCCCAACCACCTTGTCTAGTAGATGTGCCTCGACCCCATGAGTATTTTTGTCTTCTAGCTCGACACCTGGATCGGCCAAGATGAAGAGGTATCGCCATGCCAAAGTTTGGTCCAGAAACTGTAGAGAACAGCTCGGCCACCGTGTTCTTCGCCGGTTTTCATCACTTTCCGGCCATCTCCTGCCCTAGATCCTGTTGAGACATTTGTTCCTGTTACAAATGCCTAACCACCAGACAAAGTGGTGCATCATTTGGAGCCTTTAATCAAAAGATATGGCTAACCCTAGTTTCTGGCGGTGTCAAGCCTATGCCAGGCTATGTCAGCCAGTGGCATTAGCCCTGTTCACCCACCTCTGGTCATGTAAAACAGAAATTACTTTGTCAAATAGTTGTCTCACTACCTTGTGCACCATATGCTTGAATCAAAACCTACTTTGGCCACTGGAAACTGTTCAAACCATGTCAATGCCATTCTAGAGCACTGTCAGCCTATGTCAGCCAGTGGCATTGAGCCTTTTCACCCACTTCCAGCCATGAACTTTGGAAATAACTTTGTCCCTTAGACTCCTGACGTTGTGATCTACACTTTTCTCTACTGTCACAACTTGAGTTGAGCCCTCTATAACCCATCGACCTTATGTCGATGCCGTGAACCGAATGCCAACCTAAAGACATTCGCTGTTTTTGGGCGAACCAGTCACCACCTTGATATTACCCTGATATTTTGGAACCTTGTAAACCTTGACAACTAATCTTAACCCTGGTTTCCATAGTTAAACTCAAATCGCTTTCAAACCTGGTATCACCAGAGTATTTTCTCCTTGCATCTTTGCATGTAGTGGATTAGTAAGAATAGGATTGATTGTAATGCCTGTTTGCTTGTTTGATCTTGTTCAGAGAAAGAGTCCGGGGTTGAAGATCTTGTCGCTGATCCGTCATCGACTGCTGATACTTACGACGCGGAAGGCAAGTCATACTTTGATCATATTGAACCTATATTTTATGAATTGCTATGCTATTCCATGAGTAGATATCTCATTAATATTGCATGTGTTGAGATCAATAATGTTATGGCAGTGATAGATTGAATACTTGAGGAATGTGAACTTGTTAAGATAGCAAGCCATGAACTAATAAAAGTATGTACATATACATTTATATTCATGAAATAGAACCCCTAGCCGTGACCAGTATTTTGGTATGGAATGGTGGTAGCACTAGAGGTGCTTGGCTGCACTGAATGTGTAGGCACTGAAGGTGCAGGGTTTGTGGTATGATCTGGTCACTGGCATGTAAGGACTAGAACCTTGTGTTGTGCGTCTAGTGGCATGAAAAACGTACCAACCACTTACCTAGTATGGGACAGGCGCAATCTAGTAGCTTTCTTAGTATTATCAGTTCCCTGCATGGCTTGTCGATCCGGTTTCTCGCGTGGAAACTGGTGGGACGCAGTTCGTCCATGAGTGATGTGAGATCAGAAAAATTATGAGAGGATAAGGTGTAAAGAAAGAAGACGCCCTACGCCAGATTAAGTCGTGCGCGACTGTAATCAAAAGAGGTTATGTGTCCTGCGGGAACATAGACCCAGGCTAGGAAGTAAGGCAGTGGGGAGGACCCACAACGGTACTTGGGACGGTATTGTCCATTTACCGGGCAGGGATACTGTTAATACTAGACTGCAAAACGTTGTGTGATCTCGGCCTTGTCACATGCGTATAAGTCGCATGAAGTTGGCCCGACTTGAAAGTCGAGTGAAAAAGTGGATTTAAAAAGAGGTACACCTCTGCAGAGTTTAAAAATGTATTCGAATACTTCGTGCTCCCGAGTTTTAGGAGTATGCCGCGGTGGATTAAATCCACGGGGTGTGACACAAGTATTGTTTTATAAACTAAAATTTGTTAGCTCAAGATTACCCAAGTGGCATGTGTTGTCATGATAAGGGGCGTTGCCGTGGGCTGTCATGTGTTGACGTGTCGCGGTAATACCATAATATAGAGATCATATGATAATTAAGAGGCATGTGGTTTATGCCCTAAGTTATGAAATACTGCTATGAGTATATGATCGAAAGACTTGAATAAAAATAGTGTGATATGAGGTTATATCGCCTTGGATATGGGATATATGTATCACCATCAATATGATTTATTTACTGCCATGGGTATGATCGGGATTCGAATAAGAAAAGAGAAAGAAATGTATTTTGAAAAACCTTTCACTCTTTCCCCAATAGCATAGGTTCATGTCATATATATATATATATGTATCTCTACCTTCCCTATGACTTGCTGAGTACGTAAGTACTCACCCTTGCAACAACTCATCAATAGATGGAGCGTTCTACGACCTTGGAGGATACCCTGAAGATGCTGCGGACCCAGGAGATGACGAGCCGATTCCTCCGGAGCCCTGATGTGGTGCTGTCCTGCTGTCAACCTCTGTTTCCTGTGGATTGCTTTTGGGCTTAGCTTCCGCCGACTAGATGTGTTATTTTGTTAGACCCTTGTGCCTTGTAAGGCACTGTACCTCGTTTTGTATTAAGGCCTGATGGCCATACAATTATGACTATTGTACTATTTTGCTGCTGCAATGTAATCCTGTGATTGACTCATCCTGGGAAGTCAAGTGGTTTATGGGACCAGCTGCACCGAGCTGGGCTCCTCACAGGTGATGTCACAGTCGTGGCAGACGTGACAGAAAAGTGGTATCAGAGCAGCACAGACCTTGACTGTAGGACGGTACCCTTAGGGATTGGCTCGCCAGGAAGGCGTAATTTATCTAAAAACTATTTTCTACAACCTTATTTTTGAAAATGGGAGCCTTGTAGCTTCTAAAATTTTGATTTCAAAGTCTTACCTGGCTTCTTCTAAAAATTCAGTAAGGTGTCGAGAGCGCTTTCTGCTTTTATAGATTTTCTCAGGAGTTGGGCTACGTTGCTACGGCACATAGCCTAGTTGGGAAGAACCCTGTTCGAGTAGTTAGTCGACCGTCGTGGAGGATTAGCCGGGAAAGTGTAGTGTAGATAGAGCAGGTGGGTGCTCTTGCTAGCTTTTGTGCCCTGCTGTTGCTTTCGCAATGGTTAACTTGTTACTATGGCTAGAAGCCAAAGTGTTTGTGCATTAAAATAGTTGCATTAATTTTTGCATTAGTACCCAAGTTCTCTCTCTAGTTAGTTAGACCTGTCTACTTCTCTCTTCAGAAGATCAGAATGGTTCACACAAGGAGAAGGACCCAAGATGACCAAGAGGGCCAAGACCCAGTTGCACCACGAAGAGGATCCACACCTCATCCAGGAGCGCAGAGCTCGCTACCCCCACAAGAAGACTCACCAAGTCTCCAGGAAATTCTTCTTTCAACGGAGAGGAGCCGCCAAGAAGCCCAGGCTGCACATATCCAGTTGCTAGCTCAAGTCATTCAGAAAATGCCAGGGACTACTGAAGGTACCGCCGTCGGAACTCGACTCTCGGACTTCCAGAAGACTCGACCGCCAACCTTCGCAAGCGCGACCGACCCAATCGTCGCAGACGACTGGCTGCGGGACATCAAAAGGAAACTGGACACTGTTCGTTGCAATGATCGAGAGAAGGTGTTATTCGGATCACACCAACTCACTGGAGCAGCAGCTGCTTGGTGGATGAATTATCAAGAAGCACACTTGGACAAAGACAACATCACTTGGACGGAATTTAAGGACCAATTCCGAAAATTCCATATCCCTACAGGCGTCATGGCAGCTAAACGCCGAGAATTCCGGAACTTGACTCAAGGGAACCGGACTGCCACTGAGTACCTGCACCAATTCCACCATCTAGCTCGGTATGCGTCCAACGACATCGACACGGAAGATAAGAAGATTGAACGCTTCACCGAGGGACTTCAGCACTATTTGCAGTATCAGATTGCCTCCCATGAGTTCACAGAATTCCAGACCCTGGTGAATCGAGTATTAAAGATAGAAGAAAAGCAAGGCCTCGGAGAAGAAAATCGGAAGAGGAAGATGATGCAACAGTCGCGACCGCCAGCCAGCTCATCTAGGGGAAGGGCCCCAACATCTCCAAATTTTCGTCCGCCCTACCCGGCGTCAAGACCACCATTCACGCCGACATGCCCCAACTGCAGAGGAGCACACTATCAACGGGATTGCCCTCAGACAAGGACTCAATGCTATCATTGCGGAAATATGGGACACCGCAAAGACAGTTGCCCGTGGATCCAACTCCCAATGGCGATAGCAAGATCGCAAGCTGGAACACAAGCGATGGCACCTAGAACCACAGCTTCACCACCATTGCAGAGCCCCAGAGGAGGTTTGCCCAACAGAGGGGGAAATGTAGCAGGCCGAGGACGAGGGCGAGGAGGAAGACAAATGGCAGGCCGAGGAGGCCGACTAAACTTCACCTCCCTTCAAGAAGCGGACAATGCCTCTGACATTCTCCTAGGTAGATTCTTGATCCAGTCTGCATCTGCTTTAATACTGTTTGATCCTGGAGCTACAAACTCATTCATATCAGAAGATTTTGCATTTAAAGTGGGAATACCTATGGTACCTCTAGAGTACTCTATGACTATACAGACCCCAGGAGCTAAGCTGCCTGTATATTCAGCTTGTCGTCATATAACCTTCGAATTAGAAGGGGTAGAGTTCTTGGCTAATCTATTAGTCCTAGAACTGCAAGGCCTAGACATTATAATAGGAATGGATTGGTTATCTCAGCATAAAGGTCTAGTGGATTGTGAAAAGAAAACTCTAAGCCTTGTTAGTAACCAAGGGAAGGAAGTCCTATTCCATGCGGAAAGATCATCGGTCGAAAAACTGCAAGGATCAGTCCATGCACTTCAGGAAGTATGCTTGGATCAAGAGCCCACAGTACATGAATACCCGAATGTATTCCCAGAAGAACTCCCAGGGATGCCACTTGACAGGGAGATAGAGTTTACCATTGAGCTTAAACCAGGAGCGGCACCTATAGCTAAGAGACCATATAGGATGCCGGTAACGGACTTAGAAGAGTTGAAAAATCAGTTAGAGGAATTGGAGGGTAAAGGATTTATCCGACCCAGTGCTTCACCTTGGGGAGCTCCAGTTTTGTTTGTAAGGAAGAAAGACGGAACCTTACGAATGTGTGTAGATTACCGAGCTTTGAATGAAGTCACTATTAAGAACAAGTACCCATTACCAAGAATTGATGACTTGTTCGACCAACTTCGAGGAGCCAAAGTATTTTCCAAGATAGATTTGAAATCTGGATATCATCAGCTGAAGATCAAGAAGGAAGATATATCGAAGACTGCTTTCACTACCAGATATGGTTTATACGAGTTTACAGTAGTGCCCTTTGGATTAACCAATGCTCCGGCAGCTTTCATGAATATCATGAACAATACATTTATGGATTATCTTGACAAGCTTGTCATAGTATTCATAGATGACATTCTGATATATTCCAAGAGTACGGAAGAACATGAGCAACATTTACACCTAGTCTTGGGAAGGCTACGAGAGAGGCAATTTTATGCCAAGTTTGACAAATGTGAATTTTGGATGTCAAGAATTTCATTTCTTGGACATGTGTTGACAGCAGAAGGAATTTCAGTGGATTCAGCTAAAATATCCGCAATCAAGGAATGGAGGCAACCTACCTCAGTTTCAGAGATTTGAAGTTTCTTGGGATTAGCAGGATATTATAGGAGATTCATTGAAGGATTTTCCCAAATAGCCAAACCTCTTACGAACCTGCTAAAGAAGGATTTTACTTTTGAATGGACCATTAAGTGTGAAGAAAGTTTTCAGAAGTTGAAGCAGAAATTGACAACAACACCGGTCCTCACATTACCAGACAGCAAAGAAGATTTTGTAGTTTACTGTGATGCTTCAAAGCAAGGAATAGGCTGTGTGTTAATGCAGCAAGGTCGAGTAGTGGCTTATGCTTCACGTCAATGGAGACCACATGAGGAAAATTATCCGACTCATGATTTGGAGTTAGCAGCAGTGGTGCATGCTTTAAAGATATGGCGGCATTATCTCATTGGACATAAGTGTGAGATCTTTACAGATCATAAAAGCCTCAAGTATATCTTCACACAGACGGAGCTCAATATGCGTCAGCGCCGATGGCTCGAGCTGATCAAGGACTACGACCTCAGCATACTCTACCATCCAGGGAAAGCCAACGTAGTGGCAGATGCCTTGAGCAGTAAGGCTTATACCCTACAAGGAGCTACACCCAAAAACCCGTGCTTACGGCAGGAATTTCAGAATCTTGAAGTAACCATAGTGCCATCTGGGATATTAGCTACATTGACTGTGGAGTCTCAACTCCAAAAGCAGATTGAGGATGCTCAGAAAGAAGATGAGGAGATACATAAGATCAAGAGCCACATCAGATCAGGAAAAACCCAGGATTTCATTGAAGATCATCAAGGAATTGTATGGTATCGGGGAAGGATTTGTGTGCCCCGAAATACAGACCTTAAGGAATTAATTCTTTTCGAAGCTCATAAAACCCGATATTCACTACACCCTGGAAACACCAAGATGTACAAGGATCTGAAGACGCAATTCTGGTGGAATGGAATGAAGAGGGAAATCGCGGAATATGTCGCAAGATGTGACACTTGCCAAAGGATTAAGGCCGATCATCAGAAGATAGCCGGAAAGCTGCAACCCTTACCAGTGCCAACTTGGAAATGGGAAGAGATTGGTATGGATTTTATCACAGGACTTCCCAGAACACAAGGGGGATATGATTGCATATGGGTCATTGTGGACAGACTCACGAAAGTTGCTCATTTTATACCAGTCAAGAAAACGTATAATGGCAACAAATGAGCAGAGCTATACCTGCAGCGAATAGTGACACTGCATGGTATCCCGAAAAAGATCGTTTCAGATCGAGGAACACAATTCACATCCAAATTCTGGAACCGACTCCACGAAGCTTTGGGAACCCAATTGCAGTTTAGCACTGCATATCATCCACAGACAGGAGGACAGGCTGAACGTGTAAATCAAATCTTGGAAGACCTTCTCAGAGCTTGCATCTTAGATTATGGAACCTCTTGGGAAAAGTGCTTACCATTTGCGGAGTTTACTTATAATAACAGTTACCAAGCTAGTCTGCAAATGGCACCCTTTGAAGCTTTGTATGGGCGCAAGTGCAGAACTCCACTACATTGGGACGAGCCAGGAGAAAGGCAAGTCATTGGCCCCGAACTAATCGAAGAAGCTGAAGCACACGTCAAGCTCATCAAAGAACGATTAAAGGCAGCACAGTCGCGCCAGAAGAGCTATGCCGACAACCGAAGAAGGGAATTGTCGTTTGCACCAGGCGAATCAGTTTATCTCAAGGTTACACCGTTAAAAGGATTGAGAAGATTCCATCAGAGAGGAAAACTGTCCCCAAGGTACATTGGACCATTCAAAGTCCTTAAGAGGAAAGGAGAGGTATCTTACAAACTGGATTTACCATCAGATCTTGGAGAAATTCATGACGTGGTTCATGTCTCGCAACTCCGTAAGTGCCTCAAGGAACCAACGGATCAGATAGAACACCAGGGGATTCCGCTTCAGAAGAATCTCACCTACCTCACTCAACCACTGCAAATACTGGCTAGTGATGAGCGTCAACTCAGAAGAAAGAAAATCAAGCTTTGCAAGGTTCAATGGGAAGATCACTCAAAGGAAGAAGCGACTTGGGAGAAAGAGGATGATCTGCGGCAGGCTTATCCCTACCTCTTCCCTTCTCTAGGTAAATCTCGGGGCGAGATTTCTTTAAGGAGGGTAGGCTTGTAACACCCTAGTTTTGGGGGTGAAAAGTTTTGCATAAAAACCCTGCATGCATGTATCTCTGTAGTAGTAGCCAGATCAGCTGAACTCTAATCTCTCCCAAACCCTAAAAATCTCCAAATCTATTCTCTGAATCCAGATCAAGATCTGACCATCCAGATTTAACCTACCAGTTACCCTGAAGATAAAAGTCTTCAGGAGCCAGATCAGATTCAGACCCCAACTCCCAGTACCTAAGCCTCTCTCTGTTTTCGAAAACAGGAAAATTCAGATTTACCCTAAGTACCCCAGTTTCCAGATAATTGAGTTATCTTGATTTAACCCTATCCAGACTCAAGTAACCCCTGGAATATGTTCCTAGGTTCATCCTCAACTCACTTCAAAAAGTTGGGAGCCAGATTAATTCATCTAAACACTTTTCGCAGATTAGTCCAAATTTTACTGCGAATAAGTCCTTTTCTGTTTACCTGGAAGCCTGAAAAGGCTAAAATCTACAAATCAATTCCAACTCCAGAATTTCTTCAGGAAACACCTTCCAAATACTATTTGATACAGATCTCCTGTTTGATCAGACTTCAAAATCTCTCTCCAATCACCAGAATTCGAGATAGACAAAATCCAGATTTAGTTTACCCTAATTTTACCCTATTTTCGAAAATAGCTGAAATCCCTCAAATCTTATCAATTTTCTCTAAATTTGAGCTGGATGAGTATTAATAGAAATATTATACTCAGCCATGGAGTCAAATTCCAAATCGAACCTCTCAAAGAACAGATTTGCAGTTTAGTCCAAAGCCAAACCAAAAATCATCGCAAATCAGTCCCTGGTTCGACCACAGGTTACTGTGCACGTCCAGGCCGTTCAACGACCACAAGCGCCGGAGTTGGTCGTCGCCGTTGCCACTGCTGTGGTTTCGTCGCCGGCGATCTCCAGCGCCGCCACCTACGCCACTGTTTCCCTGCCGCGTGTGCGCATTGTGTTCGCCACCGTGGAACCACCTCGCCCGCCAGCAGTGCCTTCGCTCTCCCGCGCGCGCGCCCGACAACGGCAGCACAGTTGCGCCACGTCGCAAGCATGCCTTGGGGAAGCATCACTTCGCCTTCACCTCCACCAGAGCAGCAGGCTAAAGCCGGCACGGCCGCTGGAGCGCGTCACTTCGCCGGGATTCAGCCGTGTTGTCACCTCCAGCCCGCTTCACTTCCCCGTGCATTTTCAACCGTTGCAAGCTCCCTGCTGCGCCTATAAAAGCCACCCCAGCCCAGCTCAAACACACTCACACGCCAGAACCACTCAAATTCTTAACCACGCCGTCGTCTTCGTCTTCTTCGGCGAGCTCGAGAAGAGGCTCACGGTGCCAGGCCAATCCACTGCACCGAACTCCAAATTGAAGCTACCAGTAAGTTACTCTCATCCACTTACCTGTGTAGTAGCAGCCAATTGAGTTCTATCGCACCTCATCGCGGGGAATTGCTGATTTTCCCCGACAACTCCGGCGAGCAATTAAACCCTAATCAAACTGATTTAGCTCTCGAGCCTGTGATCAATATTGATTAGTGAACTTATCTAAGCATCTCTAAGCAACCAGAATCGAAGAATTTGCTAAAATATGAAGAATCCCAACTTTGCACCTTGCATGTAAGCTGGAGCTCGCTGTTAAGCTTCTCTGGTGTTTCTCCAGACAATCTAGCTTCACACATAGCTTTTGTATACTCCAGAGACAATCCTCAAGCAAGGATTTGAGTTCATTCGTCCTAGATCAGAAATGCCCAAATTTTTGTGGCTTCTTCCCAAGCTCCGGTCGCCGGATTTTGTTCCCGGCCGTTTCAACCCCAACCACCTTGTCTAGTAGATGTGCCTCGACCCCATGAGTATTTTTATCTTCTAGCTCGACACCTGGATCGGCCAAGATGAAGAGGTATCGCCATGCCAAAGTTTGGTCCAGAAACTGTTGAGAACAGCTCGGCCACCGTGTTCTTCGCCGGTTTTCATCACTTTCCGGCCATCTCCTGCCCTAGATCCTGTTGAGACATTTGTTCCTGTTACAAATGCCTAACCACCAGACAAAGTGGTGCATCATTTGGAGCCTTTAATCAAAAGATATGGCTAACCCTAGTTTCTGGCGGTGTCAAGCCTATGCCAGGCTATGTCAGCCAGTGGCATTAGCCCTGTTCACCCACCTCTGGTCATGTAAAACAGAAATTACTTTGTCAAATAGTTGTCTCACTACCTTGTGCACCATATGCTTGAATCAAAACCTACTTTGGCCACTGGAAACTGTTCAAACCATGTCAATGCCATTCTAGAGCACTGTCAGCCTATGTCAGCCAGTGGCATTGAGCCTTTTCACCCACTTCCAGCCATGAACTTTGGAAATAACTTTGTCCCTTAGACTCCTGACGTTGTGATCTACACTTTTCTCTACTGTCACAACTTGAGTTGAGCCCTCTATCACCCATCGACCTTATGTCGATGCCTTGAACCGAATGCCAACCTAAAGACATTCGCTGTTTTTGGGCGAACCAGTCACCACCTTGATATTACCCTGATATTTTGGAACCTTGTAAACCTTGACAACTAATCTTAACCCTGGTTTCCATAGTTAAACTCAAATCGCTTTCAAACCTGGTATCACCAGAGTATTTTCTCCTTGCATCTTTGCATGTAGTGGATTAGTAAGAATAGGATTGATTGTAATGCCTGTTTGCTTGTTTGATCTTGTTCAGAGCAAGAGTCCGGGGTTGAAGATCTTGTCGCTGATCCGTCATCGACTGCTGATACTTACGACGCGGAAGGCAAGTCATACTTTGATCATATTGAACCTATATTTTATGAATTGCTATGCTATTCCATGAGTAGATATCTCATTAATATTGCATGTGTTGAGATCAATAATGTTATGGCAGTGATAGATTGAATACTTGAGGAATGTGAACTTGTTAAGATAGCAAGCCATGAACTAATAAAAGTATGTACATATACATTTATATTCATGAAATAGAACCCCTAGCCGTGACCAGTATTTTGGTATGGAATGGTGGTAGCACTAGAGGTGCTTGGCTGCACTGAATGTGTAGGCACTGAAGGTGCAGGGTTTGTGGTATGATCTGGTCACTGGCATGTAAGGACTAGAACCTTGTGTTGTGCGTCTAGTGGCATGAAAAACGTACCAACCACTTACCTGGTATGGGACAGGCGCAATCTAGTAGCTTTCTTAGTATTATCAGTTCCCTGCATGGCTTGTCGATCCGGTTTCTCGCGTGGAAACTGGTGGGACGCAGTTCGTCCATGAGTGGTGTGAGATCAGAAAAATTATGAGAGGATAAGGTGTAAAGAAGGAAGACGCCCTACGCCAGATTAAGTCGTGCGCGACTATAATCAAAAGAGGTTATGTGTCCTGCGGGAACATAGACCCAGGCTAGGAAGTAAGGCAGTGGGGAGGACCCACAATGGTACTTG
Source organism: Pharus latifolius (assembly GCA_019359835.1). NCBI lineage: Eukaryota > Viridiplantae > Streptophyta > Magnoliopsida > Poales > Poaceae > Pharus > Pharus latifolius. Next base: position 34,875,605 of record CM033330.1, on the reverse strand, counting down.
GGACGGTATTGTCCATTTACCGGGCAGGGATACTGTTAATACTAGACTGCAAAACGTTGTGTGATCTCGGCCTTGTCACATGCGTATAAGTCGCATGAAGTTGGCCCGACTTGAAAGTCGAGTGAAAAAGTGGATTTAAAAAGAGGTACACCTCTGCAGAGTTTAAAAATGTATTCGAATACTTCGTGCTCCCGAGTTTTAGGAGTATGCCGCGGTGGATTAAATCCACGGGGTGTGACACAAGTATTGTTTTATAAACTAAAATTTGTTAGCTCAAGATTACCCAAGTGGCATGTGTTGTCATGATAAGGGGCGTTGCCGTGGGCTGTCATGTGTTGACGTGTCGCGGTAATACCATAATATAGAGATCATATGATAATTAAGAGGCATGTGGTTTATGCCCTAAGTTATGAAATACTGCTATGAGTATATGATCGAAAGACTTGAATAAAAATAGTGTGATATGAGGTTATATCGCCTTGGATATGGGATATATGTATCACCATCAATATGATTTATTTACTGCCATGGGTATGATCGGGATTCGAATAAGAAAAGAGAAAGAAATGTATTTTGAAAAACCTTTCACTCTTTCCCCAATAGCATAGGTTCATGTCATATATATATATATATGTATCTCTACCTTCCCTATGACTTGCTGAGTACGTAAGTACTCACCCTTGCAACAACTCATCAATAGATGGAGCGTTCTACGACCTTGGAGGATACCCTGAAGATGCTGCGGACCCAGGAGATGACGAGCCGATTCCTCCGGAGCCCTGATGTGGTGCTGTCCTGCTGTCAACCTCTGTTTCCTGTGGATTGCTTTTGGGCTTAGCTTCCGCCGACTAGATGTGTTATTTTGTTAGACCCTTGTGCCTTGTAAGGCACTGTACCTCGTTTTGTATTAAGGCCTGATGGCCATACAATTATGACTATTGTACTATTTTGCTGCTGCAATGTAATCCTGTGATTGACTCATCCTGGGAAGTCAAGTGGTTTATGGGACCAGCTGCACCGAGCTGGGCTCCTCACAGGTGATGTCACAGTCGTGGCAGACGTGACAGATATCCATCCTTCTCTAGGGCTAACAAGCTCTCGATTGTATAGTGGAGAGAATGGGTCCAAGACGCCATTGAGATGGAAATGGGAAGAAAGGAGAAAGCTCGAGTGTGAAAAAGTTTAGGACTTGGGCAATTCTGAGAAGAAACTTGGAGGCTAAGTATATAAATTTTCAAGAGGCGATGCTTTGAGTTCCCAGTCATGGATCATATCCAACGACTTGAAACTTTCCATTTAATGCCCATCATGATGGTCTGACACACGCACCGAGAGGTTTTTTCAGAATTCGATTAGAATTCAAAACGATAGGGCGTCTCTTTAGTATCTGAAATGTTATTTTAATTGAAGAACCTTGTCGTTTCAAATTCAGGGCCTAGTTGATGGAGATTATTACCCAAGTCTTTTATCTATACCTTTCTATGATCATAGGAGACCATAGAGATAGATCTAAATTTTTTGGTTATACCTTTCCGTGGTCATTGGAAACCACAGAAAGAGAGCCAAGCTATTTTTTTATACCTTTCCATGGTCACGGGAGACCACAGAGAGAGATCATGGGATAGTCCAATATATTATGGACATAACTCAACTCATTTTGTCAATCAGACACAAAGGCCTATAATGGAAGATTATCTCTTGATTGAGGTTGCGGACTTCTGTGGTCACAATGCTATTGTCGCAGAGTCGGTGGTCTCCCAGCCTAACCTGAAGAATGGCGGCCTTAAGTCATTTCATTTCAAGGTTACATGAATGCGGATTGCCTTTTTTAAAGGTTTTCGCGTAAGCACAATGGTTTCCAGTGGTCAGATGAAGCCAATAAAGCCTTTCAGGAAGTAAAAACATATTTAGCCATTGCTCTAGTTTTGGTTTCCACAACCTTGGGAGAGCCATTACTCATCTATTTGGCTGCTACCCCTCACGCAATCAACGTAGTCCTGGTCGCAGAAAGAGGAGTGCAACGGCCAGTTTATTATGTAAGTGAAGTATTAAATGGACCAAAAGAGGGATACCCTGAGGTCCAGAAAATACTTTATTCTCTCATAGTGGCTTCAAGGAATCTGCAACATTACTTTCAAGCACACAAGATTACTCTGCCCTCATCCTTTCCCTTTGGGGACATTCTCCGTAATCCGGAACAATTGGGTCGAGTTGCGAAATGGGCAGTAGAACTTAGAGCATTCAATCTCCACTTCACAACCCGAGTAGCAATCAAATCTCAAATTCTTGTAGATTTCATAGTCGAATGGACTAATCCCGAACCACTTACGCAAGAATGTACGGATTAAGAAAATACCAACAACTGGACGTTGTATTTCGATGGCTCTCGAAGTTTCAAAAACTCGGGGGCTAGAGCGATCTTAATTACGCCTCAGGGAGACCAGCTCTAGTATGTCGTGCAATTACACTTTATTGCTACAAATAATGCAGCAGAGTATGAAGGTCCTCTAGCCAGGCTTCAAGCAGCCAAATCCCTCGAAGTTCTATCGATTAGTACTGAAGAGAGATTCACAGCTAGTCGTAAACCAGGTAAATAAGCAATACCAATGTTCCGATGAGACAATGGCTCTATACCTACACGAAGTGAGGAAATTGGAAAAATGCTTCAAAAATTTTGAAGTCCAATTTGTTCCGCGAAGAGACAATATTCTCACAAACCAATTGTCAAAAATTGGTTCCTCATGTGCATCCACCCCGGCAGTAGTGTTCATCAAGCACTTAAAAAAGCCCTCAATCGCAATCACCGCAGAGGCACTAGAGGTGATGACTAACGTCGCTGCCCTTGAGCATGTGCAGATAGGATCCGACCATTGAGGAATTATCTTACACATGGGACCTTGCCTGAGGATGAAACTGTAGAGTGACTGGTTAGTTAGAAAAGTGTGAATGTACAGATTGGTTGAAAGAGCCTTGCATAGAAAAGGTGCTCAAGGGGTGCTGATGCGCTGTATTCCTCAAGAAGATGGCAAATCCCTTCTAAGAGAGATTCATGGAGGCATGTGCGGTGCACACGCATCCTATAGAACATTGGTCAAAAAAGCTTTCCGACAGAGTTATTACTGGCCAATGGAACTTAACGATGCTATGCAATTGGTTAAGACTTGTCCACAATGTCAATTTCATGCTCGACAGGTCCACCAGCTAGCATATACATTACAAACTATTCCCTTAACGTGGTCATTTGCCACATGGGGAATAAATATTGTGGGTCCTATGCCTCAAGCGATCAACGAATACAAGTTCTTGTTCATAGCCATTGATACATTTACCAAACGGATTGAGGCTGAACCAGTCCAAAACATTATCGCCGCAACAGAGAAGAAGTTCTTACAAAAGAACATGTGACATGACTTGGAGTTCCAAGTTGTCTCATAACAGATAATAGATCCCAATTTGTTAGTGGCCTCTTTATGGACTACTGTGACCATATTGGGACTAAAATCTTTTTCGCATATGTTGCTCATCCATAGAGTAACGGTGCAGTAGAACGTGCCAATAGGCAAATAATACAAGGGCATTGCGCACCACTCCCGGTAGAGCTACAGGCGAAACGCCTTTCCAACTGGTTTATGGTGCAGAAGCCATGTTACCAATAGAAATCAAATTAGTTCTGCTCGTGCGAATCACTTAGATATCATAAATCAAAGTGAAGAATGCGAAGACGAGATTATTTTTCTTGAAGATAAACGCGATCGAGCACTGATCCGTTCATCGGCATATTTACAAGCTCTACATAAATATCATAATAAAAGGGTGCGACCACATACGCTAAACGTGGGGCACTTGGTATTAAGAAACATTCAAAACCAGTTTAGTCACAATAAATTCTCCCCTCAGTGGAAACATCTTTACTTATCTCCAAAAACTCCTCAAGATACCTTTCAGGAAGGTCCCCGAGTTCAGCAACTTGGCTAGTAGAGGTATCTTTTGAGTTAAAATCAACAAGATAGAGATTTCTAAAATGAAAATGTTTGAAGATCAAAGAGTTGTCTTTTAAACTTTCAACTAAAACATCTTTAGGAGAAAATATGCAATGAAATCCAAGATCACAAATTTGTGCAACGGACAACAAATTAAAATTCAATGATTCAACAAGTAAAACATTTGAAATTGAAAGATCATGAGATATAGTGATTTTACCCAAGCCTACCACATTTCCTTGACGATTGTCACCAAAGGTGATCTTTTGGTCTTCACTTGAGTTATCTTCCAATGAGGTGAACAACTTTTTGTTACCGGCCATGTGTTCAGTGCATCCACTATCTAGCACCCAATGTTTTCCACAGGTCTTGTAGTTCAGCAAAAAAACAAAAGAATCAAGTCCGTTTAGGTATCCAAACCCTTTTGGGTCCTTCGATGTTAGCAATCAAAGCTTTGGGCACCTAAATAGATTTCTTATTTTTATTTAGCATGGGTGCTCCAACAAACTTTTCTATCACATATCCTTTCTTTGACCTTGTAAGCATGTAGCATGCATTAAAATGAGTTGAAGTCATTAAAGGACAAGCTTCATGTGAATGACCAATTTCATGACATCTAAAACAAAATTTGTTGCATGCGTTTACAAAAATAGTTTTTGTGTTTGGTTTATTTCCTTTCTTTGGAAAGTATCCAAGTCCTTTTAGAAATGAGCATTTTTTTCTCACTAAGAAGAAGATCAAAAGATGCTTTCCCTTTGTAACAATTTTCTAAACCTTTACTAAGTTTCTTGATTTAAGCCTTTAGTTCATTGTTTTCATTTAAGGTTATTTCATTAGAGGGTGATACATGGCATTGCAATTCTTTATCACTAGAGCTATATGAACATGGTGTATCAATTAAATCATTGCAACTAGTTGACATATCAATTTTTGAGACTATATTTGGTATATATTTAACTAAGTCACAAGATATAGCAACATCCCTTTTAGTTGGTGAGTTAGTAAGATCCTTGATGAGTAGACCTTCATATGAGTCTTTTAAATCAGAGTAAAGAGCAAGTAAAGAAGAGTGCTCTTCTTTAAGTACTCTATACTTCTTCTTTGTGATTCCAAGAGCATCATTTAATTCACTAATTATTTCAACTAGATCATCATGTGAAGGGTCAAGAGAGTGTACCTTCTCATCATCTTTAGCCATAAGGCAAAAAGATGAACTTGTCGATGTGTTGTTGTTGCCAAGAGCTAATCCGACTAGCTTCTTATAACAACCTCCCTCATCATCGGAGTCGGAATCGAAGCTCTCTCTTCTGGACATCCATTCTCCGAAACATGCTTCGTTGTTTCCGCCATTGATTTTCTTGAAGAATTTCTTCTTCTTAGGATCTTTCTTCTTCTTATCCCAAAACTTGTTCTTATTTGGACATCTTGAAGCTATATGTCCCTTTTCATGACATTCATAGCGTATGATGTCCTTGAAATTTGCTTGCTTTGACCCCTTTGGTCTCATGTCGATATTGACTACCTTCTTGTGCAACTTACGAAGAAGTTTTTTGGTGTTCTTTACAAGAAGGGCTAGATCCTCATCGGAGGATCCATCATTTGAATCACCTTTGGAGTCGACTTTAAATGCCAAGTTCTTCTTTTTCATCTCTGATGATTCGACTGCCTCCTTCTTCTCCTTCCGATGCAATTCATGGGTGATGAGGTTCCTATAGAGATCGGTAGGCATGGTGGATGATAAGTCTGTTGGGGGAAATCTCCGCGAGACTAAGTCCAGGTAAGAAGTTGCCACCTTTTGCCCGGGGACAAGTCCCCCGGTGCTTGACCTGGGCGCCACCATTTGCCCTGGGATAAGGCCCCCAGTGCCTGTCCCGGGCGACGCCATTTGCCCGGGGACAAGGCCCCCGGTACCTGTCCTAGGCACCGCCTTTTGCCCAGGGACAAGCTAGGCCCCCGGTGGCTTGTCCCGGGTATTGCCGTCCTTCCAGAGACAAGAGTCCTCGGTCCCGGGTCACATGCCGGTCAGGCGAGAAGCGCCTCGGGAATCGGCGGACACCTGTCAAGCATCCGAGGCGCCTGGCCGGGAGAAGGATGTTGCTACCCCCCGATCCAACAGTGGCAGGAGGGGTTGTTTAGTCTTTTTGCATCTTTTGGGCCTATATAAGCCCTTGTAACACCTCATGTAAGGGACGATGGCTCATTATTGGTTAGAATAGACAATCTCACAGGTGTGCTCTGGAGCATCTCTCCCCGAGAGAGCTCCCTTAGCCGACTCCGATAGGGAGCATGCCAACAGGACTAGGGCTCCCACCGGGACCCGAACCTGTATAAACCCTCGTGTCATTTGTTGTGCTTGCCCGACGGGGGAAGACCGGTCACCCGGTCAGCCCGCATTGTATTTTCTTCGCTAGGATCGTCCACAAAACCTACCGAGGTGTTCGTAACACCACGACAGTTGGCGTCGTCCGTGGGGACTCATGATGAGACGCCATGGCTCCCCCGAGAACGAGGGCCCGCACCCTCCCCGGTGACGCCAGCCCCGGTGACCCGGCGCCACCCGTCCGGGACATGACTGTCCCGGCGCTTCCGCCCGGAGGCGGCCAGACCCAGGTACCGCCTCCCACCTTGCCTCTTAATTTTGGTGGTTCGACCTCTGGGTCAGTCCCGGTGACCGCGGTAGCCTCGGCCGGGACCAGTCGCCCCCCGACGGCTCCCCCGGCTCCCCGGGACGCCTTGCTTGAGGCTTTAGTGGAGGGCCAGCTCCACCCCCAGTGCTCTACGGATGAGCTGCTCCGCATATTGGCGCGGCCACCGGCCCCCACATATCCGCAGTATCCATACCCGGGGGCTATGCCCCCATTCATGGGTCATCCGGTGGCCCCTCCGGTCTCCAGAGGCCAGGCCACCCCGTACGACCCCGCCGGGGGTTACCCTCCCCCGGCGGGTCATCAGTCCGGAGCCTTCCCGGCGCCGGGAGCCTTCCCGATGCTGGAGGCTTACTTCATGCCCGGGCCATTTGCGGCACCCGGGGGATACCCCTCTCTGGGCCCATTCCCGAGGCCGGGGGCCCATTACATGCTGAGGGTTTTCCCTGCACCAGGAGCCAGTCCCGCCCAACAGGTCACATTTATCGCACCGGGGGCGGTCGACAGAGCAGCTCCCGTGCCGCAACGGACCTCCCCCCGTAACGGCGCCCCAGTTCCGGATGTCACCGTGGGGTTTCCCCCTTTCCAGATAATACAGGGGTTTCCCCCTTTCCGGTTCTGGATAATACAGGGATTTCCCCCTTTCCGGTTCCGGTCGTCGCCGCGGGGGTTCCCACCTCTCCGGTTCCGGATAATACAGGGGCTCCCCCCTTTCCTGTTCTGGAGGTCGCCATAGGGGGCTCCCCCCTGCCTGCCCCGGTAGCTTCCAGGCCGGCAGCTACAGTGCATGAGCTCCCTCCTCCCCCGAGGCCGCCCCCATGCGTGCCTCCGGCGGACCAGGTCCGTTTCTCCTTGGACGAGGTCGAGCGAATGCGTACGACTAAGTCCGAGGAAGAGCTTCCCCTGGGTCGGGGATGCGGAGAGCTTCGCTCCCGTGCTGGCTGGGGGAAGAGACCCACCGAAGAGCCAACCTCTCCGGGGGAGAGCCCGGATGTCATGGAAATCAGCCCCAGCCCGGAAGAATAGCGTCATTACCGCCATGCCGGTGGACCTCTTGTGTGGGACCCCTATTTGAGGAATCTCGTGGCAACCGCCCAGGTGAATTGCACACAGGTTGGACCATTACAAAACTCACAATGAGCGGAAAGCAGTTATTGCATAAAACATAATTAAACAGGTACGAGGTCACAAGGACCAATATTACATTAACATAGCGCCCAGAATGACGCTACTTAGAATTGCTACGAAAATAACATGTTTATCCATACAAGAGTCAGCATCAAAATACCAAACACACAAAACAAGGCAAACAGCAACAACAAAGATCTTCACTTCTGGCAGCAACAGTTTTGGGAGGGCTTCCTCCACATCGGACTCAACTCGGCGCGAGACCCTCCTAGAACTCCGAATCGTCTGGGGCGTTCCCATCTTCTGTTTCATCTTCATAACCAAACGAATCGGGATCGGCGAATCCCTCTTCTGATTTGTTTGAAAAGGCAAGGGTGAGCATGCTTTGACACAATGCTCAGCAAGTCATTTATTTACAAATGTAATTACATAGATGAGGAGTGATCAAGAAAAGGGGTTAAGTCTTATAATTATAAATAATATAGATTTCAATCCTTTGATCTTTCAAATAAGGGTTTTGTTTTCAACAGTGGGGTTTTAGAAAACCTTATAACAAACTTTAAGAAAACATTGTGAATGGCGATTCTCCGTGATCCACCATTTGAATTAACCATATTAGGAAAACATTCCAAATAGTTACTTGTGTTGAACCACATGGATAAATCCACCGCGAACATACTCCATGAACTGGGAGTACAGAGTATCCGATACTTTTCTTACGCTTTGCAAAGGTGTGCCTCTTTTTAAATCCACTTTTTCACTCGACTTTCAAGTCGGGCCAACTCCATGTGACTTATACACATGTGACAAGGCCGAGATCACACAACGCTTTTGCAGTTCAGTATTAACAGTATCCCCGCCCGGTAAATAGACAATTAAGTCTCAAGTACCGTTGTGGGTCCTCCCCACTGCCTTACTTGCTAGCCTTTGGCCTATGCTCCCGCAGGACACATAGCCCTGGTCTGTCCACGCGAGACATTTGACCGTCACGATTACAACCGCTCACGGCTTAATCGGAGGCATAGGGCGTCTTCCTTCTTTCCACCTTTTCCTCTCATGCTTTTTCTGAACTCACATCACTCACGGACGAACTGCGCCCAACCAGTTTCCACGCGAGAAACCAGACCGACAAACCATGCAGGGAACTGCTAATACCAAAAAGCTACTAAGTCGTGCCTGTCCCATACCAGGCAAGTGGTTGGTACGCTTTTCATGCCGCATAGAGGCACAACACAAGGTTCTAGTCCTTATGAATCAATAGTGAGGAGCCATCCACATTCCCTGGTGCGCACCGCACCCTCTCCACACAGACCAATCCTCACTATCAATACTAATTTGACACTTCATTTCACAAAAGGGGTTTCAAATCCATTTCTCACCCATTAGCCATTTCACATCCAACATGTATACTTAAATAAGATTAAAGTCTAAGCATGGTATCCTAGGGTGACAAGGTTGCATGATGATTCGATATCAAAAGGGGTTTCCACATGAAAGTTGGGTCATATCTATTCACATATTTCTAAACATAGTTCTATCAAATATTCAGCATGCATATATCTTTAAAACAGTGAATCTACTTTTATATCAAAATACTAGGTGAGACATGATCAAGGGGTTGAGACTTGCCTTCCCAAGTTGGGTCTAAGAAATCTGCTAGATCTTCAAACGTTTCCTTCCAAATCTTCCGCTCCTTGCTCTGCATTCATACGAGAGCACGCACAACACATACAACACATAAGCATTCAGAAAATAGGCTTTATACAAAACATAAGTAAAATATACACATGAATGCAAATGAGGAAGATTGGGCAGAAACAGAACAGCGGAGAAAAGGACACTAGGGTTAGGTTCACTGGACAAGACTCGAATGTGATGAAAGCCAAGGGTTGGCATTCCGTTCGCGAATAGACAATGTCCGAGAAGGACACCAGGATGGTTTAGGGCTTCTAGATGATCAAAATTGGTGCAAGAGGTGGCATTGTGTGCCAAATGCTGTGAGGGACCTAAATGACAAAGTGAACTTTTCAGAAAAGCCCTTGAATTAACAAAAATTCACAGCAAAGCTCAGGGCACCGGAAATCGAATGCCATTGTACAGCAGCGAACTAGGGCACATGCGTCTGGACGAATCACGCATGCATTGCTTCGCCAAACATGTCAGGGAGGTAGGCGGGATCAAGACAAGGTTGCTGGTGGAAAGAATTTGACTGGGGTTGCTTGCCGGTGACGAACGGTGAGTTTGAAACCTTCGGCCGCCTGAGACAAGGATGAGCCACGGTGACAGAGAACTGGGGTTAGCTAAACTTGAAATTGACCGAGGGGAAACACTTCTGGGATGGTGTGGATTGTTCTGGAGAGAGGAATTGGGCAGTGGTTAAGAGTGCGAGCTCGTCGACGTTGTCACTGGAGTTGGAGAAGACGGTGAACGACGAACTGGCTCCACACAGCAATGTAGGCTATAATCTCTGGACTACACCATCTAGGGGTTACAGGGAAGGTGTAGGTGGCTTCATTTTGGGGAGAGCTGCAGCGAGGCACGCCGGCGATGTGAGACGTCCACGGTGGCGCGCGAAAATTGGGAAAACGCACGACACTGCTTCAATTTGAAAACTGGTTGAATCGGCTTGCTAAGAAAGGGCTAACGATCATTCGATTCTACTGGAGCGAGTGATGAAAAGCACTGGAACGAGTTTAATTTCTGAAACAGGGGTCTTCTGGTTTTCCGGCGATCACCGGCGATGAAGAGCACTAGGATGCAATTGCTTGCTTGGACACAGGAAGATGGGTGTGGGGATCTTACTGGTGAGCTTGGATTGGAGTGAGGGGCTGTGGTTTGCTCTGGCAACGATGGCCTCAAAATCGGCTCGTCGGGGAAGAAAGGAAAACGGTGAGAATTCAAGAATTTGGCTAAGTCCTGGAGTTGTGTTTCTTCACAGCGCTGAAGGGGTTTAAATAGGCGATGAGGCGGAGCTTGCGAGGGGAAACGGTGAGAGAACTTGTGCCGGGGACGAGACTGGCCAGGTGCAGCTGCGACAGCGGTGACCGGCGATGTGATCGTGCACTGGCGGTGTAGCAACTCTACAGGCTTTGTCGTTTGCATTGGGACTTCACCAGTGATGGCGCAGATGCGGAGGCAGTAGCGAAGCTCCGGCAACGACACGTAACGCATGCAATTGCCACGGCAACGGTTGCGCGTGCGAAGACAATGCTCTGGAGCGCGGGCGTTTATCCGCTGGTCATGGCGCGGTACTGGTGGCTGGCACGTGCGCTCGGGATGGTTCATTTGCTCACGAGTGCAGGTGACAAGAGGCGATGGCCGGCGGCGAGCAACTGCGGCGAGAAAACGCGGCGCGGCTCCGGCGATGCAGCACTGGTCGAAAGCAACGACCAGGTGCTGGTCGAAAACAGCAAAAAAAGGATAGGAGGGCTGATTTGCAATTTCAGAACTTTGATTCCAGGGACCAATCTGTAAATCTGGCATTTGGCTTAGGTAGAAAGAGTCTTGACTTTGCTAAATTAATTCACAAGGTCTAAGATATTGATCAGCAGCTAGGGATGACAAAATTTTGGACATTTAGGCAAGATTTGAGATGAACTGAAAACAGGGTAGTTAGGGTAAACTGATTTTAGAAATTTGACAAGGCTGAAACTAGGGTTTCGGGAGAGTTTTGGAAATTCTTCTAGAAGGGAAAAATGTTCAGAATAGTGAAGGGGAGATGTTCACTAAATCAAATCAGGATGTGGAAATGATCTGTGACTTTTAGCCTTTTTGGGGTTCCTCAGATATCTGAAAAGGACTAATTTGTGAATCTTTTGGACTGATCTGCGAAAATGACTTGAATGAAGGAGTTTGGCTGTCAACTTTTTAGAGTAACACTCTGGCATCACCAAGATCCCATCCTGATATGCAGATAGTCAAGGCAGGCTAGGGTTGGAAAAAATAGGGGTGTTACATCTTGGGCCACTTCCCGACTCCGACAACGAGCGCGTCCCCTATCAAAGGAGACAGTGACCGAGACTCCCCTCGGTAAGTGCAGGGGGCTAATCAGCCGCTATGCCGCAGACTTTGGTGCATTCGATGGCCGCGGCCTTAACGCCACCGCACATCGAGCACTACAATGGTGAGGCCGACCCCTATGAATTTGTGCAGGTATATTCCACGGCCATCTCGGCGGCCGGGGGGGACAAGACGATGCAATGCAACGTCTTTCCCCTATACCTCACAAGGCTGGCTCCATCAAGTCATTCGCGCAGCTCAACCACGAGTTCTGCGCGAACTTCTAGGGGAACTACGTGCGCCCCCCAGATTCTTTGCAGCTGTACACCATCCGGCAGAGGATGGGGGAGACCATCCGCAGCTTCTTCAAGTGCTTCGCTCAAGTCAAGAGCAAAGTGGCTCACGTCCCCGACTCCACGGTCATCGAGGCGTGCAAGAGCAGGATTCTCCTGGGGGAGCTCCACCGGAGGCTCTCCCGAAGCTGCCCCTCCTCCGCTGATGAGCTCTTCAATGTACTTGAGAAGTACGCTCAGGTGGAGGAGGACGACCTCTGGAAGAAAAACCAAGGGGCTCCCGCCCCCGTTGACCGGGGGCCCAGGGACCCCCTCAAACGCCCTAAGCAAGGGGGTTGTAACGAGCCACGGCCTCGGGACACTTTTGTCCTCGAGGGCGGTGGTGGCTCGCACAACGTCCCGAGGGGCAACCGCCCCTTCCCCAAGCCGAAAGGTTGTGTGGGAGGACAATCGTCCCGCGGTCGAGACGCCCCTGCGGGGGGAAGCAGGAAGGACCATGGTGCACCTTCCACCGGTCCAGTACCCATGCCACCTGGGAATGTCACCAACTGTTGCAGCAATTCGCCACGTTCCTCGACCAGCATGGGAAGGGGGGACTCCGGCCTCCTTGCCCCCTCAATCGGCTTTACCGGCCCTTCCTACTCCCGCGGGGGACAGCAGGGACGAACGCATGAGGGGGAGCCGTCAGAAACTCTCCCCTTCCAAACTTCCCAGAGGCGTGTCAACGTCATCATGGGAGGGTCCGCTTCCGGGCGGGACTCCAAGCGTCAGCGCAAGGAGTACGCGCGCGAAGTAAAGGTTGTGGGGGTGCTACATATGTCACCGCCACCCAAGTGGTCGGACGTCCCCCTCACCTTCACGGCAGAAGACGCGCGCGGGGTTCGCTTCCCCCATGACGACGCGCTAATCGTTTCCGCCACCATCTACAACTGCCACCTGGCCCGCATCCTAGTAGATGGTGGGAGCTCCGCCGATGTCCTCTACCTAAAAGCCTTCAGGGAGATGCAGGTGGACGAGAAGCTCTTGCAGCCCGTAGCAGGGCCCTTGCAAGGGTTCGTCCCGGGGAAGGCGATCCACCCTGTGCGGAAGGTGGATCTCCCCATGACGTTCGGCACCCCAGAAAACGACCGGACTAAGATGGTCCGGTTTGACGTGGTGGACCTCCCCTCTTCCTACAACGTGATTATGGGGAGGACCACGATCAACCGCCTGAGAGCCACGGTCCACCAGAACTACCTCTGTGTGAAGATCCCCGGGCCTCACGGCGTGATCACCGCCCGGGGAGACCAAGACGTAGCCCGCGCTCTATACGAGCGCGCCGCCGCAACGATCGGGAGCGTCAACATCATCAAGACCCCGGGGGGGAGGCCTCTCCCCCGGAATCAGACGTCGCCGTGATACCTCCCGGGAGGCCCCTCCCCAAGCTGCATCTAGAAGGGGGCCTCCGGAAGATCCCGCTGTCCCTGGACGACGGGGACAAGATCGTCAGAATCGGGGAGGAGCTCCCCGACGAGCATGCGGAGCGACTCGTGGCCTTTCTGCACGAAAACTCCGACGTTTTCGCGTGGAAGCCCTCCGACATGCGGGGCGTCGCCCGGGATGTCATCGAGCACAAGCTCGCAGTGACCCCCAGTCACCCCCCAATCAAACAGAAGCTAAGGAACTCTCCCCTGAACGCCAGGAGGCGATCAAGGTAGAGATTACCCAACTCCAAGAGGCGGGGTTCATTCGGGAGGTCTTGCACCCCGAGTGGCTCGCGAACCCCGTCCTCATGAAGAAATTGAATGGCAAGTGGCGGATGTGTGTGGACTTCAGCGACCTCAATCGCGTCTGCCCCAAGGACAACTTCCCGCTCCTGCGGATTGACCAACTGGTCGACTCTACCGCGGGGTGCGAGTTGATGAGCTTCCTGGACGCATACTTTGGCTATCACCATGTCCGGATGGTGGAAAGGGTTAGGAAAAGACAAGTTTCATAACTCCCCTCGGAACCTTCTACTATGTCCACATGCCCTTCGGGCTAAAGAACGCGGGAGCGACCTTCCAGCGGCTCATGACGCTAGGCTTCAAGGACCAAATCGGTCGCAACGTCGAAGTCTACGTCGACGACTCGGTCGTTAAAAGTCCCCACGCAACCGCCCATGTCAACGACCTAGCGGAGACCTTCCACGACCTCCGTGCGTATGGGTTGAAGCTCAACCCAGAGAAGTGCGCCTTCGGAGTGCGCGGGGGGAAGCTCCTAGGCTTCCTTGTTTCCCAGAGAGGCATAGAGGCAAACCCCGAGTAGATCCGGGCGTTTCTAGACATGCCCTCGCCGCGTTCGGTCAAGGACGTTCAGTGACTCACCGGTCGCTTAGTCGCGCTGAGCCGCTTCGTCTCGCGGTCGGGGTAACGCGGCCTTCAATTCTTCAAGATCCTCCGAGTGCTCGAGGGGTTCCGGTGGTCCCCTGAGGCCCAGGAGGCCTTCGACAACCTGAAGAAGTACCTCACGAGCCCCCCAATGCTCGTGAGTCCATCTCTGGAAGAGCCCTTGCTCCTCTACCTTGCCACGACTCCGGTCGCCATAAGCGTGGTATTGGTGAAGGAGCAAGACGGGCAGCAGCGTCCCGTGTACTACGTGAGTGAAGCCCTCCAAGGGTCCAAAACTCAGTACACAAAGATGGAGAAGATCTGCTATGCCCTCCTGATGGCGTCCCGGAAGCTTCGTCATTACTTCCTGGGGCACCCCATCACCGTCCCGTCATCCCTCCCCTTGGGGGAGGTGCTTCGAAACAAAGAGGCCACCGGCCGGATCGGGAAGTGGGGGGCCGAGCTCGCCCCCTTTTCCCTTTCCCTCACGGGGTGCTCCGCCATCAAGTCACAGGTCCTCGCCGACTTCGTGGCGGAGTGGACTCCTGCCTCCGGGCCCGGGGACGAAGACCTCCCCGCGCCGCCCCGACGCAGTGACCATTGGACACTCATGTTCGATGGCTCCCTGTGTCTCGCCGGGGCTGGTGCGGGAGTAGTCCTTCAGAGCCCCGATGGGAGGGAACTCGAGTACGCGGCGTGGCTCGCGATCCCCACCACAAACAACGTCGCCGAATACGAGGTTTTGCTCCTCGGGTTGCGTCTTGCGCGCTCCCTGGGGATCTGATGCCTCCTAGTAAAAGGAGACTCCCAGTTCGTGGTTTGCCAAATGGACAAGTCTTACTTGTGCCATGACGTGAACTTGAGCCTTTACTTGCAGGAGTGCGCAAGATGGAGAAGCACTTCGACGACCTCGAGGCCCGGCACATCCCACAAAGGGACAACGACCGGGCCGATGCCTTGGCCCGGGCAACCAGTACCCGGGAACCGCTCCCCAAAGGGGCATTCCTGGAGATTATTGTAAAGCCCTCGGTGACCTCCCCAGACGCGGGCAACGAACCTCGCGTCCCGAAAGTCATTGAGGTCACTCAGACTTCGTCTTGGATGGACCCCCTTATCTCCTTCATCAAGGGGGAGGGGGATCCTCCCAACAAGACCGAGGCTAAGCGCCTCCGGGCCAAAGCCCGGGCATACCTCTTGTTGGAGGGGAAGCTCTACAAGCAGGGGGCGTCCGCCCTGCTCCGTTGCCTCCCACGGCCGGAGGGACTCCGGCTTCTCGAAGACATCCACGCGGGGAGCTGCGGCTCTCATCTAGCCTCGCGCGCCATCATGGCCAAGGCTCTTCGCCAGGGCTTTTACAGGCCCACAATAATGCGCGACGCGCGAGACCTGGTCTCCGCATGCGAGGCTTGCCAGAAGATGGCCAAGGGTTCGAACTGTTGCATCTAGGCCTTCATGCCTAACCCTAATTTTGATGATTAATGAAAACAAAGTGTTCCGGACTAATTGTGCTATTGAGTTTATTTGATACAGAGTTGCGTTGGGAAGATATGCACGGAATAGAAGAAGAACCCGACATAAAATAAAAGCACAAGTAGCAAAGAGCAAAAGACAAGTCCAAAATCGTGAAGATGCGAAAGACCTCAGGTATTACGAGTTTTTATATTTTACCGATCTTGGCGTGTGGAGATGATCGGTTAGGAAAAATTCTTTCTAGCTTTAACCGTACTATAAAGAGGGGTAGCGAAAGTCCTCTTTTTATCTCCAGCACAAAACCAAGAATGTTAGGTCATTGCATCGCATCCTTTTTATGTGGATTTGCTTTTGGTCTTATTTGGAAAAATCTGTTTTTCAGTTCAGTTTTTGACAGCAGAAGAGTATTTGCATTTTTCAGAAATATCTAGGCAGATCTGGTTTTTGCTTCTGTTGACAAAAATGTAGCCCTTGAAATTATCTTTCCAACGAGCTATTAAACGTCTCTTTTGGATTTCTGGATTTAAAGTTATAGCTGTTTTTGTTCATGCTGACTGTCAGTTTGCATAACTGACTGTCAGTTTGAATGTCAGTTTAGTGTAACTGACAATTGTCCAGAGAGGGTGTTTTTTGGTCTCAAATTTTTTGTACTAAACTGACTGTCAGTTTGTCCATACTGACTGTCAGTTGGGGTTTCGACCAGAGAGTGTTTTACTGTGTTTCTATTTGTTTCTGGTCGAGCTAGTACACAAACTGACTGTCAGTTTGTGTAACTGACTGTCAGTTGCGTGTTCCAGCTTTCCTGTTTTGGCTGCAAACGGCTAGCTATTTTTTATCCGTAAATTTTGTCGGCCGTTGTGCACTAAACTGACTGATAGTTTGCATAACTGACTGTCAGTTTGGGTTACTGATTTTCAGCCCTAGCTCCAACGGTTCATTTGATTCTTGAGGCTATAAAAAGGGGCTTTGGGCATAAGTTTTCTACAACCAGTAGCAGCATTTCATACACACTCTTGAGCATTAGTTTCTTATATAAAATCTTGATCTTTTGATCAAGTCGAGTGCTTTCCGATCCACCGAGAGTTTCAGTTCTTTTGCATTTGCATATACTTAGCTTCTCGGTGCTTGTTTGGAGGTCTAGAGAAGACCTCGCTGCCTGTTACTCTTGGTGAGCGCCCTCACCTAGACGGTTCGGAGGCGTGGCCGTTGACCTCTTCTTTCGGAGATTGTCGGAGAGGCTCGGCGAGTGTGTACAAGGCATCGGTGCTCGCCTTTCCGGAGTGGACAAGGAGCAACCATTAGTGATAATATCCTTGGTGGATATTGAAGCGAGACTCAAGTGATTTGAGTGCTTCAACGAGGATTAGTGGAGACTGGGCGAGTCTCCGATACCTCGGTAAAAGTCTTCGTGTTCGTTCTCTTTTCCCTTTACTTATATTATTTGTTCTTTATTTGATTTAAGTTTTAAAGTTTTTAAAGCCTCCTATTCACCCCCCCTCTAGTCGGCATCCTTGATCCAACACGAACCTCCCCCCGTAGCGCTGCAGGCTATCCCCATTACTCGGCCCTTCGCGCGCTGGGGGATGGACCTCCTAGGCCCCTTCCCCCCAGCACCCGGGGGCTACAAGTATGCGGTGGTCGCAGTCGACTACTTTACTAAGTGGGTAGAGGCTGAACCCCTAGCCAGCATCACGTCCCGGGCGGTACAGCGATTTTTCTGGAAAAATGTCATTTGTCGTTTTGGCATCCCCCGGGAAATCACTGTCGACAACGGGACCCAATTCAACTCGGCATATTTTTGGGAATTCTGTGAAAGCCTGGGGCTCACCATCCACTTTGCTTCAGTGGCCCATCCCCAGAGCAATTGGGCCGTCGAATGGGTCAACGGTGTGATCCTACAAGGGTTACGCCGACGACTCGAGCAAGCCGCTTCCAAGCGGGGTGCATGGGCAGAGGAGCTCCCTAGCATACTCTGCTCTATGCGCACAACTCCAAGCCGGGTGATGGGACGTACCTCCTTTTACCTGGTATAAGGGGCTGAGGCAGTCCTCCCCTCGGAAATTGGCTTTCGATCGCTGCAAGTCGAGCTCCTAGACGGAGCTACGACCGCGGCGTACCAAGCCAATGAAGCCAATCAACGACTGGAGGTCGATCTCATGGAGAAAGAACGCGACTGAGCGCTCCTCCACCACGCCATCTACCAGCGCAAAATGGCGCGCGGATACAACCAGCGCGTGCGTGAGAGGGCTTTTTGCCTTGGGGACCTCGTCCTCAAGCGCGTCACGGACCCTCAAGCCTAGGGCAAGCTCTCCCCCAAATGGGAGGGCCCCTACAGGATCTCGGCGGTCCTGGGCTCGGGGGCTTACAAGCTCTCCAACCTTAAAGAGTAGGAGCTGAAGCACACGTGGAATTTGCGTTTACTTCGCAAGTTTTACGTCTAGCCTACACGGGCTCGTCCCCTCCCCCAGAGCAATTGCGCCGGAGGGGGAGGGGGGACATTGTAATCACTGTTCCCTCCCCCATCGTGATTTCGCGGGGGGGGGGGGGGGGGGGGTTGGCGTTGTATTTTGGTTCATTGTTAATACAAGTGGATTTTTCTTTAGCCCTCCCAACACAGGTTCTTTACATTACAGTCTCTCACGGCGATGCCCTCCCCGTGAGGATGCCCTCTCAACGAGGATGCCCTCCCCGCGAGGAAGTGGGCTATCATGACCCAACAAGTCCCTACAACGGGAGTCCCACTCCCGTAAGCGGCAACCCCGTCCTCAAGGACCGCGGTAACGAGTCAATTTGGGAGACTAGTCCCCTACCCAAACACTCAGACCGGTCATTGGGCACATCCTCCTCCGGGAGTCGATTGTCTCCTCAGTGAGATGATGTTCTTGGACATTTTTCATGAGATATTATTCTCGGCTCCCCGTTTTCACGACGACCGGAGAGTCCTCCCGGAAAAACTTCTTGGATTTTCTTGGACGTTTTCACCCGGAGGTCTCGCTCCCGGCTGCCCATTTTCACGGCGACCGGTGAATTTTGGATTTTCTCGGACGTCTTTTGCCGGCCCCTCCAGAAATTTTGTCTCAGATTTTCCCGGACGTTTCTTCCTGGCGACCTCATTCCCAGCTCCCCGTTTTCACGGCGACTGGAGAGTTCTCCCGGAAAAATTCAAATTTTTACCTTGGAAAACTTGGAAAAATTCTTAAGCAACGGGTCTTCATCCCGGGAGCTTTGTCACCCCCACAGCGCGCGGAGCTACCCTTCAGCCCACTGTGGAGGGGGGAGATAAGGAGCACCCGGGAATCACACCGTTCCGGACCTTCAAAGAAAAACGGGCAAACTTAGCTCTATCAAAGTCTCAAAGCAAACTGAACTTCATTGATCATTCAACCGGAGGACATCTTCCCCCTCCAGTCGGCATAACTACATCGGATACGATACAACCCGGATTATAACCGGGAAAGTCTACGTCCTAAGGCACCTACGTCTAATAATCCCGGAGACCTTTCGATAGCTCCCGGGCCAGCTCCCGGTACAAGCCGCGCATGCGGCACTGGGCTTCCCAGAGCTGGTCATCGGGCCAATACTCGTAGCCCGCCGGTGGAAGTATCCGAAGAGGGGGAGTCATCTTGGATCCCGGGCGTGGAGGGGGTAGTTCAGCGCGATGATTATCGAAGTTGTCCAGGTGCCACTCCGGATGCCATCGCAACCGGATTCGCTCCCGGACAACGCCCTCGCGACGTTACCCGGAGAAGAGACTTAACAAGATTAAAGCGGCCTGGTTGTCCCTCGGGCGGCACCCGCCGGGGCTCAAAGGCCTCATCCCCGGAGAACCTCTCCCGGACCTTCGCCCGGGAGTAACCTCCCGGGAAACCTGGTACATTGCATTCAAAGACTTAGAAAAAATTCCAATTTCTATTGCATTCAAAATATTTTTGTACAAAGTGTCCGGGGCTTCCTCTAAGAAGCTACCGGGACCAAAAACCTAAAAAACAAAAAGGGGTCCTATCTGGACCCGGGGGGAGGCTCATACTTGATCATTGGCGTCCTCCCCCCGGGGGGCTCCCGCCGGAGCCGGTGTATCCGCTCCCAGAGGCGCCGGTGCCGGGAACCTCGCCCGGATGATCCAGTCATAGAAGCCCCCGGCAAGCTGCTCCACCTCCCGGAGCGAGGGCTCGAAAAACTCCGGAAAGCTCCGTGGGATGCGGCCCCCGATTGCCCGGGCCCCCACCCCCCGGTGCTCCACGAGCCCGGCTGCGGCCGCCACCACGGGGATTGCCCAGCCTCACGCCAGGGCATCAGCGGCCTCCGGGATCACGGAGACTTGTGCATTGAGAAAAAGCACAGCCTCCGTGAAGGTCACCGGGGGCGCCTTGGAGCCGCACCCGGAGCCTAGGCTCAGGCCAAGCCTCCCGAGGGCTGAGCGGACGGAGCGGCCCGCGTCCGTTCGAACCGCGAGCGGCCATTATGGCCGAACGGCCCGATCATAAGCGCGCGGCACGAAAATCGAAGCGCCATGGCTCCGGTAGCTTGTCCCGGAGATTTTCCCGGTAACATGAACCATTCCCTCCGGGAACTCGAGCATCGTCCCCGGAGGACATGGGGAGCTGCTGTTGGGGGAAATCTCCGCGAGACTAAGGCCAGGTAAGAAGTTGCGCCATTTGCCCAGGCGCCGCCTTTTGCCCGGGGACAAGGCCCATGGGGCCTGTCCCGGGCGCCGCCTTTGCCCGGGGATAAGGCCCCTGGTGCCTGTCCAGGGCACCGCCTTTGGCCCGGAGACAAGGCCCCCGTGCCTGTCCTGAGCGCGCCATTTGCCTGGGGGTAAGGCTCCCAGTGCCTATCCCGGGCACCGCCTTTTGCCCGGGGACAAGGACCCCAGTGCTTGTCTCGGGCGCCGCCTTTGGCCCATGGACAGGCTCCCGGTGCCTATCCCAGGCGCCGCCATTTGCCCAGGGGCAAGGCCCCCGGTGCCTATCCCGGGAGCCGCCATTTGCCCGGGGACAAGGCCCCTGGTGCCTGTCCCGGGCGCCGCCTTTTGCCTGGGGACAAGGCCCCTGGTGCCTGTCCCGGGCGCCGCCTTTTGCCCGGGGACAAGGCCCCCGGTGCCTGTCCCAGGCGCCAACTTTGGCCCGGGGACATGGCTCCCGGTGCCTATCCTGGGCGCCACCATTTGCCCGGGAACAAGGCCCCCGGTGCCTGTCCCAGGCGCCGCCACTTGCCCGGGGACAGGCCTCCCGGTGCCTTCCCCGGGCGCCGCCATTTGCCCGAGGACAAGGCCCCCGGTGCCTGTCCCGGGCGCCGCCATTTGGTGAATGTTTGGTGAATTCAACTTCACACATAGCTTTTGTATGCCCCAGAGACCCCCCTCAAGCAAGGGCTCGAGTTCGTTTGCCCTAGAACAGAAATGCCCAAATTTTGTGTCTTCTTCCCTAGCTCCGGTCGCCGGATTTTGTTCTCGGCCGTTTCAACCCCAACCACCTTGTCTAGTAGATGTGCCTCGACCCCATGAGTATTTTTTCCTTCTAGCTCGACACCTGGATCGGCCCAGATGAAGAGGTATCGCCATGCCAAAGTTTGGTCCAGAAACTGTTGAGAACAGCTCGGCCACCGTGTTCTTCGCCGGTTTTCATCACTTTCCGGCCATCTCCTGCCCTAGGTCCTGTTGAGACATTTGTTCCTGTTACAAATGCCTAACCACCAGACAAAGTGGTGCATCATTTGGAGCCCTGAGTCAAAAGATAAGGCTAACCCTAGTTTCTGGCCCTGTCAACCCTATGCTAGGCTGTGTCGGCCAGTGGCATTGAGCCTTTTCACCCACTTCCAGCCATGAAACTTGGAAATAACTTTTTCCCTTAGACTCCTGATGTTGTGATCTACACTTTTCTCTACTGTCACAACTTGAGTTGAGCCCTCTATCACCCATCGACCTTATGTCGATGCCTTGAACCGAATGCCAACCTAAAGACATTCGCTGTTTTTGGGCGAACCAGTCACCACCTTGATATTACCCTGATATTTTAGAACCTTGTAAACCTTCACAGCTAATTTTAACCCTGATCCCCACAGTTAACTCTAATCGCTTCCAAACCTTGTTTTCCCAGAGTATTTTCTCCTTGCATCTTTGCATGTAGTGAATTAGTAAGAATAGAATGAATTGTAATGCCTGTTGGCTTGTTTGATCTTGTTTAGAGCAAGAGTCCGGGGTTGAAGATCTTGTCGCTGAACCATCATCAACTGCTGATACTTACGACGCGGAAGGCAAGTCATACTTTGATCATATTGAAACCCATATTTTATGAATTGCTATGCTATTCCATGAGTAGATATCTCATTAATATTGCATGTGTTGAGATCAATGATATTATGGCAGTGATAGATTGAATACTTGAGGAATGTGAACTTGATAAGATAGTAAGCCACGAACTAATAAAAGTTTAAACATGTACATTTATATTCATGAAATAGAACCCCTAGCCGTGACCAGTATTTTGGTATGGAATGGTGGGAGCACTGGAGGTGCTTGGCTGCACTGAAGGTGTAGGCACTGAAGGTGCATGGTTTGTGGTATGATCTGGTCACTGGCATGTAAGGACTAGAACCTTGTGTTATGCGTCTAGTGGCATGAAAAACGTACCAACCACTTACCTGGTATGGGACAGGCGCAACCTAGTAGCTTTCTTAGTATTATCAGTTCCCTGCATGGCTTGTCGATCCGGTTTCTCGCGTGGAAACTGGTGGGACGCAGTTCGTCCATGAGTGATGTGAGATCAGAAAAATTATGAGAGGATAAGGTGTAAAGAAGGAAGACGCCCTACGCCAGATTAAGTCGTGTGTGACTGTAATCAAAAGAGGTTATGTGTCCTGCGGGAACATAGACCCAGGCTAGGAAGTAAGGCAGTGGGGAGGACCCACAACGGTACTTGGGACGGTATTGTCCATTTACCGGGCAGGGATACTGTTAATACTAGACTGCAAAAACGTTGTGTGATCTCGGCCTTGTCACATGCGTATAAGTCGCATGGAATTGGCCCGACTTGGAAGTCGAGTGAAAAAGTGGATTTAAAAAGAGGTACATCTCTGCAGAGTTTAAAAATGTATTCGAATACTTCGTGCTCCCGAGTTTTAGGAGTATGCCGCGGTGGATTAAATCCACGGGGTGTGACACAAGTATTGTTTTATAAACTAAAATTTGTTAGCTCAAGATTACCCAAGTGGCATGTGTTGTCATGATAAGGGGCGTTGCCGTGGGCTGTCATGTGTTGACGTGTCGCGGTAATACCATAATATAGAGATCATATGATAATTAAGAGGCATGTGGTTTATGCCCTAAGTTATGAAATACTGTTATGAGTATAAGATAGAAAGGCTTGAATAAAAATAATGTGATATGAGGATATATCGCCTTGGATATGGGATATATGTATCACCATCAATATGATTTATTTACTGCCATGGGTATGATCAGAAGTTGAGTAAGAATTGAGAAAGAAATGTATTTTGGGAAAAACCCTTCACTCTTTCCCGAATAGCATAGGCTCATGTCATTTATACTGTAACTATATCTCTACCTCCCCTATGACTTGCTGAGTACATAAGTACTCACCCTTGCAACAACTCCTCAATAGATGGAGCGTTCTACGACCTTGGAGAATGCCCTGAAGATGCTGCGGACCCAAGAGATGATGAGCAGTTTCCTCCGGAGCCCTGATGTGGGGCTGTCTGCTGTCAACCTCTGTTTCCTGTGGATTGCTTTTGGGCCTAGCTTCCGCCGACTAGATGTGTTATTTTGTTAGACCCTTGTGCCTTGTAAGGCACTGTACCTCGTTTTGTACTAAGGCCTGATGGCCATACAATTATGACTACTGTATTATTTGCTGCTTCAATGTATCCCTGTGATTGACTCATCTTGGGAAGTCAAGTGGTTTAAGGGACCAGCTGCACCGAGCTGGGCTCCTCACAGGTGATGTCACAGTCGTGGCAGGCACGACATAAAATAGTGGTATCAGAGCAGCACAGACCTTGACTGTAGGACGGTACCCTTAGGGCTTGGTAGCGCCAGGACCTCGTAAATTATTTAAAAATTATTTCTGAAAAATTTTATTTTGCAAAAGATGTTCTTGCTCCTATAAAAATGTTGACTTCAAAATCTTATTTTGCTTCCAAAATTCTCGGCAGGATGGCCAAGGAGCGTTTCAGCTACATTGAGCGTCTCGGTGGATGGGCCACATTGCTGTGGCATATTGCTCAATTCCTAGGGATTGATGAGCGGCTGATCTGCGAGACTATTTGGGACTATTATGGGGGGCGTCGCTATGGCTTCAAGGCCAAAGTGCTGGTGCACGCTCTCGATAGTCGTGAGGGACAGGTGATCAGGGTGGAGGCCAGCAGGGCAAGCCGACTGGATGCTATCCAGGACGCAGCTCGAGAGGCGGTGCATCGGGTACGCCAGGTGTACTCATGCCGGCTCCAGGAGTCACCTTTCTGTCACGTGCCTTCATCTCCCTCTGGGTTGTCACCCATCGTGGAGTACCCGGACCCGTGTCTGGCAAGCACCGTAGGTCTGTTGAGGACCCTCGACTAGCGCTACTCCACTTTGCTTGCTGAGCATCAGGAGCTCCGCAAGGAGTTGGAGGAGCAGAAGAAACGTGGCCGAACCGCTTCCCCGTCGTTGACTTCTCAGCCTGCAGCTCAGAGACGCCGCACAGTTGAGGAGGTTGCTCCGACAGTTGTCTCCCCAGCTCGTACCTTTGGACCCAGTGCGGGACCTAGCTTGATTCCTCGGAGGGTTGCTAATGCAGCTGGGTACCAACGCTCATTCTCTACCCCTAGCACCCGCCAGGCAAAGGGCAGTGGGTCTGCTCTACTGTTCCATGAGTCTGGACCACCCGGCTTTGTCACTCTGGAGGAGTCCGACGACGAGATGGAGCCAGAGGAGGTTGAGCCCTGTGGGAGCAGTTAGTTGCCTGTTCTTTTAGATCCTCAGGCCAGGGTAGATCTTCTAGGATTGGTGATGCTTTTGGTTGTTATCATCACCATTACTTGTATTTTGGTTGTATCAGTCTAAGGCGTTTAGCCGCTTTTGTATCAACTACTTGTGCATTAATGAATCAACTTCGCATTAATTTCTGCATTAGTACCCTAATTCTCCCTTAGTTAGTTAGACTTGTCTGCTTCTCTCTTCAGAAGATCAGAATGGTTCACACAAGGAGAAGGACCCAAGATGACCAAGAGGGCCAAGACCCAGTTACACCACGAAGAGGAACCACACCTCATCCAGGATCGCAGAGCTCACTACCACCACAAGAAGACTCATCAAGTCTCCAGGAAATTCTTCTTTCAATGGAGAGGAGCCGCCAAGAAGCCCAGGCTGCACATACCGAGTTGTTAGCTCAAGTCATTCAGAAAATGCCAGGGACTGCTGAAGGTACTGCCGACGGAACTCGACTCTCAGCCTTCCAGAAGACGCAACCGCCAACCTTCGCAAGCGCGACCGACCCAATCGTCGCAGACGACTGGCTGCGGGACATTGAAAGGAAACTAGACACTGTTCGTTGCAATGATCGAGAGAAGGTGTTATTCGGATCACACCAACTCACTGGAGCAGCAGCTGCTTGGTGGATGAATTATCAAGAAGCACACTTGGACAAAGACAACATCACTTGGACGGAATTTAAGGATCAGTTCCGAAAATTCTATATCCCTACAGGCGTCATGGCAGCCAAACGCCGAGAATTCCGGAACTTGAATCAAGGGAATCGGACTGTCACTGAGTATCTGCACCAATTCCACCATTTAGCTCGGTATGCGTCCAACGACATCGACACGGAAGATAAGAAGATTGAACGCTTCACCGAGGGACTTCAGCACAATTTGCAGTATCAGATTGCCTCCCATGAGTTCACAGAATTCCAGACCCTGGTGAATTGAGTATTAAAGATAGAAGAAAAGCGAGGCCTCGGAGAAGAAAATCGGAAGAGGAAGATGATGCAACAGTCGCGAATGCCAGCCAGCTCATCTAGGGGAAGGGCCCCAACATCTCCAAATTTTCGTCCGCCCTACCCGGCGTCAAGACCACCATTCACGCCGACATGCCCCAACTGCAGAGGAGCGCATTATCAAAGGGATTGCCCTCAATTAAGGACTCAATGCTATCATTGCGGACAGATGGGACACCGCAAAGACAGTTGCCCGTGGATTCAACTCCCAATGGCGATAGCAAGATCGCAAGCTGGAACACAAACAATGGCACCTAGAACCACAGCTGCATCTCCATTGCAGAGCCCCAGAGGAGGTTTGCCCAACAGAGGGGGAAATGTAGCAGGCCGAGGACGAGGGCGAGGAGGAAAACAAATGGCAGGCCGAGGAGGCCGACTGAACTTCACCTCCCTTCAAGAAGCAGACAATGCCTCTGACATTCTCCTAGGTAGATTCTTGATCCAGTCTGCATCTGCTTTAATACTGTTTGATCCTGGAGCTACAAACTCATTCATATCAGAATATTTCGCATTTAAAGTAAGAATACCTAAGGTACCTCTAGAGTACCCTATGGCTATACAGACCCCAGGGGCTAAGCTGCCTGTATATTCAGCTTGTCGTCATTTAACCTTCAAAATAGATGGGGTAGAGTTCTGGGCTAATCTATTAGTCCTAGAACTGCAAGGCCTAGACATTATAATAGGAATGGATTGGTTATCTCAGCATAAAGGTCTAGTGGATTGTGAGAAGAAAACTCTAAGCCTTGTTAGTAACCAAGGGAAGGAAGTCCTATTCCATGCGGAAAGATCATCGGTCGAAAAATTGCAAGGGTCAGTCCATGCACTTCAGGAAGTATGCTTGGATCAAGTGCCCACAGTACAGGAATACCCGGATGTATTCCCAGAAGAACTCCCAGGGATGCCACCGGACAGGGAGATAGAGTTTACCATTGAGCTTAAACCAGGAGCGGCACCTATAGCTAGGAGACCATATAGGATGCCGGTAACGGACTTAGAAGAGTTGAAAAATCAGTTAGAGGAACTCGAGGGTAAAGGATTTATCCGACCCAGTGCTTCACCTTGGGGAGCCCCAGTTTTGTTTGTAAGGAAGAAAGACGGTACTTTACGGATGTGTGTAGATTACCGAGCTTTGAATGAAGTCACTATTAAGAACAAGTACCCATTACCAAGAATTGATGACTTGTTCGACCAACTTCGAGGAGCCAAAGTATTTTCCAAGATAGATTTAAAATCTGGATATCATCAGCTGAAAATCAAGAAGGGAGATATACCGAAGACTGCTTTCACTACAAGATACGGGCTATATGAATTCACAGTAGTGCCCTTTGGATTGACCAATGCTCCGGCAGCTTTCATGAATATCATGAACAGTACGTTTATGGATTATCTTGACAAGTTTGTCATAGTATTCATAGATGACATTCTGATATATTCCAAGAGTACGGAAGAGCATGAGCAACATTTACACCTAGTCTTGGGAAGGCTACGAGAGAGGCAATTTTATGCCAAGTTTGACAAATGTGAATTTTGGATGTCAAGAATTTCATTTCTTGGACATGTGTTGACAGCAGAAGGAATTTCAGTGGATTCAGCTAAAATCTCCGCAATCAAGGAGTGGAATCAACCTACCTCAGTTTCAGAGATTAGAAGTTTCTTGGGATTAGCAGGTTATTATAGGAGATTCATTGAAGGATTTTCCCAGATAGCCAAACCACTTACGAACCTACTAAAGAAGGATGTTACTTTTGAATGGACCATCAAGTGTGAAGAAAGTTTTCAGAAGCTGAAGCAGAAATTGACAACAACACCGGTCCTCACATTACCAAACAGCAAAGAAGATTTTGTAGTTTACTGTGATGCTTCAAAGCAAGGAATAGGCTGTGTGTTAATGCAACAAGGTCGAGTAGTGGCTTATGCTTCACGTCAATGGAGACCACATGAGGAAAATTATCCGACTCATGATTTGGAGTTAGCAGCAGTGGTGCATGCCTTAAAGATATGGCGGCATTATCTCATTGGACATAAGTGTGAGATCTTTACAGATCATAAAAGCCTCAAGTATATCTTCACACAGACGGAGCTCAATATGCGTCAGCGCCGATGGCTCGAGCTGATCAAGGACTACGACCTCAACATACTCTACCATCTAGGGAAAGCCAACGTAGTGGCAGATGCCTTGAGCAGGAAGGCTTATACCCTACAAGGAGCTACACCCAAAAACCCGTGCTTACGGCAGGAATTTCAGAATCTTGAAGTAACCATAGTGCCATCTGGGATGTTAGCTACATTGACTGTGGAGTCTCAACTCCAAAAGCAGATTGAGGATGCTCAGAAAGAAGATGAGGAGATACATAAGATCAAGAGCCACATCAGATCAGGAAAAACCCAGGATTTCAGTGAAGATCATCAAGGAATTGTGTGGTATCGGGGAAGGATTTGTGTGCCCCGAAATTCAGACCTCAAAGAATTAATTCTTTTCGAAGCCCATAAAACCCCATATTCACTACACCCTGGAAACACCAAGATGTACAAGGATCTGAGAACGCAATTCTGGTGGAATGGAATGAAGAGGGAAATCGCGGAATATGTCGCAAGATGTGACACTTGCCAAAGGATTAAGGCCGATCATCAGAAGATAGCCAGAAAGCTGCAACCCTTACCAGTGCCAACTTGGAAATGGGAAGAGATTGGTATGGATTTTATCACAGGACTTCCCAGAACACAGGGGGGATATGATTCCATATGGGTCATTGTGGACAGACTCACGAAAGTTGCTCATTTTATACCAGTCAAGAAAACGTATATTGGCAACAAATTAGCGGAGCTATACCTGCAGCGAATAGTGACACTGCATGGTATCCCGAAAAAGATCGTTTCAGATCGAGGAACACAATTCACATCCAAATTCTGGAACCGACTCCACGAAGCTTTGGGAACCCAATTGCAGTTTAGCACTGCATATCATCCACAGACAGGAGGACAGACTGAACGTGTAAATCAAATCTTGGAAGACCTTCTCAGAGCTTGCATCTTAGATTATGGAACCTCTTGGGAAAAGTGCTTACCATTTACGGAATTTACTTATAATAACAGTTACCAAGCTAGTCTGCAAATGGCACCCTTTGAAGCTTTGTATGGGCGCAAGTGCAGAACTCCACTACATTGGGACGAGCCAGGAGAAAGGCAAGTCATTGGACCCGAACTCATCGAAGAAGCTGAAGCACACGTCAAGCTCATCAGAGAACGATTAAAGGCAGCACAGTCACGCCAGAAGAGCTATGCCGACAACCGAAGAAGGGAATTGTCGTTTGCACCAGGCGAATCAGTTTATCTCAAGGTTACACCGTTAAAAGGGATGAGAAGATTCCATCAGAGAGGAAAACTGTCCCCAAGGTACATTGGGCCATTCAAAGTCCTTAAGAGGAAAGGAGAGGTATCTTACAAACTGGATTTACCATCAGATCTTGGAGAAATTCATGACGTGGTTCATGTCTCGCAACTCCGTAAGTGCCTCAAGGAACCAACGAATCAGATAGAACACCAGGGGATCCCGCTTCAGAAGAATCTCACTTACCACACTCAACCACTGCAAATACTGGCTAGTGATGAACGTCAACTCAGAAGAAAGAAAATCAAGCTTTGCAAGGTTCAATGGGAAGATCACTCAAAGGAAGAAGCGACTTGGGAGAAAGAGGATGATCTGCGACAGGCTTATCCCTACCTTTTCCCTTCTCTAGGTAAATCTCGGGGCGAGATTTCTTTAAGGAGGGTAGGCTTGTAACACCCTAGTTTTGGGGGTGAAAAGTTTTGCATAAAAACCCTGCATGCATGTATCTCTGTAGTAGCAGCCAGATCAGCTGAACTCTAATCTCTCCCAAACCCTAAAAATCTGCAAATCTATTCTCTAGATCCAGATCAAGATCTGACCATCCAGATTTAACCTACCAGTTACCCTGAAGATAAAAGTCTTTAGGAGCCAGATCAAATTCTGACCCTAACTCCCAGTACCTAAGCCTTCCTCTGTTTTCGAAAACAGGAAAAATTCAGATTTACCCTAAGTACCCCAGTTTCCAGATGATTAAGTTATCTTGATTTAACCTTATCCAGACTCAAGTAACCCCTGGAATATGTTCCTAGGTTCATCCTCAACTCATTTCAAAAAGTTGGGAGCCAGATTAATTCATCTAAACACTTTTCGCAGTTTAGTCCAAATTTTACTGCGAATAAGTCCTTTTCTGTTTACCTCGAAGCCTGAAAAGGCTAAAATCCACGAATCAATTCCAACTCTAGAATTTCTTCAGGGAACACCTCCCAAATGCTATTTGATACAGATCTCCTATTTGATCAGACTTCAAAATTTCTCTCCAATCACCAGAATTCGAGATCGACAAAATCCAGATTTAGTTTACCCTAATTTTACCCTATTTTCGAAAATAGGTGAAATCCCTCAAATCTTATCAAACTTTCTCCAAAT
Source organism: Pharus latifolius (assembly GCA_019359835.1). NCBI lineage: Eukaryota > Viridiplantae > Streptophyta > Magnoliopsida > Poales > Poaceae > Pharus > Pharus latifolius. The sequence goes on along the minus strand of CM033330.1, from coordinate 34,845,279 downwards.
TTGAGCTAAATGGGTATTAATAGAAATGTTATACTCAGCCATGAAATCAAATATCAAATTAAACCTCTCAAAGACCAGATTTGCAGTTTAGTCCAAAGCCAAACCAAAAATCATCGCAAATCAGTCCCTGGTTCGACCAGGCTACTGTGCACGACCAGGCCGTTCAAACGACCACGAGCGCCGGAGTTGGTCGTCGCCATTGCCGCCGCTGCGGTTTCGTCGCCGGTGATCTCCAGCGTCGCCACCTCCGCCACTGTTTCCCTGCCGCGTGTGCGCATCGTGTTCGCCACCGTGGAATCACCTCGCCCGCCAGCAGCACCTTCGTTCTCCCGCGCGCGCGCCCGACAACGGCAGCACAGTTGCGCCACGTCGCAAGCATGCCTTGGGGAAGCATCACTTCGCCTTCACCTCCACCAGAGCAGCAGGCTAAAGCCGGCACGGCCGCTGGAGCGCGTCACTTCGCCGGGATGCAGCCGTGTTGTCACCTCCAGCCCGCTTCACTTCCCCGTGCATTTCCAACCGTTGCAAGCCCCTTGTTGTGCCTATAAAAGCCACCCCAGCTCAACTCAACCACACTCACACCCAGAACCACCCAAAATCCCTAACCACGCCGTCGTCTTCGTCTTCTTCGGCGAGCTCGAGAAGAGGCTCACGGTGCCAGGCCAATCCACTGCACCGAACTCCAAATTGAAGCTACCAGTGAGTTACTCTCAACCACTTACCTGTGTAGTAGCAGCCAATTGAGTTCTATCGCACCTCATCGCCGGGAATTGCTGATTTTCCCCGACAACTCCGGCGAGCAATTAAACCCCAATTAAACCGATTTAGCTCTCGAGCCTGTGATCAATATTGATCAGTGGACTGTGTGGAACACATCTAAGCAACTAGAATCATCAATTTTGCTAAAATGTGAAAAACCCCCAAATTCAACCGTGCATGTTCACTGTGCTTGCTGATTTAGCTTATCTGTTGAATGTTTGGTGAATTCAACTTCACACATAGCTTTTGTATGCCCCAGAGACCCCCCTCAAGCAAGGGCTCGAGTTCGTTTGCCCTAGAACAGAAATGCCCAAATTTTGTGTCTTCTTCCCTAGCTCCGGTCGCCGGATTTTGTTCCCGGCTGTTTCAACCCCAACCACCTTGTCTAGTAGATGTGCCTCGACCCCATGAGTATTTTTGCCTTCTAGCTCGACACCTGGATCGGCCCAGATGAAGAGGTATCGCCATGCCAAAGTTTGGTCCAGAAACTGTTGAGAACAGCTCGGCCAACGTGTTCTTCGCCGGTTTTCATCACTTTCCGGCCATCTCCTGCCCTAGGTCCTGTTGAGACATTTGTTCCTGTTACAAATGCCTAACCACCAGACAAAGTGGTGCATCATTTGGAGCCCTGAGTCAAAAGATAAGGCTAAACCTAGTTTCTGGCCATGTCAACCCTATGCCAGGCTGTGTCAGCCATCATCAACTGCTGATACTTACGACGCGGAAGGCAAGTCATACTTTGATCATATTGAAACCCATATTTTATGAATTGCTATGCTATTCCATGAGTAGATATCTCATTAATATTGCATGTGTTGAGATCAATGATATTATGGCAGTGATAGATTGAATACTTGAGGAATGTGAACTTGATAAGATAGTAAGCCACGAACTAATAAAAGTTTAAACATGTACATTTATATTCATGAAATAGAACCCCTAGCCGTGACCAGTATTTTGGTATGGAATGGTGGTAGCACTGGAGGTGCTTGGCTGCACTGAAGGTGTAGGCACTGAAGGTGCATGGTTTGTGGTATGATCTGGTCACTGGCATGTAAGGACTAGAACCTTGTGTTATGCGTCTAGTGGCATGAAAAATGTACCAACCACTTACCTGGTATGGGACAGGCGCAACCTAGTAGCTTTCTTAGTATTATCAGTTCCCTGCATGGCTTGTCGATCCGGTTTCTCGCGTGGAAACTGGTGGGACGCAGTTCGTCCATGAGTGATGTGAGATCAGAAAAATTATGAGAGGATAAGGTGTAAAGAAGGAAGACGCCCTACGCCAGATTAAGTCGTGCGCGACTGTAATCAAAAGAGGTTATGTGTCATGCGGGAACATAGACCCAGGCTAGAAAGTAAGGCAGTGGGGAGGATCCACAACGGTAATTGGGACGGTATTGTCCATTTACCGGGCAGTGATACTGTTAATACTAGACTGCAAAAACGTTGTGTGATCTCGGCCTTGTCACATGCGTATAAGTCGCATGGAGTTGGCCCGACTTGGAAGTCGAGTGAAAAAGTGGATTTAAAAAGAGGTACATCTCTGCAGAGTTTAAAAATGTATTCGAATACTTCGTGCTCCCGAGTTTTAGGAGTATGCCGCGGTGGATTAAATCCACGGGGTGTGACACAAGTATTGTTTTATAAACTAAAATTTGTTAGCTCAAGATTACCCAAGTGGCATGTGTTGTCATGATAAGGGGCGTTGCCGTGGGCTGTCATGTGTTGACGTGTCGCGGTATGTCGCGCCCCGAGACTGGGACAACGACTACTCCTGTAGAGACCTAGCTCGCTGCAGCTAGTCTCGTTCTCACAAACCTTTGACTTCCCAGGATGAGTCAAACACAGGAGTATATTACATTGCAACAGAGTACTCACAGAATAGTAAGCAGTGTGGCCTGCTGGCCTTAATATTACATAAAGAGGATTACAATGCCTACAAGGCATTCAGGGTTTAACAAAATATTTAACTACGCAGCAGAAGATAGGTGACCCTCCCACAAAAGAAGTTGACGGCAGAACAACACACTTCAGGGCTCTGGCGGAACTGATTCTCCTCCTTCTGGATCCACGTAATACTCCGTGCCATCATCTTGATCAAAGTAGGCTCCATCTATTGAGTTGAATGTTGCAAGGGTGAGCACTTACGTACTCAGCAAGTCATAGGTAAGAGTAGATACATATAGTAGTGATGATATGAACCTAGACTAGTCAAGAATTATGGATATTTGTAAAATAATATTTTCCTTTCTCATCTCATCTTATGGCAGCACTTTTTATAATATAACATCATCAATCATGTTCACTAGATTATAGCACTACCGCGACACGTCGACACACGACAGCCCACGGCAGCACTCCTTATCATGACAACACATGTCATTTGGGTAATCTTGATTAAACATACTTTATTTAGAAAATAGTACTTGTGTCACACCCCGTGGATTTAATCCACCGCAGCAGACTCCAATAAAACCCGGGAGCTCGGAGTATTCGAATACGTTTTTAACTCTGCAGAGAGGTACCAATTTACCCGCAAGATATTCCACTTTCAAACCTTTCCTATCATAACAAAATGATTGGACCCCTGACTCACTTCATACTGTGAGCGGCAAGGTGGAAATAACAAGAACTTTTGTTATGTTTTACTCACAATTCACCCCCGACCCTGTGGCTCTCAGCGAGGCACAGTTGTGGCAGGTTGTATCCAAACCTCCACCCCTTTGCTTATTCCCATTACTGGGTCAGCGTGCTTGATCACCTTCAGTGATATGTGTGGGAGCCGCGCTCCGTGTTTATCGTGCATCACAACACATCTCATGCAGGGGTTTCATGTGCGATCCACATAATTACTTGTTCAGGCCTGTCCCATACCAGGCTTGCGGTTAGTACGTTGTCCATGCCACTAGACGCACAACACAAGGTTCTAGTCCTTATATACCAATGACCAGACCATCCACATCCCTGCACCTTCAGTGCCTGCATTCCTTTGCAGTCTAGCACCTCCAGTACTACAGCCATCCATACCATTTTTCTGGTCACGGCTAGGGGTTTTATTTCATGAATATAAGTATATAAATACATACAATAGTTCATGGCTCAAAACTTGTTTATTTCACATTTTACAGATAACCAGTCTAGTACTGCCAATTGATAATTCAACCATTCTCAATCTTTCACATGCAATATTGCCTATATTCAAGGTTATGTTTTAGCAACATTTAAAATATAGGTTCAAGATGACCAAGGATATGACTTGCCTTCTGCGTCGTAAGATACAGCAGTTGACGTCGGATCCGCAGTGAAGTCCTCGAACTCGGGCTCTTGATCTGCTCTCCAATCAAACAAACAACCAATAATCATAATCTTTTCCATACATTATTATACTATATGCAATGATGCAAAGATGAAGTCTTGATGATTCTGAAATGATTGGGTTTAGAGGCTGATTAGGATTAAGTTAAGGAAACCAATGTTAAGATTAGCTGTCAAAGGTTTACAAGGTTCCAAATGTCTCAAAATATCAGAATGATATCAAGGTTGCGACTGGTTCGCTCAAAAACAGCGAACGTCTTTAGGTCGACATTCGGTTCAAAGCATCGACATAGGGTTGATGAATGATAGAAGGGTTATCTCAACTTGTGGTAGTAGAATAAAATGTAGATCACAACTCTACAAATTTAGTGGACAAAGTGGTTTTCAAATTACACAACCAGACGTGGGTAAACAAGGTCAATGCCACTGGCTGACAAGCTCTGGCATAGAGCTGACAATGCCAAAAACTAGGGCTTAGCATAACTTTTGATCTGGAGCTCCAAATGATGCACCACTTTGTCTGCGAGGTAGGCATTGATAACAGGAATAAATCATTCAATAGGATCTAAGGCTGAAAATGGCTGGAAAGCAAGAAATTTGATGATGAACTGAAGTGAACTGGCTGCACTAGATCAGTTCTAGACACAAACTTGGCATGGCTATATCTTCCAATCTAGGCCGATCTAGGTGTTGGGCTAGAAGACAAAAGTGTTCAGGAGATCAAAGCACACATACTAGACAAAGTTTTGAGGGCTGAAATGGCCGAGATCACTTTTCCGATTATCGGCGCCGGAGAAGAGACACTGCCAGTTGGGGGTTTCTGCTACAGGCCAAGAGAACTTAATTCCTTGCTTGGAGAGCATCTAGGAGGTATAGGGAAGCTTCTGGTAACATCAAATTGACCGGAGGATCACTGGAGAAGCCTGGCGACGATCGCCGGTTTTCTGGTGAAGCTCGGTTTAGAGAAAAGGTTCGATTCTTGCTAAATTTCGAAATCCAACTTCACAGGCTTGTTTGATTTGGCTCACTGATCAATTTACTTCACAGGTTCGAGGGCTAATTTGAATTGGTTTGGCCTGCATTGCCGGAACAGGGCAATCTTCGATTTTCAGCCATTTCCGGTGATCGCCGGCGTTAGAGGTCACCGGTGAGCAATTAAATAGTACTACACAGAGGGAATGAGTAGGGGAACTCACTGATGGATTCAATTTGAAGGTTGATGCAGCGGATGAAGCTGGCACCGTGAGGCTCCTCGACGTTCGCCGGAGAAGAAAACGAAAACAGTAAATTCTGGAACTTAGCTGGTTTCTGGTGAAGTATGGAGAAGCTGCTGCACACAGTAGGGTTTAAATAGGCCAGGCGAAGATGACGAAGGGGAACAACGAAGTGATTGATTGCTGGTGATGAGGTTGCTTGCGTGCTGGACATCAGCGGCGAAGACACAGCGAAGAACGGTGATGCGACGGCAACAAGCCTTCAGCTGATCACAGTGTCGCTTCATCGGGACCTGGCGAAGCTTGTAGCAAGCGGTGGCGACAAGTACTGGCGCGGCGAGGCTACGTGGCGATGGATTGCTGACAAAGTTGCTGCTGATCGCGCGCGGGAGCAAACGCTGGTCGTCGACGTAGCAACGACGCTGCCACGGTGATGGCTGAGGCAAGGACACGTGCGTACTGGCATGCACGGTCACAAGTGCGGCGAAGCTTGGCCGGCGGCGAACGTGCACGGCGCAAGAACCCACGGCGAGTTTCTGGTCGTGCACTGGCTGCTTCCCTGGTCGAATTAAGGGCCTAATTGCAATACTTGATTTCTTGATTTGGACTGATCTGTAAATCTGGAATTCTGGAAGGTTTGTTCTGAATTTGATTCTGCTATTTTGGCAATCTTTATTCCACAAATGATTTGGCACAGATTGAGGGTAAAATTTGAGACATTTGGATGATTTTTGGTACAAACTGAAAATAGGGTATTTTAGGGTAATTGAAATCTGAATTTCAATTGATTTCGAACTCTGGGATTTAGGGTTTGATTTTGAGATACTCATAAAAGAAGAATTTGTATTGAAAAGCATTTGGGAGGTGTTCCCTGAATCAGATTTGAATTTGGAGATGATTTGCAACATTTTGCCTTTTTAGGCTTCTGGAAAATCTGGAAAAGGACTGATCTGCGATACTCTTGGACTGATTTGTGAAAAGAGTCTAGATGGTGAAATCTGGTTGTCAACTTTTTAGATTAAGGTATTGACATACCCATGATCATATTCCAGAAATAATCTGGTCTAAACTTGGTCAAGATTTAGGTTAAATCTGTATTTCTGAACTTATGGTATTTGGGTATTATAAGGTAATTCTGTTTTCGAAAACAGAAGGAGTTGATAATTCTGGAAGTTAGAGATAGAATTGGATCTAGGTTCTGAAGGCTTTTAAGTTCAGAGTAACTGATAGATCACATCTGAGCAATATGATCTTGATTTGAGGTCACAGGATAGATTTTTGGAGATTTTAGGGCTTGAGAAAGATACTGATCTGGCTATTACTACAGATACATGCATGCTTGCTAATGATGAAAAAGGAAATTTTCACCCCTAACTCAGGGCGTTACACGGTAATACCATAATATAGAGATCATATGATAATTAAGAGGCATGTGGTTTATACCCTAAGTTATGAAATACTGTTATGAGTATAAGATAGAAAGGCTTGAATAAAAATAATGTGATATGAGGATATATCGCCTTGGATATGGGATATATGTATCACCATCAATATGATTTCTTTACTGCCATGGGTATGATCAGAAGTTGAGTAAGAATTGAGAAAGAAATGTATTTTGGGAAAAACCCTTCACTCTTTCCCGAATAGCATAGGCTCATGTCATTTATACTGTAACTATATCTCTACCTCCCCTATGACTTGCTGAGTACATAAGTACTCACCCTTGCAACAACTCCTCAATAGATGGAGCGTTCTACGACCTTGGAGAATGCCCTGAAGATGCTGCGGACCCAGGAGATGATGAGCAGTTTCCTCTGGAGCCCTGATGTGGTGCTGTCTGCTGTCAACCTCTGTTTCCTGTGGATTGCTTTTGGGCCTAGCTTCCGCCGACTAGATGTGTTATTTTGTTAGACCCTTGTGCCTTGTAAGGCACTGTACCTCGTTTTGTACTAAGGCCAGATGGCCATACAATTATGACTACTGTATTATTTGCTGCTTCAATGTATCCCTGTGATTGACTCATCCTGGGAAGTCAAGTGGTTTAAGGGACCAGCTGCACCGAGCTGGGCTCCTCACAGGTGATGTCACAGTCGTGGCAGGCACGACAAGTAGTCTCTCGGTTGTGGATGAGTTCACCGGCAGGAAAAGTCACACTATTCTGATGGTTAATTTCAAGTTTACCGATAGAAAAATGGGTAGTAGTCTCTCGGTTGTGGATGAGTTTACCGATAGAAAATTTGTAGTGGTCTGTCGGCTGTGAATGAATTTACCGATAGAACATTCACATATACAGTACGTTTACATTTACAATACAGTACATTCACATATACAGTACAGATGCAATACATTATAGATTGGATACACAATACAGTACAGATGCAAAGAAGGGTAAATTCACAGAACAGATTGACACATTAGACAGTTATTCACATTTATTCACATATATATGGACAAATACAAATTGCAATCCAATGTGGACATTTATTGACATATATATTTATTCACATGTATATAAACAGTCTATGCACAGAGTACACGAAAAAGAGAAAATTATCATGGTGGATGGTTGGGTGCAACTTCCTCCATGACATATTGAGCTCAGATTTGTCGAAGATCTCTAATCTTTGCATTTTCGTATGAGTCTTTCGACATGGCGATCTGCAAGCATGTGTGAATACTTAGTAATTAACTTCCTAATTTAGAACGTGACACCCAATTTTCAAATTTGAGTTAGCTATCGATGCTTACTTGGGGGAATTGGGCAAAGTTTGTCTGCACTAGGTCGTACATGTAGCGCACCACATAAAACCCGCATTCCCACGATTGCTGCTGCTGATGGCACTGAGATAATTGCATATGCGAAGACATGTTAGCTATTGTTTCCATAAACTAATTACGCATAAACAAAAAGTCTCGTGAGTACCTCATATTCTTTCCAAGCTAATAGGGAGCCCTGCGGTGCGGCATGCCTCCCTCCAGCGGACGCATATTTATCAAAAGCCCTGCATTTCAGTTAGTATTGCCCATTAATGTATTATCATTAACTAGTGAGGTGAAAATTTAAATCAAACATATAAGTTACTTACGCCTCCATATTCCCCTTGACCACATATTTGATCGATAATCTGTCACGCATCGAATCGAGGTAGTACACCTCGTTCCTCGGCGGACAGATCACGATGAGGATCCAGTGGCCCCGGCATTGTACGTAAAAGAGGACCGCTAGCTCAAAGTATATCGTAGGTGTAACATACAAGATCGAGTTAAATTAGTACGAAATGCACTAACCTTTGGTGGTACGGCACCAGAATGAACTCCCTGTCCTGCTGCGCCATCAGCGCCTTGGATATGTACAGCTCAGCGTGCGCGGCGTCGTGCTCTAGCATCGTGAGGATTATTTTCTCTGGGTCGAGAAAACGCACCTTGTCACACGCAGCCTCCGATGCTAGCCTGTACATGCACCTGCATGCAAAGGACGACATTAGTATTGCACATAAAGTTACTACATTTCAAATGAACTACAACAATGCAGAGTTAGTAAACAGAGTTAGAAAACAACAATACATAGCATCAGCAAACTCACAGGACTCCAGTCCGTATGATGGACATATCGAGCTCCCGCCAGTTGTAGAGGTCGAACAGATCCTCGTGTGCCACGGATATACTCCCGGGCTCACGGTGGAACTGCCCAGGCCTGTAGGGAACTAAGAAGTTCAGATTGCGCTGAGCTCGGTGTAGGTACCAGTCGTGGAGGTCTCTGGTAGATCGATCCAATTTGCGCAAAGCTGCCTCCGACATGAGTGGGAACCCGTTCGTGAACCTCTCTGGCTGTCCCTGTCGCCCTTTTCCCTTGCCTTTGCCCTTGCCTTTTGCCGGGGACTGAGCGCGTACCTTCGAAGGCAAGGGCGAGGTGATGGCAGCTTTCTTCCGAGGTGAAGGCGTGGATGCGCTGGGTGAGGTCGAGGCCGTCTTTGATGTGTCCAGGGTCGCACGAGATCGGGCCTCATGCCCCGAGCTAGGGGCGCAGTCCCCTGGTAGCCCAGCAGCAGGCCACTTCAATTAATGAGCACGTATGTTAGATTATGCAAGTTGAGTGTACTGAGTAGGATGTAATCTAAAATGTGTAGGATTTACCGGTTGTATTACAAGACACTTCTTGGGCCACTGTACGTAGGAGCCCACTGCCTCAGCAAGTGTCTGCAGTTCCTCTGTTGGGACTGGCAACGGAGAATCGTTGTAGCCCGGCATGGCCATGTCCACCTGTACCTTTGCGAAACCCAACCGCAGAGGTACACAGTGGACCCAGACATCCGGCCCAGACGGATATACGAAGCCGTGTCCAACCACTTCCTGCCCGGCGCCTACGTGATTCTGTAGGATGCAGCCCTCCGGCCCCTGCAAATTTGTAACAATTAAAATAGGTTAGCGAAACAACTCTAACAGAATGGGAGTGGCATCAACTTAAGTGCACAGATGAAGGCTTGCAGTACCTCAAGTAGATCCACTGGATCCGCTAGTACCTTCGAAGCGCAACTGCTTATCCGACCCCGCGGGGTACCGTCGTCCTGGGGATCCGCATCTGCACTCTTGGCCAGCAATGCTTCTCTCAACCGTGCAAACTCTTCCCTCATTTGTGCGACCTCGGACTGCACCTCAGACTGTACCTCAGCCCGTATCTCAGCCCGCATCTCCGCCCGTATCTCCTCCCGTACCTCAGCCCGTATCTTATCGGAGAGGTCAGCTTCCTTTTCCTTCCAGGAGCGGGCCTTCTTCCTCGGTGGAGCCGGATCTACGAAACCGGCCTTCCACGACACAATGGCTCCCACGGCCCGTGTCCGCCCGGGATGCTCCTTATTTCCTAGAGCCCGGGTGAGGATGTCATTCTCCTCTGCGGGGTAAACAATCCCTCCGCTGCCTCCTTCTCAAAAGAGATCTGTTACATTTAAAGGTACCTTGTGAGACAAATTGCCTTATATACACTTGTGCGCACACAGTTTACGAGGTTAGCCAGCTTACCATTCGCCTCACAACGTCGGCATCCCCAGGGGTTGCGAACTGCACAGACCCCGTGGACGACACGGACCCTCTCCCCCTCCACCATCGCTTGCCCTCTCATCCAGGATCTTGGAGAGCGGCAACTCAGGGGTGTCGATGACAGGATTTTGCTCGTCTTCCTTCTTCCACTGCTCCTCCTTCCCCGCATAGCCCCGGGATCCGAGCCGATGCGGGTGGTCGTTCCTCTTCTGGATCGCCCTATTCTTCTCGCTAAGGGCCTTGAACTCCTCAGTCCCCTTCTGCTTGGTGAATTCCTCCCATACCTCCTCTGATATGAAGGGGTACTTGTCGCAAGGAGATTTCCCCGCAGCGAGGAAGTTACTGACGAGCCAGCTCTTAAAGGTTTTCCATGTTCCGTTCATGTCCTTCAAGCAGGCAGTCCTAGGTGTATCATCGGGGATGTTCCACTTAGCCTGTTTCCGAAAATTGCATACAATTAATCACGAGTTGTTAAACTTTAGTATAAGCCAAGAGAACGTGATTACGAAAGAGTTCAGCGATTTCAGTTAATTTAACCTTCACTTCCGCCCACAACCTATCCCTCTCCTCTGCCGTCACGTCCTTCCAGCTCTGGACGGTGATCTTCACCCTTTCTTTCACCAATAGCCCAACGTAGGCCGCGTACCTCCCAGCATTCTTTCCAATCAGCCTCCCAAATTGGTTGAACTCACAAGAAAGATCCGTGCGTTTGGCCAAACGCCCCAACGTCGTCGCGCCTCGCCCCACCCTCTTGCGCTGGGATGTAACAGCTGCATCTTTAGTAGTTACGATGGGGTTGGCCCTAGTCGAACCACTAGTACCATCCGATGAAGACGACGACATGTCTTCCCCTACAAAACCTTCAACAAACAATATATATGGCAATTAATTCGCCTTGGAGTTCCATAACTCAGCCCAGGACTGGAGACTAACTAGGGCGGCAAAAGGGAAAATAATACAAAAAGAAAGACATGCATAAATTACTTCCTGAACTCTTCAGAAATATTTTCTATCGGTAAACACATGAGCTGCCGATAGACCATAACTGACGAGGATTGACACCCGGGTCACTTCTAATAAACTTCTGGTTCAAGACAGGTTCGAACCAGACATGTGTCTGAAGATGCGGACTCAAGCTATTCTGAGAGGCATCACCACGAGGTCGCAAGCTTTACGCGATCAAGTCACAGCTTTACGCGGTCAGACCGAAAGCCTTGCGCGGTCAGAAGTTCGTGGGCTATACGCGAACTACACATTCGGGATATTACGCGATCAGCCTAATCCCGCGGTCAGAACATCTGCCGATCAGGATACCTGGGATCTATCTATCCGGTTGTCCATACGACAGGATATTCTAGGTATCCCGAAGATTCCTACACGTGGAAAAACAACCGTCAGGAGATTGACACGTACAGTTATTCATGAATAACACGTGTTTTAACCTGCGTGGAAGTTAAGAGCAGTTTCAAAAACCATATCCAACCATCCGTGCAACCGATTGATGCAGTTTTCTTCACATGGCGCCCTTTCAAGCAGTATAAAAGGATGGCATGACGCATCAATCAGGGGGATCCAAGTTAGCCAAGTCTACGGCACACCTCATACAGCATTTTTAAGTCTTCTTTAGCTTATCTTTGTACACTTTTTACAGGAAAAATCCTCGCCTGTGAGGACTTTTTCCTCCACTTGTAAACCTTTACCATACTTAGTGAAATCCCAACAGGACGTAGGGCTTTTACTCCCACCATCGAGGGCCCGAACCTGTCTAAATTCTCTGTGCTCCTGTTCACCATTGTTCAGCATACCTTCCCGAAGGGTCATCTTGAAAGGTCTCACCATTACAAATTCTGCATAAGTTCGGCTGAGGACTCCGAGTCCAAATCGTCGACAGCTGGCGCCCACCGTGGGGCCTTTCTCAAGGCGTCTTAATTGAAATTCGGAGGTTTGCCGAAACATGGCCGGAGCATATGATTCCGAGAATGATTTCGACCTCGAGGATTATGCTCATATCCCAATGCCTTCTCCAAGTGATCCTGTTCCGATGGAAGAGGTCGAAGGCCAGAATCTTCCCCAGGATGAATCATCTCCCCAAGTCATGATAAACGACCAGGAGGTAACTGGCACAAGGTCAGAACCTGCAGAGGTTCTTAATGTGTTAGGTGATGAATCCGGCCCGTCATGCGATCCCGCTGAGGGAAAGTATGATGGTGACCCCGAGGTTAGCCCAGGAAGGTTCGACCCTGATAACCTTCACCGTCTCTTTGATTTCGAGTCTGACTCGGAACAGACCGAGATGTTCTCCCCATCGACAACTTCTCTCCCTAGGCAGTTTGCTGCGTTGTCGGAGGAAACTCCCGATCAACAGGCTGCCAGGGAAGAACAAGATCGTAAACAGAAGGAGGAGCAAGATCTCGAGCAACAAAACAACGAACTACGCAGAACTGCCCTAGAGGCTCTTCAAGATGCGCAGGCTCGTTACGATGTTGCCCCGAGTTCTTCTCGACGGTCGCGTGGTCGTAGACGTGACCAGACTCCTTCCTTACCACCGGAGCATTTCCCAGTGGACGAGGAAACAATAACACCTGGTGCCCCTAGGAGAAGTACCCATGGTCGACTGCGATCTATCGCGGAAGTCATGCGCAATTTTCCTCCTACGGTCACGGATGCGCAGAGACCGGCCTTTTATAGGATCCTGGCGGAAAGACTGGATGAGGTCGCATCCGAGGCGACCCCGACAGCCTCTTCCCGCTCAGTGACACATTCCCATGAACGAGATGGTCCCCATTCTGGCTCTGGCCGACGGAATTACCCGCCGCCTATACCGTCCCGACAGGACAAATATCGGCGAATGCAGGACTCTCGTGCTAGGGATCGAGTTCCCGTTCATTCTCGTTTGGGACCCCGAGTAACCCCGCCATTAAGTGAGTTTGCTCGAAACCTGACCGAAAGTCGCAGGACGGTCCACGGTCCTTACGTTGGTTGCAAAGCTTTCTCGCCTGGCCTACGAGCGGTCGTTTGGCCCGATAAGTTTCGACCTGGGGCCATTGAGAGGTTTGATGGAACTCAGAACCCATCCGAGTTTCTTCAGATCTATATTACTGCCATCCAAGCAGCAGGAGGCGATGAAAAGGTCATGGCTAACTACCTGCCAACAGTCCTCGTAGGACCGGCTAGAACCTGGTTGTTCAATCAGCCTGAGGGTTCTATCTACAATTGGGAAATGCTATGCGATGCCATCCTCAGCAATTTCCAAAACTGTTACCAAAAGCCGGGTAAGGAGGACGACTTGCATAGATTGCGGCAAACTTCGACCGAAACGCTTCGGCAGTTTGTCAAGAGGTTTGTCGGGGTAAGAAATACCATCCCGAACATATCTGATGGCTCCGTAATCAGGGCATTTAAGCATGCCGTTCGATACCGGAGATTCACTGAAGACTTGCTCATTCGCCCTCCTCGATCGGTGGCCGATCTGTTCGATATGGCTGATCGATACTCCGATGCAGCCGAGGCAGTCGAATGGAACCGAATGGTTGACAAGGGGGACCTACCGCCCCAACTAGGTTTCAAGGACGCCAAGAAAGAAGATTCGAGCAAAAAGCCGGAGTCTTCACCGGGTGGGAAGTCAAAAAAGTCGAAGAGGAACCGCTCTGGACAGTACCGTGAGGTCGTGGTCGCGGAGAAACCACCTTCGACCAAAGGTAATAAGTCTTCTTTTAAAAGTAAAACTGCTTCTGGTGGCCGGGATTCCGACCAGCCAGAAAAATCAACTAATCCGCAGGAGGGCAAAAGGTGGTGTCCACTCCACAATTCCGCAGGCCACGATCTCAAAAACTGCAGAAGTTGGTTGAAACAGCTGGATGATTTCTACCAAGGAGCTGGGCCAATGCCAACCTTACCGCCCAAAGAGCAGGCGTGCGGGGTTAGAGACGTCGATGGAGACGAAGAAATGGCTTACCAGGTACCTCAAAATCATGTTAATGTCATTTTCGGAGGTTCCTCCTCTTTCTTTTCCAAAAGGCAGTTTAAAACTTTTTGCCGAGAGGTTAACCAAACGGAAACATCCCTTGGTGAACCTCAATATCCCCGTTGGTCGGATATGCCTCTGACGTTTGATCGCGCTGACTGTCCTGCGGGGCTAACTCGACCATTGAGGTTACCTCTGGTTATTACCCCAATCATCAGTAACGCGAGGGTCGAAAGGGTCCTGATCGATGGGGGAAGTTCCCTTGATCTTTTATTAGTCAAGGCACTCGACGAGATGCAAATTCCTCGTTCGAAGATCAAGCCCATAATCCATCCGTTTTATGGGATAATCCCAGGCCCCTCCATGATGCCATTGGGACAAGTGGTCCTCCCGGTCACTCTGGGAGAACCAGATAACTTTCGAACAGAATTGGTTACTTCCGATGTAATCGATTGTGATTCAGCTTATAATGCAATCTTTGGCAGGCCGACTCTTGCTAAGTTCATGATGGCAACGCACTATGCTTATCAGTGCGGGAAATTGCCTGGCCCCAAAGGTGTCATTTCGGTCCGAGGAAGTCGCAACGTGGCGCTCACGTGCGACCGGCTATCTTTGGAGATGGTCGATCAACTTCCCCTCCGGGACGCTCAGGTCGCCACTGTCGCCACCGATGCGATCAGGGCTGCTCCTCGACCAGATGAGAAACTCAAACAAGTTCCTTTGTACCCAGATGACCCATCCAAGACAATTCGGGTTGGGTCAGCCCTGGATGACAAATAGGAACTCGACCTCGTTGCTTTCCTCCGGGCTAACGCAGATGTGTTTGCGTGGAAACCGTCCGACATGCCCGGTGTCCCAAGGGAAGTAATTGAGCACAGGTTAGCAATCCGACCTGGACAACGACCAATAAAGCAAAAGCTCAGGCGTTTTGCCACCGACCGACAGGAAGCCATCCGAGAAGAGTTAGACAAACTCTTACAAGCCGGGTTTATCCGCGAAGTGAATCACCCGGACTGGCTCGCCAATCCGGTCATGGTCCGCAAGTCAAATGGCAAGTGGCGCATGTGCGTCGACTATACTAGCCTCAACAGTGCCTGTCCGAAGGACGACTTTCCCCTTCCCCGCATCGACCAGCTGGTTGACTCCACTGCGGGTTGCGAACTGATGAGTTTTCTGGATGCCTACTCGGGATATCATCAAATTAGCATGGCAGAAGACGATGAAGAGAAAACTGCCTTCATCACCCCGTTCGGCACGTATTGCTACGTCAGAATGCCGTTCGGTCTCAAGAACGCTGGTTCCACGTACCAGCGCTTGATGCAAAAGACCTTTCTTTCCCAGATAGGGCGTAATCTCGAAGCATATGTAGACGACTTGGTTGTAAAGAGTACCAAAAGATTGTCTCATTTGGACGATCTCGCTGAAACCTTCTGTAACTTGAATCGCTATGGAATAAAATTGAACCCGGAGAAATGTTCTTTCGGGGTTTCTTCCGGAAAGCTTCTTGGTTTTCTTGTGTGTTCCAGGGGCATTGAGGTTAATCCTGAGAAAATCAGAGCTATTGAGCAAATGAGGTCGCCCTCGACCATGAAGGATGTTCAACGCCTGGCTGGTCGCATGGCGGCTTTAAGTCGTTTCATATCGCGATTAGGCGAAAGGGGACTACCTTTCTTTAAAGCCTTGCGGAAACATCATAACTTCACGTGGTCAGATGAGGCCGAAAAAGCGTTTCAGGAGGTAAAAACATATCTATCCAGTCCGCCAGTATTGGTGTCTCCTGAAAAGGATGAACCATTGCTTCTGTATTTGGCGGCCACCCCACACGCGGTCAGCGCAGTTCTGATCGCGGAAAGGGAAGGAGTGCACAGACCCGTCTACTATGTGAGCGAAGTACTTCATGGTCCTAAGGAGCGCTACCCTGAGGTCCAGAAGATACTTTACGCGCTACTGATGGCTTCCCGTAAGCTACGACATTACTTTCAAGCACACAAGATCACAGTACCTTCCTCTTTTCCTTTAGGGGATATTGTCCGAAATCCAGAAAAATCTGGTCGAATCGCCAAATGGGCGGTCGAATTCGGTGCCTTTGAGATCCACTTTACCCCTCGCACGGCGGTTAAGTCTCAGGTTTTGGCCGACTTTGTGGTCGAATGGACCAACCCTGAGCCACCCGTGCAGTTGGAAAAGGAACTGGAGTGCCCCGATTATTGGACAATGTACTTTGACGGCTCCCGTAGTTTTCAACACTCGGGGGCTGGAGTGGTCTTAGTTACACCTCAGGGCGAACAGCTTAAGTATGTCATTCAACTACACTTTGTTGCAACCAACAATGCAGCAGAGTATGAAGGTCTTCTTGCAGGGCTCCGGGCAGCAAAATTCCTCGGAGTCCGTCGATTAGTGGTGAGGGGGGACTCACAGCTGGTTGTAAACCAGGTAAACAAGGAGTACAGCACCTCCGATGAGACAATGGCTCATTACCTGGGGGAAGTGAGGAGATTGGAAAAACACTTCAGTCACTTCGTAGTCCAATACATCCCGCGAAAGGACAACATTCTCACAGACCAATTATCCAAAATTGGATCCTCACGCTCATCCGCTCCGGCAGGAGTGTTCATTGAACACTTGGACCATCCTTCGATCATGACTTCGGTCGAGGATGATCCGGCAATAGCCTTCGTTGCCAACCTCGGTCAGGAACAAGATTGGACTCATCCATTGAGGGTCTATCTTGAACATGGGACCCTACCCGAGGACGAAACTAAAAGCGATCGGTTAATTCGAAAGGCGCGTCTGTACAAACTCATAGATGGGGTTATGTACAGAAAGGGTACTCAAGGAGTATTCATGCGCTGCATATCTCAGGAGGAAGGAAAATCCCTCTTGAAAGAAATACATGACGGTGTATGCGGTGCACACGCATCATACCGAACACTGGTCGGAAAAGTTTTTCGACAGGGATTCTACTGGCCTTCGGCACTCGATGATGCCAAGCTTATGGTCAAGATGTGTCCACAGTGTCAGTTTCATGCAAGACAGGTTCATCAACCTGCTTATGCATTGCAAACTATTCCTCTCGCATGGCCTTTCGCGATCTGGGGAATGGACATCGTCGGTCCTATGCCACAAGCGGTCAATGGATACAAGTTTTTGTTCGTAGCCATTGACACGTTCACAAAGTGGATTGAGGCCGAACCAGTACGAAATATTACTGCATCAGCCGCACAAAAGTTCTTTCACAAGAACATTGTGGCACGATTTGGTGTTCCAAACCGTCTCATCACAGACAACGGTTCTCAGTTCGCTAGCGGTCTTTTCCTAGACTACTGCGATCAGATTGGGACCAAGGTGTGCTTCGCTTCCGTGGCACATCCACAAAGCAATGGTGCCGTAGAACGGGCCAATGGGCAAGTATTGCAAGGTATCAAAAAACGTGTTTTTGATCGCCTCAAGACCCGCTCGGGGGCTTGGGCAGACGAGCTCTATACTGTTCTATGGGCACTACGAACTACCTCTAGTCGAGCCACCGGTGAGACACCCTTCCATTTGGTCTATGGAGCCGAGGCTGTGTTGCCTATGGAAGTAAGTATTGGATCTGTTCGCACGAATCAATTCGGACAGGTCAACCAATCCGAACAGCGATCACGAGATCTCATCCTCCTGGAAGAACGGCGTGATCGCGCCCTGATTAAGTCCGCGGTATACTTGCAGGCTCTACGCAAGTATCACAGTAAAAAGGTGCGACCACGTGATCTCAATGTGGGCGACTTGGTTTTACGAAAAATTCAAGACCAGTCTAACCGCAATAAATTCTCCCCAAAGTGGGAGGGACCATACACTGTCGCCTCAGTACCGCGGCCAAGATCTGCGCGGTTAGCCATGGAGGATGGTCGGATTTTGTCCAATACTTGGAACATCGATCAACTTCGCAAGTTTTACGTGTAAGTATTCCAATCACCTTTTTCCTGTTCAATTAGCATCTTTCCATAAAAAGCATGTCTTGTTTTCATACAATGAGTGTTTTTCTTTAAGCCCAAATTATACAACTTCGACCTGGGGGCTGATCGCTGGCGGTTAGGTTATTACGGCATTTTTCAACCGGATTCGCTGGTCAATCTCATGATCACTTCCAGATAAGTTACTCCTAAATAAGCCGTTTCTCAACGCACATGGGACTATCTGGCTAGTCTTCGGTCATCCGGGTGGCTATCAGTTTGCAATAAGGTTAAAAATGTTATTTTAATCTTGATCATTGGTTTGAAGCGCATATCCCTGGTCATCATACTTATGTTTTCCCCTCTGCTTAAAATACTAAGGCTTCAGTATTCACAAAACAGAGGCGGGGGCTAGAGGAATTGTTGGGGGAAATCTCCACGCGGTCAAGTCCAGGTAAGTTCATGACTGCCCGGGGACAGTGGCCTCCGGTGCCTGCCCCGGGCGCCGCCTTTTAGGCGCCCGGGACCGTGCCTCCGGGGCATGTCCCGGGCGCCGCCATTTGGCCCCCGGGACCGTGCCCCCCGGGCATGTCCCGGGCGCCGCCATTTGGCCCCCGGGGCCGTGTCCCCCGGGCATGTCCCGGGCGCCGCCATTCGCCCGGGGATAGTGGCCTCCGGTGCCGGCCCCGGGCGCCGCCATTCGCCCGGGGACAGTGGCCTCCGGTGCCTGCCCCGGGCGCCGCCTTTTAGGCGCCCGGGACCGTGCCTCCGGGGCATGTCCCGGGCGCCGCCATTTGGCCCCCGGGACCGTGCCCCCCGGGCATGTCCCGGGCGCCGCCATTTGGCCCCCGGGACCGTGCCCCCCGGGCATGTCCCAGGCGCCGCCATTTGGCCCCCGGGGCCGTGTCCCCCGGGCATGTCCCGGGCGCCGCCATTCGCCCGGGGATAGTGGCCTCCGGTGCCGGCCCCGGGCGCCGCCATTCGCCCGGGGACAGTGGCCTCCGGTGCCTGCCCCGGGCGCCGCCTTTTAGGCGCCCGGGACCGTGCCTCCGGGGCATGTCCCGGGCGCCGCCATTTGGCCCCCGGGACCGTGCCCCCCGGGCATGTCCCGGGCGCCGCCATTTGGCCCCCGGGGCCGTGTCCCCCGGGCATGTCCCGGGCGCCGCCATTCGCCCGGCGATAGTGGCCTCCGGTGCCGGCCCCGGGCGCCGCCATTTGGCCCCCGGGACCGTGCCCCCCGGGCATGTCCCGGGTGCCGCCATTTGACCCCCGGGACCGTGCCCCCCAGGCATGTCCCGGGTGCCGCCATTTGGCCCCCGAAACCGTGTCCCCCGGGCATGTCCCGGGCGCCGCCGTTCGCCCGGGGATAGTGGCCTCCGGCGCCTGCCCCGGGCGCCGCCATTTGGCCCCTGGGACCGTGCCCCCCGGGCATGTCCCGGGCGCCGCCATTTGCCCGGGGATAGTGGCCTCCGGTGCCTGCCCCGGGCGCCGCCTTTTGGGCTCCCGGGACCCTGCTCTCCGGAAGAGGTCCCGGACGTCACCGCCCTCCTAAAAGGTAAAATCCCTGTTTGTTTATCACGTGCAGGTCACGCGAGGGACGCCTCGGGAATCAGCGACCACCTGTCAAGCATCCAAGACATTTGACCGGGAGAAGGACGGTCCTACCCTTCAATCCGACGGTGGCTCCCGGGGTAGTTTAGGTTTTTTGCTTCTTTTTGGGGCTATAAATAGCCCTTGTACCCCTCTGTTGTAAAGGATCACTTCATTATTTTTTGGAATAGCTAATCTCACAGACGTGCTCCGGAAGCCTCTCCCCCGGAGAGAGCTCCCCCAGCCGACTCCGGTCGGGAGCGCGTCGACAGGACTAGGGCCCCCACTGGGACCCGAACCTGTATAAATCCTCGTGTCTTTTCTTGTGTTTGTCCGGCGGGGGAGGACCGGTCACCCGGTCAACCCGCGCTGTGTAATCTCCGCTAGGATCGTCTTCAAAACCTGCCGGGGTATTCTTAATACCACGACAGGAATATACTTATAGTATGAAACTTATGATGTGAATATGCACTTTCTTTTGAAAAAATAGTTTTACATACATAGCATTGTAATTACAATTGTTTGGTTACAAAATATAAGGATCATTCGATCCTTAGCTCAGCCAAGAGCTTGTCAACGAAAGGCTTAACTTCTTCAATAACGGCGTCAAGCAGTTCGTCACTCTCGACCTCAACCGGTCCCACCAGTGCGCTCAGATTCGCATCTGAGCCATGGTGAAGTCGAACCCGGCTGAGTACGGCAGAAGCGGCTGATCGGACTCTCGTCCTGATTGTCTCTTCACGTCGCCGTACATCTCCAGGGAGATATTCGAGCAGTGATTCTGCTTGGGTTGTAAGCAGTGATGCCCAATCACTGATATTTGGGTCGTCCTTCCTCAACTCTACCACATTGGTATTCAAAAGGCTGGCTATGGCCTTCAGTTTTTCGAAGACCAGTAGGCTCAACTCTTTGACCACTTGATTGGTGTGGTCGAGCGAGGACTCAAGAAGCATCTTGTCCTGGCTGAGCTGTTTAATGCGACCTGCTTGCGCTGTACAAAGAAAAGAGGTTATTAACAAGAAACGTCTTTAAGTCTTCTCAAGTTGGGAATCGACTTAGCAGCATTCTCAGACTGAAGTCTATTGATTTCAGTCCGTAGTTTCTGAAACTCTGTAACTGAGTTCAGCTTTATCTTGGTTAACTCCTTCTTCAGGAACGTAACCTCTCTGCAGCAAAATCAAGTTAGTCACAATTAAAGCCTACTTATATTAACAGAAGAATGACGATCCTCACTTGCGCAAGCTGTCACGATCTTTTTGAACAGCCGCCATGCTAGCCATTGCAGCATACGACTGGCTCGTCACCCATGACAAGCCCTGTGACACAAAGCAAGAGAGTCAAGTATGCTCTAAAGGCGATTCAAGCGCCGAAACAGAGGTAATCATACCTTCATAAACTTATTCAAAGCGGCATCATCCATGCTAGCAAGAATCCTTGCTAGCGCGCCTGAAGTGCCTGCGACGGGGACAGTTGATGGGAGTGCCGGCCGGATGCCACCCCCAGAGGCCACTGGTGGTGACCTAGTCCCTGCACTTGTTTCACCTCCCGCGGTCCGGACGACTTCCTGAACCACGGGAGTAGAGCGCTCTTCGTTAGAGGCTCCCTCATTAGCCCTAGCTTCAACCTCCCCAGTGGCGGTTAAAGGTGTAGGCGCTGTCTTCTTTTGCCTAACAGGAAGAATGGGTCAGACAGTTTTTATCTAAGATTACTGTCAAGTAAGAGTTCTTACCTTATTTTAAATCCCATTCGTTCCTGGGACTTCTGGGACAATTCCCCTTGCGAAGGAGAGCCGTCCCCGGTTCTTGCCTTCCTTATGGTAAATAAGACAGCACCCCCCTGCAAATGTCACGTTACAAGCATATTCTTAGGGAACAGGTAAAAACACATAGAAAGATCTTTACCTGGGCCACCGAACTAACTGGTGGGGCTGCATCTGAAGGCCTTGGCGATTCCTGAGTTGCTGGAACCGTCACAACCGGCCTTTGTTCGTCTACTTCCTCCTCTGTCCGCGGAGGAGGAGGATTTTCCTCCCTGGAATCCCCAGTGGACCCAGGGGGAAGCTCTCCTTCCTGTATGTACATTAACTTGTCAAATGCGCAGAAAGAGTCATGGAGGGAATAGTCGAAAAGATCCTTTACCTTAGTCGTCCCTTCGACCAGGGAAACAGAGATGATTGATCCTGAAACCTCGGGGGCTTCAGGAATTGGAAGGTCACCCGCGACCACGAGATCTTCGGTGGTCGCAGGGTCAGCCACGGCCACCTCTTCGGCAGCTGTGGTTCCTGCAGGGCAGCTTGGAGCATCGCTGGATGGAAGATCCGCGATCTTCCTCCTTCGAAGAATCAGAGGAACATCATCCTCTTCCTCCTCGCTCCCCTCTCCCTGTACGACGAAGAAGTGATTCCATGTCGCGCCTGAAAAAGTAGTAGGAATGCGATATCTTACCGCAGTCTTTCTTGCGGGACGAGGGATGCTTCGTGAAGACCCCTCTCCAGGGTTCAGCTTGGTCTTCTTAGAGGCAGGACTCTTTGTCCTGGGTCTCTGAGAGACCTTCTTCACGTTCCTCGACGTCAGCTTCTTCAGAGAGCCGACATTTTCACTTGGGAATGTTGCATCCGCAAACCTCCCTAGGAGCTGTTCTCATTCCAATGGGATTGATTAGTGCTGGACATACATGAAAACTACAAAACAGAGGCCAAGTGGAAAGTTTACCTTTCGGCGCTCTTGTTTAAGGTCGTCGCCAGCATGAATCAAGCTTTGGGGGCGAGGCGATCCCTTGGGGCCCTCTACCTCGGCGTTGTACGCCCTGAGGAGGTAGTTAGTCCGCCTCTCAATCTCAGCTGAGGGCAGGACTGTTCCCAGATACGAATTAAATTGATACATTTCGAAAATGACATAAAAGGATTTCAATGTCAGAAATAAGTACCTTCGTTATAGTCCAGGGTAGTGTCCGCCATGGACGTGATCTCCCAAGCCGGATGAGCCCTTTCACGTAGGGGGCTCACCCGATTCTTCACAAAGTCTCGGATGACGTCACGTGCCGTCAGCCCTTGTTCGACTAAGTGAAGGATCACCTCGGCATGCTTCATGAACTCCGCGTTCATCGCCGGGAGAGTATCCAACTCGCTAGTTTTCTCCGGCCGCGAGTTCTCAAACCACAACCCGCTCTCGGTCGGTGGGGTGCAGTAAAACCATTTCTGGTGCCACCCGTGCACTGAGTCTCGCAGGGGTGGGGAGGGATACTCCTTTTTATCCCTCAGCCGGAAGTAGATGCATCCGGCGGCGTTGGTGCTCTTCGACCACTCCGAAAAGTAAAATCGTCGGAAAAGATCCACGCTGGGATATACTCCGACGAAGGCTTCACAGAGATGCTGAAATACTGCCAGAATCAGCATCGCGTTGGGGTGGAGGTTGATCAGTTCCCACCCGTAATGCTCAAAGATGTCCTTAAGGAACCGACTTTCAGGGAATCGGAACCCGCAACGAAAATACTCCTCAAAAACCACCAACTCGCCTTCTTGGACAGTTGGGGTTTCTTGGTCTTTCTCCGCAGGTCGCCAGTTAATGAGCAGCCGCGGAGAAAGGATCTCCTCCTTCTCAAGCGCCATCAGGCTCTCCTCAGAATGATGAATGGATCTGCTCCAGGACGCCATCTATGGTGTAGAATCAAAGGGGAAGCTGGCGATTTGGGGAAGATGAAAGCTGAAGAAAGTGAGGGTTTTGAGCGGCGGGAATTCTAAGGGTTTTTTCGCGGCTGAGTGGCTTCCTCAAGAAGCTACCTCCTGCTTTTTATAGACCCAAGGCGTCGCATTAATGAGTGAACGGCTCGTTTCAAACATTCCATTAAATGCTTTATTCATTTCCCATAATGGATACTGTCTCTGATGGACCCGATAAAGTACTCAGGCGTCGGATCTAAAACAAAAAGACTTCTTTGTTTTGGGAACTGAAAGTGTAAAAGGACTGAAAAATTTCCAGTACTTTTCAAAGGAAGTTTTTCCTTTTTATACTTTGAACATTTTGTTCGAAAAAATCACGTAACCCAATTTTTTACGTACTGAAGTGTTTCTAATTGGGTTATGGTTTTATCGAAATCATGTTCTAGGCTAAAACTTCGTCTCTAATCGAAGTAATAGTCTAACCGGATGTTCGACTCTGGTCGCAATTCAGTTCTAACCGCGGCCTTAAGTCTGATCGCAGCATCAGGGCAGGTCATGGTGATCTTTTAAAGCGTGATTCTAATCGCAGAACTGAAATTTCCTGTGTATGAATGGTCGCGGACTAAGCTTTTAACCATAAATTCGCACAGAAGGTATGAAGAATGTTCATATGAATAAAAGAAACTTTATTTATTACATTCTTTACATACAAAAGGAATACGGTCGATAAAAGCATCGACTTGTTCCGAGAGAAGTTTACAAAGTTCCCAGAGGGACATATTGTTGTCAGTAGGATCTACACTGACAACCCCCAAGGAACTAGCAACTACTCTAAGTCTATCTATATCGTCCCTAACAACAGACGCACTATTGTCCCTAATCAAGTCAGAGAGTTCTCGCTGTTGCTGAGCGAAGTCCCTCTCTCAACGGAAATGGTGCGCCTCTTCTCGGGATCGATCAAGACATTCTGCTAAACGCAGAATCTTCGAGGCCATCTCCTCGGTCTTCTTCTCCAGGGCATTCTTCTCTTCCAGAAGAGTCTGTCCGGAAGGAAGAGATGGAGCAGCAGAAGGCTGATCGCTGGGGCCTCCTACCTCCTGCATTTTGTAAAAGTTAGTCATATTAACTAAAATTATCAGCAAAAAAGGGAGAAGAATTGTTACCTGTCCCGGTGCATAACCCGTTGATACACCCATCTTGGGAGGAAGATCACCATATGGTGGAAGTGCAACCTTCCCAGAAGAAGATTGCTTCGCCAACCCAATATGGCAATCATCTGGTCGAGGGATAGTCACCGCTTGCCGACCAGGATGTTGATCACCCATAAGGATGGGAGAATCGAATGTGATGGGATCTTTCTCTAAGGATAAAGGCCTAACTTGCCGAGAGGCATGGACGGGGAGGGTCAAAGGAACTGAAGGAAGAAAGAAACTCGCTACGTTCTTCACCTTTGTTCCACTGGAAGATCCTTCGTCAACCTTGGGTTTCTTCCTTAAGGGAGACAGGACTTCATTCGACCCTTGTTCGACAATTTCCCTTTCATCGCTCTCAATCTCGATGATTTCGTGATCTGCCATTGGGAAGAGTAAGTGAAAAGGAAGGAGGCCAGGTAACAAGAAAAAGACTTAGGCGTGAGAGGGAAATTGTAAATCTTTACATGTCCAGGGGTCTGGTATTTATAGCCGCCAGGGCGACGGTTCGCCTCCCGGACACCTCGAGTTTCGTTAAGACATTTACAATTTTACCTCGAGATAAAAATCTCTACGGCGCCATCATTGCCCGTCACGTAATGTCAGAACCCGTCTTGAAAAACCAACCGTTTTCACTTAGTGCGCCACTAAGTGGAGAAGTTAAAGGGCCGGGTTAAAAATCCAACGCACGGTTTTTAAATTCGAAATAAACACGTCTCTCCGTTTTCTTCGAATTTGGGGGCTAGCTGACGAGGATTGACACCCGGGTCACTTCTAATAAACTTCTGGTTCAAGACAGGTTCAAACCAGACACGTGTCTGAAGATGCGGACTCAAGCTATTCTGAGAGGCATCACCACGAGGTCGCAAGCTTTACGCGATCAAGTCGCAGCTTTACGCGGTCAGACCGAAAGCCTTGCGCGGTCAGAAGTTCGTGGGCTATACGCGAACTACACATTCGGGATATTACGCGATTAGCCTAATCCCGCGGTCAGAACATCTGCCGATCAGGATACCTGGGATCTATCTATCCGGTTGTCCATACGACAGGATATTCTAAGTATCCCGAAGATTCCTACACGTGGAAAAACAACCGTCAGGAGGTTGACACGTACAGTTATTCATGAATAACACGTGTTTTAACCTGCGTGGAAGTTAAGAGCAGTTTCAAAAACCATATCCAACCATCCGTGCAACCGATTGATGCAGTTTTCTTCACATGGCGCCCTTTCAAGCAGTATAAAAGGATGGCATGACGCATCAATCAGGGGGATCCAAGTTAGCCAAGTCTACGGCACACCTCATACAGCATTTTTAAGTCTTCTTTAGCTTATCTTTGTACACTTTTTACAGGAAAAATCCTCGCCTGTGAGGACTTTTTCCTCCACTTGTAAACCTTTACCATACTTAGTGAAATCCCAACAGGACGTAAGGCTTTTACTCCCACCATCGAGGGCCCGAACCTGTCTAAATTCTCTGTGCTCCTGTTCACCATTGTTCAGCATACCTTCCCGAAGGGTCATCTTGAAAGGTCTCACCATTACAAATTCTGCATAAGTTCGGCTGAGGACTCCGAGTCCAAATCGTCGACAATAACCTCCACAGAAGACAATTTTTCTATCCGCAAACCCGTGAGATACCGATAGAACATAACAATGTTCTCTACATATGGAATTTTGTTGACAAGCCACCATTCACTGTCATCACATAACATTCTCGATGATTTGCTATACTAATATTCATGGGCCAGCATTATTATTTCACACGTAAATATGCACACAAGCATCTAAGTGCCACTGTGCATAATCTTTAACCTAGCCTGTATGTTAGTCATCAGGACTTCACATCTATTAGGTTGGGAAAAGTCATGTATTGGCATTTGAAACATATACATCGAAGACCCATCCACATTGCCATATATTCATACGAAGTGAGTAAAAATTCCCAACCAAACTAGTACATTGCATGGCTCATGTCCTTCCAGATCCAAATTAAGTTTTACTGCTTGTGCAGAAATATTTTCTATCGGTAAACACATGAGCTGCTGATAGAATATGTGTAAGAACACCTCCAACATATAATGTGCATTACATGGCAGTTGGATACAATTGATCACACATACAGCAGTATAGATAAGTTAAAATCTCAAAACAGGTTCATTACAGCACTGGAACATATTATGTAAACCCTAATTTAAATCAACATTGCCTGCGGAATGTACATAATCCAACACAATAGGGAACCCTAGTGTAATTGCAAAACTCGAAGAATTAGTATGTGCAAAACACTAGGATCAAATAAGGAAGATGCTTGAAATAGAACGACGAATTAGGGTATTTACGGCGGCGATCAGTTCTGGTGATGGAGAGGCGGTGTAGAACACAGCGGCGGCCGGCGAAGGACGAAAATAAGAACCGGTGGCAGTGGCGAACCAGTGTCCAGCCGGCGATCGTCGTGTGGGAGAGAGGAAGTGAGTGGTCACGGCGGAGGTTGTGGTTTTCTTCGCTCTCGAAGAGACGCAGTGCTCTAAGGTGGAACTGTTCAAGTGGAGGGAAACTAAAGGGCCGTGTGCGAGTAATAAAGTAGTGGAGGAACTTTTCTATCGGTACAACAAAATGATACCGATAGAATTATGTACTTTTCTATCGGTAAAACAAAATAGTACCGATAGAAAAAGTGAATTTCCCGGAAGAATATTTGAAGTAGTGGATGCCTTTTTCTATCGGTATAAACAATAAAATCCTGTGAGACCAATTTTCCCCAGAAAAATTTTTTAATTCAGTGCTTGAGATTATAGTATTGGGTGCCCTTTTTCTATCGGTAAAAACAACAAAATACCGTCAGAGTAATGAAAAGTTACACACAATTTAACATCAAATAGACCGTGGTTGAAAGCTGCAGGATGATAAAGAAAGAGGGAAGATAGCCGGAAAATTGGAAAATTGACATAAAAAGAAATTGTTCATTCATTGTTGTTTTATCACTTACAAAAAAAAAAATAAAACCCAAAATGCTAGGTCAAGGGGTGGTCTTAGCCCTGGCTGCATGTAGAATAGAGTCAGTTAGACTTGCAGCCAGGACACAGGACTCCTCTAGCGACAAGTTGTCCCTAGGATCAACTACTACCTCGTCGAGAAGGCCTGCGACCTCCCTCAGCTTCGCTATGGTATCCTTCATAGTCAAACCGCAGCCAGCTATGGTCATATCCGCGGCTTTCTTCTCCTCGCGAAGACGCCTCGTCCTCGCCCTAGCATTGTCACAATCCGTCTTCATGCGCTTAATGCGCTGGAAGAGATCGTCAAGGTCAAGTCGTAGCTGAGTGTGCTTGTCTGTAAGGAGCTTGTGCTCCTCCTGGAGGGCCCTCAGGTCGGCCTTCACTTTGGCAGTGTCTTCCACAGCTACCATTCCCTGTGCAAATCAACAGTTCAAGAATGAACTGAACATGGATTAACAATACAGGGGTAAACCGAGGAGATTTAGAGTTCTTACCGGGGAGGGCGTGGCTGACGATCCCATGGAGGTTGCCATTGTGAAAGAGAAAATGAGGAGTCGAACCGTTCGAGAATTAGAAAAACAACAAAATACCGCAACACATGGCGAGGTACTTATAGAGTTTCCAAGGCGACGCATGGCGACACGGTTGAGAATTCAAAGCGGTAGAGTATTCTTCTATTGATAAAAACAGGAAAAAACCGTCAGACAACAAATACAGTGAGACTAACGAATTTATTCTAACGGTAAAATAGAACAATACCGATAGAAAACGTTTTGAAGTGCCTGAGAGAAGTGCCTGAGACATGAAAGTAGCGGATGTCCTTTTCTATCAGTATAAATAACAAAATACCGTCAGAAAAAAGGGATTTTTGCAGAACTTAATTTGAAGGAGCAAGAGGCTGCGATGAGATTTTTGCAAGTGCTATTTGAAGGGAAGAATTAAGTATTTACAGGATAAAGGTACTGTACATGTTAGAACTCATGCTGTGGAGTAAAATTGAGATGTATTAATGCTGTGAACTAGCTTATCATTAAGTTCTAAAGAAAAATGTACTGCCTGATGTATTAATGATAAGTTCCTCACCTTGCTGCAGAACTTGTGGGCTGTTTGCTTGGCATTTATCCCTGAAATAGAAATTAATCATCAATGGTTCTCAACCCATAATCCTTCTTCGTGGTCATCTCGCAGATACGTTGTTTCGTCGATATCTTCAGTACGGATAGATTGAATGTCCTCTAAAAATGGAGGTATTTCATCGAATTGGTTATACTCCTCTTCGTCGACAACATCTTCGACCCCAACAATACGTCTCTTGCTGTGGAGGACAACATGCAAGTTTGGATTGGCCGGGTCAACGATGTAGAATACCTGTGTGGCTTGCTTTGCAAGTATGAATGGATCGTCTTGGTGTCCGACTCTACCAAGATCGACGAGAGTAAACCCGTAACTGTCAACTTGAACACCTCGAGGGATTTCGACCTATTGGCATCGAAACAGGGGAATCTTAAGTAATTCGTAATCGAGCTCCCATATTTCGTCAATAGCACCGTAATATGAGTTCAGCGCCCTTACTGACCTGGCATCCTCGGAAATAGCAAACAGTGTCACTCCGCTACATTGCGTGCTACTCTTGGCGTCTTGAGCTCTTGTGTAAAATGAATACCCATTGATGTCGTACCCCTGCCAAGTCCCTACAGTGAATCTTGGGCCTCTAGCCAACCATGTCACAGTTTCACTTACGGAGCCCTCGGCAGCTCGCATGACTCTTTCTTGGATCCACTCAGCAAATTTCCTGTTATGTTCTCTGCTGACCCAAACGTCTGACTTCGAAGGATTCTGTGGCCGTAACATTACCTTGTGCTCGTGTATGTATGGCTCGACCTCCGTCATGTGTTGTAAGACCCAAAAATGTGATTTTGCGTACACATCACGAGCGGGGATGATAGCTTTGAATCCAATCGTTCCGATTCCCTGAAGCCTACCCTCGTGTCGGGACCTAGGAACGCCAATTGGGTCAACCCCGGCCATATAATCTGTGCAAAATTCAATCACCTCCTCGGTGGCATAACCTTCCATGATACTCCCCTCGGGTCGACGACGAGTCCTTACGTATCCCTTCAATACATCCATAAATCTCTCAAATGGATACATGTAGCGCAGGCACATGGGTCCACAAAACTTAATTTCTCTGATAAGGTGAACAATCAGATGGACCATTACATCAAAAAAGGATGGAGGGAAATACATCTCGAGCTGACAAAGAGTTGTAACCACGTCACGTTGCAAAGCGTCCAGTCCATCGGGATCAATTACCTACGAGGACACAGTTGGCCAAATATTCATATCAGAAAAATCTTCTAATTAAGCTCCACAAATGGAGGTAATGAACTTATAGTACGAGTGCACGTACTTACCTTGCAAGATATTGCGTTGAAGAAATAACATAGGTTTGTGATTGTCTCTCTGACTTTAACTGGGAGAATGCCTCTGATAGCAATGGGAAGCATCTGTGACATCAAGACATGACAGTCGTGGGACTTCATGCCAACCAGTCTTAGGTCCTTCATAGACACAAGTTTTTTCAAGTTCGCGGAGTACCCACATGGAACTTTAACACCGTGCAGGCACCGACAGAGTTCTGTTTTTTCGCTCTTGGACAACGTATAGCAGGCCGTGGGGAGGTATGTACGCTTTCCATTCTCTAAAGGTGCAAGTTCAGTCCTTATCCCCATTTCCACCATGTCACGACGAGCTTTCACACCATCCTTTGTCTTTCCCGGAATGTTCAACAACAAACCAATCAAACTGTCACAGACATTTTTCTCTACATGCATGACGTCAATGCAATGTCGAACTTGTAAGTGCTCCCAGTACGGTAGATCCCAGAGAATCGATCTCTTCTTCCAAACATTTTTTTCTCGAGGTTTAGAATCCTTACCGAACTCAACTTTGATGTCGTTCACGCGCGAGTAAATCTCCTTACCCGTCAGAAACACTGGAGCTGATCCCTTCTCAGGCTTCCCGTTAAATGATTTCCTCTTCTTACGGTACGTGTGATGCACCGGAAGAAACCTGCGGTGACCCATGTACACTATTTTCCGGCAGTTTCGCAGCCACATGCTCTCAATTTCATCTAGGCAAATAGGGAAAGCCTTGGCTCCTTTCATACTATACCCCGACAAATTGCCGTAGGCCGGAAAATCATTTATGGTGCAAAATATCAGGGCCCGCAAGATGAAATTCTCTTTCTTGTATGCATCCCACACCTGCACACCCTCGCTCCACAATTTCTGTAAGTCCTCGATTAAAGGCGCTAGAAACATGTCAATATCATTTTCGGGTTGTCTGGGTCCTGAGATTAGTAACGCCATCATGATGTACTTGCGCTTCATGCATAACCAAGGAGGAAGATTGTAGATGCATAAAAGAACCGGCCAAGTGCTGTGCCGACTGCTCATATTACCATGTGGGTTCATACCATCTGTACTCAGCCCGAACCTTACATTCCTAAGTTCGCCGCCGAACTCAGCAAATGTTCTGTTGATGTTTCTCCATTGAATAGAATCAGCTGTGTGTCTCAGTTTTCCGTCTTGTTTCCGGGCTTCAGCATGCCAAAGCAAGTGCTTCGCGACTTTCGGATTTGCAAACAACCGCTTCAATCTAGGTATCACAGGCAAGTACTACACAGTTTTTGCCGGGGGGTTCTTTCCTTACCTCGTGACGTTCACTGTCAATCCGGCCCCTACGCGTATACCTCGATGCGCCGCATCTTGGACAAACATGCAAACTGGAGTACTCGTTACGGTACAACACACAATCATTTGAGCATGCGTGTATTCTTTCAATTTCCATTCCCAACGGACACAACAGTTTTTTGGCTTGGTAAGTAGATCTTGGCAACTCATTTCCCTCTGGAAGCATGTCCGCTAGAAGATCTAATAGTGCTGTGAAACTCTTATCACTCCAACCGTTTCCTGCCTTCAAGTTATATAATCTCAGCATAGAAGACAGTTTTGTAAATGTTGCACATCCAGGGAACAGAGGCTTCTCAGAGTCAGCAATCAGTTTCTCAAATTCACAGAAGTCATTTTCGTTGTAATCTTCCTCTACATCACGTAACATCTCATCTAGATTGTCATCATCATCATCTACGTGCACATCGGAATGAACATTACCAAATTCGGATGATCATCGATATTATTGCAATCCACATCCGAGTCGTGCTGATTGGTAGTAGTGTTGCTTGTTTCCTCAAGATCTTCGCCATGCCATATCCAACGGGTGTATCGCGCGTTAAAACCATGACGAATCAAATGACTCTTAATTTGATCAGAGTTGCTAAACCTCTTCAAGTTCATACTATCTGTACAAGGACAGAGCATATTTTTCTCTCCCTTCCTCTCCTTTTGTTGCTCAGTAAATTTAATAAACTCATTCACACCATCCAAATATTCAAGAGTAGTACGTTTTATTCCATACATCCAATATTTCCAGTCCATCTACAATTAACAAAATTTAACGAGTAAGCCATGCATGAAACCAGCCCGATTAAGTTATGTATATGTACATGTACAGCCTCTTACAACAGATACATGTGTTGAACCCTAGCCTGACAAAATTAACACTAATTACCTAGCTAACTACACAATACAAGCTAGTTAGCTCCTAAAACATGACGCATTTCCAGCTACCAAGCTCCCAAGCTTACAGCTACAAACTTGGAACTACACAATACAGCTATCTTGCAAGTAGAGAGGAAGGGAGATCTAGAGGGAGAGAGAGATAAGTGTCGACGATTAAGCGTACCTTAAAGAGAGGGGCGCAATCAACTTCCCTCCATCCTGCGCTGATCACCCTAGCAGTGTAGCTGGAACTTTCGTCACAAATAGAGGGACACAGAGTGCAACAGAACAAATTAAAGAGCTACTCAGCAATGGTCGAGTGGGGTTTTCCTTATAATGGACATTTTTCTAACGGTAAATACATGAAATAACCGTCAGACTAACTTAGGTAATTTGTCGCTCACATATTCTATCGGTAAAAACACACACATACCGTTAGAGAATGTGCATTACCGAGCAAGTACAGGACTTCTTCTTTCGGTAAATATGTGTATTGACCGTTAGATCATGCATGACACAGCACGCAAATGAGTTTTTCTATCGGTAGAAATGTGTACGAACCGTTAGATGATGCATGACACACGAGCAAGAGTTTTTCTATCGGTAAATATGTGTATTTACCATTAGAATATGCATGACTGAGCAAATATATGTGTTTTCCTATCGGTAAATATGTGTACTTACCGTTAGAGGAGGTACTGGTACCAAACTGGGACAAACATGCACATGCCATTTCTCACATTCAAGGAATCAAATCAATGTAACATCAAACAGATCTTACATCAAACAGATCTTACATAAAACGGATCTTAACTAGAAGATAAAGCAATATATTTCAAGAAATGCTAATTTGTGGATTAACTAGGTGACACAAAAATACTTTTCTTAGGTACTTGGGACTTCATCTTGCCAAAGAAATTACACATGCCAGTTCACAAATTCAGGTACAAACATACACATGCCAGTTCACCAATACAAATTCAGGTACAAACATACACATGCCAGTTCACAAATTCAAGTGCATGTCTGAAACAGCAGTACAAATACACACCTACCTACCAATACAATTAAATACACAAATACTCCTTGCACATTCAAGTTCATGTCCCAATTAGCAATACATGATACACAAATATACAACAATATACAAATACAACAATTCACACATTCGATGTATATTAGAAAAGCCACGTCTGAAATTAACAATAGATCACGACGAGGACCGAGTGGCCCATACATGCATTTTACATAAAAGAGAACCTTTGCAGGTTGCCACAATGCAACTACCGACTACAAGTTAGACCTGATACATCACAAATCCATTCATCCAAAACAGTAAATGTCTGAACACATTGGACTTAACCATAGGAGTTCAGTTCGAAGGCGCCCGAGGAGCTGGAACTGCCGTCGACATACATTTGTACGTATTGGTGATTTCCTCAGACTCAAACTCAATCAACTCAACTCAACCCAACTCAACTCCATTGACAAAAAGAACCTACCTTCCAAGATGTTGTTCTGTGTAGTGATGGTGTAGAATGGCTGTGCAAATAACAACAATTCTTCTTCTCCAAGCAGGTAAGCATCTGGCCACAAGCTGGTGCATGCAAAAAAATGTAAGATGCTTTCTATAGGTCCTGATTTGAGAAACACGCCGGGCTTAAGCATCTTCTCGACCGAGCCAACCAAGATCTCGCCCTTCACGTCCTTCCGGCTCTCGACGGTGATCTTCACCATTTCTTTCGCCAACAAGCCAACGTAGGCAGCGTACTGCGATGAAGAACCGTGAAATACGTTTCCCCTCATGAGCATCATCCAAGGACCTGAACAGATCATAATCATATTGAAAAGAAGACACATCAAAATGAAGGATACAAAAAAACAGAATTATTGCCATAATCGGATTAGAATAATCTAACAATATTGCAGAAATTTTACGTACCTTCCTTGGGATGCCGACGTCTAGAGGGCATCGATGGAGGTGCGGAGGTGCAGCGGTCCCCTGTAGAGGTGCGCCGGCCGTCCATGAAGCTTACGGGTTAGGACTACGAGCCCCAGATGAACTGTGAGAATGAAAGAGACATACCCGTGTATTTATACAAATATATATTTTCTATCGGTACGAAAACAGAATACCGTTAGTAATAAAAACATCTGTAGAAGGCGAATGGTTCTATCGGCACAATAAATATTACCGATAGGAATTTTTGTACATACTCTATCTGTGTGTACGTACATTGCCGATAGAATATTACTAGTTGTAGAAGGCCAACAGTTCTAAGATATTTTTTGCAATATTGTACCGGTATAAACATTCATTACCGATAGAATAAAACTATTTGAAGACGAACAGTTCTAAGCAATTTTCTATATATTCTAACGGTAAAAGAATCCATTACCGATAGAATAAAAATATTTGTAGAAGGCCAACTATTCTATCGGCGCACTACATATTGCCGATAGGAATTTTGAATATACTCTGTCGGTATATTCATACAGTACTGATAAATATGTCTAGTTGTTGAAGTCGACCAGTCCTATCGGCGCACAACATTCTCCCGTCAGTACTTATGCATCTCTTCTAACGGCAAATGTATTCATCACCGCTAGAGTAAATCATACTATTTATTCTATCGGTATGTTTCTTATAAACCGATAGGAAAAATACACCCGTCGCCCTTTTATGACCGCGAGGCACATTTTCGATCGGTTTTCAACTAAATCGCTAATAACCGATAGAAGATAGGGGTTAGTAGACTGCATTTCTGTACTAGTGGTACTTCCTCGATTTCGCTTGCCGGCGTTGGTTCGGTTGGTGGTGTTCATTCCAGTAGCTTTGTTCCACTCCTTAAGATCACTGCATTAGAAACAAGAATGTTAGATCAAGCTATGGAATTAATTTTTTCAGAAGTACGAGGATTGATAGGTTGAGAAGGAAGAGGGTTATCATTTTTTAGTGCAGGATTCACAATTGTGCGATTTAAGTCTTGAGCATGCGGACGTCAGTCGATATAGAGTCTATCTTTTGGCTCATGGACGTCTTCTCTTTCTCTTGATTTGCTAGAAAGTTCTCTAGCATGTGCTTCATGTTCGACTGCTCGGGTTATTGTTGGTGTGGCGGTCGATAAGGTTGCTAATTTTGTGGTTGGAATGGTGGCCTTTGAGCTTGACATGGGGGATTTTGTTTATGTAGTTGCTGCTGTCCAAAATTTGGTTGTTGGCGTCGAGGTTACTGATTTTGTCCTAACCATGAAAATTTTTGATTGTTGCACCATCCAGAGTTATACAAGTTAAGAAAAGTATTACCTTGCTATTGTTGTATACCTTGAAAAGCATTTGCTTGCTGTCGACGATTCGGACTCGGAGTCCTCAGTCGAACTTATGCAGAATTTGTAACTGTGAGACCTTTCCAGATGACCCTTCGGGAAGGTATGCTGAACAATAGTGAACAGGAGCACAGAGAGTTTAGACAGGTTCGGGCCCTCGATGGTGGGAGTAAAAGCCCTACGTCCTGTTGAGATTTCACTAAGTGTGGTAAAAGGTTTACAAATGGAGGAAAAAGTCCTCACAGGCGAGGATTTTTCCTGTAAGAGTGTACAAAGATAAGCCAAAGAAGGCTTATTAAAATGCTATATGAGGTGTGCCGTAGACTTGGCTAACTTGGATGATTTTTGGGTTTCTTGATCTTCCGATCTCTCGGTTTTTGATCCTTTTCATTGATGCTCCCTGCCATCCTTTTGTACTGTTTGAAAGGGTGCCAAGTAGAGGAAACTGCATCAAACGGTTGCACGGACGGTTGGATGCGGTTTTTTGGAACTGCTCTTAACCTCCACGCAGGTTAAACACGTGTTATTCATGGATAACTGTATGTGTTAACCTTCTGACGGTTGATTCTCCACGTGTAGGAATCTTCGGGATACTTAGAATATCCTGTTGTACGGGCAACCGAAATAGATAGATCCCAAGTATCCTGATCGGCAGATGTTCTGACCGCGGGATATTGGCTGACCGCGCAATATCCCGAATGTGTAGTTCGCGTATAGCTTACGAACTTCTGACCGCGGAAGGCTTACGGACTTCTGACCGCGCAAGGCTTACGGTCTGACCGCGTAAAGCTGCGACCTGATCGCGTAAAGCTTGCGACCTGATCGCGTAAAGCTTGCGACCTCATGGTGATGCCCCTCAGAATAGCTTGAGTTCGCATCACCAGGTACATGTCTGGTTCGAACTTGTCTTGAACCAAAAGTTTATTAGAAATGACCCGGGTGTCAATCCTCGTCAGCTAGCCCCCAAATTCGAAGAAAACGAAGAGACGTGTTTATTTCGAATTTAAAAACCGTGCATTGGATTTTTGACCCGGCCCTTTAACTTCTCCACTTAGTGGCGCACTAAGTGAAAACGGTTGGTTTTTCAAGACGAGTTCTGACATTACGTGACGGGCAATGATAGCGCCGTAGAATTGTTTTTATCTCGAGGTAAAATTGTAAATGTTTTAGCAAAACCCGAGGCGTCTGGAATGCAAACCGTCACCCAGGCGGCTATAAATACCAGACCCCTGGACATGTAAAGATCTACAATTTCCCTCTCACGTCTAAGTCTTTTTCTTGTTATCCTGCCTCCTTCCTTTTCACATACCCCTCCCAATGGCAGATCATGAAATCATCGAGATTGAGAGCGATGAAGGGGAAATTGTCGAACAAGGGTCTCAAACGAATGAAGTCCTGTCTCCCTTAAGGAAGAAACCCAAGGTTGACGAAGGATCTTCCAGTGGAACAAAGGTAAAGAACGTAGCGAGTTTCTTTCTTCCTTCAGTTCCTTTGACCCTCCCCGTTCATGCCTCTCGGCAAGTTAGGCCTTTATCCTTAGGAAAATATCCCTTCACATCCAATTCCCCCATCCTTTTGGGTGATCAACATCCTGGTCGGCAAGCGGTGACTATCCCTCGATCAGATGATTGCCATATTGGGTTGGCGAGGCAATCTTCTTCTGGGGAGGTTGCTCTTCCACCATATGATGATCTTCCTCTCAAGATGGGTGTATCAACGGGTTATGCACCGGGACAGGTAACAATTCTTCTCCCTTTTTTACTGATAATTTTAGTTAGTATGACTAACTTTTGCAAAAATGTAGGAGGTAGGAGGCCCCAGTGATCAGCCTTCTGCTGCTCCATCTCTTCCTTCCGGACAGACCCTTCTGGAAGAGAAGAATGCCCTGGAGAAGAAAACCGAGGAGATGGCCTCGAAGATTCTGCGTTTAGCAGAATGTCTTGATCGATCCCGAGAAGAGGCGCACCATTTCCGTCGAGAGAGGGACTTCGCTCAGCAACAGCGAGAACTCTCTGACTTGATTAGGGACAATAGTGCGTCTGTTGTTAGGGACGATATAGATAGACTTAGGGTAGTTGCTAGTTCCCTGGGGGTTGTCAGTGTAGATCCTACTGACAACAACATGTCCCTTGGGGAACTTTGTAAACTTCTTTCGGAGCAAGTCGATGTTTTGATCGACTGCATCCCTTTTGTATGTAAAGAATGTAAGAAATAAAAGTTCTTTATTTCTCATGAAATGTTCTCCACATCTTCTGTGCGAAAATATAGCCATGAACTTTACGTTCGCGACCATTCATACACAGGAATTTTTAGTTCTGCGATCAAAATCACTTTTAAGAAAAAAGCACCGCGACCTGCCCTGATTCCGCGATCAGTTTCAAAGCCGCGGTCAGAACTAAGGTTCGACCAGAGTTGGGACTCGGTCAGGATATCACTTCGATTAGAATCGAAGTTTCAGCCTAAAACACGATTTCGATAAAACCATAACCCAATTAGAAACACTTCAGTACGTTAAAAATTGGGTTACAAGATTTTTTCGAATAAAATGTTCAAAGTATAAAAAGGAAAAACGTCCTCTGAAAAGTACTGAAAATTTTTCAGTCCTGCTACGCTTTCAGTTTCCAAAACAAAGAAGTCTTTTTGTTTCAGATCCGACGCCTGAGTACTTTATCGGGTCCATCAGAGACAGTATCCATTATGGGAAATGAATAAAGCATTCAATGGAACGTTTGAAATGAGCCGTTTACTCATTAATGCGTCGCCTTGGGTCTATAAAAAGAGCAGATGTCTTCTCAAAGAAGCCACATAGCTAAAAACCCTTATTATTCCTGCCGCTCAAAACCCTCATTTTCTTCAGCCTTCATCTTCCCCAAATCGCCAGCTTCCCCTTTGATTCTACACCAAAGATGGCGTCCTGGAGCAGATCCATTCACCATTCTGAGGAGAGCCTGATGGCATTAGAGAAGGAGGAGATCCTTTCTCCGCGGCTGCTCATTAACTGGCGACCTACGGAGAAGGACCAAGAAACCCCAACTGTCCAAGAAGGCGAGTTGGTGGTTTTTGAGGAGTATTTGCGTTGCGGGTTCCGATTCCCTGAGAGTCGGTTCCTTAAGGATGTCCTTGAACATTACGGGTGGGAACTGATCAACCTCCACCCCAACGCGATGCTGATCCTTGAAGTATTCCAGCACCTTTGTGAAGCCTTCGTCGGAATATATCCCAGCGTGGATCTTTTCCGACGATTTTACTTTTCGGCGTGGTCGAAGAGTACCAACGCCGCCGGATGCATCTACTTCCGGCTGAGGGATAAAAAGGAGTATCCCTCCCCACCCCTACGAGATTCTGTGCATGGGTGGCACCAAAGGTGGTTCTACTGCTCTCCACCATCCGAAAGCAGTTTATGGTTTGAAAACTCGCGACCAGAGAAGTCGAGCGAGTTAGACATTCCTCCAGCGATGAACTCGGAGCTTTCGAAGCATGCCGAGGTGATTCTTCACTTGGTCAATGAAGGATTGACGGCTCGAGATATCATTCGAGACTTCGTGAAGAACCGGGTGAGTCCTCTGCGTGAAAGGGCTCATCCAGCGTGGGAGATTAAGTCCATGGGTGATAGCACCCTGGACTATAGTCAAGGTATTTATTTCTTTGGTGCTGAACTTTCTCCTTTTTGAATTGTACAAATTCTGACTTGAGTTTGGGAACAGTCCTGCCTTCATCCGAGATTGAAAGGCGGACCAACTCCCTCCTTAGGACCTACAATTCCGATGTAGAGGGCCCTAAGGAATCACCTCGCCCGCATAGCTTGATTCACGCGGGTGATGACCTCAGACAGGAGCGCCGAAAGGTAATTTCGTTGTTCAGCTTTGGCTTTGCAGGTCTTGTGTGTGTCCAGTGCTAATCCCTTGTAATGGACTGCGAACCAGCTCCTAGGGAGGTTTGCGGATGCGACGTTCCCAAGTGAGAATGTCGGCTCTCCGAAGAACCGACGGCGAGGAATGTGAAGAAGGTCTCTCAGAGACCCAGGACAAAGAGTCCTGCCCCTAAGAAGACCAAGCTAAACCCTGGGGAAGGGTCTTCACGAAGCATTCCTCGTCCCGCAAGACAGATTGCGGTAAGATATCGCATTCCTGCTAATTTTTCAGGCGCGACATGGAATCACTTCTTCGTCGTACAGGGAGAGGGGAGCGAGGAGGAAGAGGATGACGTTCCTCTGATCCTTCGAAGGAGGAAGATCGCGGATCTTCCATCCAGCGATGCCCCAGGCTGCCCCGCAGAGACCGCTACTACCAAGGAGGTGGTCGTGGAAGATCCTGCGATTCCTGAAGCCCCCGAGGTTTCAGGGTCAATTATCTCTGCTTCCCTGGTCGAAGGGACGACCAAGGTAAGGAAACTTTTTCGGTCATTCCTTCTATGACTCTTTCTGCACATTTGTCAAGTTAATGTATATACAGGGAGGAGAGCTTCTCCCTGGGACCACTGGGGGTTCCAGGGAGGAAAATCCTCCTCCTCTGCAGACAGAGGAGGAGGTGGATGAACAAAGGCCAGCTATGATGGTTCCAGCAACTCTGGAATCGCCAAGGCCTTCAGATGCAGCCCCACCAGTTAGCCCGGTGGCCCAGGTAAAGATCTTTTCATGTGTTTTTACCTGTTCCCTAAGAATATGCCTATAACATGACATTTCCAGGGGGGTGCTGCCTTGTTTACCATAAGGAAGGCGAGAACCGGAGACGGCTCTCCTTCGCAAGGGGAATTTTCCCAGAAGTCCCAGGAACGAATGGGATTTCAAATAAGGTAAGAGCTCTTACTTGACAGTAATCTTAAATAAAAGTTGCCTGACCCATTCTTCCTGTTAGGCAAAAGAAGACAGCGCCTAACCCTTCAACCGCCACTGGGGAGGTTGAAATTAGGGCTGATGAGGGAGCCTCTAATGAAGAGCGCTCTGCTCCCGCGGTTCAAGAAGTCGTCCGGACCGCAGGAGGTGAAACAAGTACAGGGATCGGGTCACAACCAGTAGTCTCTGGGGGTGGCGTCCGGCCGGCACTCCCGCCAACTATCCCTGTAGTGAGCACGTCGGAGGCTCTAGCGAGGATTCCCGCT
This sequence comes from Pharus latifolius, assembly GCA_019359835.1. Taxonomy (NCBI): domain Eukaryota; kingdom Viridiplantae; phylum Streptophyta; class Magnoliopsida; order Poales; family Poaceae; genus Pharus; species Pharus latifolius. Next base: position 34,804,581 of record CM033330.1, on the reverse strand, counting down.
GAACTGAATGATGCCGTTTTACAAAAGTTTATGAAGGTATAATAAGACTTTGCTTCCGTGCCTGAATTATAGTTAGGACACCTTTGACCTTCTTCTTTGGCACCACAGGGATTGTCCTGGCTAACAAGCCATTCGCGTGTTGTGATGGCTAGTACAGAAGCCATTCAAAAAGAACGCGATAGCTTGCGCAGGTGAGTACCATTACCCTCTGGTTAACATGGGTATATCTTGGTTGTGACTGCTTTGATTTTGTTGCAGAGAGGTTGCATTCTTGAAGAAGGAGGTGGCCGGTTCAGTCTCAATGCTTAAGAACAAGAAACTGAACTCAACAGACTTCAATCAGAGAATGCTGGTAAGCCGATTCCTGACTAGGAAGACTTGAATCCATAATATGCGAATAATCTTCTTTCTATGTACAGCGCAAGCAGGTCGAATTACGCAGCTCAGTCGAGACAAGGAGATTCTTGAATCCTCGATTCGCCACACCGATCGGGCAATCAAAGAACTGAGCCTCCGGATCTTTGAAAAACTAAAGGCCGTGGCTGATCTTTTGAAGACCGATGTGGTAGAACTGAGGCAAGACAACCTCAGTATAAATGACTGGACATCGCTGCTTACTGCCCAGGCGGATTCACTGCTTGAGTATCTCCCTGGAGATACACGGCGACGCGAAGAGGTGATCAGAACCAGGGTTTGATCAGCCGCAGCAGCCGTACTCAGCCGGGTTCGACTTCACCATGGCCCAGATGCAGATCTGAACGCACTGGTGGGTCCGGTTGAGGTTGAGAGTGAAGAGCTGCTCGATGCAGTCATAGAGGAAGTCCAGCCCCTAGTAGATAGACTCCTGACTGAGCTGGGGATCGAATGATCCTTATTTTTGTAACCAAACAATTGTAATTACAATGCAATGTATGTAAAACTATTTTCTTTCAAAAGAAAGTGCATATTCACATCATAAGTTTCATACTATAAGTATATTCCTCTAGCCCCCGCCTCTGTTTTGTGAATACTGGAGCCTTAGTATTTTAAGCAGAGGGAAAACATAAGTATGATGACCAGGGATATGCGCTTCAAGCCGATGGTTAAGATTAAAGTAACATTTTTAACCTTATTGCAAACTGGTAGCCACCCAGATGACCGAAGACTAGCCAGATAGTCCCGTGTGCGTTGAGAAACGGCTTATTTAGGAGCGACTTATCTGGAAGTGATCATGAGATCGACCAGCGAATCCGGTTAAAAAATGCTGTAGTAACCTAACCGCCGGCGATCAGCCCCAGGTCGAATTTGTATAATTTGGGCTTAAAGAAAACACTCATTGTATGAAAATAAGACATGCTTTTTATGAAAAGATGCTAATTGAACAGGGAAAAAGTGATTGGAATACTTACACGTAAAACTTGCGAAGTTGATCGATGTTCCAAGTATTGGACAAAATCCGACCATCCTCCATGGCTAACCGCGCAGATCCTAGCCACGGCACTGAGACGACAGTGTAAGGTCCTTCCCACTTTGGGGAGAATTTGTTGCGGTTAGACTGGTCTTGAATTTTTCGTAAAACCAAGTCGCCCACGTTGAGATCACGTGGTCGCACCTTTTTACTGTGATACTTGCGTAGAGCCTGCAAGTATACCGCGGACTTGATCAGGGCGCGATCACGCCGTTCTTCCAGGAGGATGAGATCTTGCGATCGCTGTTCGGATTGATTGACCTGTTCGAATTGATTCGTGCGAACAGATCCAATACTAACTTCCATAGGCAACACAGCCTCGGCCCCATAGACCAAATGGAAGGGTGTCTCACCGGTGGCTCGACTAGAGGTAGTCCGTAGTGCCCATAGAACAGTATAGAGCTCGTCTGCCCAAGCCCCCGAGCGGGTCTTGAGGCGATCAAAAACACGTTTTTTGATGCCTTGCAATACTTGCCCATTGGCCCGTTCTACGGCACCATTGCTTTGTGGATGTGCCACGGAAGCAAAGCACACCTTAGTCCCAATCTGATCGCAGTAGTCTAGGAAGAGACCGCTAGCGAACTGAGAACCGTTGTCTGTGATGAGACGGTTTGGAACACCAAATCGTGCCACAATGTTCTTGTGAAAGAACTTTTGTGCAGCTGATGCAGTAATATTTCGTACTGGTTCGGCCTCAATCCACTTTGTGAACGTGTCAATGGCTACGAACAGAAATTTGTACCCATTGACCGCTTGTGGCATAGGACCGACGATGTCCATTCCCCAGATCGCGAAGGGCCATGCGAGAGGAATAGTTTGCAATGCATAAGCAGGTTGATGAACCTGTCTTGCATGAAACTGACACTGTGGACACATCTTGACCATAAACTTGGCATCATCGAGTGCCGAAGGCCAGTAGAATCCCTGTCAAAAAAATTTTCCGACCAGTGTTCGGTATGACGCGTGTGCACCGCATACACCGTCATGTATTTCTTTCAAGAGGGATTTTCCTTCCTCCTGAGATATGCAGCGCATGAATACTCCTTGAGTACCCTTTCTGTACATAACCCCATCTACGAGTTTGTACAGACGCGCCTTTCGAATTAATCGATCGCTTTTGGTTTCGTCCTCGGGTAGGGTCCCATGTTCAAGATAGACCCTCAATGGATGAGTCCAATCTTGTTCCTGATCGAGGTTGGCAACGAAGGCTATTGCCGGATCATCCTCGACCGAAGTCATGATCGAAGGATGGTCCAAGTGTTCAATGAACACTCCTGCCGGAGCGGATGAGCGTGAGGATCCAATTTTGGATAATTGGTCTGCGAGAATATTGTCCTTTCGCGGGACGTATTGGACTTCGAAGTGACTGAAGTGTTTTTCCAATCTCCTCACTTCCCCCAGGTAATGAGCCATTGTCTCATCGGAGGTGCTGTACTCCTTGTTTACCTGGTTTACGACTAGCTGTGAGTCCCCCCTCACCACTAATCGACGGACTCCGAGGAATTTTGCTGCCCGGAGCCCTGCAAGAAGACCTTCATACTCTGCTGCATTGTTGGGGGCAACAAAGTGTAGTTGAATAACATACTTAAGCTGTTCGCCCTGAGGCGTAACTAAGACCACTCCAGCCCCCGAGTGTTGAAAACTACGGGAGCCGTCAAAGTACATTGTCCAATAATCGGGGTACTCCAGTTCCTTTGCCAACTGCACGGGTGGCTCAAGGTTGGTCCATTCGACCACAAAGTCGGCCAAAACCTGAGACTTAACCGCCGTGCGAGGGGTGAAATGGATATCGAAGGCACCGAATTCGACCGCCCATTTGGCGATTCGACCAGATTTTTCTGGATTTCGGACAATATCCCCTAAAGGAAAAGAGGAGGGTACTGTAATCTTGTGTGCTTGAAAGTAATGTCGTAGCTTACGGGAAGCCATCAGTAGTGCGTAAAGTATCCTCTGGACCTCAGGGTAGCGCTCCTTAGGACCATGAAGTACTTCGCTCACATAGTAGATGGGTCTGTGTACTCCTTCCTTTTCCGCGATCAGAACTGCGCTGACCGCGTGTGGGGTGGCCGCCAAATACAGAAGTAATGGTTCTTCCTTTTCAGGAGACACCAATACCGGCGGACTGGAAAGATATGTTTTTACCTCCTGAAACGCTTTTTCGGCCTCGTCGGACCACGTGAAGTCATGATGTTTCCGCAAGGCTTTAAAGAAAGGTAGTTCCCTTTCGCCTAATCGCGATATGAAGCGACTTAAAGCCGGAATGCGACCAGCCAGGCGTTGAACATCCTTCATGGTCGAGGGCGACCTCATTTGTTCAATAGCTCTGATTTTCTCAGGATTAACCTCAATACCCCTGGAACACACAAGAAAACCAAGAAGCTTTCCTGAAGAAACCCCGAAAGAACATTTCTCCGGGTTCAATTTTATTCCAAAGCGATTCAAGTTACAGAAGGTTTCAGCAAGATCGTCCAAATGAGACAATCTTTTGGTGCTTTTTACAACCAAATCGTCTACATATGCTTCGAGATTACGCCCTATCTGGGAAAGAAAGGTCTTTTGCATCAAGCGCTGGTACGTGGAACCAGCGTTCTTGAGACCGAACGGCATTCTGACGTAGCAGTATGTGCCGAACGGGGTGATGAAGGCAGTTTTCTCTTCATCGTCTTCTGCCATGCTAATTTGATGATATCCTGAGTAGGCATCCAGAAAACTCATCAGTTCGCAACCCGCAGTGGAGTCAACCAGCTGGTCGATGCGGGGAAGGGGAAAGTCGTCCTTCGGACAGGCACTGTTGAGGCTAGTATAGTCGACGCACATGCGCCACTTGCCATTTAACTTGCGGACCATGACCGGATTGGCGAGCCAGTCCGGGTGATTCACTTCGCGGATAAACCCGGCTTGTAAGAGTTTGTCTAACTCTTCTCGGATGGCTTCCTGTCGGTCGGTGGCAAAACGCCTGAGCTTTTGCTTTATTGGTCGTTGTCCAGGTCGAATTGCTAACCTGTGCTCAATTACTTCCCTTGGGACACCGGGCATGTCGGACGGTTTCCACGCAAACACATCTGCGTTAGCCCGGAGGAAAGCAACGAGGTCGAGTTCCTATTTGTCATCCAGGGCTGACCCAACCCGAATTGTCTTGGATGGGTCATCCGGGTACAAGGGAACTTGTTTGAGTTTCTCATCTGGTCGAGGAGCAGCTCTGATCGCATCGGTGGCGACAGTGGCGACCTGAGCGTCCCGGAGGGGAAGTTGATCGAGCATCTCCAAAGATAGCCGGTCGCACGTGAGCGCCACGTTGCGACTTCCTCGGACCGAAATGACACCTTTGGGGCCAGGCAATTTCCCGCACTGATAAGCATAGTGTGTTGCCATCATGAATTTAGAAAGAGTCGGCCTGCCAAAGATTGCATTATAAGCTGAATCACAATCGATTACATCGAAAGTAACCAATTCTGTTCGGAAATTATCTGGTTCTCCCAGAGTGACCGGGAGGACCACTTGTCCCAATGGCATCATCGAGGGGCCTGGGATTATCCCATAAAACGGATGGATTATGGGCTTGATCTTCGAACGAGGAATTTGCATCTCGTCGAGAGTCTTGACCAATAAAAGATCAAGGGAACTTCCCCCATCGATCAGGACCCTTTCGACTCTCGCGTTACTGATGATTGGGGTAATAACCAGAGGTAGCCTCAATGGTCGAGTTAGCCCCACAGGACAGTCAGCGCGATCGAACGTCAAAGGTATATCCGACCAACGGGGATATTGAGGTTCACCAAGGGATGTCTCCATTTGGTTAACCTCTCGGCAAAAGGTTTTAAACTGCCTTTTGGAAACGAAAGAGGAGGAACCTCCGAAAATGACATTAACATGATTTTGAGGTACCTGGTAAGCCATTTCTTCGTCTCCATCAACGTCTCTAACCCCGCATGCCTGCTCTTTAGGCGGTAAGGTTGGCATTGGCCCAGCTCCTTGGTAGAAATCATCCAGCTGTTTCAACCAACTCCTACAGTTTTTGAGATCGTGGCCTGCGGAATTGTGGAGTGGACACCACCTTTTGCCCTCCTGCGGATTAGTTGATTTTTCTGGCTGGTCGGAATCCCGGCCGCCAGAAGCAGTTTTACTTTTAAAAGAAGACTTATTACCTTTGGTCGAAGGTGGTTTCTCCGCGACCGCGACCTCACGGTACTGTCCAGAGCGGTTCCTCTTCGACTTTTTTGACTTCCCACCCGGTGAAGACTCCGGCTTTTTGCTTGAATCTTCTTTCTTGGCGTCCTTGAAGCCTGGTTGGGGCGGTAGGTCCCCCTTGTCAACCATTCGGTTCCATTCGACTGCCTCGGCTGCATCGGAGTATCGATCAGCCATATCGAACAGATCGGCCACTGATCGAGGAGGGTGGATGAGCAAGTCGTCAGTGAATCTCCGGTATCGAACGGCATGCTTAAATGCCCTGATTACGGAGCCATCAGATATGTTCGGGATGGTATTTCTTACCCCGACAAACCTCTTGACAAACTGCCGAAGCGTTTCGGTCGAAGTTTGCCGCAGTCTATGCAAGTCGTCCTCCTTACCCGGCTTTTGGTAACAATTTTGGAAATTGCTGAGGATGGCATCGCATAGCATTTCCCAATTATAGATAGAACCCTCAGGCTGATTGAACAACCAGGTTCTAGCCGGTCCTGCGAGGACTGTTGGCAGGTAGTTGGCCATGACCTTATCATCGCCTCCTGCTGCTTGGATGGCAGTAATATAGATCTGAAGGAACTCAGATGGGTTTTGAGTTCCATCAAACCTCTCAATGGCCCCTGGTCGAAACTTATCGGGCCAAACGACTGCTCGTAGGCCAGGCGAGAAAGCTTTGCAACCAACGTAAGGATCGTGAACCGTCCTGCGACTTTCGGTCGGGTTTCGAGCAAACTCACTTAATGGCGAGGTTACTCGGGGTCCCAAACGAGAGTGAACGGGAACTCGATCCCTACTACGAGAGTCCTGCATTCGCCGATATTTGTCCTGTCGGGACGGTAAAGGTGGCGGGTAACTCCGTCGGCCAGAGCCAAAATGAGGACCATCTCGTTCACGGGGGTGTGTCACTGAGCGGGAAGAAGCTGTTGGGGTCGCCTCGGATGCGACCTCGTCCAGTCTTTCCGCCAGGATCCTAAAAAAGGCCGGTCTCTGCGCATCCGTGACCGTAGGAGGAAAATTACGCATGACCTCCGCGATAGATCGCAGTCGACCATGGGTACTTCTCCTAGGGGCACCAGGTGTTACTGTTTCTTCGTCCACTGGAAAATGCTCCGGTGGTAAGGAAGGAGTCTGGTCACGTCTACGACCACGCGACCGTCGAGAAGAACTCGGGGCAGCATCGTAACGAGCCTGCGCATCTTGAAGAGCCTCTAGGGCAGTTCTGCGTAGTTCGTTGTTCTGTTGCTCGAGATCTTGCTCCTCCTTCTGTTTGCGATCTTGTTCTTCCCTGGCAGCCTGTTGATCGGGAGTTTCCTCCGACAACGCAGCAAACTGCCTAGGGAGAGAGGTCGTCGATGGGGAGAACATCTCGGTTTGTTCCGAGTCAGACTCGAAATCAAAGAGACGGTGGAGGTTATCAGGGTCGAACCTTCCTGGGCTAACTTCAGGGTCACCATCATATTTTCCCTCAGCGGGATCGTATGACTGGCCGGATTCATCGCCTAGCACATTAAGAACCTCTGCGGGTTCTGACCTTGTGCCAGTTACCTCCTGGTCGATTAACATGACTTGGGGAGATGATTCAACCTGTGGAAGATTCTGGCCTTCGACCTCTTCCATCGGAACAGGATCGCTTGGAGAAGGCATGGGTATATGGGCATAATCCTCGAGATCGAAATCGTTCTCGGAATCATATGCTCCAGCCATGTTTCGGCGAACCTCCGAATTTTAATTAGGACGCCTTGAGAAAGGCGCCACGGTGGGCGCCAGCTGTCGACGATTCGGACTCGGAGTCCTCAGTCGAACTTATGCAGAATTTGTAACTGTGAGACCTTTCAAGATGACCCTTCTGGAAGGTATGCTGAACAATAGTGAACAGGAGCACAGAGAGTTTAGACAGGTTCGGGCCCTCGATGGTGGGAGTAAAAGCCCTACGTCCTGTTGAGATTTCACTAAGTGTGGTAAAAGGTTTACAAATGGAGGAAAAAGTCCTCACAGGCGAGGATTTTTCCTGTAAGAGTGTACAAAGATAAGCCAAAGAAGGCTTATTAAAATGCTATATGAGGTGTGCCGTAGACTTGGCTAACTTGGATGATTTTTGGGTTTCTTGATCTTCCGATCTCTCGGTTTTTGATCCTTTTCATTGATGCTCCCTGCCATCCTTTTGTACTGTTTGAAAGGGTGCCATGTAGAGGAAACTGCATCAAACGGTTGCACGGACGGTTGGATGCGGTTTTTTGGAACTGCTCTTAACCTCCACGCAGGTTAAACACGTGTTATTCATGGATAACTGTATGTGTTAACCTTCTGACGGTTGATTCTCCACGTGTAGGAATCTTCGGGATACTTAGAATATCCTGTTGTACGGGCAACCGAAATGGATAGATCCCAAGTATCCTGATCGGCAGATGTTCTGACCGCGGGATATTGGCTGACCGCGCAATATCCCGAATGTGTAGTTCGTGTATAGCTTACGAACTTCTGACCGCGGAAGGCTTACGGACTTCTGACCGCGCAAGGCTTACGGTCTGACCGCGTAAAGCTGCGACCTGATCGCGTAAAGCTTGCGACCTGATCGCGTAAAGCTTGCGACCTCATGGTGATGCCCCTCAGAATAGCTTGAGTTCGCATCACCAGGTACATGTCTGGTTCGAACTTGTCTTGAACCAAAAGTTTATTAGAAATGACCCGGGTGTCAATCCTCGTCACTTGCTCTTTTGGATGGGTTAAATTGGCATTCTTGGCCATAGTGACCTTGTATGCCACACAATTCACATATAGGTGTAATCGCATTAACAGATGAAGTAGAAGTTGATCCAAGAATAGATAGTTTATCGGTTAGAAGTGCTACATGTTCAGCCAATTGCAACAATACACTTACATCCTTGTTGTTGGTCGGAGTTTGTTGAGCAACTCATTCGGTTCCCCATTGAGTGTAGTTTTGAGTAATACCTTCGATGAGGTCGTATGCTTCGTCTACACTTTTGCTCATTAGTGCGCCACCGGCTGCGGCTTCTACGGCCATCTGGGCATTGTAGTTCAATCCGCTATAAAATGTTTGAACTACAAGCCACTTCTCTACTACGTGATGCAGACATTTGATCAACAAGTCCTCGTACAGTTCCTAAGCAACGTAAAGTGATTCACCTACCTGCTGTGAAAAAGATGCAATCTGGTTGCGAATATGAACAGTTTTAGCAAGAGAGAAAAACTTACCAAGAAAAGCTCATGAGAGTTCGTCCCATGTACTGATCAACACAGGAGGAAGAGTGTATAGCCATGCCCTCGCCTTCTCACAAAGAGAAAAAGAAAAGAGTCTTAAACAAAGTGCATCCTGTGTAACTCCATAAATATTGAAAGTATCACAATGCTCAAAAAACATGTGCAGATGTAATGATGGATCTTCAGCGAGAAGACCAACGACCAGATTTTGTTGAACCAAATTTAAAAGCGCCGGTTTTATTTCAAAATTATTTGATTCAATCGGTGGTCTAGAAATATCTGATTGCAACCCCATGCTGAGTGATAAGTCTTAATTTGGTAGAATTTTACCCTAGGCTTAGTATTGAAAATGTGCAAAAATGATGCTTAAAATTCCTTTGATACGTCATTTCATGTGACTTTTTGTAACATTTTTACAATTCTCTTTCATGAGTGCGTTCGTCATGTTTCAGGGAACAAACGTACCAAATTTGATGTTATTTTTACATCGCTTGGATAGGAAAGGAAGTGGATAAAGAAGCTGAAAATCTAAAAAAAAAGGAACACATGGTCTCAGATGGCCTGAGAAGCGCGAACACATGGTCGCAGGCTTTGCGCGATCAGGCAGCAGATAATGCGTGGTCAGGAGCCCGTAGGCGATGCGCGGTCAGATGATTGCAGACAATACGCGGTCAGAAGATCGTGGAATACTCTCGACCAGGAGACACGGGGTTGCTTAGGCTCTACGACGAGCATATCCCGAGTACCCCGGAGATTCTTCCACGTGTGAAGACAACTACCAGGAGGTAGTTCCTTGGACATTTTATTGGTCAAGGCACTCGACGAGATGCAAATTACTCGTTCAAAAATCAAGCCCATAATTCATCCGTTTTATGGGATAATTCCTGGTCCCTCTATGATGCCATTGGGACAGGTGGTGCTCCCGGTCATGCTGGGAGAACCAGATAACTTCCGAACGGAATTAGTTACTTTTGATGTAATTGATTATGATTCGGCTTACAACGCAATCTTTGGCAGGCCAACTCTTGCTAAGTTCATGATGGCTACGCACTATGCTTACCAATGCGGCAAGTTGCCTAGCCCCAAGGGTGTTATTTCGGTCCGAGGTAGTCACAACGTGGCATTGACGTGTGATCGGCTATCCCTAGAGATGGTGGACCAACTTCCCCTCCGAGAAGCCCAGATCGCCACAGTGTCCACTGATATGATCAAAGCTGCTCCTCGACCAGATGAAACACTAAAACTGGTTCCATTGTACCCAGATGATCCGTCCAAGACGATTCGGGTTGGATCAAGCCTAGATGACAAATAGGAACTCGAGCTCATTGCTTTCCTCCGGGCTAACGCAGATGTGTTTCCGTGGAAACCATCCGACATGCCCAGTGTCCCAAGGGAAGTAATCGAGCACAGGTTAGCAATTCGACCTAGACAGCGACCAATAAAGCAGAAGCTCAGGCGTTTTGCTGTTGATCGGCAGGAAGCCATCCGAGAGGAGTTGGATAAACTCCAAAAGGCCGGATTCCTTCGCGAAGTCGATCATCCGGAAGGGCTTGCAAATCTGGTCATGGTCCTCAAGTCAAATGGCAAGTTGCACATGTGCGTCGACTACACCAGCCTAAATAGTGCCTGTCCGAAGGATGACTTTCCCCTTCCCCACATCAACCAGCTGGTCGACTCTACTGCGGGTTGTGAATTGATGATTTTCCTGGACGCTTACTCAGTGTAACACCCTAGTTTTGGGGGTGAAAAGTTTTGCATAAAAACCCTGCATGCATGTATCTCTATAGTAGTAGCCAGATCAGCTGAACTCTAATCTCTCCCAAACCCTAAAAATCTCCAAATCTATTCTCTAGATCCAGATCAAGATCTGACCATCCAGATTTAACCTACCAGTTACCCTGAAGATAAAAGTCTTCAGGAGCCAGATCAAATTCTGACCCTAACTCCCAGTACCTAAGCCTTTCTCTGTTTTCGAAAACAGGAAAAATTCAGATTTACCCTAAGTACCCCAGTTTCCAGATGATTAAGTTATCTTAATGTAACCTTATCCAGACTCAAGTAACCCCTGGGATATGTTCCTAGGTTCATCCTCAACTCACTTCAAAAAGTTGGGAGCCAGATTAATTCATCTAAACACTTTTCGCAGTTTAGTCCAAATTTTACTGCGAATAAGTCCTTTTCTGTTTACCTGGAAGCCTGAAAAGGCTAAAATCCACGAATCAATTCCAACTCCAGAATTTCTTCAGGGAACACCTCCCAAATGCTATTTGATACAGATCTCCTGTTTGATCAGACTTCAAAATTTCTCTCCAATCACCAGAATTCGAGATCGACAAAATCCAGATTTAGTTTACCCTAATTTTACCCTATTTTCGAAAATAGGTGAAATCCCTCAAATCTTATCAAACTTTCTCCAAATTTGAGCTAAATGGGTATTAATAGAAATGTTATACTCAGCCATGAAATCAACTCTCAAATTAAACCTCTCAAAGACCAGATTTGCAGTTTAGTCCAAAGCCAAACCAAAAATCATCGCAAATCAGTCCCTGGTTCGACCAGGCTACTGTGCACGACCAGGCCGTTCAAACGACCACGAGCGCCGGAGTTGGTCGTCGCCATTGCCGCCGCTGCGGTTTCGTCGCCGGCGATCTCCAGCGTCGCCACCTCCGCCACTGTTTCCCTGCCGCGTGTGCGCATCGTGTTCGCCACCGTGGAATCACCTCGCCCGCCAGCAGCACCTTCGTTCTCCCGCGCGCGCGCCCGACAACGGCAGCACAGTTGCGCCACGTCGCAAGCATGCCTTGGGGAAGCATCACTTCGCCTTCACCTCCACCAGAGCAGCAGGCTAAAGCCGGCACGGCCGCTGGAGCGCGTCACTTCGCCGGGATGCAGCCGTGTTGTCACCTCCAGCCCGCTTCACTTCCCCGTGCATTTCCAACCGTTGCAAGCCCCTTGCTATGCCTATAAAAGCCACCCCAGCTCAGCTCAAACACACTCACTCCCAGAACCACCCAAAATCCCTAGCCACGCCGTCGTCTTCGTCTTCTTCGGCGAGCTCGAGAAGAGGCTCACGGTGCCAGGCCAATCCACTGCACCGAACTCCAAATTGAAGCTACCAGTGAGTTACTCTCAACCACTTACCTGTGTAGTAGCAGCCAATTGAGTTCTATCGCACCTCATCGCCGGGAATTGCTGTTTTTCCCCGACAACTCCGGCGAGCAATTAAACCCCAATTAAACCGATTTAGCTCTGGAGCCTGTGATCAATATTGATCAGTGGACTGTGTGGAACACATCTAAGCAACTAGAATCATCAATTTTGCTAAAATGTGAAAAACCCCCAAATTCAACCGTGCATGTTCACTGTGCTTGCTGATTTAGCTTATCTGTTGAATGTTTGGTGAATTCAACTTCACACATAGCCTTTGTATGCCCCAGAGACCCCCCTCAAGCAAGGGCTCGAGTTCGTTTGCCCTAGAACAGAAATGCCCAAATTTTGTGTCTTCTTCCCTAGCTCCGGTCGCCGGATTTTGTTCCCGGCCGTTTCAACCCCAACCACCTTGTCTAGTAGATGTGCCTCGACCCCATGAGTATTTTTGCCTTCTAGCTCGACACCTGGATCGGCCCAGATGAAGAGGTATCGCCATGCCAAAGTTTGGTCCAGAAACTGTTGAGAACAGCTCGGCCACCGTGTTCTTCGCCGGTTTTCATCACTTTCCGGCCATCTCCTGCCCTAGATCCTGTTGAGACATTTGTTCCTGTTACAAATGCCTAACCACCAGACAAAGTGGTGCATCATTTGGAGCCCTGAGTCAAAAGATAAGGCTAACCCTAGTTTCTGGCCATGTCAACCCTATGCCAGGCTGTGTCAGCCAGTGGCATTGAGCCTTTTCACCCACTTCCAGCCATGAAACTTGGAAATAACTTTGTCCCTTAGACTTCTGATGTTGTGATCTACACTTTTCTCTACTGTCACAACTTGAGTTGAGCCCTTTATCACCCATCGACCTTATGTCGATGCCTTGAACCGAATGCCAACCTAAAGACATTCGTTGTTTTTGGGCGAACCAGTCACCACCTTGATATTACCCTGATATTTTGGAACCTTGTAAACCTTGACAACTAATCTTAACCCTGATTCCCATAGTTTAACTCTAATCGCTTCCAAACCTTGTTCTCCCAGAGTATTTTCTCCTTGCATCTTTGCATGTAGTGAATTAGTAAGAATAGAATGAATTGTAATGCCTGTTTGCTTGTTTGATCTTGTTTAGAGCAAGAGTCCGGGGTTGAAGATCTTGTCGCTGAACCATCATCAACTGCTGATACTTACGACGCGGAAGGCAAGTCATACTTTGATCATATTGAAACCCATATTTTATGAATTGCTATGCTATTCCATGAGTAGATATCTCATTAATATTGCATGTGTTGAGATCAATGATATTATGGCAGAGATAGATTGAATACTTGAGGAATGTGAACTTGATAAGATAGTAAGCCACGAACTAATAAAAGTTTAAACATGTACATTTATATTCATGAAATAGAACCCCTAGCCGTGACCAGTATTTTTGTATGGAATGGTGGTAGCACTGGAGGTGCTTGGCTGCACTGAAGGTGTAGGCACTGAAGGTGCATGGTTTGTGGTATGATCTGGTCACTGGCATGTAAGGATTAGAACCTTGTGTTATGCGTCTAGTGGCATGAAAAAACGTACCAACCACTTACCTGGTATGGGACAGGCGCAACCTAGTAGCTTTCTTAGTATTATCAGTTCCCTGCATGGCTTGTCGATCCGGTTTCTCGCGTGGAAACTGGTGGGACGCAGTTCGTCCATGAGTGATGTGAGATCAGAAAAATTATGAGAGGATAAGGTGTAAAGAAGGAAGACGCCCTACGCCAGATTAAGTCGTGCGCGACTGTAATCAAAAGAGGTTATGTGTCCTGCGGGAACATAGACCCAGGCTAGGAAGTAAGGCAGTGGGGAGGACCCACAACGGTACTTGGGACGGTATTGTCCATTTACCGGGCATGGATACTGTTAATACTAGACTGCAAAAACGTTGTGTGATCTCGGCCTTGTCACATGCGTATAAGTCGCATGGAGTTGGCCCGACTTGGAAGTCGAGTGAAAAAGTGGATTTAAAAAGAGGTACATCTCTGCAGAGTTTAAAAATGTATTCGAATACTTCGTGCTCCCGAGTTTTAGGAGTATGCCGCGGTGGATTAAATCCACGGGGTGTGACACAAGTATTGTTTTATGAACTAAAATTTGTTAGCTCAAGATTACCCAAGTGGCATGTGTTGTCATGATAAGGGGCGTTGCCGTGGGCTGTCATGTGTTGACGTGTCGCGGTAATACCATAATATAGAGATCATATGATAATTAAGAGGCATGTGGTTTATGCCCTAAGTTATGAAATACTGTTATGAGTATAAGATAGAAAGGCTTGAATAAAAATAATGTGATATGAGGATATATCGCCTTGGATATGGGATATATGTATCACCATCAATATGATTTATTTACTGCCATGGGTATGATCAGAAGTTGAGTAAGAATTGAGAAAGAAATGTATTTTGGGAAAAACCCTTCACTCTTTCCCCAATAGCATAGGCTCATGTCATTTATACTGTAACTATATCTCTACCTCCCCTATGACTTGCTGAGTACATAAGTACTCACCCTTGCAACAACTCCTCAATAGATGGAGCGTTCTACGACCTTGGAGAATGCCCTGAAGATGCTGCGGACCCAGGAGATGATGAGCAGTTTCCTCTGGAGCCCTGATGTGGTGCTGTCTGCTGTCAACCTCTGTTTCCTGTGGATTGCTTTTGGGCCTAGCTTCCGCCGACTAGATGTGTTATTTTGTTAGATCCTTGTGCCTTGTAAGGCACTGTACCTCGTTTTGTACTAAGGCCTGATGGCCATACAATTATGACTACTGTATTATTTTGCTGCTTCAATGTATCCCTGTGATTGACTCATCCTGGGAAGTCAAGTGGTTTAAGGGACCAGCTGCACCGAGCTGGGCTCCTCACAGGTGATGTCACAGTCGTGGCAGACACGACACTCGGGATATCATCAAATTGGCATGGCAGAAGAAGATGAAGAGAAGACTGCCTTCATCACACCATTCGGCACCTACTGCTACGTCAGAATGTCGTTTGGTCTCAAGAACGCAGGTTCCACGTACCAGCACTTGATGCAAAAGACCTTTCTCTCCCAGATGGGGCGTAATCTTGAAGCTTAAGTAGACGACCTGGTTGTAAAAAGTTCAAAAAGATCATCTCATTTAGATGATCTTGCTGAAACCTTCTGTAATTTAAATCGATATGGAATAAAATTAAACCCGGAGAAATGTTCTTGCGATGTTTTATCGGGAAAACTTCTTGGTTTTCTTGTTTGTTCCAGAGGAATCGAGGTCAATCTTGAAAAAATCAGGGCTATCGAACAGATGAGGTCTCCCTCAACCATCAAGGATGTTCAGCGCCTAGTAGGTCGCATGGCGGCATTAAGGCGGTTCATATTGCGACTAGGCGAAAGGGGACTACCTTACTTAAAAGTCCTACGCAAACATCACAATTTTACATGGTCCGATGAGGCCGAAAAGGCATTTCAGGAGGTAAAAGCATATCTATCCAGTCCGCCGGTCTTGGTTTCCCCTGACAAAGAGGAACCATTACTTCTCTACTTTGCGGCCACACCTCACGCGGTCAGCACTGTTCTGATCGCGGAACGAGAGGGTGTGCACAAACCCGTCTACTACGTAAGCGAAGTACTTCATGGTCCTAAGGAGCGATACCCTGAGGTCCAGAAGATACTTTACGCACTACTGATGGCTTCCCGTAAGCTACGACATTACTTCCAAGCACATAAGATCACAGTGCCCTTATCTTTCCCATTGGGAGACATTGTCCGCAACCCGGAGAAATCTGATCGGATCGCCAATAACGTAGCAGAGTATGAAGGTCTCATTGCAATGCTCTGGGCATCTAAATTCCTCGGAGTCCGTCGATTAGTGGTGAGAGGAGACTCACAGCTGGTCGTAAACCAGGTAAACAAAGAGTACAGCACCTCCGATGAGACAAAGGCTCATTACCTGGGGGAAGTGAGGAGATTGGAAAAACACTTCAGTCACTTCGAAGTCCAATACATCCCGCAAAAAGACAACATTCTCCCAGACCAATTATCCAAAATTGGGTCCTCACGCACATCCACTCCGGCAGGAGTGTTCGTTGAACACTTGGAACATCCCTCGATCATGACTACGGTCGAGGATAATCCAGTAACAGTCTGCGTTACCAACCTAGGACAGGAACGAGATTGGACCCATCCATTGAGGGTCTATCTCGAACATGGGACCTTGCCCGAGGTTGAAACCGAAAGCGATCGATTAATTCGAAGTTAGCCAAGTCTACGGCACACCTCATATAGCATTTTAATAAGCCTTCTTTGGCTTATCTTTGTACACTCTTACAGGAAAAATCCTCGCCTGTGAGGACTTTTTCCTCCATTTGTAAACTTTTTACCATACTTAGTGAAATCTCAACAGGACGTAGGGCTTTTACTCCCACCATCGAGGGCCCGAACCTGTCTAAACTCTCTGTGCTCCTGTTCACCATTGTTCAGCATACCTTCCCGAAGGGTCATCTTGAAAGGTCTCACAATTACAAATTCTGCATAAGTTCGGCTGAGGACTCCGAGTCCGAATCGTCAACAGCTGGCGCCCACCGTGGGGCCTTTCTCAAGGCGTCCTAATTGAAATTCGGAGGTTCGCCGAAACATGGCTGGAGCATATGATTCCGAGAACGATTTTGATCTCGAGGATTATGCTCATATCCCAATGCCTTCTCCAAGTGATCCCGTTCCGATGGAAGAGGTCGAAGGCCAGAATCTTCCACAGGGTGAATCATCTCCCCAAGTCATGTTAATCGACCAGGAGGTAACTAGCACAAGGTCAGAACCCGCAGAGGTTCTTAATGTGCTAGGTGATGAATCCGGCCCGTCATACGATCCCGCTGAGGGAAAGTATGATGGTGACCCTGAAGTTAGCCCAGGAAGGTTCGACCCTGATAACCTCCACCGCCTCTTTGATTTCGAGTCTGACTCGGAACAAACCGAGATGTTCTCCCCATCGACGACCTCTCTCCCTAGGCAGTTTGCTGCGTTGTCGGAGGAAACTCCCGATCAACAGGCTGCCAGGGAAGAACAAGATCGCAAACAGAAGGAGGAGCAAGATCTCGAGCAACAGAACAACGAACTATGCAGAACTGCCCTAGAGGCTCTTCAAAATGCGCAGGCTCGTTATGATGCTGCCCCGAGTTCCTCTCGACGGTCGCGTGGTCGTAGACGTGACTAGACTCCTTCCTTACCACGGGAGCATTTCCCAGTGGACGAAGAAACAGTAACACCTGGTGCCCCTAGGAGAAGTACCCATGGTCGACTGCGATCTATCGCGGAGGTCATGCGTAATTTTCCTCCTACGGTCACGGATGCGCAGAGACTGGCCTTTTTCAGGATCCTGGCGGAAAGACTGGACGAGGTTGCATCCGAGGCGACCCCAACAGCTTCTTCCCGCTCAGTGACAC
The DNA here is from genome assembly GCA_019359835.1 of Pharus latifolius. Taxonomy (NCBI): domain Eukaryota; kingdom Viridiplantae; phylum Streptophyta; class Magnoliopsida; order Poales; family Poaceae; genus Pharus; species Pharus latifolius. The sequence goes on along the minus strand of CM033330.1, from coordinate 34,787,139 downwards.
ATCCCCGTGAACGAGATGGTCCTCATTTTGGCTCTGGCCGACGGAGTTACCCGCCACCTTTACCGTCCCGACAGGACAAATATCGGCGAATGCAGGACTCTCGTAGTAGGGATCGAGTTCCCGTTCACTCTCGTTTGGGACCCCGAGTAACCTCACCATTAAGTGAGTTTGCTCGAAACCCGACCGAAAGTCGCAGGACGGTTCACGGTCCTTACGTTGGTTGCAAAGCTTTCTCGCCTGGCCTACGAGCAGTCGTTTGGCCCGATAAGTTTCGACCAGGGGCCATTGAGAGGTTTGATGGAACTCAAAACCCATCTGAGTTCCTTCAGATCTATATCACTGCCATCCAAGCAGCAGGAGGCGATGATAAGGTCATGGCCAACTACCTGCCAACAGTCCTCGTAGGACCGGCTAGAACATGGTTGTTCAATCAGCCTGAGGGCTCTATCTATAATTGGGAAATGCTATGTGATGCCATCCTCAGCAATTTCCAAAACTGTTACCAAAAGCCGGGTAAGGAGGACGACTTGCATAGATTGCGGCAAACTTCAACCGAAATGCTTCGGCAGTTTGTCAAGAGGTTTGTCGGGGTAAGAAATACCATCCCGAACATATCTGATGGCTCCGTAATCAGGGCATTTAAGCATGCCGTTCGATACCGGAGATTCACTGAAGACTTGCTCATCCACCCTCCTCGATCAGTGGCCGATCTGTTCGATATGGCTGATCGATACTCCGATGCAGCCGAGGCAGTCGAATGGAACCGAATGGTTGACAAGGGGGACCTACCGCCCCAACCAGGCTTCAAGGACGCCAAGAAAGAAGATTCGAGCAAAAAGCCGGAGTCTTCACCGGGTGGGAAGTCAAAAAGTCGAAGAGGAACCGCTCTGGACAGTACCGTGAGGTCGCGGTCGCGGAGAAACCACCTTCGACCAAAGGTAATAAGTCTTCTTTTAAAAGTAAAACTACTTCTGGTGGCCGGGATTCCGACCAGCCAGAAAAATCAACTAATCCGCAGGAGGGCAAAAGGTGGTGTCCACTCCACAATTCTGCAGGCCACGATCTCAAAAACTGCAGGAGTTGGTTGAAACAGCTGGATGATTTCTACCAAGGAGCTGGGCCAATGCCAACCTTACCGCCTAAAGAGCAGGTGTGCGGGGTTAGAGACGTCGATGGAGACGAAGAAATGGCTTACCAGGTACCTCAAAATCATGTTAATGTCATTTTCGGAGGTTCCTCCTCTTTCGTTTCCAAAAGGCAGTTTAAAACTTTTTGCCGAGAGGTTAACCAAATGGAGACATCCCTTGGTGAACCTCAATATCCCCGTTGGTCGGATATACCTTTGATGTTCGATCGCGCTGACTGTCCTGTGGGGCTAACTCGACCATTGAGGCTACCTCTGGTTATTACCCCAATCGTCAGTAACGCGAGAGTCGAAAGGGTCCTGATTGACGGGGGAAGTTCCCTTGATCTTTTATTGGTCAAGACACTCGACGAGATGCAAATTCCTCATTCGAAGATCAAGCCCATAATCCATCCGTTTTATGGGATAATCCCAGGGCCCTCGATGATGCCATTGGGACAAGTGGTCCTCCCGGTCACTCTGGGAGAACCAGATAATTTCCGAACAGAATTGGTTACTTTCGATGTAATCGATTGTGATTCAGCTTATAATGCAATCTTTGGCAGGCCGACTCTTGCTAAGTTTATGATGGCAACGCACTATGCTTACCAGTGCGGGAAATTTCCTGGCCCCAAAGGTGTCATTTCGGTCCGAGGTAGTCGCAACGTGGCGCTCACGTGCGACCGGCTATCTTTGGAGATGGTCGATCAACTTCGCCTCCGGGACGCTCAGGTCGCCACTGTCGCCACCGATGCTATCAGGGCTGCTCCTCGACCAGATGAGAAACTCAAACAAGTTCCCTTGTACCCAGATGACCCATCCAAGACAATTTGGGTTGGGTCAGCCCTGGATGACAAATAGGAACTCGACCTCGTTACTTTCCTCCGGGCTAACGCGGATGTGTTTGCGTGGAAACCGTCCGACATGCCCGGTGTCCCAAGGGAAGTAATTGAGCACAGGTTAGCAATTCGACCTGGACGACGACCAATAAAACAAAAGCTCAGGCGTTTTGCCACCGACCGACAGGAAGCCATCCGAGAAGAGTTAGACAAACTCTTACAAGCCGGGTTTATCCGCGAAGTGAATCACCCGGACTGGCTCGCCAATCCGGTCATGGTCCGCAAGTCAAATGGCAAGTGGCGCATGTGCGTCGACTATACTAGCCTCAACAGTGCCTGTCCGAAGGACGACTTCCCCTTCCCCACATCGACCAGCTGGTTGACTCCACTGCGGGTTGCGAACTGATGAGTTTTCTGGATGCCTACTCAGGATATCATCAAATTAGCATGGCAGAAGACGATGAAGAGAAAACTGCCTTCATCACCCCGTTCGACACATACTGCTACGTCAAAATGCCGTTCGGTCTCAAGAACGCTGGTTCCACGTACCAGCGCTTGATGCAAAAGACCTTTCTTTCCCAGATAGGGCGTAATCTCGAAGCATATGTAGACGACTTGGTTGTAAAGAGCACCAAAAGATTGTCTCATTTGAACGATCTTGCTGAAACCTTCTGTAACTTGAATCGCTTTGGAATAAAATTGAACCCGGAGAAATGTTCTTTCGGGGTTTCTTCAGGAAAACTTCTTGGTTTCCTTGTGTGTTCCAGGGGCATTGAGGTTAATCCTGAGAAAATCAGAGCTATTGAACAAATGAGGTCGCCCTCGACCATGAAGAATGTTCAACGCCTGGCTGGTCGCATGGCGGCTTTAAGTCGCTTCATATCGCGATTAGGCAAAAGGGGACTACCTTTCTTTAAAGCCTTGCGGAAACATCATAACTTCACGTGGTCCGACCAGGCCGAAAAAGCGTTTCAGGAGGTAAAAACATATCTATCCAGTCCACCAGTATTGGTGTCTCCTGGAAAGGAAGAACCATTACTTCTGTATTTGGCGGCCACCCCACACGCGGTCAGCGCAGTTCTGATCGCGGAAAGGGAAGGAGTACACAGACCCGTCTACTATGTGAGCGAAGTACTTCATGGTCCTAAGGAGCACTACCCTGAGGTCCAGAAGATACTTTACGCGCTACTGATGGCTTCCCGTAAGCTACGACATTACTTTCAAGCACACAAGATCACAGTACCCTCCTCTTTTCCTTTAGGGGATATTGTTCGAAATCCAGAAAAATCTGGTCAAATCGCTAAATGGGCGGTCGAATTCGGTGCCTTCGAAATCGTTTTCACCCCTCGCACGGCGGTTAAGTCTCAGGTTTTGGCCGACTTTGTGGTCGAATGGACCAACCCTGAGCCACCCGTGCAGTTGGCGAAGGAACTGGAGTGCCCCGATTATTGGACAATGTACTTTGACGGCTCCCGTAGTTTTCAACACTCGGGGGCTGGAGTGGTCTTAGTTACGCCTCAGGGCGAACAGCTTAAGTATGTCATTCAACTACACTTTGTTGCAACCAACAATGCAGCAGAGTATGAAGGTCTTCTTGCAGGGCTCCGGGCAGCAAAATTCCTCGGAGTCCGTCGATTAGTGGTGAGGGGAGACTCACAGCTAGTCGTAAATCAGGTAAACAAGGAGTACAGCACCTCCGATGAGACAATGGCTCATTACCTGGGGGAAGTGAGGAGATTGGAAAAACACTTCAGTCACTTCGAAGTCCAATACGTCCCGCGAAAGGACAATATTCTCGCAGACCAATTATCCAAAATTGGATCCTCACGCTCATCCGCTCCGGCAGGAGTGTTCATTGAACACTTGGACCATCCTTCGATCATGACTTCGGTCGAGGATGATCCGGCAATAGCCTCCGTTGCCAACCTCGGTCAGGAACAAGATTGGACTCATCCATTGAGGGTCTATCTTGAACATGGGACCCTACCCGAGGACGAAACCAAAGGCGATCGATTAATTCGAAAGGCGCGTCTGTACAAACTCATAGATGGGGTTATGTACAGAAAGGGTACTCAAGGAGTATTCATGCGCTGCATATCTCAGGAGGAAGGAAAATCCCTCCTGAAAGAAATACATGAAGGTGTATGCGGTGCACACGCGTCATACCGAACACTGGTCGGAAAAGTTTTTCGACAGGGATTCTACCGGCCTTCGGCACTCGATGATGCCAAGTTTATAGTCAAGATGTGTCCACAGTGTCAGTTTCATGCAAGACAGGTTCATCAACCTGCTTATGCATTGCAAACTATTCCTCTCGCATGGCCCTTCGCGATCTGGGGAATGGACATCGTCGGTCCTATGCCACAAGCGGTCAATGGATACAAGTTTTTGTTCGTTGCCATTGACACGTTCACAAAGTGGATTGAGGCCGAACCAGTACGAAATATTACTGCATCAGCTGCACAAAAGTTCTTTCACAAGAACATTGTAGCACGATTTGGTGTTCCAAACCGTCTCATCACAGACAACGGTTCTCAGTTCGCTAGCGGTCTCTTCCTAGACTACTGCAATCAGATTGGGACTAAGGTGTGCTTTGCTTCCGTGGCACATCCACAAAGCAATGGTGCCGTAGAACGGGCCAATGGGCAAGTGTTGCAAGGCATCAAAAAACGTGTTTTTGATCGCCTCAAGACCCGCTCGGGGGCTTGGGCAGACGAGCTCTATACTGTTCTATGGGCACTACGGACTACCTCTAGTCGAGCCACCGGTGAGACAACCTTCCTTTTGGTGTATGGGGCCGAGGCTGTGTTGCCTATGGAAGTCAGTATTGGATCTGTTCGCACGAATCAATTCGAACAGGTCAACCAATCCGAACAGCGATCGCAAGATCTCATCCTCCTGGAAGAACGGCGTGATCGCGCCCTGATCAAGTCCGCGGTATACTTGCAGGCTCTACGCAAGTATCACCGTAAAAAGGTGCGACCACGTGATCTCAACGTGGGCGACTTGGTTTTACGAAAAATTCAAGACCAGTCTAACCGCAATAAATTCTCCCCAAAGTGGGAAGGACCATACACTGTCGTCTCAGTGCCACGGCCAGGGTCTGCGCGGTTAGCCATGGAGGATGGTCGGATTTTGTCCAATACTTGGAACATCGATCAACTTCGCAAGTTTTACGTGTAAGTATTCCAATCACTTTTTCCCTGTTCAATTAGCATCTTTTCATAAAAAGCATGTCTTGTTTTCATACAATGAGTGTTTTCTTTAAGCCCAAATTATACAAATTCGACCTGGGGCTGATCGCCGGCGGTTAGGTTACTACAGCATTTTTTAATCGGATTCACTGGTCGATCTCATGATCACTTCCAGATAAGTCGCTCCTAAATAAGCCGTTTCTCAACGCACACGGGACTATCTGGCAAGTCTTCGGTCATCTGGGTGGCTACCAGTTTGCAATAAGGTTAAAATGTTACTTTAATCTTGACCATCGGCTTGAAGCGCATATCCCTGGTCATCATACTTATGTTTTCCCTCTGCTTAAAATACTAAGGCTCCAGTATTCACAAAACAGAGGCGGGGGCTAGAGGAATATACTTATAGTATGAAACTTATGATGTGAATATGCACTTTCTTTTGAAAAAATAGTTTTACATATATGGCATTGTAATTACAATTGTTGGGTTACAAAATGTAAGGATCATTCGATCCTCAGCTCAGCCAAGAGTTTGTCAACGAAGGGCTTAACTTCTTCAATAACGGCGTCAAGCAGTTCTTCACTCTCGACCTCAACCGGTCCCACCAGCGCGCTCAGATTCGCATCTGGGCCATGGTGAAGTCGAACCTGTAACACCCCAGTTTTTGATTATCTTTTCTGCTTGCGAATCAGCATAATTTCTTTGGAAACCACGATATTTTAACCCTATCTTGATCTTGGGTATGCCACTACCTTAACCTAAAAAGTTGGCTGCTAAACTTCATTGACCAGATCGTTTTCACATTTCAGTCCAAAGGTGTTTCAATTTAGTCCTTTTCAGAAGTTTCAGAAAGCCCAAAAAGGCTAAAAATCCCAGATCACCTCAAAATCCAAATCTGATCAAGTGATAACCTTTCTTTCATTTTTCTGAACATTTTTCCCTTCTGGAAGAATTCCAGAATCTCGACCAAAACCCTAGTTTCAGCCTCGACAAAAGTTCAAACCCTAATTACCCTAATTACCCTGTTTTCGAATTTTGTCAAAACCACCAGATGTTATCGGATTTCATCATTTTTCCTGCTAGATGAGTCCAAGACATTTAGTAGCACTCATCTGCAAAATCAGAATTCAAATCAGCCCTTCAGATCTTCAGAATTGCAATTAGGTCCAAACTCCCGAGCCAAAACCTTCACAGATCAGTCCAAATCGTTGCAAATAGGTCAAAAGTTCGCAACCAGGTCCCTGTGAAGTTTTCAACCAGCAACCGCCAAATCGCCGCACCGTTGAACTCGTCGCCGGCGAGGTTCGCCGCGCTGCCACCTCACGGCCACGTAGCCACCAGCCGTGCGCAGCTGTACCGCCACCGTGGAGCGCTCAAGCCCCACCGTGCCACCTTCTTCCCCGCGCGCGCGTGCTGCTGCTGCTGCTGCTGCCAGGAGCTTTACGCCACTTGGCCACCATCCCGTAGATCATCGCCACCACCCTGACCGAATCCTGATATCCCGTGATTCACCGTCTCTGGCAGAGCCCCGCCGTGTCCCAAAGTGCATCGACGACCGCCCCAGTGCCAGAAGGAAGATCTTCCCCGGCGATTGCTGCTGCTCCCGAGAGCCTCACCCACGGCTATATAAACCCCCTCCCTTGCCCAGCATTGCCTCACACCACCCCACAGCTTCCTTGCCTTAGTCTTAGCACCAGAGAGCAACCGAGCCCTCAGCGCCGCCGCGAAGCTCATCTTCTCCGGCGAGCAGTTTCTGGAGCTCACGGTGCCAGCTTCGCCCGAAGCTTCTTCCTCCAAACCAACGCCACCAGTAAGCTCCTTTCATTCCCCTGTACGTTTCATAGCCATCAATTGGTCCCCGGCGCACCTCAACGCCGGCAATCACCGGAAAACCGAAATCCCCTGTTCCCGCAATGCCGAGCGATTCAAGACAAATTGATCCTCGTGCCTGTAGAGGATATTGATCAGTGAGCTAGGAGGAACAAACCTGCAAGCTTGGATTCGCCAATTTTGCCCCGAGCGCCGGATTTCCACGTTCGAGCCTCGGTAGTTCGCCGGAGCACGCCGCCGTGCTTCTCCAGCCGATCTCTGGCAAAATTGAGTGCACCAATAGCCTTTTGACAGCCCCTAGATGCTTCCCGAGCGTTGAATTGAGTTCAAACGCCCTGGAACGAAAACCCCCAAATCGGTGCCTTCATCTTCGGCCCCGATCGCCGGAGTTCGTTTTCCGGCCAAACCAGCCGATGAGACCTTGTCATTTAGATACATCTCAACCCCCTGAGCAATCTTGTCTACTAGCTCGACCTCTAAATCGACCTGAATCAAAAGTTATAGCCATGCCAAGGTTGCTGTCCAGTGGCTCAGTTCATGTCCAGGCCACCGTGTTTGCTCACCGGATTTGGCCACCCTCCGGCCACTTCAGCCCTTGAGCCTGTTGAGAGTTTTGTAGCTGTTGTCAATGCCTAAACCCCAGACAAAGTTGTGCATCAATTGGAGTCCTGAGTCAAAAGTTATGCAATGCCCTAGTTTCTGGCCATGTCTAACACTATGTCAGTGCATGTCCACCTGTGGCATTGGATGATTTGGACTTGTTTCTTTTGAGCAATTGAAATGCCACTTTGTCCACTAAGCCTTTTGAGCCATGTTCTACAACATTCCCTACTATCACATCTCCAGAAAACAAACCTAGAACCGATTTAGGGCAATGTCAAGCCATGAGTCGAATGTCAGCCCTTCGACATTCAAGCCCTTTGAACCCATCTCTTCGACCAATGTCAAGTGACCTTGTCTAAACCAATTCCCCTGCATGCATGATGTATTTACGTATTATTTTCTAGTGCTTGTGTGCTTATGTGGTATGTATGTGTTTGTACCCGTCGTGGAACCAGACGTTGAAAGAGCAGAGGAGATCCCTGAAGATTCATTTGAGCAGCTAGACCCGTCACTGCAAGGCAAGTCTCAAACCCTTGATCATGTCTCACCTGCTATTTTGAAATGAAGTATGTTAACTGTTTTCCAGTATATGCATGCCTTAGATTCAAATAAGAACTATGTTTCAATAAAATGATTAGATATGACCTAAATGATTGAAAAGCCCCTTTTGACATTGAATACCCCTGCACCCTTGTTACCCTAGAATATCATGCTTAGGCTATGCTATGCTTAAAGATTATATGATAAATGTTGAATGGTCACATATGAGAAAAGCATGTTCTAAACCCCTTTTTGTGAAAGAAAATGTGATTGGAATCGATAGTGAGGATGGTTTGATTGGATGGTGCTGTGTGCGCACTGGGAATGTGAAAGACTCCTCACTAAAGATTCATAAGGACTAGAACCTTGTGTTGTGCTTCTATGCGGCATGAAAAACGTACCAACCACCTGCCTGTTTATGGGACGGGCGCAACTTAGTAGCTTTCCTTAGTGTTAGCTTTTCCCTGCAATGGTTGTCGGTCCAGTTTCTTGCGAGAACTGGTGGGCCGCAGAAGGCCACGAGTGATGTGAGTTCAGAAAAATCATGAGAGGAAAAGGTGGAAAGAAGGAAGACGCCCTAAGCCAGATTAAGTCGTGCGCGACTGTAATCAAGAGAGGCTATGTGTCTTGCGAGAGCATAGGCCCAGGCTAGGAAGTAAGGCAGTGGGGAGGACCCACAACGGTACTTGAGACTTAACTGTCTATTTACCGGGCAGGGAAATGGTTAATACTAGGACTGTAAATTGTTGTGTCATCTCGGCCTTGTCACATGCGTAAAAGTCGCATGAAGCTGATCCGACTTGAAAGCCGAATGATTGGTGGATTAAGGTGGTACACCTTTGCAAAGTTTAAAAAGTATCGGATACTCTGAGCTCCCAGGTCATGGAGTCTGCGCGCTGTGAATTCTATTCACGTCGATGCAGCACAAGTAGCTTTTGGAAGTTTTTCACAAAATCTGAGTAAAGTGGTGACTCATGAAAGACCGCCACACACAACATTTCTGAAAATCTAGCTTAGGATTTTAAAAGCCTCGCTTTCGGAAATAAAGATCTTTCTTCAAAGCTGTATGTGAGAATCTATTATACATGGATATACAAAGCCAAAGAGCTATTCCTTGAAAAATTCCCCCTCATCTATATATATGCATTGTTACTTGGGACTTGTTGAGCACCATGTGGACGATGTGCTCACCCTTGCTTTTACAAACAAATTTAGAGGAAGGATTCGCCGACCCTGAATCTTATGGTCTTGAACCCAATGTGGAACAAGAAGAAGAAACTGAGGACCCATCTGGTTAAAGGGTTATGCACCAAGGTGGAGTTCGATGTGGAGAAGGCCCAAGCAATACCGCCGCTGCAGAAAAAGAAGACTGAAGAAGTCCTTTTGTTTATCGTTGCTGTTTTATTTTGTGCCGACCTTTGTGTCGAAAACTCCTTAATTTGTATTAACAATTAAGTGCGTCATTTCGGCGCTAAGTTATTGTAATGTTGGTCCTTGTGATCAGCACTTGTTTTTAATTACTCGCATTTTTATATAATGCATCTTGTTGTTGTGAGCTGCAATGTGCCTTTTCTGAGTGCAATCCACCTGGGCGATTGCCACTGGAATCCTCAAATGAGGGTGCCACAGAACCCGGCTGAGTACGGCAGAAGCGGCTGATCGGACTCTCGTCCTGATTATCTCTTCACGTCGCCGTAAATCTCCAGGGAGATATTCGAGCAGTGATTCTGCTTGAGTTGTGAGCAGTGATGCCCAATCGCTGACACTTGGGTCGTCCTTCCTCAACTCTACCACGTTGGTATTCAAAAGGCTGGCCACGGCCTTCAATTTTTCGAAGACCAGTAGGCTCAAGTCTTTGACCGCTCGGTCGGTATGGTTGAGCGAGGACTCGAGAATCATCTTGTCCTGGCCGAGCTGTGTAATGCGACCTGCTTGCGCTGTACAGAGAAAAGAGGTTATTAACAAGAAACGGCTTTAAGTCTTCTCAAGTTGAGAATCGACTTACCAGCATTCTCAGACTGAAGTTTATTGATTTCAGTCCGTAGTTTCTTGAACTCTGTAACTGAGTTCAGCCTCATCTTGGCTAATTCTTTTTTCAAGAATGTAACCTCTCTGCAGCAAAATCAGGTCAGTCACAATTAAAGCCTACTTATATTAACAGAAGAATGACGATCCTCACTTGCGCAAGCCGTCACGATCTTTTTGAACAGCCGCCATGCTAGCCATTGCAGCATGCGACTGACTCGTCACCCATGACAAGCCCTGTGATACAAAGCAAGAGAGTTAAGTATGCTCTAAAGGCGATTCAAGCGCCGAAACAGGGGTGATCATACCTTCATAAACTTATTTAAAGCGGCATCATCCATGCTAGCAGGAATCCTTGCTAGCGCGCCGGAAGTGCCTGCGACAGGGACAGTTGATGGGAGTGCCGGCCGGACGCCACCCCCAGAGGCCACTGGTGGTGACCTAGTCCCTATACTTGTTTCACCTCCCGCGGTCCGGACGACTTCTTGAACCACGGGAGTAGAGCGCTCTTCATTAGAGGCTCCCTTATCAGCCCTAATTTCAACCTCCCTAGTGGCGGTTGAAGGGTTAGGCGCTGTCTTCTTTTGCCTAACAGGAAGAATGGGTCAGGCAACTTTTATTTAAGATTACTGTCAAGTAAGAGCTCTTACCTTATTTGAAATCTCATTCGTTCCTGGGACTTCTGGGAAAATTCCCCTGGCGAAGGAGAGCCGTCTCCGGTTCTCGCCTTCCTTATGGTAAACAAGGCAGCACCCCCCTAGAAATGTCATGTTACAAGCATATTCTTAGGAAACAGGTAAAATCACATAGGTCTTTACCTGGGCCACCGGACTAACTGGTGGGGCTGCATCCGAAGGCCTTGGCGATTCCTGAGTTGCTGGAACCGTCACAGCCGGCCTTTGTTCGTCTACCTCCTCCTCTGCCTGCGGAGGAGGAGGATTTTCCTCTCTGGAATCCCCAGTGGTCCCAGGGGGAAGCTCTCCTCTCTGTATGTACATTAACTTATCAAATGTGCAGAAAGAGCCATAGAGGGAATGATCGAAAAGATTCTTGACCTTAGTCGTCCCTTCGACCAGGGAAGCAGAGATGATTGACCCTGAAACCTCGGGGGCTTCAGGAATTGGAAGGTCACCCGCGACCACAAGATCCTCGGTGGTCGCAGGGTCAGCCACGGCCACCTCTTCGGCAGCTGTGGTCTCTGCGGGGCAGCTTGGGGCATCGCTGGATGGAAGATCCGCGATCTTCCTCCTTCAAAGGATCAGAGGAACGTCATCCTCTTCCTCCTCGCTCCCCTCTCCCTGTACGACGAAGAAGTGATTCCATGTCGCGCCTGAAAAAGTAGCAGGAATGCGATATCTTACCGCAGTCTTTCTTGCGGGACGAGGAACGCTTCGTGAAGACCCCTCCCCAGGGTTCAGCTTGGTCTTCTTAGGGGCAGGACTCTTTGTCCTGGGTCTCTGAGAGACCTTCTTCACGTTCCTCGCCGTCGGCTTCTTCAGAGAGCCGACATTTTCACTTGGGAATGTCGCATCCGCAAACCTCCCTAGGAGCTATTCTCATTCCAATGGGATTGATTAGTGCTGGACATACATGAGACCTGCAAAACAGAGGTCAAGTGGAAAGTGTACCTTTCGGCGCTCCTGTTTAAGGTCGTCGCCGGCATGAATCAAGCTTTGGGGGCGAGGCGATCCCTTGGGGCCCTCTACCTCGGCGTTGTACGCCCTGAGGAGGTAGTTAGTCCGCCTCTCAATCTCGGCTGAGGGTAGGACTGTTCCCAGATACGAGCTAAATTGATACATTTCACAAATGACATAAAAGGATTTCAATGTCAGAAATGAATACCTTCGTTATAGTCCAGGGTAGTGTCCGCCATGGACTTGATCTCCCAAGCCGGATGAGCCCTTTCACGCAGGGGGCTCACCCGGTTCTTCACAAAGTCTCGGATGACGTCACGTGCCGTCAACCCTTGTTCGACTAAGTGAAGGATCACCTCGGCATGCTTCATGAACTCCGCGTTCATCGCCGGGAGAGTATCCAACTCGCTCGGCTTCTCCGGCCGAGAGTTCTCAAACCACAACCCGCTCTCGGTCGGCGGGGTGCAGTAAAACCATTTCTGGTGCCACCCGTGGACTGAGTCTCGCAGGGGTGGGGAGGGATACTCCTTTTTATCCCTCAGCCGGAAGTAGATGCATCCGGCGGCGTTGGTGCTCTTCGACCACGCCGAAAAGTAGAATCGTCGGAAAAGATCCACGCTGGGATATATTCCGACGAAGGCTTCACAGAGATGCTGGAATACTGCAAGGATCAGCATGGCGTTGGGGTGGAGGTTGATCAGTTCCCACCCGTAATGTTCAAGGACATCCTTAAGGAACCGACTCTCAGGGAATCGGAACCCGCAACGCAAATACTCCTCAAAAACCACCAACTCGCCTTCTTGGACAGTTGGGGTTTCTTGGTCCTTCTCCGCAGGTCGCCAGTTAATGAGCAGCCGCGGAGAAAGGATCTCCTCCTTCTCTAATGCCATCAAGCTCTCCTCAGAATGGTGAATGGATCTGCTCCAGGACGCCATCTTGGTGTAGAATCAAAGGGGAAGCTGGCGATTTGGGGAAGATGAAGGTTGAAGAAAATGAGGGTTTTGAGCGGCGGAATAATAAGGGTTTTTAGCTGTGTGGCTTCTTTGAGAAGACATCTGCTCTTTTTATAGACCCAAGGCGACGCATTAATGAGTAAACGGCTCATTTCAAACGTTCCATTGAATGCTTTATTCATTTCCCATAATGGATACTGTCTCTGATGGACCCGATAAAGTACTCAGGCGTCGGATCTGAAACAAAAAGGCTTCTTTGTTTTGGAAACTGAAAGCGTAGAAGGACTGAAAAATTTTCAGTACTTTTCAGAGGACGTTTTTCTTTTTTATACTTTGAACATTTTATTCGAAAAAATCATGTAACCCAATTTTTAACGTACTGAAGTGTTTCTAATTGGGTTATGGTTTTATCGAAATCGTGTTTTAGGCTAAAAATTCGATTCTAATCGAAGTGACATCCTGACCGAGTCCCAACTCTGGTCGAACCTTAGTTCTGACCGCGGCTTTGAAACTGATCGCAGAATCAGGGCAGGTCGCGGTGCTTTTTTCTTAAAAGTGATTTTGATCGCAGAACTAAAATTTCCTGTGTATGAATGGTCGCGAACGTAAATTTCATGGCTATATTTTCGCACAGAAGATGTGGAGAACATTTCATGAGAAATAAAGAACTTTTATTTCTTACATTCTTTACATACAAAAGGGATGCAATCGATCAAAACATCGACTTGCTCCGAAAGAAGTTTACAAAGTTCCCCAAGGGACATGTTGTTGTCAGTAGGATCTACACTGACAACCCCCATGGAACTAGCAACTACCCTAAGTCTATCTATATCGTCCCTAACAACAGACGCACTATTGTCCCTAATCAAGTCAGAGAGTTCTCGCTGTTGCTGAGCGAAGTCCCTCTCTCGACGGAAATGGTGCGCCTCTTCTCGGGATCGATCAAGACATTCTGCTAAACGCAGAATCTTTGAGGCCATCTCCTCGGTCTTCTTCTCCAGGGCATTCTTCTCTTCCAGAAGGGTCTGTCCGGAAGGAAGAGATGGAACAGCAGAAGGCTGATCGCTGGGGCCTCCTACCTCCTACATTTTTGCAAAAGTTAGTCATACTAACTAAAATTATCAGCAAAAAGGGAGAAGAATTGTTACCTGTCCCGGTGCATAACCCGTTGATACACCCATCTTGGGAGGAAGATCATCATATGGTGGAAGAGCAACCTCCCCAGAAGAAGATTGCTTCGCCAACCCAATATGACAATCATCTGATCGAGGGATAGTCACTGCTTGCCGACCAGGATGTTGATCACCCAAAAGGATGGGGGAATTGGATGTGAAGGGATCTTTCTCTAAGGATAAAGGCCTAATTTGCCGAGAGGCATGAACGGGGAGGGTCAAAGGAACTGAAGGAAGAAAGAAACTCGCTACGTTCTTCACCTTTGTTCCACTGGAAGATCCTTCGTCGACCTTGGGTTTCTTCCTTAAGGGAGACAGGACTTCATTCGTTTGAGACCCTTGTTCGACAATTTCCCCTTCATCGCTCTCAATCTCGATGATTTCATGATCTGCCATTGGGAGGGGTATGTGAAAAGGAAGAAGGCAGGATAACAAGAAAAGGACTTAGGCGTGGAGGGAAATTACGAAGCTTTACAAACCCAAGAACCTGGTATTTATAGCCGCCAGGGCGACGGTTCACCTCCCAGACACCTCGGGTTTCGTTAAGACATTTACAATTTTACCTCGAGATAAAAATCTCTACGGCGCCATCATTGCCCGTCACGTAATGTCAGAACCCGTCTTGAAAAACCAACCGTTTTCACTTAGTGCGCCACTAAGTGGAGAAGTTAAAGGGCCGGGTTAAAAATCCAATGCACGGTTTTAAAATTCGAAATAAACACGTCTCTTCGTTTTCTTCGAATTTGGGGGCTAGTTGACGAGGATTGACACCCGGGTCATTTCTAATAAACTTTTGGTTCAAGACAAGTTCGAACCAGACATGTACCTGGTGATGCGAACTCAAGCTATCCTGAGGGGCATCACCATGAGGTCGCAAGCTTTACACGATCAGGTCACAGTTTTACGCGGTCAGACCATAAGCCTTGCGCGGTCAGCAGTCCGTAAGCCTTCCGCGGTCAGAAGTTCGTAAGCTATACGCGAACTACACATTCGGGATATTGCACGGTCAGCCAATATCCCGCGGTCAGAACATCCGCCTATCAGGATACTTGGGATCTATCTATTCGGTTGCCCATGTAACAGGATATTCTAAGTATCCCGAAGATTCCTACACGTGGAGAATCAACCGTCAAAAGGTTAACACATACAGTTATCCATGAATAACACGTGTTTAACCTGTGTGGAGGTTAAGAGCAGTTCCAAAAACCGCATCCAACCGTCCGTGCAACCGATTGATGCAGTTTCCTTCACATGGCACCCTTTCAAACAGTACAAAAGGATGGCATGGAGCATCAATCAAGAGGAAAAATCGAGAGATCATCCGAAACATCAACCGAGGGATCGGAAGATCAAGAAACCCAAAATCATCTAAGTTAGCCAAGTCTACGGCACACCTCATATAGCATTTTAATAAGCCTTCTTTGGCTTATCTTTGTACACTCTTACAGGAAAAATCCTTGCCTGTGAGGACTTTTTCCTCCATTTGTAAACTTTTTACCATACTTAGTGAAATCTCAACAGGACGTAGGGCTTTTACTCCCACCATCGAGGGCCCGAACCTGTCTAAACTCTCTGTGCTCCTGTTCACCATTGTTCAGCATACCTTCCCGAAGGGTCATCTTGAAAGGTCTCACAATTACAAATTCTGAATAAGTTCGGCTGAGGACTCCGAGTCCGAATCGTCGACAGTGCCGTTGAACGTGCCAACGGGAAAATATTGCAGGGCATCAAAAAACGTGTTTTTGATCGCCTTAAGACATGCTCGGGGGCTTGGGTTGACAAGCTCTACACCATTCTATGGGTGATACGTACTAGTTCTAGTCGAGCCATCGGTGAGACACCTTTCCATCTGGTATACGAGGCTGAGGCTGTGTTACCTATGGAAATTAGTATTGGTTCTGTTCGAACAGATCAATTTGAACAAGTTGATCAAAATGGGCAACGATTACAAGATCTCATCCTCCTAGAAGAAAAATGTGATCGAGCTCTGGTCAAGCGCGCGGTGTATTTGCAAGCTTTGCGCAATTACCATAACAAAAGGGTGCGACCACGTAGTCTTCATGTGGGCGATCTGGTTTTACGTAAAATACAAAACCAATCTAGTCGCAACAAGTTTTCCCCATAGTGGGAAGGCCGCTACACTGTTGTCTCAGTGTCGCGACCAAGATCAGCTCGGTGAGCGATGGAGGATGGTCAGATCTTATCCAATACATGGAACATCAACCAACTACGCAAGTTCTACATGTAAGTGCCCAATCCCTTTTCCTTTTCAATTAGCATGATTTGACAAAACTAGTGCTTTTAGTTGTTTCATATGTGGATTATTCCTTTTTGCCCGTATGTTACTAGTCTGGCTCGGGGGCTAGTCGCCGATGGTTATACCGCGACAATACCCTAAACGGATTCGCTGACCGATCTCGTGATCACTTCCAGACAAGACACCCCTCAATAAGCCATTTCTCAATGCACACGGGGCTTGCTGGCATGTCCTTGGTCATCAGAGTGGCTGCCGGTTTGTAATAAGATTGGGTATTGTATCGAATACGATTGTCGGCCTGGTCGGGTATCCCTGGTCGTCGTTACACCCATATTTTTCCTGTGCTTATAATACTAAGTCTTCAGTATACATAATCACAGGCGAGGGCTAGGGGAATATGGTCGCAACATGAAACAAAAAGAAGTGCTTCCTTTCTAAACAAAAAATGCATACATTCGCATTGTATAAACTGTATCTGTACAGGTATAAAGATTTACATAATGCCAAGCTCATTCAAGAGTTTTTCTACAAGAGGTTTAACTTCCTCCATGATGACCTCAAGCTGGTCTTCACTCTCGACCTCTGCCTCTCCCACCACTGGATTCAGATCAAGATCTGGGCCATGGTGAAGACGAAGTTGGCAGAGGATGGCGGAGGCTGCTGATCGAAATCTTGATTTGATCGCCTCCTTTTGCCTCCTAGTATCTTCAGGAAGATACTAGAGAAGTGATTCTGCTTGGGTCGCGACCAGCGTGGTCCAGTCGCTAAGGCTAAGGTCGTCCATCACGGTTTCGACCACATCTGCCCTTGCAGACCAACCACCGTCTTCAGTTTTTCGAAGATGTTTTCTTGAGCACTGCTGCAGGTCGAAAGTGACGCGCTCAAGTCTTTGTTCTCCCTGCAGACAGAATCAATGGTTGCCTGGAGATCTGTCTTCTCTTGACCGAGCTGGCTTATTTGGTCGTCTCGCGCTGCAACAGGAGGCCATTACAAACAATTCGTATGACAAAACTAATTTACTCTGGTCAGGAGTATGCTTACAGGAGAGCTGTGACCGCAGTTTCTGGAGTTCGGCCTCCAGAAATGAGATCTTGGAAGCTGCCCGGAACTCCTGGTCTTCCCGATCAGTGAGGCTCTTCATCAAATAAGCATTTTCTCTGTGACAAAAGAGATAATAGTCAAGATGGGGTTTACGTTCGGACAAGTGAAGAAACGTCTTCCTTACCACTGCAGGCGACTCGTTTCCTCTTCTGCGACCTCGATGCTATTTGCCATAGACATCGACCTGGTCGCCATATGGGTCAATTCCTGTGACATGGAAGGAGATCAGTTTCAAAACCTGGATGTTCCTATGTAAATACAAAACTCGTAAGGGGTGTTCGACATACCTCAACATACTCCCGGAATGAGCCTCTTTCTGGTTCAACTGAAGGCCGAGTCGTTGGACTCGCCTTACCCCCAGCAGGAGCAGCAGATGAGTTTTCCTGCTGAGCCTTATTTGTTGCTGGGGTTGCAGATGCCAATAACTCCGGTTGGACTTCTGCATCCAACCTATCTATAATGGCCCAAACAACTTCTCGGACCGAAGGGATGGAACTTTCCTCGCCAGTGACCTCGGTAGTGGGGGAAGCTTCAACATTAGCCGAGGCCATTGGAGGGATGGGCGTAGAGTCTCTGCGCCAAGACAGATAGAAAGACCATCGGTTAGCATCTTTACAGTCGATCACTGTAATTCGACCCTGTCCAAACAGGGGAGATTCTTACCTTACTCGAAATCTATCGCGCCCCGCACAGGGTACCACGACTACTCCCGTGGAGACCTAGCTCGCTGCAGCTGGCCTCATACATACATACCACTGACTTCCCAGGATAAGTCAAGCACAGGAGTTCATTGCAGCAGAGTAACTTATAAAATATCATTCATAAACAGTATGGCCTGCTGGCCTGGTACAATAAAAGAGTAATACAATGCCTTCACGGCACAAATGGTCTAATTAAAACAAAAAGACAACTACTAGGCGGAAGCTAGGCGAAACCCCCACAGTCGTAAGAAGTTGACAGCAAAACAGCACACTTCAGGGTTCTGGCAGAACTGGCTCTCTTCCTTCTGGATCCACGAAATCTTCCAAGCCTTCGTCTTGGTATTGTAGCACTCCATCTATTGTTGATAAGTTGCAAGGGTGAGCACTTACGTACTCAGCAAGTCATAGGTAAGAGTAGAGATACGTATAGTAGAGATGACATGATCCTATGCTATTGAGGGAAAAGAGGTGAGAGGGTTTTTCCATAAATACTTTTCTTCCAAGCTTTTCAAATCTCATGCTCATGGCAGCATTTCATATACTTAGGGCACAATCCACGTGCCTCTTAGTTATCACATGATCACTAAATTATGGTACTACCGCAACACGTCAACACATGACAGCCCTCGGCAGCACCCCTTATCATGACAACACATGTCATTTGGGTAATATTGAACTAACAAATTTTAATTTATAAAACAATACTTGTGTCACACCCCGTGGTTTTAATCCACCGCGGCATACTCCTAAAACTCGGGAGCACGAAGTATTCGAATACATTTTTAACTCTGCAGAGGGGTACCAATTTACCCGCAAGATATATCCACTTTCATGCCCTTCCTATCACAAGGATTGGACCCCTGACTCACTTCATACTGTGAGCGGCAAGGTGGAGATAACAAGAACTTTTGCCATGTTTCACACACAATTCACCCCAGACCCCGTGGTTTTCTTCACGCAAACCACAGTTGTGGCAGGGTTACACAACCCCCACTAAATTGGCATCTTCCCCTCAGGGTCAGCGTGCATGATCATATCCTGTGATATGTGTTGGAGCGCACCCCGTGTAAATCGTGAGTTTTTCATATAGGGGTTTCATGTGTGATTCACATACTACTTGTTCAGGCTTGTCCCATACCAGGCTTGCGGTCGGCACGTTAATCATGCCACTAGACGCACAACACAAGGTTCTAGGTCCTTATATGCCAGTGACCAGCTCATACCATAATCCATGCACCTTCAGTGCCTGCACATCCTGTGCGGCCAAGCACCTCCAGTGCTTTCACCATTCCATACCAAAATACTGGTCACGGCTAGGGGTTTTATTTCATGAATATAAATATACATAATATATTAGTTCATGGCTCATTATTTGATCAATTCACATTTCACAGGCATCAGCCTGATGCTGCCATTTCATAATTCAACTATTCTCAATCTTTCTCATGCAATATTATTATTTTATAATCAAGGTATATTCTAGCAATTCATAAAATATAGGTTCAAGATGTTCAAGAATATGACTTGCCTTCCGCGTCGTAAGAAACAGCAGTTGATGTCGGGTCTGCGACGAAGTCTTCGAACTCAGACTCTTGCTCTGAACAAGGATCAAACAAGCAAACAGGCAATACAATCAATCCTACTCTTACTAATCCACTATATGCGATAATGCAAGGAGAAACACTTAGGCGATACAAGATTTGAGAGTTCTGAGAAACGATTAGGGTTAAACTATGGAAACCATTGGCTGACATAGGCTGACAAGGGCTGACAATGCCGAAGAATGGCATTGACATGGTTTGAATAGTTCCCAGTGACCAAATTGAGTTTTGATTCAAGCATATGGTGCACAAAGTAGTGAGGCAACTGTTTGACAAGGTAGTTTCTGGTTTGCATGACCAGAGGTGAGTGAACAGGGCTAATGCCACTGACTGGCATAGTTTGACATAGAGTTGACATGGCCAAAAACTAGGGTTTGCCATAACTTTTGATCTAGGGCTCCAAATGATGCACCACTTTATCTGGTAGTTAGACATTTGTAACAGGAACAAATGTCTCAACAGGATCTAGGGCAGGAGATGGCCGAAAAGTGATGAAAACCAGAAAGAAGTTGACTGGCCTGGAGCACATGCAACATAAACAGTGCAGTAACTAGAGCATAGCTATATCTCACAATCTAGGCCGAATTAGAAGTCGTGATAGAAGACAAATTTGCTCAGAATGGTCCAAAACATCTAAATGGCAAAGTGGCTAGGGCTGGATCGGCTGGATTTGGAAGATACTGGCTGGAGAAAAGATGAACTCAAATCTGATTTGGGCATCTCGGATTTAAAGTGATTGAACTCAATTCCTTGCTTGCATATGGTACTCAGGGTACTAGAAATGCACTGGTGAAGTTGGATTGCCTAGAGATGCACCAGAAAAGCTTAAACAGTAAGCTCAGTTCACAAGCAAAGTTCCAATTTGGGGTTTTCTAGGTTTCAGCAAAATTGATTATTCTAGTTGCTTAGGGATGTTAAGCAAGGTCTACTGAGCATATTTGATCACTGGCTCGAGAGCTAAATCGGTTTAGGTGAGGGTTAATTGCTCACCGGAGTTCTAGATGAAACACGGCGATTGCCGGTGACAGAAAGCATTTGAACTAAATTCTAAGCTCGAAAAGCATGAGGGAGATGAGAGAAGCTCACTGGGGGTGTTGGATCGAAGTAGGAAGCAGTGGAGAAGCTTGGCACCGAAGCTCCCTTTGCTGCTCGCCGGGGAAGAAGATGACACAGTGTTGTTGCTGGTTTTCTGGTGTTTTTGCTGAGTGGTGAAGTTGGCTAAGTCCCAGGGGGTATAAATAGGTAAAGCTGGAGGTTCTCAACGGTTGGAAAAGCTCGGGGAGTTGAAGCCGGCAAGGAAATGACAGGATTGGACTTCACGGCGAGCTGGCGATGGAGGTGACTTGGTTCAGCGGCCGTGAGGGCTTTTGCAGCTGGAGCTGCTGCGAAGTGAAGGCGACTTGATGGCTGGCCGCGGCAAGGACTCCATGTGGCTAAGCTTTCCTGCTGGAGCCGTTGCCGGTGGCGTGCAAATGGGAGAAACAACTGGCTGTGAGTCGCGCCGGGGAAGATCCAAAGTGGCAAATGGCGAGCACACACGCGGCGTCGAGGTACTGGCGAAGGGGGCGACCACGTGGCTACTGTAGCAGTGCAGCAGGTCGAAGAAAACACGAGCACAGCAATGTACAGGTCGAAGCTCCCGTGCTCGTGCGTTGCATCCAGGTCGTGGTCGAAGCAACAGGGCTGGTCGAAATCACTTTCTGGTCGGTTGCACTGGTTGGTCGTGAACTGAGGTGAGGTCAAAGTCGAAATTAGCTGATCTGGTCGTGAACAGCAAGCTCTGGTCGATCCAGGGGCATTATTGTGATGATTTCGGTTGAAAAGTGGACTGATTTGTAAATCTAGTTTTAAAGAAGTTTAATTTGGAATTTGATTTCATGGATGAGTATAATATTTCTATTAATACTCATTTAGCTCAAATCTGGAGAAAGCTTGATAAGGTTCGAGGGATTTCACCTATTTTCGAAAATAGGGTAAAATTAGGGTAAAATAGATCTGGATTTTGTTGATCTCGAATTCTGGTAATTAGGGTGAGATTTGGAAGTCTAATCAGAAGGGAAATCTGTATCAAATAGTATTTGGGAGGTGTTCCCTGAAGAAATTCTGGATTTGGAGTTGATTCGGGGATTTTAGCCTTTTCAGGCTTCGAAGTAAACAGAGAAAGGACTTATTCTCAGTAAAATTTGGACTAAACTGCGAAAAGTACATAGATGAAACAATCTGGTTCCCAACTTTTTGAAGTAAGTTGAGGATATACCTAGAAACATATTCCAAAAGTTACTTGAGTCTGGATAGGGTTAGATCATGATAACTCAGTTATCTGGAATCTGGGGTACTTAGGGTAAATCTGAATTTCCTGTTTTCGAAAACAGAAAGAGACTTAGATACTCGGAGTTAGGGTTAGAATTCAATTTGATTCCTGAAGACTTTTATCTTCAGAATAACTGGTAGGTTAAATCTGGATGGTCAGATCTTGATCTGGATCTAGAGAATAGATTTTTAGGGTTTGGGAGAGATTAGGGTTCAGCTGACCTGGCTACAACTACAGGGATACATGCATGCAGGATTTTATGCAAAAACTTTTCACCCCCAAAACCAGGGTGTTACAAAATCCCACCAACTTTTGGGATTTCTAAGATGGTTCCCCGAGGAAAAGAGGACAGTCATCATCTGTCCTGGTCTTCCTCTTCGTGAATAAGACCTTGTCTTTTTCTCCCTGTGTGTACAAACTCATAAGCACATACATGAGGAATGGTAAAGACCAAAGCTGTAAGAATCCTTACCGGGGTAACCTTCTCGGTCGGTAGGGATACGGCCATTGGTCCAAACGTCTCCTAGACCACAGGCACTAGGACTTCATCTGCGACCACGGGATTGGTAGTGGTCGCAGTGTCCTGCTCGGTTATTCCCACTCCTGTCGGCAGGAGTGGAGTGCTCGCCGCCCCAGGACTAGCAGGAGTCACTTCGCGGCAGACAGGGGGATGTCTTCTTCTTCCTGTACGAGCATAACTTAGTGGATGTTCATAGACGAATAACAACATCCAGGACTGTGAGAAATCTTACCGCAGTCACCCCTTCTGTCAGGAGGGGAGGTGTTGCAAATCCTGAAGCCTCCTGGGCTTCAGGTACTAGGGTTTCTCCCGCAACCACAGGATCATCAGTGGTCGCGGGGCCCGCTGCTATCATCTCTGTCCTTACGGGTAGAGACAAGGCCTCACTTCACGAGGGAGCGATCGTCTTCCTCTTGCGACGAATTAGAGGGACGTCGTCTTCCTCATCCTCGCTCCCTTCACCCTGTACGACGAAAAAGTAATTCCAGTTCGTACCTGGGGTAACAGGGGGCATTGAGTATCTTACCGCAGCTCTCTTCGCGGTAAGGGGAATCTTTTGCTAGGAGGCCTCTCCCAGAATCTTCTTGGACTTCTTGGGAGTAGGTTCCTTCGCCCCGCGCTTCAAAGAGATTTTCTTCACCCTCTTTGGAGCCGGTTTCCCCAGGAGACCAACGTCCTTGGTTGGATGTGTTGCCACGGCGAATTTCCCCAAGTGCTATGTCGTTCCAAATGTCCTTGTTAATGCAAAATGTGTGAATGATCTACAAACGGAGCTTGCTGAGAAAGCCCATAACTTTCGGCGCTCCTGTTTGAGATCATCGCTGGCATTAATCAAGCTCTGGGGGTGAGGTGATCCCCTGGTTCCCTCCACATCGGCGCTATACGCCTTGAGGAGGTAATTTGTCCATTTTTTGATTTCGGACAAAGGCAGAGCTGCGTCACAAGCAAGCAGGTTAGCAAATATGACATTTTTCAGAAGAAATGTATGTTTTTGTTGACTGGAAGACGTACCGTTATTATAGTCTAAGGTGCTATCAGCCATGGACTGGATTTCCCAAGCCGGATGAGCCCTTTCAAGCAAGGGGCTCACCCGGTTCTTCACAAAGTCACCGATGATGTCGCGAGTAGTTGTCCCTGCTGGACTAAGTGAAGAATCACTTGGGCCTGCTTCTTCTGCTCCGAGCTCAGAGCAGGAAGAGAATCCAACTCACTGTACTTCTCTGGCCGGAGTTCTCAAACCACAACCCACTCTCCGACAGAGGGGTGCAGTAGAACCACTTTTGATACCACCCACGAACGGAGTCTCGGAGGGGTGGGAAGGGATACTCTTTCTTCTCCCTTATCTGGAAGTAAATACATCCGGCGGCATTGGCGCTCTTCGACCATGCCAAGTAGTAGAATTGCCGGAAGAGCTCCACACTTGGAAGCACTCCGACGAAGGCTTCACACAAATGCTGAAAAATCGCCAGGATCAGGACAGCATCCTGGTGGAGATTCACCAACTCCAACCCGTAGTGCTCCAAGATTCCCTTCAAGAATCGGCTCTCAGGGAATCAAAACCCGCAACGCAGGTATTCCTCAAAAACCACCAATCGCCCCCTTGGACAGTTGGGGTTTCTTGATCCTTTTCCGCGGGCCGCCAGTTGATTAGTAGCCGCGGAGGAAGGATCTCTTCTTTCTCTAGTGCCACCAGGCTTTCCTCTGTGTGGTGAAAAGATCGGCTCCAGGACGCCGTTTCTTGCAAAGGATCGGAGGGAAAGGTGGCGACTTTGGAGGCGATGGAGGATGAGGAATGAGGGTTTTGTGCGGTGGACGTTCTAAGGTAAGTTTCTGGTTGTGTGGCTTCCTCAGGAAGCTACCTGCTCCTTTTATATGCCCGAGGCAATGTTCCTGTCGTGGTATTGCGAATACCCCGGCAGGTTTTGTGAACGATCCTAGCGAAGAGAACGCGACGCGGGCTGACCGGGTGACCGGTCCTCCCCCGCTGGACAAACACAAGAATTGACATGAGGATTTATACAGGTTCGGGTCCCGGTGGGGGCCCTACTCCTGTCGGCGTTCTCCCGACCGGAGTCGGCTGGGGAGGCTCTCTCCGGGGGAGAGGCTTCCGGAGCACACCTGTGAGTTTTGGCTATTCCAATAAATGAATCACTTGCTTACAACTGAGGGGTACAAGGGCTATTTATAGCCCTAAAAAGAAGCAAAAAGTGTAAACTACCCCGGAAGCCACCGTCGGATTGAGGGGTAGCAACGTCCTTCTCCTGGCCAAGCGCCTTGGAAGCTTGACAGGTGGTCGCTGATTCCCGAGACGCTCCTCGCGTGACCTGCACGTGATCAACAACTCGAGACTTTACCTTTAGAAGGGCGATGAGGCCCGAGACATGCGCCGGAGGCCAGGTCCCCGGGCCAAAGGCTGCTCCCGGGACCGGCGCAGGAGGCCAGGTCCCGGGAGCCAAAAGGCGGCGCCCGGGGCAGGCCCCGAAGGCCAAGTCCCCGGGCAAATTTCGGCGCGCGGGGCGGGCACCGGAGGCCACGTCCCCGGGCAAATGGCGGCGCCCGGGACCCGCGACGGAGGCCGGGTCCCGGGAGCAAAAAGGCGGCGCCCGGGGCAGGCACCGGAGGCCACATCCCCAGGCAAATGGCGGCGCCCGGGACCGGCGCCGGAGGCCGGGTCCCGGGCGCCAAAAGGCGGCACCCGGGGCAGGCACCGGAGGCCACGTCCCCGGGCAACTGGCGGTGCCAGGGACCGGCGCCGGAGGACGGGTCCCGGGCGCCAAAAGGCGGCCCCCGGGGCAGGCACTGGAGGCCACGTCCCAGGGCAAATGGCGGCGCCCGGGACCGGCGTCGGAGGCCTGGTCCCAGGAGCCAAAAGGCGGCGCCCGGGGCAGGCCCGGAGGCCACGTCCCCGGGCAAATGGCGGCGCCCAGGACCGGCGCCGGAGGCCCGATCCCGGGAGCCAAAAGGTGGTGCCCGGGGCAAGCCCAGAGGCCACGTCCCCGGGAAAATGTGACACAACTTACCTGGACTTAGTCTCGCGGAGATTTCCCCCAACAGCAGCTCCCCATGCCCCCTGGGGACGATGCTCGAGTCCCCGGCGGGAATGGTACATGTCACCGGGAAAATCTCCGGACCAAGCCACCGGAGCCGTGACGCTTCGATTCCCGTGCCGCGCGCTTATAACCGCCGCTTTGCCATAAATGCGCTCGCAATTCGAACCAGCACCTTGGTTTGCGCGCCAGTCCCTTCGTTTCCCATGCACGGTTTGAACTTCAACGGCCCAGATTGCTCCGCGAGTACTATGTGGCGCTCATCTGGATCACGGCTCACCCCTATAAATAGGGCCTTGGGGGGCCCGGGAAGTTCATTCCAAACTTCTCAACCTTAACGCATTTAGCTCCCCCGGTAGCTCTCTCCCGGTAGCAGGCGTCTGGAACGTTTAGGCGTAGCCTCCTGAAATGTTAGCCACTGGAAGGAACAAACCTGATGGCATCGAAGGGTCGAGCGAAGACGACCGAGGTGCCCCTGCAGGAGGTCGCTCCGGACTTCCTCTGGGCATCCGAGTTCACGGCCGAGGACGTGGAGTCCATGGTCGAACGCTGCGTCGTTGAGGACGGGGACATCCGGGTCCCCTTGAAGAAGGACGGAGCCCCCCGCCCCAGGCCCGAAGAGATCATGGCCTTCGAGGACTTCCTGAGGCGGGGCTCCAACTCCTGGTGCATCCCTTGCTCCCGGAGTTTTTGAAGGAGTATGAGGTGGCCCTAAACCACCTTAACCCAAACGCGATCATCCGGATGGGCCTCTTCATCTGGCTCTACGAGACGGCGACCGGGCGGGAGCCCACCCTACACGCCTTCCGGTACTTCTATGAACCGGCGGCGAGGAGCTCCCACCTGGTGAAGGGGGGACCCAAGTCCCCCTTTGGCTCGGTGATGGTGCAGATGCTGCCGTCCCGGGTGGCCGATTACCCGGCGGCAACCACCCAGGACCACTGGGGCGACTGGATCCGGAGGTGGTTCTACCTCCGGGTCCAGGACGACGAGGTGGTGTACGCCCCGGAGCCCCCCTCTTACAGCAGGTCATCCACGCCGAAGCCTCCGGTGTGGACGGACGAGGAGCTCGAGCTCCTCGGCAAGGTGATCATCTCCCGGAGCACCCGCTCTATGCGGGACGCCGCCGAGGAGATGATGCTCCTGAGGATCTCCCCCTTCTCACGCGGGAGAAGGGGGATCGGCATGGGACTGGAGCAGCGGCCCCCGGTCAAGCCGGTGACCCGACGTAAGTCCCGGCTACCTGATGCATTGCAGTTACAAATTTTTGAAATTTTGACTAACTCTTTACCTTTTGTAGTCCGGCCGTACCCGGCGGCATGGGAGAAGGCGGAGAACCTCCTGGGGAGGTACTTCGCCGACGAGCACGAGCGCGTCGTGCGCCTCGTGGGGGAGGGCCCTCCCCGGAACTTGGTGGCTGAGGCCTACGGGCTGAAGCTGCCGGAGAGGAAGCCCCTCCCCACCCCCGGGTCGCACAAATGGGGGAAGGACGCGGCCGGGAGCTCTGAGCCTAAGAAGGCCAGAGTCCAAAAAGCCCCCGGCCCGTCGACAATGCCGGCGGCGACACCGGCGAAGCCTCGAGACAAGACCCCCGGGACCGGGCGCGAACGGGCGTCGGCCCGGAAGGAAGTAACTCCCCCTCCCCCGAAGAGCCCTGCTGAGGCCCGAGGGAAGGAACCGGCCGCGGGCGGGGCGGCGTCTGACTCGGCGAACTACGCCCCGTCGCCGCGTCCGGTAGCGGCCCTCCCAGCACCCCCGGACCCCTTGGAGCCGGAGAAGCTGGAGGTGAGGTTCGCGGAGGCTTCGCCTCCGCCGATGGAGTGGCCAGTGGACGAGGGGGGAGCACCTCGGTCTTCGAGGTTCCTCCGGAAGTGGAGGCGCCGGGGGCCTTCCCGCCTGGGAAGGGGAAAGGGCTGATGGTCCCTCCCCGGGCGGGGACCTCTTCCGAGAGCTCCCCGGCCACTTCCGCGGAGGCCACCTCCTCGGCGATGAAGACACCGACCACGCTGCCGGACGGCCAGGTCCGGGGACCCCTCACCGGCCGCGACGGGACTGGCGCCGGGTGGGAGACCCCCCTGCTTTCCGCGGGGGAGGTCGCCCGCTATACGGGGGCCCTGCAGACCCGGAAGGTGCGCAGGCCTTCGTTGCGGAGGGGACGCTCCATGAGCGTTTCCGGGGGCTTCAATCTCTCCAGGCCCTGCACTTGAATTTTTTCTAACTCCATAGTTTGTAGGCGGCGGCCATTACCTGGGGCCTTGAGCAGCGGATCGGCCGGCTGCTTAAGGATGCGGAGGACAGGCCCGCGACCTACCTGGGGCAGCGCGACGAAGCCCTCCAGGAGCTGGCCCGGGTCCGGGCCCAGGTTCATGTCTCCGAGGCCGTGAACGGCAGCCTTCGGCAGGAGGCCAAGGCGAGGGAGGAGGCGTTCCGGGAGCTCAAGGGCTCGAGCGTCCGGGCGGTGACGGACGCGGGCCGCTCTGTCCGCTCGGCCCTCGAGAGCCTTGGCGTGAGCCTAGGCTCCGGGAGCAGCTCGGAGGTGCCCCCGGCGACCCTCTCGGAGGCCGTGCGTTTTCTCAACGCGCAGGTCTCCGTCATCCCGGAGGCTGCCGACGCCCAGGCGCGAGGCCGGGCAATCCCCGTCGTTACAGCCGCGGCGGGGCTTGTTGAGCACCGGGGGGTCGGTGCCCGGGCGATCAGGGGCCGCATCCCCCGGAGCTTCCCCGAGTTCTTCGAGCCCTCGCGCCAGGAGGTGGAGCAGCTCGCCGGGGGCTTCTACGACCGGATCATCCGGGTGAGATTCCCGGCACCGGCGCCTCCGGCTGCAGATGCTCCGGCCCCGGCACCGGTGGAAACCCCCCGGGGGGAGGACGCCAATAAAAAAGTATGAGCCTCCCCCCGGGTCTTAGTTAGGACCCTTTTGCTTTTTTAGGATTTTGATCCCGGTAGCTTCTTAGAAGAAGCTCCGGACACTTGTAAAAAGATATTTTGAAATGCAATGGAGTTAGAAATTTTTCTAAGTCTTGAATTGAATACAATGTTACCAGGGTTCTCGAGAGGTTACTCCCGGGCGAAGGTCCGGGAGGGGCTTCCCGGGAGACGCCCAAGCGGCTTTAATCTTGCTAAGCCTCATCTCCGGGGAGCGCAGCGAGGACGCCGTCCGGGAGCCCGTCCGGTTAAGGTGGCATCCAGAGTGGCACTTGGACAATTTTGACAATCATCGCGCCGAATTATCCCCTCCGCGTCCGGGGTTCCGGATGGTCCCCCCACTTCGCATTCTTCCACCGACGGGCTACGAGTACTGGCCCGAGGATG
The DNA here is from genome assembly GCA_019359835.1 of Pharus latifolius. NCBI lineage: Eukaryota > Viridiplantae > Streptophyta > Magnoliopsida > Poales > Poaceae > Pharus > Pharus latifolius. The sequence continues at coordinate 34,758,376 of CM033330.1, read as the reverse complement.
TGCTCCGGGAAGCTCGGCATCGCGTGCACGCATTGTACCAGGACTTGGCCCGGGAGCTAGCAGAGGGCCTCCGGGAGTATTAGGCGTAGGAGCCTTAGGATGTAGAGAACTTCCGGGTTTTGACCCGGGTTGTATCGTTTCCGCTGCCCACCGGAGGGGGAAGATGTCCTCCTGGTTTGACAATCAATAAAGCTGTGTTTGCTTCTTCTTTGAGTCCTTTTGTTTTTTTCTTCTTGGATGGTCTGGACAACTCCTTTTGACAAGAATGAGCTAAGTTTGCTTGTGGTCGGTGTGATCGACACCCAGGGGTTCCTTATCCCCCCCCCCCCCCGCCCACAGCGGGTCGGAGGGTGGCTCCGCGTGCTGTGGGGGTAACAAGGCCCCCGGCGTGAAGATAACCTATAGCATAAGAATTTTTCCGTTAGAAAATTCTAAAACGAGGTTTCCAAGGGAAAGCCCTTCCAGGAGAGAATCATCCGGTTGCCGTGAGAACGGGGAGCCGGGAATAAGGCCTCATGTGGAAGAAACCCCAGAAAACCCGATGAGATTTCCGGAGGCGAGCTTCCTGGGAGACGATCGTCCGGTCGCCGTGAGAACGGGGAGCCGGGAATAGGGTCTCTGGGGAAGAAATGTCCAAGAAATCCGTAATTTCCCTAGGAGACAATCATCCGGCCGCCGTGAGAGCGGGGAGCCGAGAATAGGGTCTCTGGGAGGCAATTATCCGGTCGCCGTGAGAACGGGGAGCCGGGAATAAGGCCAGAAATCCTGAGGAAGATTCCGGGGAAAATCCTTCCGGGAGACAATCGTCCGGTCGCCGTGAGGACGGGGAGCCGGGAATAAAGTCTCCGGGGAAACGATATCCAAGAAAGCCATTAGACGTCCCGCTGGGGAGAGCGTCTACTCCCGGAGGAGGAAGTGCCCGATGACGGGTCTGAGTGTTTGGGTAGGGGACTAGTCTCCCAAAGTGACTCGTTACCTCGACCACTGGGGACTGGGTTGCCGCTTACACCCTCAATCCACGAGGGCTGATCGTAAGCCGCCCTACAGGACGGACTTGCTGGGTCTGGGCCCACTTCCTCACGGGGAGGGCTTCCTCGCGGGGAGGGCGTCCTCGCGGGGAGGGCGTCCTCGCGGGGAGGGCATCCTCGCGGGGAGGGCATCGCCGTTAGGGGCGGTAATGAGGACCTGCAATGAGACAGTTGAAGAGCAAGATCTATGTATTGATAACAAAATGAAGTACAGTGCCTCCCCCAGCGAAGCCGCGAAGGGGGAGGAAAAAGTAAATGCAGCGTCCCTCCTCCCCCTCCGGCGTGATTGCTCCGGGGGAGGGGACAGGCCCGTAAGGCTAAACATAGAACTTGCGAGTAAACGCAAGTTGCACGTGTGCTTCAGCTCCTGCTCTTGAAGGTTGGAGAGCTTGTAGGCCCCCGAGCCCAGGATCGCGGAGATCCTGTGGGGGCCCCCCCACTTGGGGGAGAGCTTACCCTGGGCTTGGGGGTCCGTAACGCGCTTGAGGACAAGGTCCCCAAGGCGAAAAGCTCTCTCGCGCACGCGCTGGTTGTATGCGCGCACCATCTTGCGCTCATAGATGGCGTGGCGGAGGAGCGCTCGGTCGCGTTCCTCCTCCACGAGGTCGATCTCCAGTCGCTGGTTGGCCTCATTGGCCTGGTACGCTGCGGTCGTGGCTCCGTCGACCGGAAGCCGATCTCCGGGGGGAGGACTGCTTCCGCCCCGTAGACCAGGGAGAAGGGAGTACGTCCCGTCGCCCGGGACGGGGTCGTGCGCATGGAGCAGAGGATGCTAGGGAGCTCCTCAGCCCATGCACCCCGCTTAGAAGCGGTTTGCTCGAGTCTCCGGCGCAATCCCTGTAGGATCACGCGGTTGACTCTCTCGACGGCCCCATTGCTCCTGGGATGGGCCACTGAGGCGAAGTGGATGACGAGCCCCAGGCCTTCGCAGAATTCACGGAAATAAGCTGAGTCGAATTGGGTCCCATTATCCACGGTGATTTCCCGGGGGACACCAAAACGACAAACGACGTTTTTCCAGAAAAACAGCTGGACGGCCCGGGACGTGATGCTGGCCAAGGGTTCCGCCTCTACCCACTTTGTAAAGTAGTCGACCGCGACCACCGCATACTTGTATCCTCCGGGCGCTGGGGGGAAGGGCCCTAAGAGGTCCATCCCCCAGCGCACAAAGGGCCAAGTGATGGGGATAGTCTGCAGCGCTACAGGGGGGAGGTTCGAGCCCTTGGCCATCTTCTGGCATGCGTCGCACTCGGAGACAAGGTCTCGCGCGTCGCGCATGACCGTGGGCCAGTAGAAGCCCTGCCGGAGGGCCTTGGCCGCGATGGCACGCGGGGCTAGGTGAGAACCACAGCTCCCCGCGTGGATGTCTTTGAGAAGTTGGAGTGCCTCCGGCCGGGGGAGGCAGCGCAGGAGGGCGGAAGCCCCCCGCTTGTAGAGCCTCCCCTCCAGCAGGAGATACGCCCAGGCTTTGGCCCGGAGGCGTTTAGCCTCAGTCTCACTAGGAGGGTCCCCCTCCCCCTTGATGAAGGAGATGAGGGGATCCATCCATGACGGAGTCCGGGTGATCTCGGCGACCTCCGGGACGCGAGGCTCGTCTCCCGTGTCCGGGGAGGCCACCGAGGGCTCCGTGATGATTTCCAAGAAGGCCCCCTTGGGGAGCGATTCCCGGGCGCTTGCAGCCCGGGCCAAGGCGTCGGCCCGGTCATTGTCCCTTCGCGGGATATGCCGGGCCTCGAGGCCGTCGAAATGCCTCTCCATCTTCCGCACCTCCTGCAAATAAAGACTCAAGTTTGCGTCATGGCACAGGTAAGACTTGTCCATTTGGAAAACAACGAGCTGAGAATCTCCCTTGACTAGGAGGCGCCGGATCCCCAGGGAGCGCGCAAGGCGCATCCCGAGGAGCAAAGCCTCGTACTCGGCGACATTGTTGGTTGCGGGGAACTCGAGCCACGCGGCGTACTCGAGTTCCTTCCCCTCGGGGCTCCGGAGGACTACTCCAGCCCCAGCCCCGGCGAGACACAGCGACCCATCGAACATGAGGGTCCAATGGTCACTGCGTCGGGGCGGCACAGGGAGGTCTTCGTCCCCGGACCAGGAGGCAGCAGTCCACTCTGCGACGAAGTCGGCGAGGACCTGGGACTTAATGGCGGAGCGGCCTATGAGGGACAGGGAGAAGGGGGCGAGCTCGGCCCCCCACTTCCCAATCTGGCCGGTGGCTTCTTTGTTCCGCAGTACCTCCCCCAGGGGGAGGGACAACGGGACGGTGATGGGGTGTCCCAGGAAGTAATGGCGAAGCTTCCGGGACACCATCAGGAGGGCGTAGCAGATCTTCTCCACCTCCGTGTACTGAGTTTTGGCCCCTTGGAGGGCCTCACTCACGTAGTACACAGGACGCTGCTGCCCCCTTGCTCCTTCACCAAGACCGCACTGACGGCGACAGGGGTTGCGGCGACGTAGAGGAGCAAGGGCTCTTTTGGGGACGGACTCACGAGCATTGGAGGGCTCGTGAGGTACTTCTTGAGGTCGTCGAATGCCTCCTGGGCCTCGGGGGTCTAGCGGAGCCCCTCGAGCCCCTGGAGGATCTTGAAGAACTGGAGGCCTCGCTCCCCCGACCGCGAGACGAAGCGGCTGAGCGCGGCTAGGCGGCCGAAGAGCCGCTGGACGTCCTTGACGGAGCGCGGTGGGGGCATGTCCAGGAATGCGCCGGATCTTTTCAGGATTTGCCTCTATGCCCCGCTGGGACACGAGGAAACCCAGGAGCTTGCCCCCGCGCACCCCGAAGGAGCACTTCTCCGGGTTGAGCTTGAGCCCAAACGTGCGGAGGTTGCGGAAGGTCTCCGCCAGGTCGCCGATGTGAGAGGCTGCGCGGGGACTTTTGACGACCGCGTCGTCTACGTAGACTTCGACGTTGCGGTCGACTTGATCTTTGAAGACCAGCGTCATGAGGCGCTTGAAGGTCGCGCCCGCGTTCTTGAGCCCGAAGGGCATATGGACGTAGTAGAAGGTTCTGAGGGGAGTTATGAAACTCGTCTTTTCCTCGTCCCCTTCCACCATCCGGACCTGATGGTAGCCCGAGTAGGCGTCTAGGAAGCTCATGAGCTCGCACCCGCGGTGGAGTCGACAAGCTGGTCAATCCGCGGGAGCGGGAAGTTGTCTTTGGGGCAGGCGCGGTTAAGGTCGGTGAAGTCCACACACATCCGCCACCTGCCGGTTGACTTCTTCACGAGGACGGGGTTCGCGAGCCACTCGGGGTGCAGGACCTCCCGAATGAACCCCGCCTCTCGGAGCCGAGTGATCTCCACCTTGATTGCCTCTTGGCGCTCGAGGGAGGGTTTCCGCAGCTTTTGTTTGATCGGGGGGTGACCGGGGGCCACTGCGAGCTTATGCTCAATGACCTCCCGGGCGACGCCCCGCATGTCCGAAGGCTTCCACGCAAAAACATCAGAGTTTTCGCGCAGAAAAGCTGCAAGTTTTGTCTTCGTCGCCCGGGGACAGCAGGACCTTCAAGAGACCCCCTTCCAGACGCGGCTTCAGGAGGGGCCTCCCGGGCGGCGGTGCAGCAATGTCTGGTTTCGGGGGAGAGGCCTCCCCCCTGGGCGCCTTAATGATGTTGACGCTTCTGATTGTGGCGGCGGCACACTCGTATAGAGCACGGGCCATGTCTTGGTCTCCCCGAACGTTGATCACGCCATGCGGCCCGGGGATCTTCATGCAAAGGTAGTTTTGATGGGTGGCAGCCCCTAGCCGGTTGATTGTGGTCCTCCCCATAATCGCGTTGTAGGAGGAGGGGAGGTCCACCACGTCGAAGCAGACTAGCTCGGTCCGGTAGTTCTCTGGGGTGCCGAACGTCATAGGAAGATCTACCTTGCCCACGGGGTGGATCACCTTCCCCGGGACAAAACCTTGCAAGGGCCCGGTTGCGGGCTGCAGGAGCTTCTGATCCACCTGCATCTCTTTGAAGGCCTTCAGGAAAAGGACGTCGGCGGAGCTCCCGCTGTCCACGAGGATGCGGGCCAGGTGGCAGTTGTAGATGGTCGCGGAGACGATGAGCGCGTCGTCGTGGGGGAAGCGAACCCCTCGCGCGTCTTCCGCCGTGAAGGTGAGGGGGACGTCCGACCACTTGGGTGGCAGAGACGTGTGTAGCACCCCCACAACCTTAACCTCGCGCGCGTACTCCTTGCGCTGGCGCTTAGAGTCCCGCCCGGAGGCAGACCCTCCCACGATGACGTTGATGCGGCGCTGAGAAGTTTGAAAGGGGAGAGCTTCTGAAGGCTCCCCCTCCTGCATCTGCGTCTGCTGACCCCCTGCGGGAGCGGGAAGGGCCGGAACAGCTGGCCGAGGGAGCAAGGAGGCCGGAGTCCCCCCTGCCCGCGCTGATCGAGGAACGCCGCGAAGTGTTGCAGCAGCTGGTGGCAATCTCGGGTGGCGTGGGTACTGGACCCGTGGAAGCTGCACCACGGTCCTTCCCGGCTTCTCCCCGCGGGGCCCTCCCGGCCGCGCGAGGACTGTCCTCCCCCATGGCCTTTCGGCTTGGGAAAGGGGCGGTTGCCCCTTGGGGGGTCGCGCGAGCCGCCTCTGCCCTCAAGGACAAAGGTGTCCCGAGGCCGTGGCTCCCTACGCCCCCCCTGCCTGGGGCGTTTGAGGGGATCCCTGGCCCCCCAGTCGCCGGGGGCGGGAGCCCCCTGGGTCTTCTTCCAGATGTCATCTTCCTCCGCCCAAGCGTACTTTTCGAGTACGTTGAAGAGCTCATCGGCGGAGGAGGGGCAGCTCTAGGAGAGCCTTCGGTGGAGCTCCCCCGAGAGTATCCCGCTTTTGCATGCTTCGATGACCGTAGAGTCGGGGACGTGGGCCACTTTGCTCTTCACTTGAGCAAAGCGCTTGAAGAAGCTTCTGATGGTTTCCCCAGTCCTCTGTCGGACTGTGTACAACTGCGAGGAGTCCAGGAGGCGCACCTAGTTCGCCTGGAAGTTCGCGCAGAACTCCCGCTTGAGCTGCATGAAAGACTTGATGGAGCCGGCCTTCAGGTTGTAGAACCAGGAGCGGGCGATGCCGGTGAGGTAGAGGGGGAAGACGTTGCATTGTACCGTCTCGTCCCCCCCAGCCGCAGAGATGGCAGTGGAGTATACCTGCACAAATTCGTAAGGGTCTGCCTCACCGTTATAGTGCTCGATGTGCGGAGGGCGGTAGGGCCACGGCCACCGAATGCTACGAAGTCTCCGGCATAGGGGCTGGTTAGCCCCCTGCACCTCCCGGGGAGAGCCCCGGTCGCTGTCTTCTTTGACGGGGGACACACCCTCGTTATCGGAGTCTGGGAGCGGTCCAAGGGGTCCGCCGGAGTGGCGGTGGCGACGCTTCTCTTCTGGACCGAGGCTGAGTTCCCGGACGTCCAGGCTCTCCTCCGGAGAGGCTGGCTCTTCAGCGGGTCTCTTCCCCTGACCGGTGAGAGAGCGAGGCTCCCCACGCCCACGGCCAGGGGGAAGTTCTTCCCCGCGGTCGGGTGAATGCATTCGCTCGACCTCCCCCCGGGCGAAACGGACCTGTTCCGCCGAGGGAGGGAGCTTATGCGCTGTAGCTACCGGCTCGGAAGCTTCCGGGGCGGGCTGGGGGGAGCCCCCTGCGAAGACCCCCGGGACCTGAAAGGGGGAAGCCCCTGTATTATCCTGAACCGGGGAGGGGGCGCCCACGGCAACGTTTGGAACCAAAGTGGAGGGAGCCCCCGTGGCAACGACCGGAACCAGAAAGGGGGAAGCCCCTGTAACATCCGGAACCGGCGAGGGGGGAGCCCCTGCAGCGACGTCCGGGACCGGGGAGCCGATGCGGGGGGAAGTCCGCTGAGGCACGGGAGCTACTCTGTCGACCGCCCCCGGTGCGGTAAACGCGACGCGAGGGTCGGGATTGGCTCCCAGCGTAGGGAAAACCCCCGGCATGAAATGGGCCCCCGGCCCAGGGAATGGGCCTGGAACGGGGTACCCCCTGGTGCCACGAAGGGCTCGGGTAGGAAGTAGCCCCCCGGCACCGGGACGGGCCCGGGTGCCGGGAAGGGTCCGGACGTATAGCCCGCAAGGGGAGGGAATCCCCCGGCGGGGTCATACGGGGTGGCCAAACCTCCGGAGATCGGAGGGGTCGCCGGGTCACCCATAAACGGGGGCATAGCCCCCGGGTATGGGTGCGGCGCAAATGTGGGGGCCGGAGGCCGCGCCAACACGCTGAGCAGCTCATCCATAGAGCGCTGGGCGTGGAGCTGGCCCTCCACGAGAGCCTCAAGCAGGGCGTCCCTGTCGCGCCCCGCACAGGGTACCACGACTACTCCCGTGGAGACCTAGCTCGCTGCAGCTGGCCTCATACATACATACCACTGACTTCCCAGGATAAGTCAAGCACAGGAGTTCATTGCAGCAGAGTAACTTACAAAATATCATTGATAGACAGTATGGCCTGCTGGCCTGATACAACAAGAGTAATACAATGCCTTCACGGCACAAATGGTCTACTTAAAACAAAAGACAACTACTCGGCGGAAGCTAGGTGAAACCCCCACAGTCGTAAGAATTTGACAGCAGAACAGCACACTTCAGGGTTCTGGCAGAACTGGCTCTCTTCCTTCTGGATCCACGAAATCTTCCAAGCCTTCGTCTTGGTATTGTAGCACTCCATCTATTGTTGATAAGTTGCAAGGGTGAGCACTTACGTACTCAGCAAGTCATAGGTAAGAGTAGAGATACGTATAGTAGAGATGACATGATCCTATGCTATTGAGGGAAAAGAGGTGAGAGGGTTTTTCCATAAATACTTTCCTTCCAAGCTTTTCAAATCTCATGCTCATGGCAGCATTTCATATACTTAGGGCACAATCCACATGCCTCTTAGATATCACATGATCACTAAATTATGGTACTACCGCGACACGTCAACACATGACTGCCCACGGCAGCACCCCTTATCATGACAACACATGTCATTTGGGTAATCTTGACTTAACAAATTTTAATTTATAAAACAATACTTGTGTCACACCCCGTGGATTCAATCCACCGCGGCATACTCCTAAAACTCGGGAGCACGAAGTATTCGAATACTAACTCTGCAGAGGGGTACCAATTTACCCGCAAGATATATCCACTTTCATGCCCTTCCTATCACAAGGATTGGACCCCTGACTCACTTCATACTGTGAGTGGCAAGGTGGAGATAACAAGAACTTTTGCCATGTTTCACACACAATTCACCCCAGACCCCGTGGTTTTCTTCACGCAAACCACAGTTGTGGCAGGGTTTCACAACCCCCACTAATTGGCGTCTTCCCCTTAGGGTCAGCATGCATGATCACATCCTGTGATATGTGTTGGAGCGCACCCCGTGTTTAATCGTGAGTTTGTCATATAGGGGTTTCATGTGTGATCCACATACTACTTGTTCAGGCCTATCCCATACCAGGCTTGCGGTCAGCACGTTAATCATGCCACTAGACGCACAACACAAGGTTCTAGGTCCTTATATGCCAGTGACCAGATCATACCACAACCATGCACCTTCAGTGCCTGCACATCCAGTGCAGCCAAGCACCTCCAGTGCTACCACCATTCCATACCAAAATACTGGTCACGGCTAGGGGTTTTATTTCATGAATATAAATATACATAATATAGTAGTTCATGGCTCATTAGTTGGTCAATTCACATTTCACAGGCATCAGCCTGATGCTGCCATTTCATAATTCAACTATTCTCAATCTTTCTCATGCAATATTATTATTTTATAATCAAGGCATATTCTAGCAATTCATAAAATATAGGTTCAAGATGTTCAAGAATATGACTTGTCTTCCGCGTCGTAAGAAACAGCAGTTGATGTCGGGTCTGCGACGAAGTCTTCGAACTCGAACTCTTGCTCTGAACAAGGATCAAACAAGCAAACAGGCATTACAATCAATCCTACTCTTACTATTCCACTATATGCGATAATGCAAGGAGAAACACTTAGGCTATACAAGATTTGGAAGTGATTAGGGTTAAACTATGAAAACCAAGGTTAAGATTAGTCGTCAAAGGTTTACAAGTTTCCAAAGGTTCCAAAATATCATAATGATATCAAGGCTGCGGCCGGTTCGCTCAAAAACAGCGAACGACTTTAGGTCGACATTCGGTTCAAGGCATCGACATAGGGTCGATGGATGATAGAGGGCTCAACTCAAGTTGTGACAGTAGAATAAAATGTAGATCACAACATCAGGAGTCTAAGGGACAAGGTTATGTTCAGTTTGCATACCCAGAAGGGGTCAAACTGGCCCAATGCCATTGGCTGACATAGGCTGACAAGGGCTGACAATGCCGAAGAATGGCATTGACATGGTTTGAATAATTCCCAGTGGCCAAAATGAGTTTTGATTCAAGCATATGGTGCAAAAGGTAGTGAGGCAACTATTTGACAAAGTATTTTCTGTTTTTCATGACCAGAGGTGGGTGAACAGGGCTAATGCCACTGACTGGCATAGTTTGACATAGAGTTGACATGGCCAGAAACTAGGGTTTGCCATAACTTTTGATCTAGGACTCCAAATGATGCACCACTTTGTCTGGTAGTTAGACATTTGTAACAGGAACAAATGTCTCAACAGGATCTAGGGCTGGAGATGGCCGGAAAGTGATGAAAACCGGAAAAGAAGTTGACCGGCCTGGAGCACATGCAACATAAACAGTGCAGTAACTAGGGCATAGCTATATCTCACAATCTTGGCCGAATTGGAAGTCGTGATAGAAGACAAAGTTGCTCAGAATGGTCCAAAACATCTAAATGGCAAAGTGGTTTGAGCTGGAGTGGCTGGATTTGGAAGATACTGGCTGGAGAAAAGATGAACTCAAATCTGTTTTGGGCATTTCTGATTTAAAGCGATTGAACTCAATTCCTTGCTTGAGTATGGTCCTCAGGGTATTAGAAATGCATTGGTGAAGTTAGATTAACAGATTGCTCAACAGAGAAGCTAAATCAGTAAGTACAAGTTCATGTTCATGGCTGGAAATTGGGGGTTTTTGTTTTACAACGAATTTGTTCAAACCAATAGCTCAGGGCTCTTAAGTGAGCTATTCTAAGCATCTTTCACTACTGGCTCGAAGATCAATTCGTTCTGGAATGAAGTTAATTGCTCGCCGGAGCTACTGGAGTAAAACTAAAATTGCCGGCGACTGAGGGTATTTAAACTAAATTCCAAGCTCGAGAAGCATGAGGGGGATGAGGGAAACTCACTGGGGATGTTGGATTGAAGAAGGAAGCAGTGGTTGAAGCTAGCACCGAAGCTCCCTCTGCTGCTCACCGGGGAAGAAGAAGACACAGTGCTGCTGCTGGTTTTCTGGTGTTTTGGAGTGTGGTGAAGTTGGCTAAGTCCCAGGGGGTATAAATAGGCAAAGCTGGAGGTTCTCAACGGTTGGAAAAGCTCGGGGAGTTGTAGCCGGCAAGATGCGACTGGATTGGACTTCACGGCGAAGACAGGCGGCGACACGACTCGGTTCAACGGCCGTGAGGGCTTTTGCAGGTGATGGGAAGTTGAACTGATGGCTGGCCGCGGCGAGTTCTCCACGTGGCTATGCTTTCCTGCTGGAGCCGTTGCCGGTGGCGTGCAAACGAGAGAAACCAGCTGGTCGCGATCCTCGCTGGAGAAGATCCACAGTGGCCAACGCCGAGCACACACGTGGCAGCAGGCGAAGCAAACAGCAGTGGCGCGCTCGTGGTCGAAGGCTCCCATGCTCGTGTGCTGTTCCAGGTCGTGGTCGAAGTCCCAAGCGCTGGTCGAGGACAGCAGCTGGTCGGTTGCACTGTTCTGGTCGATCAGGGGCATAAGTGTGAGATTTTAGTTGAAATCTGGACTGATTTGTAAATCTGGTTTTAAAAAGGTTTAATTTGGAATTTGATTTCATGGATGAGTATAATATTTCTATTAATACTCATTTAGCTCGAATCTGGAGAAAATTTGATAAGGTTTGAGGGATTTCACCTATTTCCGAAAATAGGGTAATATTAGGGTAAAATAGATCTGGATTTTGTCAATCTCGAATTCTGGAAATTAGGGTGAGATTTTGAAGTTTAAACAGAAGGGAAATCTGTATCAAATAGTATTTGGGAGGTGTTCCCTGAAGAAATTCTGAGGTTGGAGTTGATTCGTGGATTTTAGCCTTTTGAGGCTTCCAGGTAAACAGAAAAGGACTTATTCGCAGTAAAATTTGGGCTAAACTGCGAAAAGTGTTTAGATGAAACAATCTGGTTCCCAACTTTTTGGAGTAAGTTGAGGGTAAACCTAGGAACATATTCCAAAAGATACATGAGTCTGGATAGGGTTAAACCATGATAACTCAGTTATCTGGGATCTGGGGTACTTATGGTAAATCTGAATTTCCTGTTTTCGAAAACAGAAAGAGACTTAGATACTGGGAGTTACGGTTAGAATTCAATTTGGTTCCTGAAGACTTTTATCTTAAGAATAACTGGTAGGTTAAATCTGGATGGTCTGATCTTGATCTGGATCTAGAGAATAGATTTGGAGATTTTTAGGGTTTGGGAGAGATTAGGGTTCAGCTGATCTGGCTACTGCTACAGGGATACATGCATGCAGGATTTTATGCAAAAACTTTTCACCCCCAAAACCAGGGTGTTACAGTCCCGGGGAGCCGGGGGAGCCGTCGGGGGGAGACTAGTCCCGGCCGAGGTCCCCGAGGTCACCGGGAGCGACCTGGAGGTAGAAGCACCTAAGTTAAGAGGAAAGGCGGGAGGCGGTACCTGGGCTTGACCGCCTCCGGGCGGAAGCGCCGGGACAGCCGTGTCCCGGACGGGCGGCGCCGGGTCTCCGAGACCGGCGTCATCGGGAAGGGTGCGAGCCCTTGTTCTTGGGGGAGCCATGGCGTCTTGTCACGAGTCCCCACGGACGGCGCCAACTGTCGTGGTATTGGGAATACATCGGCAGGTTTTGTGAACGATCCTAGCGAAAAGAACGCAACGCGGGCTGACCGGGTGACCGGTCCTCCCCCGCCGAACAAATACAACAATTGACACGAGGATTTATACAGGTTCGGGTCCTGGTGGGGGCCCTAGTCCTGTCGGCGTGCTCCCGACCGGAGTCGGATGGGGAGGCTCTCTCCGGGGGAGAGGCTTCCGGAGCACACCTGTGAGTTTTGGCTATTCCAATAAATGAATCACTTGCTTACAACTGAGGGGTACAAGGGCTATTTATAGCCCTAAAAAGAAGCAAAAAGTCTAAACTATCCCGGAAGCCACCGTCGGATTGAGGGGTAGCAACGCCCTTCTCCCAGCCAAGCGCCTTGGATGCTTGACAGGTGGTCCCTGATTCCCGAAGTGCTCCTCGCGTGACCTACACGTGATCAACAACTCGAGACTTTACCTTTAGAAGGGCGATGAGGCCCGGGACATGCGCCGGAGGCCAGGTCCCCGGGCCAAAGGCGGCTCCCGGGACCGGCGCCAGAGGCCAGGACCTGGGAGCCAAAAGGCGGCGCCCGGGGCAGGCCCTGGAGGCCATGTCCCCGGGCAAATTGTGGCGCCCTTTTTAATGTGATGCAACTTACCTGGACTTAGTCTCGCGGAGATTTCCCCCAACAGTTCCATTGAGGGCAACGGTTCATTGAATACTTTATTCATTTCCCATAATGGGTGCCTTCTCTCGGGAGACCCGTTATGCACTCCCCACAGTGAATCCGAAACAAAAAGTATTTTTATAATATTTGTTTTGAATTCGGGGGCTAGGGTGTACATAAGAACGTGAAAATGTTGCAAAAATTTTTGGAGGAAGTTATCCTTCATGTTTTTTGTAAATTTTCATGTGTTGATCACAATGCGTTCCTGTGATCACTTTAAAGTTTGCATTTTTGTCACAATGATATTCTGTGAACGTTGCAAATGGATAATCAAAATACATACAGTTATCATCCAGTCAGAGCAATATGTTATCATGACTTCAGTTCTGATCACTATGACAGTTCTGATCGGATTTCAATTCTGATCGCAGTACCAGAACTGATCGCGGTATGACTCATTAATGCATTTCTGATCGAAAGACTTGTTATCTTGGATTTGTCTGTGTATGTGTGGTCGTGAAGACATTACTTATGACCATATTTTCATACAGAGATTATGAAGAGTCTTAATTCAAATTAACTCTTACGGCAAGTCATGTAAGGTAAAAGAAATCTTTATTTCTGACAATCCTTGCATACAAAAGGGATACAGGCGACCAGAGCATCGACCTGATCCGACAAAAGTTTACAAAGTTCTCCTAGTGACATATTGGTGTCAGTAGGATCTACACTGACCGCCCCAAGAGAACTGGCAACTACTCTAAGCCTATCTACGTCATCCTGAATCAGAGAAGCACTACCATCCCTGATCAAATCGGAAAGTTCTCGCTGTTGTCGAGCGTAGTCCCTCTCCAATCGGAATTGGTGCACCTCTTCGCAGGATTTGTCAAAACATTCTGCTAGGTGCGGAATGGCCGAAGACATCTCTTCGGTCTTCTTCTCCAGAACCTCTTTCTCCCTTTGGAGAGTCTGTTCAAGGGAAAGAGGATGGATCTCAGCAGGCTAGTCGCTGGGGGGCTCCAACAATTTTGATCTCCTGCACTTAAATGTGTTCGTTTTACAAGTTAAAACGACCAACTGAAGGGATGAAAATAGTTACCAATCCTCGCAAGTGAGAGGATGAAGTGTTTCCCCCAGAAAGTAGATCATCCGACAAAAGTTGGGAATTATCAGGTCATGGGAGTGCAACATTCCCATGAGAAGATTGTTTCCCCAACACAAGTTGAGGATCATCTGGTCGTGAAAGTGCAGCCTGCCAACCAGAAAATTGATAGCCCGTCAAAAGACGGGGATCACTTGGTCGCAATGGAGAAAGCTGAGAAGAAGGCTTTGAAGGATTATTATGAACCTCCAAAGGTGGAGATGAAGATTCGACCTGCCGAGTTGCATGGACAAGGAGAACTACAGCGGCCAAAGGAAGAGAGAGCAATGATGCATCCCTAACCCTTGTGCTGCTGGAAGATCCCTCGTCAACCTTGGGTTTCTTCCCTGGAGGAACCAAATCTTCGTTCATCTATGAATTTCCAAAAAAGCATTTCGGAAATAATCAGAACATAATATGGTAATTTGAACCAAAAATTCTAGAAAAAACTTACTTTCTGGAAATCTTGGTCGAGTTCAAGTGCCACTTCCTCTTCATCACTTTCAATCTCAATGATGTTTTGATCTGCATTGAGATGGAAACAGAAGAGAAGAAAGGATAGCTTTGGAAAAGACTTAGCCGGGAAAAGACATGTGAAGTTTTAGGGTTAAGAGGCTTTGGTATTTATAGCCCCCAGGGGTGACGGTTCGTTTTTTGAATGCCTCAAGCTTTTAAAACATTTACAGTTTTATCTCGGGTTAAAAGACAATTCCACGGTGCTATTGCATCTAGGCCTTCATGCCTAACCCTAATTTTGATGATTAATGAAAACAAAGTGTTTTGGACTAACTGTGCTTCTGAGACTTTGTGATACAGAGATTGTTCGGGAAGAATTACGAGATGATCAAGATGAACCCGACATGAAGTGAAGCACAAGATGTAGAAGAGCAAAATACAAAATGCAAATCATGAAGATGCGAAAGACCGAAGGTATTACGAGTTTTTATTTTTTACCGATCTCGGCATTTGGAGATGATCGGTTAGGGAAATTATTTTCTAGTTTTAAACCGTACTATAAAGAGGGGTGGCGAAAGTCCTCTCTTTATCTCCAACGCAAACCAAGAATATTTAGGTCATTGCATTGCATCATTTTTGGTTGGATTTGGTTTTGAACTTATTTGAAAAATCTGGATTTTCAGTTCAGTTTTTCACAGCAGAAGAGTATTTGCAATTTTCAGAAAGATCTAGGCAGATCTGGCTTTTTCTTCTGTTGACAAAATTGTAGCCCTTAAAATTATCTTTCCAACGAGCTATTAAACACCTCTTTTGGATTTCTGGATTTAAAGTTATCTCTGTTTTTGTTCATGCTAACTGTCAGTTTGAATGTCAGTTAGTTTAAACTGACAATTGTCCAGAGAGGGTGTATTTTGTGCTCAACATTTTTGTACTAAACTGACTGTCAGTTTGTCCATACTGACTGTCAGTTTGGGTTTCTACCACAGAGATTTTAACTGAGTTTCTATTTGATTTTGGTCGAGTTTGTGGTCGAACTGACTGTCAGTTTGTGTAATTGACAGTCAGTTGTGGGTTTCAACTTTCCTTTTTTCGACCACGAACGGCTAGCAAAGTTTATTCGTAAATTTTGTCGGCCGTTGTGCACTGAACTGACTGTCAGTTAGGCAAACTGACTGTCAGTTTGGGTTGCTGATTTTCAGCCCTAGCTCCAACGGTTCATTTGCTTCTTGAGGCTATAAAAAGGGGCTTTGGGCATAAGTTTTCAATAACAAGCAGCAGCATTTCATATACACTCTTGAGCATTAGTTTCTTATATAAAATCTTGATCTTTTGATCAAGTCGAGTGCTTTTCGATCCACCGAGAGTTTCAGTTCTTTGGCATTTGCATTCACTTAGCTTCTCGGTGCGTGTTTGGAGGTCTAGAGAAGACCTCGCTGCCTTTTACTCTTGGTGAGAGCCCTCACCTAGACGGTTCGGAGGCGTGGCCGTTGATCTCTCCGTTCGGAGATTGTCGGAGAGGCTCGGCAAGTGTGTACAAGGCATCGGTGCTTGCCTTTCCGGAGTGGACAAGGAGCAACCACTAGTGATAATATCCTTTGTGGATATTGAGGCAAGACTCAAGTGATTTGAGTGCTTCAACGAGGATTAGTGGAGACTGGGCGAGTCTCCGATACCTCGGTAAAAATCATTGTGTTTGTTCTCTCTTTCCCTTGCTTATATTATTTGTTCTTGATTTGCTTTTATTTGCTTTAAGTTTTAAAGTTTTTAAAAGCCTCCTATTCACCCCCCCTCTAGTCGGCATCCTTGATCCAACACGTGGTATCAGAGCAAGGTCTCTCGATTCATTAGGCTTTACCGCCTAGAGAGAGGATGTCGTCAAGTGGTGATTTTCTTCTCGGTCATACCGGTCGTGCGCCTATCTTTGATGGGACAAACTATCCTTATTAGAAAGTGCGCATGTCGGTATTCCTAGAAGCTATGGGGCTTGATGTTTGGGATATTGTTAAACTCGGTTTTACTCCTCCGGATGATCCGGCAAGTCAGTCTGAGGACGACAGGAGAAAACTACATTTAAATGCCCGTGCGAAAAATGCACTCTTTGCCGGTTTATCCTTGAATGAGTTCAACCGTGTGAGCAATCTCACGACTGCTCATAAGGTTTGGACTACCCTCGAAGAAATTTACGAGGGAACAACAAAGGTTAAAGAGGCAAAATTGCTAATGGTGAGGCAAAAATGTGAGACATTCACCATGTCATCAACCGAGTCCGTGGATTCCATGTTTACTCGGTTAAATAATATTGTGAATGAACTCAAGGGTCTTGGTGTTGTTTTTACTGACCTTGAGCTTGTGAGAAAGATGCTTAGGGCCTTGCCGGAAAGCTTCGACACTTTGGTCAGGGTTCTCACAAACTCCGATCTATCGACCACAACACCAATTGATCTTTATGGGAACCTCAACACCCATGAGATGCACAAGAAGGAGAAGAAGGAAGCAGCCGAACCCGCAGAGATGAAGAAGAAAGCTTTGGCCTTCAAAGCTAATGCAAGAAACGATTCAAGCGATGGCTCCTCCGATGAAGACCTCGCGCTCATGGTAAAGAACACTCAAAAACTCCTTCGCAGGTTGCATAAGAAAGGTGTCAACATTGACACACGACCAAAGGGGCAAAAACAAAACAACTTCAAGGACATCATTTGCTATGGATGTCATGAGAAGGGACACATAGCATCAAGATGTCCAAACAAGAACAAGGCGTGGAACAAGAAGAAGAAGTTCTTCAAGAAGAAGAATGAAGAAATCAAAGAAGCCTGTTTTGGAGAATGGATGTCCGGCGGAGAGAGCTCCAACTCCGACATCGAAAGAAGTTGCCCCAAGAAGATGGCCGGACTAGCTCTCGGCAACATCAACACTTCAACTAGCTCATCCATTTGCCTTATGGCTAAAGGCGATGAAAAGGTACACATCAACGATCCTTCATATGATGATTTAGTTGAAATGATAACCAAATTAAATGAAGTTTTTGGAAAAACTAAAAAGAAGTATAAGGCGCTTAAGGAAGAACATTCTTCTCTACGCGCTCAATACTCCGAGCTTAAAGACTCTTATGAAAGCATGCTCATAAAAGATGTTACAAATATCTCATCTAAGGTAGATGCTTCAACTTCATGTAATTTGGATGATTCTCCCTCTAGTAGTCATCACATTCCATGTGTTTCTAATGATAACATCTTAAATGAAAATAATGAACTTAAGGCACAAGTAGAAAAACTTGGAAAAAGCTTAGAAAATTGTTATAAAGGTAAAATATCTCTTGATCTAATCCTTAGTAAACAAAAATGTTCTTTTAGAAAAGAAGGATTAGGATATTTTCAAAAGAAAGGAAGGAAACAAAACTCTAAAACTATATTCGTTAAAGCATGCAACATATTTTGTCATAAATGCCATGAAACCGGTCATTCACATGAAGCATGTCCTTTAATGACTCCAAATTATTTTGATACTTGCTACATGCTTCAAAAGTCGAGAAAAGGTTATGCTATAGCAAAGTATGTTGGTGCACCCATGTTAAATAAAAAGAAGAAATCTATTTGGGTGCCCAAAGCTTTGATTGCTAACATTGAAGGACCCAAAAAGGTTTGGGTACCTAAAAGAACTTAATTCTTTGTACGCAGGTGAACTACAAGACCGGTGGGAGGCATTGGGTGCTCGATAGCGGATGCTCCAAACACCTGACCGGTAACAAGAAGTTGTTCACCTCACTCAAAGACAACTCAAGCGAGAACCAAAAGATTACCTTTGGCGACAATCGTCAAGGAAATGTGGTAGGCTTGGGTAAAATTGCAATCTCTAATGATCTATCTATTTCGAATGTTCTGTTGATCGAATCTCTGAATTTCAATTTGCTTTCCGTTGCACAAATTTGCGATTTTGGTTTTAGTTGCACATTTTCCCAAAAGAAGTTTTGGTTGAAAGTTTAAAAGATAAAACTTTGATCTTTAAAGGCTTTCGTTTTGGAAATCTTTATTTGATTGATTTTCACTCAAAAGATGCATCTCTGTCAACATGTCTTGTCTCTCAAACCTCAAAAGGTTGGCTATGGCATAGACGACTTGCACATGTTGGAATGCATCAATTGAGAAAACTTTTAAAACGTGATTTGGTTGTTGGCTTAAAGGATGTGAATTTTGAAAAGGACAAACCTTGTAGCGCTTGTCAAGCTGGCAAGCAAGTAGCTACTTCACATCCAACTAAGCGCATTCTTTCTACTTGTAAACCTTTGGAACTCCTTCATATGGATTTATTTGGACCTTCCGAGTTCCAAAGTATTGGGGGTAGCAATTATGGATTTGTGATTGTTGATGATTTTACTCGCTATACTTGGGTTTTCTTTATTTCCCAAAAATCTGAAACCCCCGATGTTTTCAAAAGTTTTGCAAAACGTGTTTCTACTGAATTCGAATTATCCATCAAGAAAATCCGTAATGATCATGGTGGAGAGTTCGTTAATTCAACTCTATTTGATTTTTGTGACTCTCTTGGAATCAAACATGAATTTTCCACATCCTACACTCCACAGCAAAATGGAGTCGTTGAAAGGAAAAATCGAACACTTATAGAAATGGCAAGGACTATGCTGAGTGAGTATGATACTCCTACTAGCTTCTGGGCTGAAGCCGTGCATACCGCTTGCTATTCTATAAACCGGCTTTATTTGCATCCTCTTCTAAATTTGACTCCTTATGAGCTTCTTGTTGGGCGCAAGCCAAATATTTCTTATTTTCGAGTGTTTGGTTGCAAATGTTATATTCTTAAGAAAAGGAATTTTGGTGGTAAATTTCAAAGAAGAGTAGATGAAGGCTTTCTAGTCGGATACTCCACCACTAGTAAAGCTTATCGTGTTTTCAATAAAAATACAAGTTGTATTGAAGAATCGGGTGATGTCGAATTTGATGAAACTAATGGCTCACAAAAGGAGCAAGTCTCTCATGAAGTTTCAGGTGAAGATCTTCAAGAAGCAATGAAGAACATAACCATTGGAGACATCAAGCCAACAGAGGAAGATCAAGAAGATGATGTCAACATTGAAAATGTTGATCAAGACGCATCATCATCTCATGTTGATCCTCCAGAACAAGGTCAAGATGAAGCAGTACAAGATGAAGAACCAAGGCAACACCAAACGATCACCAAGGATCACCCTCTAGACCAAATATTGGGTGACGTCAGTAAGGGTGTTCAAACTCGATCTCGTATCGCTGCATTTTGTGAACATCATTCTTTTGTATCTTCTTTAGAACCCAAACATGTTAATGAAGCTTTAAATGATCCTGATTGGGTTAATGCCATGCATGAAGAACTTAACAACTTTGCTAGAAATGAAGTTTGGACTCTAGTTGAAAGACCCAAAGATCATAATGTTATTGGAACAAAATGGGTTTTCAGAAATAAGCAAGATGAAAATGGTGTTGTAATTAGAAACAAAGCTCGTCTTGTTGCTCAAGGCTTAACTCAAGTCGAAGGTTTAGACTTTGGTGAAACTTTTGCACCGGTAGCAAGACTTGAAGCTATTCGCATTCTTCTTGCTTATGCATCATGCTTTAATATCAAACTTTTTCAAATGGATGTTAAAAGTGCTTTTCTAAATGGTGAAATTTCTGAACTTGTGTTTGTTGAACAACCTCCCAGTTTTGAAGATTCTAAATTTCCAAACCATGTATTTAAGTTGTCAAAAGCTGTCTACGGTCTCAAACAAGCTCCTCGGGCTTGGTATGAGCGTCTTAGAGACTTTCTATTATCAAAAGGTTTTAAAATTGGGAAGGTTGATACAACTCTCTTTACAAAGAAAATTGAAAAAGATTTGTTCATTTGTCAGATTTATGTTGATGATATTATATTTGGATCTACTAATGAACATTTCTGTCATGAGTTTGGAGAGATGATGTCTAGGGAGTTCGAGATGTCCATGATTGGTGAGCTGAGCTTCTTCCTCGGTCTACAAATCAAGCAACTCAAGAACGGTACGTTCGTGAGTCAAACAAAGTACGTGAAGGACTTGCTCAAGCGCTTTGGGATGGAAGACGCCAAGGCAATCAAAACTCCCATGGCGATGAATGGACATCTGGACATGGACAAAAGCGGCAAATCAGTCGATTCTAAACTTTATAGGTCTATGATTGGTAGTCTGTTGTATCTTACTGCATCTAGGCCTGATATCATGTTTAGTGTGTGCTTATGTGCTACATTTCAGTCTGATCCTAAGGAATGTCATTTAACTGCTCTTAAAAGAATCCTTAGGTATTTAAAATGTTATCCCAGTTTAGGCCTTTGGTATCCTAAAAATGCAAATTTTGAATTAATTGGGTACTCTGATTCTGATTATGCTGGGTGCAAGATTGATCGTAAGAGCACATCTGGTAGCTGTCAGCTGTTGGGGAGATCCTTAGTATCATGGTCATCTAGGAAACAAAATTCTGTAGCTCTCTCCACAGCTGAAGCTGAATATGTGTCTGCAGGCAGTTGTTGTGCTCAATTGTTGTGGATGAAGCAGACATTTTTGGATTATGGGATTATTTTTGATAAAGTGCCACTATTGTGTGATAATGAAAGTGCCATTAAAATTGCTAATAATCCTGTTCAACATTCTAGAACTAAGCATATTGAAATAAGTCACCACTTTATTAGAGATCATGTGGCAAAAGGAGATATTGATGTGAATTATGTTAGAACTGATATGGAACTAGCTGATATCTTCACTAAACCCCTAGATGAATCAAGATTCTGCTTTTTAAGGGGTGAACTGAACATTATTGATATATCAAATGCTAGTTGATGTGCTAAATGTGTTGTTTGTATAAAATATTATTATTTTATTCTCTCTCTGGTCCTAGATTGCTTCTGGTCGAAATTGGCCAAACTGACAGTCAGTTTAGTGCTTAGGAGCCTGGTCTTAGTCTCTGGTCAAAGTCATTGTCATAACTGACAGTCAGTTTCACAAACTGACAGTCAGTTACGTGCATTTGATTTTGGTCGTAGCTCCTGGTCGTGTTCGAGTCCCAAACTGACTGTCAGTCTCATACACTGACTGTCAGCTTCAAAACTCAGTTCTGTGAACTGACTATCAGTGTGCCACACTGAATGTCAGTTCTATGTTTCTGAGCTTGGAACTGACTGTCAGTTTATCAAACTGACTGTCAGTTGTGGGATCGAGAACCCTAAAACCCCCGTTCTGGTTTCTTGTCTTCTCATCTTCTCCCTTCGCCGCCGCTTGGTTCTCTTGTCGCCGGTGCTCCTCTTCGCCGCTCCTTGCCCCCGTGCTCGCCGCCGGTGTCCCCCTTTCGCCGCAACGCGCCGCCGCCGCTTTGCTCCTCCTCCTCACCGCCGTTTAGCCACTGCTAGCCGCCGGTTCCTCTTTCCGTGGCCGTGGACTCGCCGTGTGCAGCTCGCCGGCGTTGACCTTCCCCAAACCGGCCTGTGTTTGCTCTCTGTGGCTGTTCTGGTCGGTTGCTCTACTTCGGCCTCGTCGTCTCCAGTCTCTCCCGAATCAACCTCGTCTGCTCCAGTTCAGGTCGTTTCTTCCTCTCCCCTATTTTCGTCTTTTCTTAGACATGTCTGATCAGCCCGGTCCTTCTCGCCGTGTGGCCCGACGGAAGAACGCGGAGAACAGCCAGCGTTCATCGGGTCAGACGTCTGAGAACCGGCCCTCGCCTCCGCCTGAGCGCGTGCCCGTGGATTATTCACGGTGGCACGCGAGCCGCCTTCGCTCTCTTCGTTCTGTGAACCTGTCGCGCCCCGAAACTGGGACTACGACTACTCCTGTAGAGACCTAGCTCGCTGCAGCTAGTCCCATATATGCATAGCATACACATACCCTTGACGTCCCAGGATAAGTCAAGCACAGGAGTATATCACATTGCAACAGAGTAACTTACAAAATAGTTAAGCAGTGTGGCCTGCTGGCCTTGATATTACATAAGAAGATTACAATGCCTTCACGGCATTCATGGTTTAGCAAGATAACATCTACACAGCAGAAGATAGGTGACCCACCCACAAAGAGAAGTGGACGGCAGAACAACACACATCAGGGAAATGACGGGACTGACGCTCCTCCTTCTGGATCCACGACGTACTCCATGCCTTCATCTTGATTGTTGATCGCTCCGTCTATTGATTTGTAAGTTGCAAGAGTGAGTACTTACGTACTCAGCAAGTCATAGGTAAGAGTAGATACATATAGTAGTGATGACATGAACCTAGACTAGTCAAGAATTATGGATGTTTATAAAATAATCTTTTTCTTTCATGCCTCATCTCATGGCAGCACTTTTCATAATATAACATCATCATTCATGTTCACTAGATTATAGTACTACCGCGACACGTCGACACACGACAGCCCACGGCAGCACTCCTTATCATGACAACACATGTCATTTGGGTAATCTTGATTAAACATATTTTATTTAGAAAATAATACTTGTGTCACACCCCGTGGATTTAATCCACCGCAGCAGACTCCTATAAAACCCGGGAGCTCGGAGTATTCGAATACGTTTTTAACTCTGCAGAGAGGTACCAATTTACCCGCAAAATATTCCACTTTCAAGCCCATCCTATCAAAATGATTAGACCCTTCCTCACAACCATGTGTGAGTGGCAAGGTGGAGATAACAAGAACTTTTGTTATGCATCACTTACAATTCACCCCTGACCCTGTGGCTCTCAGCGAAACACAGTTGTGGTAGGCTGTATCATAACCTCCACCCCACCTCATTTTCCCATTACTGGGTCAAATATCAGATCACCTTCAGTGATAGTAGGAGTCAGCCTCCAAGTCAAACATCACAACACATCTCATGCAGGGGTTTCATGTATGATCCACATAAGTACTTGTTCAGGCCTGTCCCATACCAGGCTTGCGGTTAGCACGTTGTTCATGCCACTAGACGCACAACACAAGGTTCTAGTCCTTATATGCCAGTGACCAGACCATCCACAACCCTGCACCTTCAGTGCCTGCATTCCTTTGCAGTCTAGCACCTCCAGTGCTACAGCCATCCATACCATTTTTCTGGTCACGGCTAGGGGTTTTATTTCATGAATATAAGTATATAGATACATATAATAGTTCATGGCTCAAAACTTGTTTATTTCACATTTTACAGATAACCAGTCTAGTACTGCCAATTCATAAATCAACCATTCTCAATCATTCACATGCAATATTGCCTATATTCAAGGTTATATTATAGCAACATTTAAAATATAGGTTCAAGATGACCAAGGATATGACTTGCCTTCCGCGTCGTAAGAAACAGCAGTTGATGACGGGTCAACAGCGAAGTCCTCGATCTCAGCTTCTGGATCTGCTCGACGACAAACCAAACAATACACACAAATATTACTTATATATTAAGATGTTTTAGGATCTATATGCAGATATGCTTTACAAGAGTGACTGAACGATATTGGAGATAATTTGAGATTGCAAGCTGAACTGAGTTGAGATCTAGGGTTTAAGGATTTGGCTAAGGATGGGTGTTAGATGCTCTTAGGATCTCAAGGTTACAATAAGAACATCAGTTTTGTGGCTGGTTTGATCAAGAACAGCGAATGTCGGCAGATTGACATTCAGATCAAGATTCTGACATAACTTCAAGGAAAACTAGAGAGCTTATCTCAAGTTATGATAGTAGAAGAAAATGTAGATCATAACTCTACAAATTCAGTGGACAAAGTGGCTTTCAAAATGCACAATCAGAAGTGGGTAAACAAGGCCAATGCCATTGGCTGGCATGCACTGAGACAGTGTCAAAAACTAGGGTTTAGCGGCAAATATAATTCAAGGGCTCAAATCAAGTTGTGATAAAAGAAGAAAATGTTGATCACAACCTCAGGAATCTAAGGGACAAAGTTATGCCCAAAATGCACATCTGGAAGGAAGTGAAAAGGGCTAATGCCACTGACTGACATAGTCTGGCATTGATCTTGACATGGCCAGAAACTAGGGCTTGGCATAACTTTTGATCTAGAGCTCCAAATGATGCACCACTTTGTCTGGGAGGTAGGCAATGATAACAGGAACAAATCATTCAACAAGATCTCGGGCAGAAGATGGCTAGAAGGTGATGAAATTCAGTGATGAACTGAGGTGAACTAGTTGCACTGGAGCAGTTCTGGACAAGATTTTGGCATGGCTATAACTTGAATTCTGGGCAGTTTCAGAGATTAATCTAGAAGACAAATATGTTCAGGAGGTTGAAGCACACCTGAATGACAAAATGGATGGAGCTGAAACGGCCAGGAATAGGTTTTCCGGTGATCGACGCCGGAGAAGAACACTGCCATTTGGGGGTTTTTGTTTTAGGCCGAATGAACTCGATTCCAAGCTTGGAGAGTGAAAGAGAGATAAGGGGAATCTACCTGCACGATCAATTTGGCCGGAGGATGGCCGGAGAAGCCTGGCGACGATCGCCGGTTTCTGGAGAAGTTCAAAATTGGGGAAAACTTCGATTGAAGCTCAATCTGGAGATCTTGATGCACAGGCTTGCTGGAAATGGCGCACTGATCAACTTCTTCCACAGGATCATAAGCTAATTCGAGGTAATTTGGCCTGCATTGCCGGAACAGGGCATTCTTCGAGTTTCAGTAATTCCGGTGATCGCCGGCGATAGGAGGCAAGGAAATCCAATTAAGTGATACAGCACGATGAGAGAGATAAGGGGAACTCACTGGTGCTGTCAATTTGGTGGTTGAGGCTGCGGTTGAGGCTGTCACCGTGAGGCCTCGAGCTGGTCTCGCCGGAGAAGAAGACTAAGACAGAAAATCTGAGGCTTTGCTGGTTCCAAGTGAGGTGTGAAGGAGCTACTGAGTACAGGGATGCTCAAATAGGCAGGCGAAGCTGCAAGGGGGGGAACAGCGAAGTAATTGGCTGCTGTGATGAGATGGGTTGCGTGCTGAGCATCAGCGGCGAAGACACAGTATTAACCGGTGATGCGACGGCGACAACGGCTCTGCAGTTGATCATCATGTCAGTTCATCGGGACATGGCAAGCTGGAGCAAGCGGTGGCGACAACATTGGCGCGGCAAGGCAACGTGGCAGTGAATTGCTGACAAAAGGCTGCTGGTCGCGCGCGGGAGCAGGCGCTGGTCGTTGACGTTGCAGTGGCGCTGCCACGACACGGCTGGAGCGAGGACACGTGCGCACCGGCATGCACGGTCACAAGTGCGGCGAAGCCTCACCGGCGACGAGCAGCTACGGCGCACAAGCACAGCAACTCTGGTCGTGAGCACAGCAACCGGCCTGGTCGAATTTGGGCTTGATTGCAATTTCCAATTCTTGATTTGGACTGAACTGTAATTCTGGAGATTTGGAAGGTTTGATCTGATTTTGATTCTGCTGTTTTGGTATACTTAATTCCACAAATGATTTGGCACAGATTGAAGATAAAATTTGAGACATTTGGATGACTTTTGATATGAACTGAAAACAGAATAGATTAGGGTAAAATAAGTCTGAAACTTATTGGTCTCAAATTCTGGGATTTAGGGTTTGATCTTGAGATACTCATAAAAGAAGAATTTGTATTGAAAAGCATTTGGGAGGTGTTCCCTGAATCAGATTTGAATTTGGAGATGATTTGCAACATTTTGCCTTTCTGGCTTTTGGAAAAATCTGGAAAAAGGACTGATCTGCGAATCTGGAGTTTTGGAAGGTTTAAACTGAATTTGATTTCACTGATATAGCAGATTATATTCAACAGAATATTTGGCAAGAACATTTGATAAAATTTGGCACATTTGAATAGTCTTTGATACAGACTGAAAATAGGGTATTTTTAGGGTAATTGAATCTGAGCTTCAATTGATTTCGAATTATGGTAATTAGGATGAGATCTTGAAATCTACACAGAAGAAGAACTTGTTTCAAATAGCATCTAGAAAAGATTTGCCGAAGAAATTCTGAATTTGGAGTTAATCTGGAGATTTTAGCCTTTTTGGGTTTCTAGATATCAGATAAAGGACTAATTTGTAATAACTCTTGGACTGATTTGCGAAAAAGGTTTAGATGGTAAAATCTGGCTGCCAACTTTTTGGATTAAGGTATTGGCATACCCTTGATCATAATCCAGGAATAATCTGGTCTGAACTTGGCTAAGATTTTGATTAAATCTGAATTTCTGAAACTTAGGGTAAAAGGTAATAACAGATATTCTGTTTTCGAAAACAGAAAAGAGTTGATAATTCTGGAAGTTAGAGATAGAATTGAATCTGGGTTCTGAAGGCTTTTAGGTTTAGGATAACTGATAGATCAAATCTGGCAAGTCAGATCTTGACTTGGGGTCACAGGATAGATTTGAAGAAATTAGGGCTAGAATAGAATAAAGCTGAGGCTGATTTGGCTGATCTAGGAGAGACATATGCATGCATGATTTTTAAGAAAGAACTTTTCACCCCAAAACTCAGGATGTTACAGAACCCGTATCTGTCGCCGCGTCCCACTGGTCGCGACACATGCGAGGTTCTTACTTGCTTCACCAACCTCCACCTAGACCTGTTCACCAGTGTCTATAGTCGCGCTCCTATCTTCACCCACCGCTCTCTGTCGTGGGGTACGATCGCCTCTCGAACAGGCATCGCTACCCTCGCAGATTTGTTCGGCTCTGTAGGGATCTGCGACCTAGTCGCTGATTCCTCCTTGCATTGGGCTAAGGGGCCCATTCGCCAGTTTTATTCCACCGTCTTCGTCTCCCCTCAGCGCGACTTCATGACCTTCATGACAGGCCTCCAGGTCTACACTGTCACGAAGGATCAGCTGGAGTCGGCACTTGGACTGGTGCGCCCTCCTTCTGGCCGCCAGCTCCATACTCTTCCTGATCTCGAGCGTCGGGAGGTGGCCATGCTTTACTCCGGCCCCTTCCAGCTCCGCCACATTGCCGGCCTGCGCCGCGATGTAGACCTAGCCCTGCGGATCCTCCGTCTCACACTGGTCCCCATGAGCGGAGATAGGGCTAGGATCACCTATCTGGCCCTCCACGTCCCGATTTCGATCTTTCAGGAGGAGCCATTCGACGTCGCTGAGCTCATCATCAGTGAGATTCAGCACGTCCTTCTTTCCCCGTGCCGTCAGCTGATATACGCTCCGTATATCATGGTGGTGCTTCTTCATATCCGGGCCGTCGACCCTGAGCTGCCACGGCCCCATCATCCGTTGCTCTTCTGTCCTCCGGGTCAGGCTGATCGCCGGCTTGGTGCTCGCCCCGCTGCAGCTGCTGGCCCTGGTTCTCCCGCATCAGATGATGATGCTGCGGGAGAGTCAGAGGACGAGGCTCCTGCTGAGGAGACTGTTCCAGCACCAGCTGCAGGGCCCGGCATCGGTTCATCATTAGCTTCTTCCTCTCAGCTTCAGGAGATTCTTCAGGTGCAGCAGCAGATCCTCAGCACCTAGGCGGAGCATCACCTGATGTTGCTTCGTTTGGTTGCACAGCAGGAGGAGATTCTGCGTCACCTGCCTGCTCCCGGATCTTCGGTCCCTCGCAAGAGGGCCCACCAGGCTGCGTCTTCTCCGAGCTCAGCTTCAGTTGCTGCTGATCCAGCTCCTGTTGCACCAGCTCCGACTCCCGTTGCTGCTGATCCAGCTCCTGTTGCAGCTGCGACTCCTCCGGCGTCTCCAGCCATCGACGCGTCTGGATCTCCAGCTGGCTCCAGAGATACAGACATTTTAGGCTTTTCTTCAGATGATGAGCCTTAGGCTCTGATTTGTATCTTTGCCTCCCTTTTTGTGCTTGATGTCAAAGGGGGAGAAGTATTTTGGATATTAGTAGCTCTTTTGCTGTATTGAACAGATGTTTATTTTTCATATATATGGAGATGTTTTATGGAGATGTTTTTGTTTATCATATATGTCTGTGTGTGATCTGTGTAGCTCTGATATCTTGATACATATATGATGACTTGGTTTCTTGAGATGATGTTCTTGAGCTCTGATACATTGATATATATGATGTCTTGATTTTGAGATGTGTATGCTTTGATATGACTATGTGATATTTGCATATCTATGACTTGGTTATGTATGAGATGCCCTGATGTATATGTATTAGTTTATGCTCTGATTTGATGAGATGCATATACTCAGGGGGAGCTATTTTATTTTGTTATTGAACACTTGTTGTCATCAATCATCAAAAAGGGGGAGATCGTTGCATCTAGGCCTTCATGCCTAACCCTAATTTTGATGATTAATGAAAACAAAGTGTTTTGGACTAACTGTGCTTCTGAGACTTTGTGATACAGAGATTGTTCGGGAAGAATTACGAGATGATCAAGATGAACCCGACATGAAGTGAAGCACAAGATGTAGAAGAGCAAAATACAAAACGCAAATCATGAAGATGCGAAAGACCTAAGGTATTACGAGTTTTTATTTTTTACCAATCTCGGCGTTTGGAGATGATCGGTTAGGGAAATTATTTTCTAGTTTTAAACCGTACTATAAAGAGGGGTGGCGAAAGTCCTCTCTTTATCTCCAACGCAAACCGAGAATATCTAGGTCATTGCATTGAACCTTTTTTGTTGGATTTGGTTTTGAACTTATTTGAAAAATCTGGATTTTCAGTTCAGTTTTTGACAGCAGAAGAGTATTTGCAATTTTCAGAAAGATCTAGGCAGATCTGGATTTTGCTTCTGTTGACAAAATTGTAGCCCTTAAAATTATCTTTCCAACGAGCTATTAAACACCTCTTTTAGATTTCTGAATTTAAAGTTATCTTTGTTTTTTTTCATGCTGACTGTCAGTTTGAATGTCAGTTAGTTTAAACTGACAATTGTCCAGAGAGGGTGTATTTTGTGCTCAAAATTTTTGTACTAAACTGACTGTCAGTTTGTCCATACTGACTGTCAGTTTGGGTTTCGACCACAGAGATTTTAACTGAGTTTCTATTTGATTTTGGTCGAGTTTGTGGTCGAACTGACTGTCAGTTTGTGTAACTGATTGTCAGTTGTGGGTTTCAGCTTTCCTTTTTTCGACCAGAACGGCTAGCAAAGTTTATTCCGTAAATTTTGTCGGCCGTTGTGCACTGAACTGACTGTCAGTTAGGCAAACTGACTGTCAGTTTGGGTTACTGATTTTCAGCCCTAGCTCCAACGGTTCATTTGCTTCTTGAGGCTATAAAAAGGGGCTTTGGGCATAAGTTTTCAATAACAAGCAGCAGCATTTCATATACACTCTTGAGCATTAGTTTCTTATATAAAATCTTGATCTTTTGATCAAGTCGAGTGCTTTTCGATCCACCGAGAGTTTCAGTTCTTTTGCATTTTCATTCACTTAGCTTCTCGGTGCATGTTTGGAGGTCTAGAGAAGACCTCGCTGCCTTTTACTCTTGGTGAGCGCCCTCACCTAGACGGTTCGGAGGCGTGGCCGTTGATCTCTCCGTTCGGAGATTGTCAGAGAGGCTCGGCAAGTGTGTACAAGGCATCGGTGCACGCCTTTCCGGAGTGGACAAGGAGCAACCACTAGTGATAATATCCTTTGTGGATATTGAGGCAAGACTCAAGTGATTTGAGTGCTTCAACGAGGATTAGTGGAGACTGGGCGAGTCTCCGATACCTCGATAAAAATCATTGTGTTTGTTCTCTCTTTCCCTTGCTTATATTATTTGTTCTTGATTTGCTTTTATTTGCTTTAAGTTTTAAAGTTTTTAAAAGCCTCCTATTCACCCCCCCTCTAGTCGGCATCCTTGATCCAACAGGTGCCATCATTACCTATCAAATTCTGCCCAGAGTCTGTCTCGGGAAATAAACCGCCACACTTAGTGCGCCACTAAGTGGAGGATTTGAAGCATCGGGTCACTTATCCGATGTAAGGTTTAAAATTTGAAGTAAATATGTCCCTTCGTTTCCTTCAAATTTGGGGGCTAGCTGACGAGGATTGTTACCCGAGCTAGTTCAGAATAAATGCACGTCTGGTTCAAGGCAGATTCGAACCAGGTAGGTGTCCGTTGGTGTGATCTCAAATGGCCTGAGAAGCGCGGACGCATGGTCGCAGGCTTTGCGCAATCAGGCCACAGATAGTGCGCGGTCAGGAGCGCGTAGGTGATTCGCGGTCAGATGATTGTAGACAATACGCGGTCAGAAGATGGTGGAATACTCTCGACCAAGAAACACGGGGTTGCTTAGGCTCTACGACGAGCATATCCCGAGTACCCCGGAGATTCTTCCACGTGTGAAGACAACTACCAGGAGGTTAATATATGCGGTTATCCCTTAATTGCACGTGTTAAGACTACGTGGAAGTTAAGTGCAGTTGCCAAAACTGCACCGAGCAACCGTTCAAAGCCGTTGTGCATTGGCGCCCTTTCGACTAGTATAAAAGGGTGAGCAAATGCACCAGACGAGGAGATGACACATCGGGAACAGATCAACATCGACAAGTTTCCATAGGCTAGTTTTAGTGGTGTTTTACATAATCACACGAAAAAGATCTTCACCTATGGTGATCTTTTCCACAACTTTGTAATCTTTTTCCTACACATAGTGAAATCACAATAGGACGTAGGGCTATTACTCCCACCATCGAGGGCCTGAACCTGTATAAATCCTTCTGTGTTCCAACTGACTTTGGCTCGTGATCCCGTCCCGGAGGAACACCCTGAAAGGCCTCATAAGTCACAAATTCTGTATAAGTTCGACTAAGGACCCCGAGTCCAAATCGTCGACAGTTGCTTTGACCGAAAATTGTAGTGCTTTAATTCAGAACAGGATGCCAAAAAAGCTACGGGATCAAGGGAGCTTCTCCATCCCTTGTAGCATAAGTACATGTCGCGCCCCGAGACTGGGACAACGACTACTCCTGTAGAGACCTAGCTCGCTGCAGCTAGTCCCATACCACAAACCTTTGACTTCCCAGGATGAGTCAAACACAGGAGTATATTACATTGCAACAGAGTACTCACAAAATATTAAGCAGTGTGGCCTGCTGGCCTTAATATTACATAAAGAGGATTATAATGCCTACAAGGCATTCAGGGTTTAACAAAATATTTAACCACACAGCAGAAGATAGGTGACCCTCCCACAAAAGAAGTTGACGGCAGAACAACACACTTCAGGGCTCTGGCGGAACTGATTCTCCTCCTTCTGGATCCACGTAATACTCTGTGCCATCGTCTTGATCAAAGTAGGCTCCATCTATTGAGTTGAATGTTGCAAGGGTGAGCACTTACGTACTCAGCAAGTCATAGGTAAAAGTAAGTACATATAGTAGTGATGATATGAACCTAGACTAGTCAAGAATTATGGATATTTGTAAAATAGTCTTTTCCTTTCTCATCTCATCTTATGGCAGCACTTTTCATAATATAACATCATCATTCATGTTCACTAGATTATAGCACTACCGCGACACGTCGACACACGACAGCCCACGGCAGCACTCCTTATCATGACAACACATGTCATTTGGGTAATCTTGATTTAAACATATTTTATTTAGAAAATAGTACTT
The DNA here is from genome assembly GCA_019359835.1 of Pharus latifolius. Taxonomy (NCBI): domain Eukaryota; kingdom Viridiplantae; phylum Streptophyta; class Magnoliopsida; order Poales; family Poaceae; genus Pharus; species Pharus latifolius. Next base: position 34,726,671 of record CM033330.1, on the reverse strand, counting down.
GTGTCACACCCCGTGGATTTAATCCACCGCAGCAGACTCCTATAAACCCGGGAGCTCGGAGTATTCGAATACATTTTTAACTCTGCAGAGAGGTACCAATTTACCCGCAAGATATTCCACTTTCAAACCTTTCCTATCATAACAAAATGATTGGACCCCTGACTCACTTCATACTGTGAGCGGCAAGGTGGAAATAACAAGAACTTTTGTTATGTTTTACTCACAATTCACCCCCGACCCTGTGGCTCTCAGCGAGGCACAGTTGTGGCAGGTTGTATCCAAACCTCCACCCCTTTGCTTATTCCCATTACTGGGTCAGCGTGCTTGATCACCTTCAGTGATATGTGTGGGAGCCGCGCTCCGTGTTTATCGTGCATCACAACACATCTCATGCAGGGGTTTCATGTGCGATCCACATAATTACTTGTTCAGGCCTGTCCCATACCAGGCTTGCGGTTAGCACGTTGTTCATGCCACTAGACGCACAACACAAGGTTCTAGTCCTTATATGCCAATGACCAGACCATCCACATCCCTGCACCTTCAGTGCCTGCATTCCTTTGCAGTCTAGCACCTCCAGTGCTACAGCCATCCATACCATTTTTCTGGTCACGGCTAGGGGTTTTATTTCATGAATATAAGTATATAAATACATATAATAGTTCATGGCTCAAAACTTGTTTATTTCACATTTTACAGATAACCAGTCTAGTACTGCCAATTGATAATTCAACCATTCTCAATCTTTCACATGCAATATTGCCTATATTCAAGGTTATGTTTTAGCAACATTTAAAATATAGGTTCAAGATGACCAAGGATATGACTTGCCTTCCGCGTCGTAAGATACAGCAGTTGACGTCGGATCCGCAGTGAAGTCCTCGAACTTGGGCTCTTGATCTGCTCTCCAATCAAACAAACAACCAATAATCATAATCTTTTCCATACATTATTGTACTATATGCAATGATGCAAAGATGAAGTCTTGATGATTCTGAAATGATTGGGTTTAGAGGCTGATTAGGATTAAGTTAAGGAAACCAATGTTAAGATTAGCTGTCAAAGGTTTACAAGGTTCCAAATGTCTCAAAATATCAGAATGATATCAAGGTTGCGACTGGTTCGCTCAAAAACAGCGAACGTCTTTAGGTCGACATTCGGTTCAAAGCATCGACATAGGGTTGATGAATGATAGAAGGGTTATCTCAACTTGTGGTAGTAGAATAAAATGTAGATCACAACTCTACAAATTTAGTGGACAAAGTGGTTTTCAAATTACACAACCAGAAGTGGGTAAACAAGGTCAATGCCACTGGCTGACAAGCTCTGGCATAGAGCTGACAATGCCAAAAACTAGGGATTAGCATAACTTTTGATCTGGAGCTCCAAATGATGCACCACTTTGTCTGGGAGGTAGGCATTGATAACAGGAATAAATCATTCAATAGGATCTAAGGCTGAAAATGGCTGGAAAGCAAGAAATTTGATGATGAACTGAGGTGAACTGGCTGCACTAGAACAGTTCTGGACACAAACTTGGCATGGCTATATCTTCCAATCTAGGCCGATCTAGGTGTCGGGCTAGAAGACAAAAGTGTTCAGGAGATCAAAGCACACATACTAGACAAAGTTTCGAGGGCTGAAATGGCCGGGATCACTTTTCCGATCATCGGCGCCGGAGAAGAGACACTGCCAGTTGGGGTTTTCTGCTACAGGCCAAGAGAACTTAATTCCTTGCTTGGAGAGCATCTAGGAGGTATAGGGAAGCTTCTGGTAACATCAAATTGACCGGAGGATCACTGGAGAAGCCTGGCGACGATCGCCGGTTTTCTGGTGAAGCTCGGTTTAGAGAAAAGGTTCGATTCTTGCTAAATTTCGAAATCCAACTTCACAGGCTTGTTTGATTTGGCTCACTGATCAATTTACTTCACAGGTTCGAGGGCTAATTCGAATTGGTTTGGCCTGCATTGCCGGAACAGGGCAATCTTCGATTTTCAGCCATTTCTGGTGATCGCCGGCATTAGAGGTCACCGGTGAGCAATTAAATAGTACTACACAGAGGGAATGAGTAGGGGAACTCACTGATGGATTCAATTTGAAGGTTGATGCAGCGGATGAAGCTGGCACCGTGAGGCTCCTCGACGGTTCGCCGGAGAAGAAAACGAAAACAGTAAATTCTGGAACTTAGTTGGTTTCTGGTGAAGTATGGAGAAGCTGCTGCACACAGTAGGGTTTAAATAGGCCAGGCGAAGATGACGAAGGGGAACAACGAAGTGATTGACTGCTGGTGATGAGGTTGCTTGCGTGCTGGACATCAGCGGCGAAGATACAGCGAAGAACGGTGATGCGACGGCGACAAGCCTTCAGCTGATCACAGTGTCGCTTCATCGGGACCTGGCGAAGCTTGTAGCAAGCGGTGGCGACAAGTACTGGCGCGGCGAGGCTACGTGGCGATGGATTGCTGACAAAGTTGCTGCTGATCGCGCGCGGGAGCAAACGCTGGTCGTCGACGTAGCAACGACGCTGCCACGGTGACGGCTGAGGCAAGGACACGTGCGTACTGGCATGCACGGTCACAAGTGCGGCGAAGCTTGGCCGGCGGCGAACGTGCACGGCGCAAGAACCCACGGCGAGTTTCTGGTCGTGCACTGGCTGCTTCCCTGGTCGAATTAAGGGCCTAATTGCAATACTTGATTTCTTGATTTGGACTGATCTGTAAATCTGGAATTCTGGAAGGTTTGTTCTGAATTTGATTCTGCTATTTTGGCAATCTTTATTCCACAAATGATTTGGCATAGATTGAGGGTAAAATTTGAGACATTTGGATGATTTTTGGTACAAATTGAAAATAGGGTATTTTAGGGTAATTGAAATCTGAATTTCAATTGATTTCGAACTCTGGGATTTAGGGTTTGATTTTGAGATACTCATAAAAGAAGAATTTGTATTGAAAAGCATTTGGGAGGTGTTCCCTGAATCAGATTTGAATTTGGAGATGATTTGCAACATTTTGCCTTTTTAGGCTTCTGGAAAATCTGGAAAAGGACTGATCTGCGATACTCTTGGACTGATTTGTGAAAAGAGTCTAGATGGTGAAATCTGGCTGTCAACTTTTTAGATTAAGGTATTGACATACCCATGATTATATTCCAGGAATAATCTAGTCTGAACTTGGTCAGGATTCAGATTAAATCTGTATTTCTGAAACTTAGGGTATTTGGGTAATATAAGGTATTTCTGTTTTCGAAAACAGAAGGAGTTGATAATTCTGGGAATTAGAGATAGAATTGGATCTAAGTTCCGAAGACTTTTCGATTCAGGATAACTGATAGATCACATCTGAACAATCTGATCTTGATTTGAGGTCACATGATAGATTTTGGAGATTTTAGGGCTTAGGATAGATACTGATCTGGCTAATACTACAGATACATGCATGCATGCTATTGAAGAAAAAGGAAATTTTTCACCCCTAACTCAGGGCGTTACAGATCTACCCTCCTTAAAGAAATCTCGCCCCGAGATTTACCTAAGACAGGAAAAGATAAGGATAGGTTTGCTTAAGATTTTCTTCCTTCTCCCAAGTAGCTTCTTGCTCTGAATGATTCTTCCATTGAACTTTACACAATCTGATTTTCTTCCTTCTGAGCTGACGTTCATCAGTGGCTAGGATTCTGATTGGGTGCTCAAGATAAGTGAGATTCTTCTGTAATGGCACATCTTGTACATCTATCTGGTCAGTAGGTTCCTTCAAACATTTCCGGAGCTGAGAGACATGAAACACGTCATGCACTCCTGCTAATCCCTCAGGTAATTCCAATTTATATGATACTTCTCCCTTTCTCTTGATTATCTTAAATGGTCCAATGTATCTTGGGGATAGCTTTCCTTTCACTTGGAATCTTTGTAATCTTTTGAATGGTGTGACCTTGAGATACACAAAATCTCCTGGTTCAAAAGATAATTCTCTTCGTCGTTTATCTGCATAGCTCTTTTGTCGTGATTGTGCTGTTTTCAACCTTTCTCTGATGAGTCTGACATGAGCTTCTGCTTCTTCTACTATCTCTGGTCCTATGACCTTTCGTTCTCCTGGCTCATTCCAATGCAATGGAGTTCTGCACTTACGTCCATATAAAGCTTCAAATGGTGCCATCTGCATATTAGCTTGATAACTGTTATTATATGTAAATTCTGCAAATGGTAAACATTTGTCCCATGATGTTCCATAATCTAGTATACAAGCTCTTAGAAGATCCTCTAGGATTTGATTAACTCTTTCTGTCTGTCCTCCCGTCTGTGGATGATATGCAGTACTGAAATCCAACTGGGTTCCTAGGGTTTCATGCAGTCTATTCCAAAATTTGGAGGTAAACTGTGTTCCACGATCTGAAACTATCTTCTTAGGAATACCATGCAATGCCACTATTCTTTGCATGTATAACTCTGCTAATTTACTGCCATCATAAATCTTTTTGACTGGTATGAAATGAGCTACTTTAGTAAGTCTGTCCACAATAACCCATATGGAATCATATCCTCCGTGAGTTTTAGGTAATCCTGTAATGAAATCCATACCAATTTCTTCCCATTTCCATAATGGTATTGGTAGAGGTTGTAGCTTTCCTGCTATTTTCTGGTGTTCTGCTTTAACTCGTCGACATGTATCACAGTTTGCAATATACTCTGCAATATCTCTCTTCATATTATCCCACCAAAATCTGGTTTTCAAATCTTGATACATCTTTGTGTTACCAGGGTGTATTGAGTATGGAGTTTTATGTGCTTCATGGAGAATTATTTCCTTAAGATCTGCGTTTTGAGGTACACAGATTCTTTCTCGATACCATACAATCCCTTGGTTATCTTCAATAAAGCCTTGAGCCTTTCCTAACTTGATTCGACTCTTGATCTTACAAATTTCTTCATCTTTCTTCTGGGCATTTCCTATCTGTTCTTCAAGTTGAGATTTTATTGTTAAAGTGGCTACCGTTCCCTGCGGTACTAATTCCACTTGATGATTCTGCAACTCTTGTTGAAGGTAAGGGTTCTTCAACATAACCATTCCTTGTAGGTTGTAAACTTTTCTGCTTAGGGCATCAGCCACTACATTAGCTTTCCCTGGATGTTACTGAATACTAAGATCATAATCTTTGATCAATTCCAGCCATCGTCGTTGACGCATGTTGAGCTCCGTCTGAGTGAAGATATACTTGAGGCTCTTATGATCGGTAAAAATCTCACATTTATTTCCAATAAGGTAGTGTCGCCATATCTTCAAGGCATGAACTACTGCTGCTAATTCCAAATCATGGGTAGGATAGTTTTCCTCATGTGGCCTCAACTGGCGTGAAGCATAGGCTACTACCCGACCTTGTTGCATTAGCACACAGCCTATCCCTTGCTTCGAAGCATCACAGTAAACTACAAAATCTTCTTTGCTATCTGGCAAGGTAAGAACTGGTGTTGTTGTCAATTTTTGTTTCAACTTCTGAAAACCTTCTTCACACTTAGTGGTCCATTCAAATGCAACATCCTTCTTTAGCAGGTTAGTAAGAGACTTAGCAATTTGGGAAAATCCTTCGATGAATCTCCTATAATACCCTGCTAATCCCAAGAAACTTCTAATTTCTGGAACCGAGGTGGGTCGCTTCCATTCCTTGATAGCTGAAATTTTAGCTGGATCCACTGAAATTCCTTCTGCTGTCAACACATGTCCAAGAAATGCAATCTTTGACATCCAAAACTCGCATTTATCAAACTTGGCATAGAATTGCCTTTCTCGTAGTCTTTCTAAGACTAGATGTAGATGTTGCTCATGCTCTTCTGTATTCCTGGAATATATCAGAATGTCATCTATGAACACTATGACAAACTTGTCAAGGAAATCCATAAACGTGCTATTCATGACATTCATGAAGGCTGCTGGGGCATTGGTTAAACCAAAAGGTACTACTGTAAACTCATACAGTCCGTATCTGGTAGTGAAAGCAGTCTTCGATATATCTTCCTTCTTAATCTTCAGCTGATGATATCCAGACTTCAAGTCTATCTTGGAGAATACTTTAGCTCCTCGAAGTTGATCGAACAAGTCATCAATTCTTGGCAGTGGATACTTGTTCTTTATGGTAACTTCATTTAGAGCCCGATAATCCACACACATTCGTAGGGTTCCATCCTTCTTCCTTACGAATAATACCGGGGCTCCCCATGGCGAAGTACTGGGTTTAATGAATCCTTTATCTTCCAAGTCTTCCAATTGGCTCTTGAGCTCTTCTAATTCAGAAACTGACATCCGGTATGGTCGTTTTGCTATAGGCGCTGCTCCTGGTTTAAGCTCAATACTGAATTCTATTTCTCTGTCAGGTGGCATTCCCGGAAGTTCTTCTGGAAACACATCAGAATATTGTTGCACTACAGGCACTTGTTCCAGGCATAACTTTTGCAATGCTTGAACAGATCTTAGCGGTCTCTTGACTGATGATCTTTCTGCATAAAATAGAACTCTCTCCCCTTGACTACTGACAAGACTAAGGGTTTTCTCTTCACAATCTACTAGACCTTTATGTTGGGACAACCAATCCATTCCCAAAATAATGTCTAGTCCTTGCAGTTCTAGAACTAGTAGATTTGCCTCAAATTCTACTCCTTCTATAATGAAAGTTACATTTGGGCAGATCGAGTAAACAGATAATCTAGCCCCTGGAGTTTGTATAACCATAGAGTACTCTAGTGGTACTTGGTCTATATGCATTTCAACTTCAGATGCAAATGCTTTTGACATGAAAGAATTTGTAGCACCAGGATCAAACAATATTAAGGCAGATGCAGATTGAATCAGAAATCTACCTAGAAGAATGTCGGTGGCGTTGCCTGCTTCTTGGATTGAAGTATAGTTTAATCTTCCTCCTTGGGTTGCAGTTGGTGCTCTACCTCTTCCTCTTCCTCGATTAGCCAGGTTTCCTCCTCTTCCTGCTGAATTTCCTCTAAAATTCTGTGATGGTGATGCTCGGGTTACTACTGGCTGTGTTCCTGCCTGAGATCTGGCAATGGACATCGGAAGTTGTATCCAAGGACAGAATTCTTTACGGTGCCCACGCTGTCCACAATGATAACACTCAACACGAGGATGAGGGCAATCCTTCTGAGAATGATTTCCTCGGCAGTTGGGGCACAATGTTGTTGCTGGTCTGGGATTCTGATAAGATGGTCGAAAATTGGGAGTGATAGGAACTCTTCCTCTGATTGGATTTGGCTGTGGTCTTGTTTGCTGGAACATCCTCCTCTTTCGGCTTTCTTCTCCCATATTCTTCTTTTCTTCCACCTTTAAAGCTCTGTTCACTAGGGTTTGAAATTCCGTCAGTTCATGAGAAGCAATTTGATACTGTAAATAGTGTTGAAGTCCTTCTGTGAAGCGCTCTATCTTCTTCTCTTCAGTATCCACATCTCCAGGTGCGTATCGAGCCAAGTGAGTAAATTGGTGTAGATACTCAGTAACTGACTTACTTCCTTGAGTTAAATTCCGAAATTCCCGACGCTTAGCTGCCATAACACCAGTAGGTATATGAAATTTCCGAAATTGATCCTTAAATTCCCTCCAAGAGATATTATCTTTATCAGAGTGGGCTTCCTGGTAGTTCATCCACCATGCAGCGGCAGCTCCTGATAACTGATGAGATCCAAACAAAACTTTCTCTCGTTCGCTGCATCGGACCGTGTCTAATTTCCTCTCGATATCCCGTAACCAATCATCGGCAACCATAGGATCGGTCGCACTAGAGAATGTTGGTGGACGGGTCTCTTGGAAATCTGTTAATCTCGCTCCTACAGCAGAAGTAGTTCCTTCTGTTGTTCCAGTAGGCAGTTTCTGAACTATCTGAGCTAATAACTGGGTATGAGCTATCTGAGCTTCTTGTCGGCTTTTCTCCATTGACAACAGAATTTCCTGAAGACTGGGTTGTTCATTCTGAGGTGGATTAGAACTCTGAGATCCTTGCTGAAACAAAGGGTCTCTTGTCATAGTTTCTTCTTCTTGCGGAGTCTGACCTATATCTTCTCTTCCACTTCGAGATCTCCTTCTGGTGTCAACCATGGTGGCTCTGAAAAAGTTTAGACGGATCTAACTAACTAAGGCCAACTAAGACAGCAATGCAAAAATTAATGCAACTACTTTAATGCATAAAATTACTTAGGCTATTAGCCATAATACACAAATTAACCATTGCAAAAGCAACAGCGAATCACAAAGCTATCAAGAGCATTCACTAGCTCTGTCTACACCAACCTCTAAGACACTCTGGAACAGAACGCACTCTCACAATCTTACCGAATTTTAGAAATCCAAATAAAATTTTGAAATGAAGGTTTTTCAAGAGCTACAAAGCTCATTATTTTTACCAAAATAAAGTTTTCAACAAATAGTTTTCTAGATAAATTACGTCTTCCTGGCACGGCCAATTTCCTAAAGGTGTCGTCCTACAGTCAAGTTCTCATGTTGCTCTGATACCAACTTTTCTTTGTCGCGCCCCGAGACTGGGACAACGACTACTCCTGTAGAGACCTAGCTCGCTGCAGCTAGTCCCATACCACAAACCTTTGACTTCCCAGGATGAGTCAAACACAGGAGTATATTACATTGCAACAGAGTACTCACAAAATATTAAGCAGTGTGGCCTGCTGGCCTTAATATTACATAAAGAGGATTATAATGCCTACAAGGCATTCAGGGTTTAACAAAATATTTAACCACACAGCAGAAGATAGGTGACCCTCCCACAAAAGAAGTTGACGGCAGAACAACACACTTCAGGGCTCTGGCGGAACTGATTCTCCTCCTTCTGGATCCACGTAATACTCTGTGCCATCGTCTTGATCAAAGTAGGCTCCATCTATTGAGTTGAATGTTGCAAGGGTGAGCACTTACGTACTCAGCAAGTCATAGGTAAAAGTAAGTACATATAGTAGTGATGATATGAACCTAGACTAGTCAAGAATTATGGATATTTGTAAAATAGTCTTTTCCTTTCTCATCTCATCTTATGGCAGCACTTTTCATAATATAACATCATCATTCATGTTCACTAGATTATAGCACTACCGCGACACGTCGACACACGACAGCCCACGGCAGCACTCCTTATCATGACAACACATGTCATTTGGGTAATCTTGATTTAAACATATTTTATTTAGAAAATAGTACTTGTGTCACACCCCGTGGATTTAATCCACCGCAGCAGACTCCTATAAACCCGGGAGCTCGGAGTATTCGAATACATTTTTAACTCTGCAGAGAGGTACCAATTTACTCGCAAGATATTCCACTTTCAAACCTTTCCTATCATAACAAAATGATTGGACCCCTGACTCACTTCATACTGTGAGCGGCAAGGTGGAAATAACAAGAACTTTTGTTATGTTTTACTCACAATTCACCCCCGACCCTGTGGCTCTCAGCGAGGCACAGTTGTGGCAGGTTGTATGCAAACCTCCACCCCTTTGCTTATTCCCATTACTGGGTCAGCGTGCTTGATCACCTTCAGTGATATGTGTGGGAGCCGCGCTCCGTGTTTATCGTGCATCACAACACATCTCATGCAGGGGTTTCATGTGCGATCCACATAATTACTTGTTCAGGCCTGTCCCATACCAGGCTTGCGGTTAGCACGTTGTTCATGCCACTAGACGCACAACACAAGGTTCTAGTCCTTATATGCCAATGACCAGACCATCCACATCCCTGCACCTTCAGTGCCTGCATTCCTTTGCAGTCTAGCACCTCCAGTGCTACAACCATCCATACCATTTTTCTGGTCACGGCTAGGGGTTTTATTTCATGAATATAAGTATATAAATACATATAATAGTTCATGGCTCAAAACTTGTTTATTTCACATTTTACAGATAACCAGTCTAGTACTGCCAATTGATAATTCAACCATTCTCAATCTTTCACATGCAATATTGCCTATATTCAAGGTTATGTTTTAGCAACATTTAAAATATAGGTTCAAGATGACCAAGGATATGACTTGCCTTCCGCGTCGTAAGATACAACAGTTGACGTCGGATCCGCAGTGAAGTCCTCGAACTTGGGCTCTTGATCTGCTCTCCAATCAAACAAACAACCAATAATCATAATCTTTTCCATACATTATTGTACTATATGCAATGATGCAAAGATGAAGTCTTGATGATTCTGAAATGATTGGGTTTAGAGGCTGATTAGGATTAAGTTAAGGAAACCAATGTTAAGATTAGCTGTCAAAGGTTTACAAGGTTCCAAATGTCTCAAAATATCAGAATGATATCAAGGTTGCGACTGGTTCGCTCAAAAACAGCGAACGTCTTTAGGTCGACATTCGGTTCAAAGCATCGACATAGGGTTGATGAATGATAGAAGGGTTATCTCAACTTGTGGTAGTAGAATAAAATGTAGATCACAACTCTACAAATTTAGTGGACAAAGTGGTTTTCAAATTACACAACCAGAAGTGGGTAAACAAGGTCAATGCCACTGGCTGACAAGCTCTGGCATAGAGCTGACAATGCCAAAAACTAGGGATTAGCATAACTTTTGATCTGGAGCTCCAAATGATGCACCACTTTGTCTGGGAGGTAGGCATTGATAACAGGAATAAATCATTCAATAGGATCTAAGGCTGAAAATGGCTGGAAAGCAAGAAATTTGATGATGAACTGAGGTGAACTGGCTGCACTAGAACAGTTCTGGACACAAACTTGGCATGGCTATATCTTCCAATCTAGGCCGATCTAGGTGTCGGGCTAGAAGACAAAAGTGTTCAGGAGATCAAAGCACACATACTAGACAAAGTTTCGAGGGCTGAAATGGCCGGGATCACTTTTCCGATCATCGGCGCCGGAGAAGAGACACTGCCAGTTGGGGTTTTCTGCTACAGGCCAAGAGAACTTAATTCCTTGCTTGGAGAGCATCTAGGAGGTATAGGGAAGCTTCTGGTAACATCAAATTGACCGGAGGATCACTGGAGAAGCCTGGCGACGATCGCCGGTTTTCTGGTGAAGCTCGGTTTAGAGAAAAGGTTCGATTCTTGCTAAATTTCGAAATCCAACTTCACAGGCTTGTTTGATTTGGCTCACTGATCAATTTACTTCACAGGTTCGAGGGCTAATTCGAATTGGTTTGGCCTGCATTGCCGGAACAGGGCAATCTTCGATTTTCAGCCATTTCCGGTGATCGCCGGCGTTAGAGGTCACCGGTGAGCAATTAAATAGTACTACACAGAGGGAATGAGTAGGGGAACTCACTGATGGATTCAATTTGAAGGTTGATGCAGCGGATGAAGCTGGCACCGTGAGGCTCCTCGACGGTTCGCCGGAGAAGAAAACGAAAACAGTAAATTCTGGAACTTAGTTGGTTTCTGGTGAAGTATGGAGAAGCTGCTGCACACAGTAGGGTTTAAATAGGCCAGGCGAAGATGACGAAGGGGAACAACGAAGTGATTGACTGCTGGTGATGAGGTTGCTTGCGTGCTGGACATCAGCGGCGAAGATACAGCGAAGAACGGTGATGCGACGGCGACAAGCCTTCAGCTGATCACAGTGTCGCTTCATCGGGACCTGGCGAAGCTTGTAGCAAGCGGTGGCGACAAGTACTGGCGCGGCGAGGCTACGTGGCGATGGATTGCTGACAAAGTTGCTGCTGATCGCGCGCGGGAGCAAACGCTGGTCGTCGACGTAGCAACGACGCTGCCACGGTGACGGCTGAGGCAAGGACACGTGCGTACTGGCATGCACGGTCACAAGTGCGGCGAAGCTTGGCCGGCGGCGAACGTGCACGGCGCAAGAACCCACGGCGAGTTTCTGGTCGTGCACTGGCTGCTTCCCTGGTCGAATTAAGGGCCTAATTGCAATACTTGATTTCTTGATTTGGACTGATCTGTAAATCTGGAATTCTGGAAGGTTTGTTCTGAATTTGATTCTGCTATTTTGGCAATCTTTATTCCACAAATGATTTGGCACAGATTGAGGGTAAAATTTGAGACATTTGGATGATTTTTGGTACAAATTGAAAATAGGGTATTTTAGGGTAATTGAAATCTGAATTTCAATTGATTTCGAACTCTGGGATTTAGGGTTTGATTTTGAGATACTCATAAAAGAAGAATTTGTATTGAAAAGCATTTGGGAGGTGTTCCCTGAATCAGATTTGAATTTGGAGATGATTTGCAACATTTTGCCTTTTTAGGCTTCTGGAAAATCTGGAAAAGGACTGATCTGCGATACTCTTGGACTGATTTGTGAAAAGAGTCTAGATGGTGAAATCTGGCTGTCAACTTTTTAGATTAAGGTATTGACATACCCATGATTATATTCCAGGAATAATCTAGTCTGAACTTGGTCAGGATTCAGATTAAATCTGTATTTCTGAAACTTAGGGTATTTGGGTAATATAAGGTATTTCTGTTTTCGAAAACAGAAGGAGTTGATAATTCTGGGAATTAGAGATAGAATTGGATCTAAGTTCCGAAGACTTTTCGATTCAGGATAACTGATAGATCACATCTGAACAATCTGATCTTGATTTGAGGTCACAGGATAGATTTTGGAGATTTTAGGGCTTAGGATAGATACTGATCTGGCTAATACTACAGATACATGCATGCATGCTATTGAAGAAAAAGGAAATTTTTCACCCCTAACTCAGGGCGTTACAGTACAGTACATATCAATCGAGCACTTTGTGACCTTGGCGCAAGCGTTAGTGTGATGCATCTTACCATCGCACTGTAGGAAACCAAATAAGCTACACTAGCAGAATTTCATAAATTTTACTCAAAAGTTGCAAGTAATAGATCATAGATTAGATTGTTACCAACAGTGAAAGCAGATTTGGTGAAGCGATCGAATGATCACAGCAACCGTTTGCAGATCGTCCTGATCAGTGGATGTAGATGACAACGACCGCTCACAAATCGTCCTGATCAGCGCAGCAATTGCAGCAGTGCCTCTATCGGTATCCACACGTAGCGGGATGGAACATCGTACGATGGTATGCTAGCACCAATGCGCACGACAAGGGTTTAGGGGATATTACTTTAGAGGAGATCGCAGCTATGGCTTTTCTGTGGCCATACTCAAAGCCCATCATACCTCTCTTTATATAGAGCCATACAAAAGAAATCATAACAAATTATGTTTTCTGATGTGATATTAATCTTATCTGAACTGCCCATACAGAAGAAATCCTGACAGATTAGGTTTCCTTATGTGATACGAATCTTATCCGAACTACAGGATGAGTCTAACATTAAATCTTCATATCTAATACGTAAACTCCATAATAGACCCAATCCAGAGCTGATACGAAAACCCATAACAAACCCAATTTGAATGCATAAGGAGTCTCATATTAAGTCTCCGAGTCTGATATAGAAACTCATACTAAACCCAATCAGAATGCATAAGGAGTCTAATATTAAGTCTCCGAATCTGATACAGAAACCCATATCAAACCCAATCCAAATGCATAAGGAGTCTAATATTAAGTCTCCGAATCTGATATGGGAACCCATACAAAACCCAATCCAAATGCATAAGGAGTTTAATATTAAGTCTCCGAATCTGACACGGAAACCCCAAAATAGACTTAATCTGAATTGCATTGTTCCAACCCGTTAAGTGTGTGACCCTGTAGGTTCATGTATATTTAGTCATGACCCGGGAATACTTACCCAAATTGTAAGTCGATAGTGGCCCTGTAGGTTCATGTATATAATGTCTCCAAATACACACAAAAATCATAATCAGCAAACCTATATAATGTCTTCATGTTGATCCTCTTGCCATATGATACCAGATTAAACCCAAGGTAGGAAATGTGCCACCATTGCACAGTTCAATCCTTTCTCGATCTCATAGTGAATTGATCTTCCCGTAGTTGACACTCAACCACAAACGGCATGGCCATGCACTTCTCAATTCATTTATATCGAGGGGCCCAGAGATATCTCTCTCATTATATGAGAGATGCAAATTTCATCTTAACCATTCATATTCCTCCGCATGGCTATGCTTCCCGAATATTACCTTTATTACCACTAATTAAAAGTAGCGTTTGGTAGTATCAAGTATACTACTATACATGTAGGAAACTATGATGGTCTCAGGTCTAAGGATCAATCATAAACATTATTTGAGACCAACTGGTGACACGTAAATAACAAATCCAAACAGTGTCTCAAAATAGGTCTATCCAATATTATATTCTCCAATATATGTCCTCATTATTGATTTGATATCTTATATCCATGGTACGTGAAACATAACCATCAATCAATAAATGCGCTGATCCATTAATCAATATTGTCCTATTTAAAGATAATGGATCAAGGACTTTATTAGAATAATATCATCAAATAAATTTAGAGTCTCACGAACAAGTCATATACTTGTTGATCGAACCAAGATGATAATTTATTCAAAAATAACATATTATTCAAATGTTCATAAATATAACAAAGATAAATACATCTCTGTGATTTTCTTTATGACATATCGCTAACAATCTCCCACTTGGACTAGAGTCAATCACAAATATATCTAATACCTATTCTATAGTATGCACCTCATGCTTTAGTTGTGAGAGAGGCTTTGTTAATGGATCAGCAACATTCAAATCCGTGGACACTTTGCAAGCTACCACTATCCATGGTCTACAACAATAAAGAAATGCAAAATTTTAGCATTATATTTATGAAAAAATCTTTTATTAAACAATTCAATAAAAGATGTACCAACTATATATTTTAGAACAAAAATCCCTCAAGAAATATATATAGTAGGCCAAGATCCATATTTCACTAAGTTCTAGTGAGCTTTGGCATCACTGCTAGAAACCTAGTTATTTAGGTAAACAACTCCTTACTAATTATATCATATATAACTCTTGTTTGTTGGATGTCATCCCAAAACATGGCTTCCAACACCATGCCTCAAAGCCCAAAACCGTTTTAATGGCCTTGTTAAGTTAAACCAATTCTATGCTTATGAGTGTCCAACATACATCCTACCTTATTAAGATGATTGATGGTGCCCTGATTTGTCAGGCCCACTAAGCAACGATCAAAATCTTGACAGGTACAACATTTGGAAGGGCATAATAAACACTTAATTTTTATGAGAGGTTAAAACATAGCAAAACATCCATATGCACGAAAATAACCATCAGCTAGATGATCTAACAGGTGCAACTTCGACTATATTTAACTTTCGTTGGTAGTAACCTTGGCCAGGAAAGACTGCGACTATTTTCGCTCACACCATGAAGGAAAGCGTTCCGCTGAGCAGGGCTTATTAAGAAAAACCTTATAATGTGTTCTTTCCTTAGACACCAAAGTTGACAGCTTCTAGTTGTCAACTATAATCTTTATGTTTTATGAGGGGTTAAAAAATGTCACAACATTTATATGCATGAAAATAACTATCAGTTAGATGATCTAACATGCATAACTACGACTATATTTAACTTCCATTGGCACTAACCTTGGCCAAGAAAGACCGCGACTGTTTTTGCTCACACCATGAAGGAAAGCATTCCGCTGAGCGGGGCTTATTAAGAAAAATCTTATGATGTGTTCTTTCCTTAGACACCAAAGTTGACAGTTTCTGGTTGTCAAGTATAATCATTTTTTTTAAAACAAAATATTAATATATTAAATTAATCACATTAATCAAATTTTTGAACCAATTTGATTGGTTTAAATCCCCTTATGCTAGTCATCCAATATGAATATCTAGAATAGGCAACTAATGTCATATGTAGATCCAATCTATACACATATGATTTAGAAGATCCAATCTACTATTGTCATATAAACTCTAACATCACCTCCCTCTGGCCCATGCTAGGATCATTAGATAACAGTTCATATTAAAGTCGGCCGAAAAGCAATTCATCACAACACTTGGATGTCAAAACAAACATGTATAACGAAACTTATGTGGTAACAGATTGAATAAACTAGTAGATCTAGTCTACTATAACTTCGTTTATTACATATATGTTATTAATCCAGATCTAATACTATACAGGATGGCTTTGATACCACTGTAGGAAATCGAGTAAGCTACACTAGCAGAATTTCATAAATTTTTACTCGAAGGTTGCAAGTAATAGATCATAGATTAGATTGTTACCAACAGTGGAAGCAGATTTGGTGAAGCGATCGAATGTTCACAGCAACCGTCTGCGGATCATCCTGATTAGTGGATGTAGATGACAATGACCACTCACGGATCGTCCTGATCAGCGCAGCAATTGTAGCAGCACCTTTATCGGTATCCACACGTATCGGGATGGAACATCGTACGATGGTGTGCTAGCACCAATGCGCACGACAAAGGTTTAGGGGCTATTACTTTAGAGGAGATCGCAGCTATGGCTTTTCTGTGGTCATACTCAAAGCCCATCATACCTCTCTTTATATAGAGCCATGCAGAAGAAATCCTAACAGATTAGGTTTCCTGATGTGATACGAAACTTATCCGAACTACCCATGCAGAAGAAATCCTAACAGATTAAGTTTCCTGATGTAATTCAAATCTTATCCGAACTGCCCATACAGAAGAAATCCTAATAGATTAGGTTTTCTTATGTGATACGAATCTTATCCGAACTGCAGGATGAGTCTAACATTAAATCATCATATCTGATACATAACTCCATAACACGCACAATGTTTGAGCATGGTTTAGATTAAGCCTACACGCATGGTTCTACAACTTGCCGATCGTTCGATAAAGCATCCAGAAGGAATCCTGGAAGACATGCCTCTTCAAGTCGATAAATTTTATCTTGCAGTTGACTTTGTCGTTCTTGATATGGATGAAGATGTTGCTACACCTATTATTTTGGGACGACCAATGCTCCGGACAGCAGGTGCCCTCATTGATGTTCGTGAGGGATTAATTACTTTTCGCATAAGGGAGGAGAAAATTTTATTTAAAATGTCTAAACTTGTTGACTGCCCTATGTATGAGGAGAAAATTTGCAGCGTGGATGATATAGAAGAAGTCTTGGAAGAGGAGTCGCCACTTCGACTCACTTCTGGAGAAGGAACGGATGAAATATTCAAAAATGAAAAAAGGACAGCAGCGAAGAAAATGAACAAAACGAAGACGAACCAACAAAAGAACCATCCAACGAGGACATCTCGGATTCCAATGTCACAGGTAAGGAAAAGGTAAGTAAACTTACACTGAAAACTCTTCCTTTCTCACTGAAATATATGTTTTTGGATGATGATGAGATGCAACCTATCATTGTTAATGCAAACTTGACCAATTCACAACTAGAAAAATTGATTTCTTTACTTCGTGTGCATCGCAATGCTCTTGGTTATTCTATTGATGATATCAAAGGGATTAGCCCTAAAATTTGCATGCGTAGGATCTCTCTAGTTGATGAAACTAAAACCTCTGTTGAGCGTCAACGTAGATTAAACCCGAACTTGAAAGAAACTGTAAAAGCTGAAATTTCTAAACTATTAGATGTAGGTATCATTTATACTATTTCTGATAGTAATTGGGTTAGTCCTATTCATGTAGTTCCAAAGAAACGAGGTATGACTATAGTTAACAATGCTAACAATGAGTTGATCCCTACTAGACCTGTTACTAGATGGCGCATGTGTATTGATTATCGTAAATTGAATAGCACTACTAGGAAGGATCACTTTTCATTACCTTTCATTGATCAAATGTCGGAAAGATTGGCCAAACATGCATATTTTTGTTTACTTGATGGGTATTCAGGATTCTTTCAAATCCCAATTCATCCCGATGATCAAGATAAGCCGACGCTTACTTGTCCTTTCGGTACTTTTGCTTCCGGCGAATGCCGTTTGGTTTATGTAACGCGCCTGCAACTTTTCAGAGATGTATGATGGCTATCTTTTCAGATTTAATTGAAGAAATAATGAAAGTCTTTATGGATGATTTTAGCGTTTATGGTTCCTCTTTCGATGCTTGTCTCCAAAATCTTTCTCGAGTCTTAAGCAGGTGGGAAGAAGTCAACCTTGTGCTAAACTGGGAAAATTGCCAATTCATGGTTCATGAAGGCGTGGTGCTTGGCCACGTAATTTCTGAACGAGGGATTGAAGTCGACAAGGCAAAAATTGAAGTCATAGCAAGTCTTCCACCACCAACCAACATGAAGGGCATACGCAGTTTCTTGGGACATGCATGTTTTTACCGTCGTTTCATTAAGGATTTTTCCAAAACTGCTAAACCTCTCACTTATTTGCTTGGTAAAGATGTGCCTTTTGATTTTGATGAAAAATGTCGTGATGCCTTTAATCAATTGAAACATGCATTAACTAGTGCTCCCATCATACAACCTCCAAATTGGAAAGAACCTTTTGAATTGATGTGTGATGCTAGTGATTATGCAATTAGCGCTGTTTTAGGGCAAAGAACAAATAAGGTCTTACATGATATATACTACGTAAGCAAAACTTTGGATGATACTCAAAATAATTACACTACAACCGAAAAGAATTGCTTGCTGTAGTCTATGCTCTAGATAAATTCCGTCCATATTTGATTGGTTCAAAAGTAATTGCGCATACTGATCATGCTACTCTTAAGTATCTTTTGACCAAGATAGAAACAAAGCCACGGCTTGCATGATGGATCTTACTACTGCAGGAATTTGATTTGGAGATCAAAGATAAGAAAGGTGCTGATAACGTAGTCGTCGATCATCTCTCACGACTCTTGACCAACACCACCAACGTTCACATCAATGATGCTTTACCCGACGAGCACCTTTACTTGATTCAACAAGAACCATGGTATGCTAATATTGCCAATTATTTATTTAACCATGAACTTCCTCCAGGGTTGACAAGTAGACAACGAAAGCGCTTCCTCCACGACATCCGATGCCACTACTGGGATGATCCAAATCTTTTCCAAAAGGGAGATGACAACATATTTTGAAGATGTGTGCACGACCACGAGATACAAAGTGTTCTTGAACACTGTCATTCATCTCCATGTGGTGGACACATCGGAGCTTAAAAAACAGCGGCTAAGGTATTGCAATCAGGTCTGTTTTGACCTTCTTTATTTAAAGATGCTTATGACTTTGTGCAAAAATGCGATCCTTGCCAACGTTCGGGAAATTTAAGTAAAAGACATGAAATGCCCTTAACAAGTATTCTTGAAATTGAACTCTTTGATGTATGGGGGTAGATTATATGGGACCTTTTCCATCTTCTATAGGTAACTCCTACATCTTAGTTGTAGTTGATTATGTTTCAAAGTGGATAGAGGCTATTGCTACGCCAACAAATGAGTCAAAACATGTGATAAAGCTTTTCAAAACAGTCATCTTTCCCTGATTTGGTATACCACTAGGGGTAATTAGTGATGGTGGTGCGCATGTCACTAATTACCAATTTCAAAAATTGTTGATGAAATATGGGGTAATTCATAAAGTTGCTCTTGCATATCACCCTCAGACAAGTGGACAGGTTGAAATCTCAAACAGGGAAATCAAGTCGATCTTGCAGAAGGTGGTGGCACCGTCTCGTACGAATTGGGCACTCAAACTTCCATATGTCCTTTGGGCATATCGCACTGCATTCAAGACTCCGCTAGGTATGATGCCTTATAAACTTGTATTTGGTAAAAACAGCCATTTGCCTATTGAACTTTCACATAGGGCGTTATGGGCGTTAAAAGAACTCAACTGGGATTTTGACAAAGTGGGGCGGAGGCGAATCCTTGAATTGCATGAGTTGGAAGAGCTTCGGAACAACTCCTACAAAAGTGCCTTTATCTATAAAGACAACACGAAAAAGTGGCACGACAAACGGATCCTCAACCGTGAATTTAAACCAGGTGATTTGATTCTATTATTCAATTCTCGATTGAAATTGTTCCCAAGGAAATTGAAATTGCTATGGACTAGGCCATACGTGATAGAAAAGGTCTTTCTGTATGGTGCTGTCGAAATTTGAGCACAAAACGGCACCACTTTCAAGGTAAACATGCACAGTATCAAGCTATACAATGCGGGAGACCAGGTAAGTACGCTAAACTTGGTCGATTCTTTTGATTCTATATATTTTTGAACGACTGAGGACGTTTTGTCGAGTGGGACGTTAAACCAGCGCTAGCTGGGAGGCAACCTGGTTACCCAAACTCCAATGGTTGATCCACACGGTGTGCAAGTTTTTCTTTCTTTTTTATTGATTTATTTCATTTTTTTAGGTTTTCACTTGAGACACCTTGGACTGCACCATTGAAACTACGTGAACCACAACATCTTCTTCCACCACATTATCCACAACATCCACCAACCTGAACCACAACCGCAAATGGTAATCCGTATCTATCTCCATACATTGAGGACAATGTCTGATTTAGTTTGGAGGGTGTTCACTTAACCGTTTTCTTAGTTTGATTTAGCTTGGGGGATGTTCACTTCACCAATTGTTTAGTCTTCAGCAAATCGTCATTCCACCACATTCCATCATAAACTGAAAAATAAAAAGAGATTTATCACTTGAAATGCCTGGTTTTGAAGATGATCTTTAATCAATTAGATGATTATTCTATCACATCTTTGCATATGATCCATTGAACTTAGATCTTTTAAAGGATTTCATTGCCTATGTTTATTTTTTATCTTAAAGTGACCATTAAAGTTTGAACTTATCCATTAAATTGTACTCAACTTCTTCCAAATTGAAGATTTCTAGTATAACCATTTTTTGGAATTAACTCTCTTATGTTACTCTTTATGCCTAGATTGCTAATTTTCCTTCTCTTTAAAAATAAAAAATGTGTAAAAGTAAGTATAATCGACTCACTGGGGGGAGGTGGTGGTGAATCGTCGACCAGCTGGGGAATACAAGATTTACTTAACTTATGCATACAAAAAATATATATATTTTCAGTAAAACGGTTGCTTAAGCTGCGGCTTTGTCTAATCTCATGTAACGTATATGCGACCCACTGGGGGGAGACGATGGTGAATCATCGACCAACTGGTGAAGGGAAGGTATACAGAGCATTGAGGTTGCTTACAGGGGCTCGAGAAACCGACAAAGGTATCTTTCTGTAAGTGCACTTAAGTAAGTGTCTTCAGCTGTGTCTCCTCTCGCCGCAACAGAATGATCCAGTAAAAACATTCTGGCCAAGAGCACGAAAAAGTTGAAGAATAAAAAAAAAGAGGCAAACAAACAATCAACAAAAGAAAGAAAATAAGTGTTTTTCTTTAGAAGAGGGCAATTTAGCAACTTTATATAAATCGTAGCATAACGACTATTTTCTTTGCATGGTTTATTTTAAATCCTATATGAAAGAAGATTGTTAAGACAATTTAATTGATTAAGCTCTCTCTTTTCTAAGGTTGAAATTTGATAATCTTACTATATGCATTTGGAAAATTTAAATTGCTAAGATTAATTGCCTCATATGCATAGATGTGTTGTGAATCTTCGGAAGATTGTTTATAGAGAATCTCATTTATCAAGGCATCTCAATTTTTGGAAAAATTATCACATTCTTTGCTTGAGGACAAGCAAAATGCTAGTTTGGGGGAATTTGATAAGTCTCAATTTGGTATAATTTTACCGTAGGCTTAGTATTGAAAATGTGCAAAAATGATGCTTAAAATTCTTTTAATACGTCATTTTATGTGACTTTTTGTAACATTTTTACAGTCCGCTTTCACGAGTGTGTTCGTCATGTTTCAGGAAACAAACGTACAAAATTTGAAGTTATTTCGACATCATTTGGATAGGAAACGAAGTGGAGAAAGAAGATGCTTAAAATTTGAAAAAAAAGAATCCGACCCAAAATTGGATCTGAATCCGACCTGAAACCCGATTTCCGAATCCAAAACAAACCCGTTAGTCGGTTTAAAGTCCGAATCTGAGACAATTTCCTCCCTAAATAAGTCTTGAGTTGTAATTGGTTAATTCTAAGACTTATATACTAGAAATAGAGAAGCTTTTGGCTCAATTTGACATACTTTTTTACATACTAGCCATTAGGGTTTAGTTTATTTTTAGTTTAGTATAGCCCCTTTTCTATTTTATTGCTTTTGTAAGCCGGCAAGGACGGCAACTTCAATTCTCAATCAATCAAGTAAGTTTTTATTTATTTCTTATTATTATTTCTGCATTCTTACGATTTTTTGCGAGTAGATCTCTTCTAGTGTTAGGGATGACCTAATCCGGAAGGCATGATTCTTCCTTGGTTTTGATCTCATGTTTTGGAGTTATTTTCTATTGTTTTCTTCCTCTAAACCCTAAATTTTCGTTTCGGCAAAAGACGTAACTGTTGAGCCTTAGCTAGAATTTCGGGGAGTTCTTGAGTTCTTAGCGTTTTGACGCGGGACCCTGAACAGGAGAGAGGCTCTCGCCAAACGTGACAGTGGAAGCGATCCTCTAACTGTTGACCCAGTGCCCCGAACTGAAAACTTAATTTGTCTTGGAAAATAATGGAAATCAACTCATTATCCTCGGACCTTGGATAGAATTACGCCGGATGGTTATGGAATTCCCGAATCCCTAGGTTTTAATTCCGGCTTTATAAATCCAGATTTCATACTTGCAATTTATTGCTTTAAAACCTTAGATTGATAACTTTAGTAGTAGAATTAGTTATAGAAAAACAACCCCAAAACTCATTTAGACTTAATCAGTGATCCATTAATTTAGAAAGACGAATACACTTATTCCTCGTGGAATTCGACCCTCAAGTGCTCAACATTCAACCGTCGACTTGCGATTTATTACTTCGCAAATTGCGCTCGACCCTCTCAGGCGCGATCACTGAGCGGGATTGCATAATCCTTGAGTCTCTTTTGGTCCTTCATTGGTTGTTCTTTGATTTCTTCAAAAGTTTGCGAGTTTTCGACTAATCTTACCTGTCTTTCCTTGTACCGAAGTCGGCGCACGGTTTCGACAGGTTTGTCCGAGCTATCCAGATTTGCACTACTTTCCTAAAAGGTTAGTGGTGCAAATAAAAGAATAAAAAGAAAAAGAAAAATATAAGCAAGATTGAGAAGTGAGATTGACTTACATCAGCGAAAATTAATCTAAAAAGATGAATTACCGTTGTTCCCAGGCAACAGCGCCAAAAACTAGATCGCACCTAAAATGGCGTGATTTGTGTAATAATCGCAAGTGAACGGTTGAACGTTGAGCACTTGAAAGTTGAATTCCACGAGGAACAAGCATATTCGTCTTTCTAGCTTAATGGATCACTGATTAAGTCTAAACGAGTTGGGGGTTTGTTTTTCTACGCTAAATCTATTACTAAAGATATCAATATAGGGTTTTAAAGCAGTAAAGAGAAAATATGAAATCTAGGGTTTTTGGGAGTTTCATAACCATTCGGTGTACTTCTATCCAAGGTTCAAGGATTGCAAGTTAATTTCAGTTGTTTTCCAAGATAGATTAAGTTGCCAGTATGGTCACTGGTACAACGGTTAGAAGATCGCTTCCACTGTTACATTTGGCGAGAGCCTCTGTGGGACCCTCATTTGAGGAATCCGGTGGCAACCGCCCAGGTGGGTTGCACTCAGAAAAGGTACATTGCAGCTCACAACAACAAGATGCATTATACAAAAATGCGAGAAATTAAAAACAAGTGCTGATCACAAGGACCAACATTACAATAACTGAGCGCCAAAATGACGCATTTAAATGTTGATACAAATTAAAGAGTTTTCGACACAAAGGTCGGCACAAAATAAAACAACAATAATAAACAAAAGGACTTCATCAGTCTTCTTCTTCAGCAGCAGTGGTTTTCTACGGGCCTTCTTCCACATCGAACTCTACCTTGGTACATAACCCTCTAACAAGCTGCGTCTTCAGTTTCTTCTTCTTGTTCCACATTGGGTTCAAGACCGTAAGATTCAGGGTCGACGAATCCTTCTTCTAAATTTGTTTGTAAAGGCAAGGGTAAGCACGTTGACCACATGGTGCTCAACAAGTCCCAAATAAGAATGCAAGTATATATAGATGGGGGAAATTCTCAAAGAATGGCTCTTTAGTTTTATATAAGTACATAGAATAGATTTTCACGCTTAGTCTTTGAAGAAAAGATCTTTATTTTCAAAAGCAGGGCTTTTCAAATCCTAAGCTAGATTTTCAGAGAATGTTGTGTGTGGCGGTCTTTCATGAGTCACCACTTTATTCAGATTTTGTGAAAAACTTTCAAAAAGCTACTTGTGCTGCATCGACGTGAATAGAATCCACAGCGCGCAGACTCCATAACCTGGGAGCTCAGAGTATCTGATACTTTTTTAAACTTTGCAAAGGTGTACCACCTTAATCCACCGATCATTCGGCTTTCAAGTCGGTACCTCTCCATGCGACTCTTACGCATGTGACAAGGCCGAGATGACACAACAGTTTACAGTCCTAGCATTAACTATTCCCTGCCCGGTAGATAGACAATTAAGTCTCAAGTACCGTTGTGAGTCCTCCCCACTGCCTTACTTCCTA
The DNA here is from genome assembly GCA_019359835.1 of Pharus latifolius. Classification (NCBI taxonomy): domain Eukaryota; kingdom Viridiplantae; phylum Streptophyta; class Magnoliopsida; order Poales; family Poaceae; genus Pharus; species Pharus latifolius. The sequence goes on along the minus strand of CM033330.1, from coordinate 34,702,159 downwards.
GCCTGGGTCTATGTTCTCGCAAGACACATAGCCTCTCTTGATTACAGTTGTGCACGACTTAATCTGGCATAGGGCGTCTTCCTTCTTTCCACCTTTTCCTCTCATGATTTTTCTGAACTCATATCACTCATGGCCTTCTGCGGCCCACCAGCTCTCGCAAGAAACTGGATCGACAACCATTGCAGGGAAAAGCTAATACTAAAGAAAGCTACTAAGTTGCGTCCGTCCCATAACCGGGCAAGTGGTTGGTACGTTTTTCATGCCGCATAGAAGCACAACACAAGGTTCTAGTCCTTATGAATCTCTAGTGAGGAGTCTTTCACATTCCCAGTGCGCACACAGCACCATCCAATCAAACCATCCTCACTATCGATTTCAATCACATTTTCTTTCACAAAAAGGGGTTTTGAATATGCTTTTCTCATATGTGACCATTCAACATTTAACATATAATCTTGAGCATAGCATAGCCTAAGCATGATATTCTAGGGTGACAAGGGTGCATGGACATTCAATGTCAAAAGGGGCTTTACAGTTATTTAGGTCATACCTAATCATTTCATTAAACATAACTCTTATTTGAATCTAAGGCAGGCACATACTTGAAAACAGTTAACATACTTCATTTCAAAGTAATAGGCGAGACATGATCAAGGGATTGAGACTTGCCTTGCAGTGATGGGTCTAGCTACTCAGATGAATCCTCGAAGATCTCTTCTGTTCCTTCAACGTCTGGTTCCACGGCGGATACAAACAACACATACACACTCTATAAGCATACAAGTACTAGAAAATAATACGTAAATATATCATGCATGCAGGGAAAGGGTTTGGACAAGGTTACTTGATATTGATCGAAGAGATGGGCTCAAAAGGACTTGAATGTCGAAGGGCTGACATTCGGCTCATGGCTTGACATAGCCCTAAATTGGTTCTAGGTCTGTTTTCTAGAGATGTGGCAGTAGAAAATATTGTAGAACATGGCTCAAAAGGCTTGGTGGACAAAGTGGCATTTCAATTGCTCAAATGTAACAGGTCTAAATCATCTAATGCCACTGGTGGACATGCACTAACATAGTGCTAGACATGGCCAGAAACTAGGGCATTGCATAACTTTTGACTCAGGACTCCAATTGGTGCACGACTTTGTCTGGGGGCTAGGCCTTGGCAACAGGAACAAAACACTCAACAGGCTCAAGGCAGAAAGTGGCCGAAGGGTGGCCAAATCAGGCGAGCAAACACGGTGGTCTGGACATGAACTGAACTACTGGGCAGTGATCTTGGCATTGGAATATCTCTTGATTTAGGTCGATTCAGAAGTCAGGCTAGTTGACAATATTGCTCAGGGTACTGGGATCTATCTAAGGGACAAAGTGACCGGAGCTAGATTAGCCGGTGAGGAATTCCGACGACCGGCGCTGGAGAAGACGACATGCGATCCAGGGACTTTGAACTCGATTGCTTGCTCAGGGAGTGATAGGGTGAGGTGAGGGAACTATTGGTGAATCCAAATTGGTCGGGGGATGGCCGGAGAAGCTCGGCGGCGGGAACCAGTTCACTGGTGGCGCGCAAATTGGGGAAAGCCTCAAGCTTGGCTCCATTTTGAAATCTAAACTCGTAGGCTTGTTAAAGGGAGTGTGGTGAACAATTTCTTCCACTGGCACGAGGGCTAATTTGAATCGAATCGGGCAGCATTGAGGAAACAGGGGATTTGGGCCTTTCCGGTGATTGCCGGCGTTGAGGTTCGCCGGGGGTCAATTAAATGTTATGACACATACAGGGGGATGAGGGGAGCTTACTGGTGGTGTTGGTTTGGAGTGAGAAGCTGTGGGCGAAGCTGGCATCGGTGGCCTCACGAGCAGCTCACCGGAGAAGAAAGCGCACACGGCGGCGCTGAGGAACTTGGCTGCTCTCTGGTGGTGGAAGCTTGAAGCTTGCAGCTGCGGGGTGGTGTGAAGAGATGCTGCGGTTGAGGGGGCTTTATATAGCGGCGGGGTTGAGTCCTCGGGAGCGGCAGCAATCGACGGGGAGATGCTCTCTGGCGCTGGAGCGGTCAACGAGGCACATCGGGACACAGCGGGAGCTCTGCCAGAGACGGAGCATCGCGCGAAATCGGGACTTCGTCAGGACGACGGGATAGCGAGCTTTGGCATGGCTGCAACGTGGCGTTGCTTTGCTGCTGCTAGAGCACGCGCGCGCGGGGAAGATCACGGCACAGCGCGGGTGAGATGCTCCACGGTGGCGGCACGGTTGTGCGCAGGTGGTGGCTACATGGCTGCGGTGGTGGCAGCGCGGGAAACTTCGTCGGCGACGAGTTCAGCGGCGAGGCAAAGCGGCGGGGCACTGGTCGAATTGCACTGGTCGTGGTCGAAAATAGCACAGGGGCCTGGTTGCAAAGTTTTGGGCTGATTTGCAAAGGTTTGGACTAAACTCGAGGATTTTGGTTCGGGAACTTGGGCCTATTTGCAAATCTGAAGATCTGGAGGGCTGATTTGAATTCTGACTTTGCAGATGAGTGTTACCAAAATACTTGGACTCATCCAGCAGGAAAAATGGTAAGATCTGATAAGATCTGAGGGTTTCGACAAAAATCGAAAACAGGGTAAAATGTGGTAATTAGGGTTTGACATTTTGCCGGGGCTGAAACTAGGGTTTCGGCTGAGATTCTTGAGTTCTTCCAGAAGGGAAAAACGTTTAAAAAATGAAAGAAAAATAATCACTTGATTAGATTTGAATTTGGAAATGATCTGGGACTTTTAGCCTTTTTGGGCTTTCTGAAAATTCTGCAAAGGACTAAACTGAAACACTATTGGACTGAAATGTGAAAATGATCTAGGAGACGAAGTTTAGCTGCCAACTTTTTAGGTTAAGGTAGTGGCATACCTAAGATCAAAATAGGGTTGAGACATCAGGGATTCCAAAGAAGATATGCTGACTCGTGAGTAGAAAAGATAGCCAAAAACTGGGATGTTACAGCCTCTCTCCTGTTCAGGATCCCGCATCAAAGCGCTAAGGACTCAAGAATTCCCCTAAATTCTTGTTAAGGCTCAACTGTTACGTCTGTTGCCAAAACAAGAATTTAGGGTTTAGAGGAAGAAAACATCAGGAAATAACTCCAAAAGTTGAGATCAAAACCGAGGAAGAATCACGCCTTCCAGACTAGGTCATCCCTAACCCTAGAAGGGATCTACTCACAAAAAGAATGCAGAAATAATTATAAGAATTAAATAAAAATTTACTTGGTTGCTTGAAAATTGAAGTTGCCATTCTTGCCGGCTCACAAATGCAGGAAAAATAGAGAAGGGGCTCTACTAAGAAAGCAGTCCTAAAACCTAAGAGAACAAGTAAAAGATCATCCTAATTGAGGCCAAAGCTTCTCTATTTATAGTACATAGGTTAACGTGCCCAAAAATAACTCCTTGACGTGCAGGCGACAAAGTCGGACTTCAAACGGTCACGAGAACGGATAAATCTGAGTCAAAACCGACCATATTCGACCAATTCTGATAAAATACGACTAAAACCTACCAAATTTGTCAAAAATTGACCAAATCCGACTAATCCTGGTCAAACACGACCAAATCCAACCAATCCTACTTAAAATTGATAAAAACTGACCAAATTTGACTAGTAAAAGCCAAAGAAACTGAGTCAAACACAACCAGGAAAAGCCATCAAAACCAAGTCGAACATGATTGGACACATGGCATGCTCCCAGCCAAACACGTGTCGCAAACGAACGGTCAAGCATTTGTCGTGGTCGATTAGGACTCTATTCGACCACTTGCTCGTGTTCGATCGACTCTTTTCGAGCAGGTGTCTTCGTATTCGAGTACAGCTCCTTTTTTTTCGTGACGTGTTCGAACAAGTCTCTTCTTCATCCAGACGTGTACGGATGAGGTATTTTCCAGCCAAAATGTGTTCAACTAGGTCTTTTGTCTGAAGAATACTCGACCAGGACCTTTTTGTTGTGTAGTTTTGGTTTTTTGGTCGAATTGGTTCCAAATGTGGTCGAAATCTTCTCAAATTTGGTAGGTTTGGTTCCTGAAACATGTCAAACACAGCCGTGAAAACAATTTGTAAAAATAATGAAAAATTATTCATAAAATGTCGCATCAAAGGAGTTTTAAGCATAATTTTGCACGTTTTCAATACTAAACCTAGGGTAAAAATATTACCAATTTAGCACTTATCATGAGGGTTTTCTGAGTCTTCAACCGTGGGTTATATTCTACAAAACAAGCTTTTTAATTACAACAGAGATACTCATCAAATGATCTGGGAGGATCTTCAAGTCCTGATCGCATACAGATTCGCGACCAAGTCCTGATCGCATACGGATTCGCGACCAAGTCCTGATCGCATACGGCTTCGCGACCTTAACCGTGTTCGGAAAGGTTTCGCGACCATGGATTGGTTCGCGACCAGGAAAAAGGAATTCGTTCCCTGTTCAGAATTGTAATCCTATATATATAACTAAGCTTATCTATTTAGGATTAGTTAAGTTAGTTATATGAGTCTAATACGTTTAGGATTACTAAGTCTGATACGTACTCATACGATTGGATTATAAATACCTTGTAATAGGTCTAGTTTAGATCATCGAAGAGTCATAGAACTTATTTGAGTTTTAGACACTTATAGTTCATTCGACGTAGACAAGTGTGTCTAACGTTCGACGTGTAAAGCCCTCTTTGAAATAAAGAGTTGTACAATTACTTTGGGTTTCGGTATTTCCGAGTAAGATCCCGTTATTCCGCATATCAGAATCTGGGCGAGCCTAGTGCGAAAACCAAGACTAGGTCTCAAACGGATCAAGTTGGTATCAGAGCAACTTTCCTATCCTGTGGATGGTGAAGACTCGCCAGGGTTACAAAACTTCCGGCGAAATTCCCGGCGATCAATTGACGGTTCCTACAGCCGCGTCTCCGACAATGTCTGACGATACCTCCGTTCAAGCTAACCTAGCCGAACAAGTGGCTAAGCTCTCCACCGACATGGAAACCGTGCTTGCTTGGATTAAGCAGCAGGCCATGATTGTACCTCCTGAAGTAGGGAAGGTTATGGGTGAGAAGACTGGTGAAGACTTGCGCAGGGCAGACGAAGATGAAGACGAAGGCAACCACAAGACCGACGACCTCGCCAACACCTCCTTAGCTGTCAGATCTTTTAAAGTCGACGCTAAGATTGATATACCCATATATGATGGGGTGATCGATGCCGAGAAGCTGGATTCTTGGATCGACCAACTTGAGACCTATTTTGACCTGAAAGGGTTTAGTAGCGCTCAAAAGGTCAAATTTGCACCTTTGAAGATGAAGGACCACGCCAAGACATGGTGGAAGGCCCTTGTCACCAGTGGTGAAGCTGACGACCTTGCGTGGGGTCAATTCAAACGACTTCTGCGACAAGAATTCTATCCGATGGGTTACCTTGAGGAGAGATGGGAGCGTTGGCACAGATTGTACCAACGGCGCGACCAGACCGTCCAAGACTATACGACAGAGTTTCGGCGACAAGCAATGGTCATTGGCATCTCACTATCCGACCCTCAGGTATTTCGGAAGTACACATCTGGACTTCAGAAATCGATCAGTACTGAGCTAAGTCTGTTCGGTGTCCAAGACATTGCGACCGCGAGCACAACTGCTATGGCGATCGAGAAGAAGAACAAATCTCGCAGCGACAAAAGCACGAAGGAAAGTGCGACCTCGACAAAGAAAAAGCCGAGTCCGAAGAAGAACGCTTCAAAATCGGGCACGGGTGCCTTTTGCGAAAATTGTCAAGTCGCGGGGCATACTAAGGACAAATGTTACAAGCTTCATCCTGAACTTCGACCAAAGAAAAACGGACCAGGGAAAAGAACAGCCACGGCTACTGCGACTTCACCCGACGAAGAAGTTGTCCGAGTGAATTCGGTTAATGAGGCGGATACGACCTTGTCTCTGATGGCAATGCCGAAGGAGAAGGGTTCCGATCCACCGAACGACCATCACCCAACGGAGGACTTGTTCACCATCAACATCCAGGTGAAGCACGAAGTGGTCGCAGCGATATTCGATCCAGGAAGTCAGAAGAATCTGGTCTCCGCTGGACTGGTTCGGCGACTTGGTTTGAAGACAACCACACACCCGCGACCATATCCGCTGGGTTGGTTTACATCCGACGTGAACCAACATATTACGAGTCAGTGTGTGTTGAAGTTTGCGATCTCTGCACGATATATCGATGAGGTACAATGCGATGTTGTCCCTATCGATATCTGTCAGGTGATCTTTGGGAGTCCGTATCTGTATGATCGAGACGCTCACTTCCATCGGCGAGCGCAAGAATACGACCTCACCAAAGACAGAGTTAAGTTCGTGATCAGTAGAGACATCCACGTCAACACTTCGAACTTGATTACCGCAAATCAAGCCAAACGAATTGTTAATGCATGTCACAAGTATGTGCTTGTCATGATTCGACCCATTGTTCAAGGTGAGGGTACTCGACCAGCATTGTCGCTAGCGTGCCGAGAGGATTCTGGTCATTTTTTGGGACTGCTGGAGAAATACAGTGATCTGTTCGAGACTACCCAGGGTCGTCCGCCGAAACGTCCAATCGAGCACGAAATTCAGCTTGTGTCCAATGCGACACTGCCCAATCTGAGTATGTATCGCAACTCAGTATTGGAGAATGAAGAGATCAAGAGACAACTGGGTGAGTTGCTGAACAATGGTGTCATTCAACCGAGTAGTTCACCTTGTGAATCTCCTGTGGTGTTAGTACCAAAGAAAGATGGGACTTGGCGTACGTGCATCGACTATCGAGCACTGAACAAGATCACCATCAAGAACCGGTACCCCCTTCCTCGTATTGATGACCTGCTAGACCAATTGAAGCATGCTGTTGTCTTCTCCAAATTGGATCTTAAGTCAGGATATCAAGTCAGCATCCGAGAGGAGGATACATGGAAGATCGCGTTCAAAACACGGCAAGGTCTGTTCGAATGGCTGATCATGCCGTTTGGTCTCTGCAACGCCCCGGCAACTTTCATGCGTCTTATGAATGACGTATTGAGACCGTTCATCGACGACTTTGTGATCGTGTATCTCGAGGACATATTGGTTTATAGTCGTTCGTGGGATGAGGACCTCATTCATGTCGAAAAGGTGTTCGAACAGCTTTGGCAACATCGACTTCGCCTCAACTGTAAGAAGTGCGAGTTAGGTCAGCAAACTCTACTTTACCTCGGATTCATAATCGGCAACGGTACGTTGCAAATCGACCCGAACAAGGTCAAAGTGATTCGCGAATGGCCGCGACCGCGAACAGTTACGGATGTGCGTAGTTTTGTGGGAGCATGCCAATACCTTCGGAAGTTCATCCGACACTTCTCGATTATGGCTTCTCCGTTGCATGCATTAACCAAGATCGATCAGAAGTTCGAGTGGACAGGGAAACATGAGGACACGTTTCTCTTGCTAAAAAGGAAGATCAGCGAGGCGCCTGTGTTAGTTTTGCCGAATCTCCAGAAACTGTTCGAGCTAGAAACCGATGCCTCAGGTTATGCGATGGGCGCAGTGCTCATGCAAGAAGGTCGACCAGTGGCATATCACTCCGAGTTATTCCAGGGAGCTCAGAAGAACTACTCGACTTATGATAAGGAGTTATGCGCACTGCATCAGGCCGTGAAACATTGGCGGTGTTATCTCTTGGGGAAAGAGTCGGTTGTCCACACCGACCATCAACCATTGCAATATTTGCAAACTCAGTCCAAGCTACAGCAAGCTCGGCACATGAAGTGGATGTCGTATCTGCAACAGTTTAATCTGGTGATTAAGTACAAGAAGGGCGTACAAAACAAATTGGCGGATATGTTGTCGCGACCACCAGTTACAACCCTCTGTTTATCAGCGTTCATGCAGATCGAGCCATCATGTCATGATGACTATGTCACTATGTACAGTGAAGACCCTGATTTTCAAACAGCACTGACTGAGGTCGAAACAGGGAACCCTACAGAGTTCGCTCGTCGAGAAGGACTCTTGTACAAGGGCAATTTACTTTGCATACCTCGTGGAGCACCTCGAACTCAATGGATGCGAGAAGCGCACACATCGAAAGTAGCTGGTCACTTTGGGGTTACAAAGACGTTGCAAAATCTTCACCGACAAGTGTTCTGGCCGCGTATGCAGCAAGATGTGGCTAGGTTTGTTCGAGGCTGCAGTCTCTGCAGCATCTCGAAACCGGCAAACCGAAAATTAGGTTTGTACACTCCTTTGCCAGTTCCATCATGACCATGGGAGAGAATATCCATGGATTTCTTGGGAGGATTGCCTAAGACCCGACGTGGCAACGACTATCTATTCGTGGTCGTTGATCGGTTCTCCAAAATGATTGTTCTTATACCTTGTCGGAAGATTAACACTGGAGAAGAGGCAGCTCGGGTATTCTTTCAACACGTTTGGACACACTTCGGACTGCCGACTTCTATTGTGTTTGATCGCGATACCCGGTTCCTTAGTCACTTTTGGCGATCGCTCTGGACGATGATGGACACCAAGCTAAAGAGGAGTACTGCTTTTCATCCGCAAACTGATGGTCAAACCGAGGTGGTTAATCGCACAGTCGTTCATCTCTTGAGAGGATATAACTCGAAGCACCCGAAGACCTGGGATGAAAGCATACCGTACCTACAGTTTGCTTTTAATCGAGTAGTGCATGGTTCGACTGGAAAGTCACCGTTTGAGGTCTGTTTAGGATTTCTACCACAGAGTCCATTCGATATGGAGTTTGTGATCCTTACCTCAGCACAGAACAGCAAGGAAGCATCTGATCAGGATCGAGCACAAAAGTTCCTGGAAGGTATTCAACGACTCCATCGTGAGGTTGAACAGAACTTGCTGAAAGCTCAACTCAAGTACAAGGCACGACATGATCGGCACCGAGTTGATGCGCAATTTCAAGAAGGTGATATGGTATGGTTGCATTTGAGTAAGGAGAGACTTAAAGGTGAAGGTAAGAAGCTCAAACCCATTCGTTATGGTCCTTTTCGGATTTTGCGGAAAGTGGGTAATAATGCTTGTCAGCTTGAGTTACCTCCATACATGGATATTTACTCGGTTGTCAATGTTGAGCACCTCAAACTCTTCGAGCCTTCAATGTTGGATGATGAGCCAGATACCATAGTACCATCTGTTGAAGACTTGGTCTATCAACGAGGCGAACCTTTACGTGACGATGTGATTCTGGAGAGGAAGGTGACTACCACCCGCAGTGGCACAAAGGAGACTTTTCGAATCGGTCGGAAAGATCAACGAGCACGTGCGGCAAAGTGGTACACAAAAGAAGATGGACGAGCCCAATTTCCACATCTCCAGTTTGATCGAGAGGTCGCAACGGGGGTTGGCTCCTTCTCAACAAGGGAGTCATGATCCGGGAGGATCTTCAAGTCCTGATCGCATACAGATTCGCGACCAAGTCCTGATCGCATACGGATTCGCGACCAAGTCCTGATCGCATACGGCTTCGCGACCTTAACCGTGTTCGGAAAGGTTTCGCGACCATGGATTGGTTCGCGACCAGGAAAAAGGAATTTGTTCCCTGTTCAGAATTGTAATCCTATATATATAACTAAGCTTATCTGTTTAGGATTAGTTAAGTTAGTTATATGAGTCTAATACGTTTAGGATTACTAAGTCTGATACGTACTCATACGATTGGATTATAAATACCTTGTAATAGGTCTAGTTTAGATCATCGAAGAGTCATAGAACTTATTTGAGTTTTAGACACTTATAGTTCATTCGACGTAGACTAGTGTGTCTAACGTTCGACGTGTAAAGCCCTCTTTGAAATAAAGAGTTGTGCAATTACTTTGGGTTTCGGTATTTCCGAGTAAGATCCCGTTATTCCGCATATTAGAATCTGGGCGAGCCTAGTGTGAAAACCAAGACTAGGTCTCAAAAGGATCATCAAATGTCTGTCATGTTGGACCTGACAAGCGCACTCAAAGGATTTCTTGGGTCCTGTTAGAATCCGAAACAAAAAGTCACTTTTTTGGAACTCAAAACGTCACCCCAATTAAAATAATCTTTTCGCTTCAAATTCGGGACTAGTTGACGAGGATTATTGCCCAAGATATTTGCTTATATCTTTCCATGGTCGCAGGAGACCACACAGAGAGAGAACCAAGCTATCTGTTTATACCTTTCCATGGTCGCAGGAGATCACAAAGAGAGATCATGGGATAGTCCAAGATGTTCTCGACATAACTAAGCCCATCTTGTTAATTAGACACAAAGGCCCATCATGAATGATTATTATTATTATTGGTTTTAATAGATTGTGGCCACGGACCTCCGTGGTCACAATCACAATTGTCACAGGGTCTGTGATCTCACATATTGTAACATCCTGAGTTTTGGGGTGAAAAGTTTCTTTCTTAAAAGTCATGCATGCATATGTCTCTTCTAGATCAACCAAAGCAGCCTCAGCTTTATTCTGTTCTAGCCCTAAAATCTCCAAATCTATCCTGTGACCCCAAGTCAAGATCTGACTTGCCAGATTTGATCTATCAGTTATCCTAAACCTAAAAGCCTTCAGAACCTGGATTCAATTCTATCCCTAACTTCCAGAATTTTCAACTCTTTTCTGTTTTCGAAAACAGAATATCTGTTATTACCTTTTACCCTAAGTTTCAGAAATTCAGATTTAATCAAAATCTTAGCCAAGTTCAGACCAGATTATTCCTGGATTATGATCAAGGGTATGCCAATACCTTAATCCAAAAAGTTGGCAGCCAGATTTTACCATCTAGACTCTTTTCGCAAATCAGTCCAAGAATATCGCAGATCAGTCCTTTTCCAGATTTTCCAGAAGCCTGAAAAGGCAAAATGTTGCAAATCATCTCCAAATTCAAATCTGATTCAGGGAACACCTCCCAAATGCTTTTCGACACAAATTCTTCTTTAATGAGTATCTCAAAATCAGACCCTAAATCCCAGAATTCGAGATCAATAAGATTCAGACTTATTTTACCCTAATCTACTCTGTTTTCAGTTCATATCAAAAATCATCCGAACATCTCAAATTTTATCTTCAATCTGTGCCAAATCATCTGTTGAATCAAGTTTGCCAAATCAGCAGAATCAAATCAGATCAAACCTTCCAAATCTCCAGATTTACAGATCAGTCCAAATCAAGAATTGGAAATTGCAAATGAGTCCAGATTCGACCAGGACAGCAGCTGCTGTGCACGACCAGAGATCGCCGTGCATTTGCGCCGTGCTTGCTCGCCGCCGGCCACGCCTCGCCTGCGCCTGAGCTCATGCTCACTTGAGTTTGCATGTGCACACGCGTCTGTGTATTAGCCATCGTCGTGGCAGCACCGTTGAACAGCCTTGCTCCCGTGCACGATCGTCGTCAGCAACTCCTCGCCACGTTGCTTGCTTTGCCAGCCGTTGTCGCCACTGTTTTGCACCGCCCGACACCATTGCGTCCCGATGAAGCAACAGTAGCATCAACCGTTCCATCGCCTGTGCGCCATCGCTTCACCGTCACTGTTGCCGCGCCTGCGCCCGGCCAGTCAAGTCCCCGGCGCCAATTTCCTTGCTGCTACCTCCTTGCAAGCTCCGCCTCTGGCCTATAAAAGCAACCCCCTACCTTGTAACAGCTTCCCTTCATCAGGACTTAGCCAATTTTGCAAACTCTCTCGCTGTCGTCGTCTTCTCCGGCGAGTCCAGCAAGAAGCTTCACGGTGGCAGCCTCGACCATAGCATCTCCTGCCAATTTGAAGCTAGCAGTGAGTACCTCTCATCCTCCTGATTGTACTGTTGCATTGAATTGCTCTCCGGTGGACCCTAACGCCGGTGATCGTCGGAATTGCTAAATGCCCTGTTCCGGCAATGCAGGCCAAATTACCCCGAGTTAGTCTTTGAATCTATGAAACAAATTGATCAGTGAGCTCTAATTAGCAAGCCTATGCATCCAGATCTCCAGATTGAGCTTCAATCGAGGCTTTCCCCAATTTTGAGCTCCACCAGTCGCCGGCGATCGTCGCCAGGCCACACCGGCCATCCTCCGGCCAAATTGATTGTCCAGATAGCTTACTCATATCTCTCTTTCACTTCCCAAGCTTGGAATTGAGTTCATTCGGCCTAAATCGAAAACCCCCAAATGGCAGTGTTTCTTCCCCGGCGTTGATCACCGGAAAACCTATTCCTGGCTGTTTCAGCTTCATCCACCTTGCCATTCAGGTGTGCCTCAACCTCATGAACATAATAGTCTTCTAGCTCGATCTTTGAAATTGTCCAGAATTCCAGATACAGCCATGCCAAAAACCTTGTCCAGTGGCTTCACTGTGCCGTGTCGCCACCACCTTTCTTCACCAATTTTCATCATCTTCCAGCCATTTTCAGCCTTGGATCCTGTTGAATGATTTGTTCCTGTTATCAATGCCTATCTCCCAGACAAAGTGGTGCATCATTTGGAGCTCTAGATCAAAAGATATGGCAAGCCCTAGTTCTGGCCATGTCAAGATTAATGCCAGGCTATGTCAGTCAGTGGCATTAGTCCTTTTCACTTCCTTCCAGATGTGCATTTTGAGCATAACTTTGTCCCTTAGATTCCTGAGGTTGTGATCAGCAATTTCTTCTTCTATCACAACTTGATTTGAGCCCTTGAACTACAGTTTATGCTAAAACCCTAGATTTTAGCATTGTCAGCCCTATGCCAGAGCATGTCAGCCAGTGGCATTAGCTCTTTTCACCTCCTTTCAGTTGTGCAAACTGGAAATAACCTTGTCCCTTAGACTTGTGGAGTTGTGCTCTACATTTTATTCTTCTGCCACAAGTTGAGATAACCCCTCTATCATCCATCGACCCTATGTCGACGCCTTGAACCGAATGTCGACCTAAAGACGTTCGCTGTTTTTGAGCGAACCAGTCGCAACCTTGATACCATTCTGATATTTTGAGACATTTGGAACCTTGTAAACCTTCAACAACTAACCTAATCCTAATCAATTTCTAACCTAATCATCTCAGAATCATCAAGACTTCATCTTTGCATATAGTATAATAGTGTATTGAAAAGATTGTGATTATTGGTTATTTGTTGGTTTGGAGAGCAGATCAAGAGCCCGAGTTCGAGGACTTCACTGCAGATCCGACATCAGCTGCTGTATTTTACGACGCGGAAGGCAAGTCATATTCTTGGTCATCTCGAACCTGTATTTTAAGAGTTGCTATAACATAACCTTGAATATAGATAATATTGCATGAGAAAGATTGGAAATGGTTGATTTATGAATTGGCAGTACTGGACTGGTTATCTGTGAAATGTAAAATAAACAAGTTTTGAGCCATGAACTATTATATATTTATATACTTATATTCATAAAATAAAACCCTAGCCGTGACCAGGAAATGGTATGGAATGGTGGTAGCACTGGAGGTGCTAGACTGCAAAGGATGTGCAGGCACTGAAGGTGCAGGGTTGTGGATGGTCTGGTCACTGGCATATAAGGACTAGAACCTTGTGTTGTGTGTCTAGTGGCATGAACAAACGTACTAACCGCAAGCCTGGTATGGGACAGGCCTGAACGAGTACTTATGTGAATCGTACATGAAACCCCTGCATGAGATGGACAGTAATACACTAAACTCACGGGGTTCAGCTCCTCCACGTATCACTGAATGTGATTTGATCAAGCACGTTGACCCAGTAATGGGAAGAGGCTTATGGGTGGGGGTATAGCCCGCCACAACTGCGGTTTGTGTGAAGAAAACTGCAGGGTCAGGGGTGAATTGTAAGTGAAACATAACAAAAGTTCCTGTTATCTCCACCTTGCCGCTCACAGTATGAAGTGAGTCAGGGGTCCAATCATTCTGATAGGATGGGCTTGAAAGTGGAATATCTTGCGGGTAAATTGGTACCTCTCTGCAGAGTTAAAAATGTATTCGAATACTTCGTGCTCCCGAGTCTTAGGAGTCTGCTGCGGTGGATTAAATCCACGGGGTGTGACGCAAGTATTATTTTCTAAATAAAATATATTAAATCAAGATTACCCAAATGACATGTGTTGTCATGATAAGGAGTGCTGCCGTGGGCGGTCATGTGTTGACGTGTCGTGGTAATGCTATAATTTAGTGAACATGAATGATTATGTTATTTTATAGAAAGGTGCTGCCATGAGTTGAGCCAGGAAAGAGAAAGATTATTTTACAAACATCCATAATTCTTGACTAGTCTAGGTTCATATCATCTCTACTATATGTATCTACTCTTACCTATGACTTGCTGAGTACGTAAGTGCTCACTCTTGCAACCTACAATTCAGTAGATGGAGCGTTCTACAACCAAGACGAAGGCATGGAGTACTTCGTGGATCCAGAAGGAGGAGCGTCAGTCCCGTCATTTCCCTGATGTGTGTTGTTCTGCCGTCCACTTCTCTTTGTGGGTGGGTCACCTACCTTCTGCTGTGTAGATGTTATTTTGCTAAACCATGAATGCCGTGAAGGCATTGTAATCTTCTTATGTAATATCAAGGCCAGCAGGCCACACTGCTTAACTATTTTGTAAGTTACTCTGTTGCAATGTGATATACTCCTGTGCTTGACTTATCCTGGGACGTCAAGGGTATGTGTATGCTATGCATATATGGGACTAGCTGCAGCGAGCTAGGTTTCTGCAGGAGTAGTCGTAGTCCCAGTTTCGGGGCGCGACACATATTACACTACCCGCGACTACTCTGGTCGCAGAGATATTTGCTCGCGGTCACCATGGTCGCGGAAATATAATAATCTCCAATACATGTTCGCAGCACGTGCGCGACCATGAATAGTATAGTTATTAGAATTGGAAGTACCTACAAATCAAGAACGTTTGGTTGTGACTGGTCCTCTCCCGTCGGACAAACACAGGACAAAGGCACCGGGGGCCTTGTCCCCGGGCAAATGGCGGCGCCCAGGACAACGGCTCCGGGGCTCTAGTCCCCGGGCAAATGGAGGCGCCCGGGTCGGAGACACCGGGGGCCCTGTCCCCGGGCAAGCCGCAGTGCCCGGGACGGGGGTCACCGGGGGCCTTGTCCCCGGGAAAATGGCGGCGCCCGGGACAGAGGATCCAGGGCTCTGGTCCCCGGGCAAATGACGGCGCCCGGGCCAAAGACACTGGGGGCCCTGTCCCCGGAAAAGTGGCAACTCCCGAGACAGGGGTCACCGGGGGCCTTGTCCCCGGGAAAATGGCAGCGTCCGGGACAGAGGCGCCGAGGGCCCTATCCCCGGGCAAATGGCGGCGCCCGGGACAGAGGCTCCGGGGCTCTAGTCCCTGGGCAAATGGCGGTGCCTAGGACAAGGGCTCCGGGATCGTTGCCCCTTACCTAGACTTGATTGCACAGAGATTTCCCCCCAACAACAGCCCCCATGTCCTCCGGGGACGTTGCTCGAGTCCCCGGAGGGGATGGTTCACATTACCGGGAACATCTCCCCCGGGAGGGATTTCCAGCACCTTGTCAATGCCTCGAATTTCGCGCTAGACACTTATGGCGGTGCCGTCAATCATCACGTCGCCCCTAGTCTCGATTAGCGCACCGTCAGCCATAATGGCCTCGCGCGGTTTGAACCGTTGATGCGTCGTTTCCCGCGCACGTCCCTTCGATTCGCACGCGTCGTTTGAATTGAATGGCGCGGATTCATCACGGGGGGCCATGTGGCGCCCATCACGGGGGGCCATGTGGCGCCCATCGGGGCCATGTTCGAGTCCTATAAATAGGGCTTTGAGGGGCCCGGAGAGGACACTTGAACCTTCGAGCCTCAAACACCACCGGCGCCCCAAGCTCTCCCGGTAGCCTTCTCCCGAAAGCTTAGTCTCTGGAAACCTAAGCCCCTCAGACAGTTCCCTAATAGCTTAACCCTCCAGAAACCAAATGGGTCCCAAGGGTCGTGCCAAGGCAGCCGAGGTACCTCCGGAGGAAGTCACCGCGAACTTCCTCTGGGCCTCCTAGTTCACTTCGAAGGACTTAGAGTCCCTCGTGGATCGGGGAGTCATCGCGGACGGGGACATCCGGATCCCCTCCAAGAAGGATGGCGCCCCCCGCCCTAGGCCCGGAGAAGTTGTTGTCTTCGACGCCTCCTCGAGGTCGAGCTTTGGCTCCCGGTGCATCCATTGCTTTGGGAGTTTCTCCGAGAGTACAGGGTGGCGCTCAACCACCTGACGCCGAACACCTTCGTTCGGATGGGGCTCTTCATTTGGCTGTTCGAGACAGCCACCGGACAGGAGCCGATGCTCCGGCTGTTCCGGTACTTCTACGAGCCGGTGGCGAGGAGCTCCCATTTGGTGAAGGGAGTGCCGAAGTCTCTGTTCGGGTCCGTCATGATTCAACTTCTGCCTTCACGGGTGCAGGAGTATCCGGTGGCAGCCTCCCGGGACCACTGGGGGGATTGGGTCTGGAGGTGGTTTTACCTCCGAGTTCGGGACGCTGAGGTGACCTATTCACCGGAGCCCCCCTCCTATAGCCGATCGTCCGCCCGCAAGCCCCCGGTATGGACCGAGGAGGAGCAGAAGCTCCTCAGCAAGGTGGTTGGCTCCCGGGGCGTCCGTTCCATGAGGGACACCGCAGAGGAGTTGACACTACTCGAGGTCTCCCCCTTCTCACACGGGAGGAGGGGGATTGGGATGTGCCCGGGGCAGTGGCCCCCGCAAAAGTCGGTGACCCGACGTAAGCACCCAGTGACTTTCTTTTGATTTTTTGTTAATTTCGCTAACTCCCTCCATTTTTGTAGTTGTCGCGCCCCGAAACTGGGACTACGACTACACCTGTAGAGACCTAGCTCACTGCAGCTAGTCCCATATATGCATAGCATACACATACCCTTGACTTCCCAGGATAAGTCAAGCACAGGAGTATATTCACATTGCAACAGAGTAACTTACAAAATAGTTAAGCAGTGTGGCCTGCTGGCCTTGATATTACATAAGAAGATTACAATGCCTTCACGGCATACATGGTTTAACAAAATAACATCTACACAGCAAAAGATAGGTGACCCACCCACAATGACAAGTGGACGGCAGAACAACACACATCAGGGCTCTGGCGGAACTGACGCTTCTCCTTCTGGATCCAAGAAGTTCTCCATGCCTTCATCTTGATCATTGAACGCTCCATCTACTGATTTGTAGGTTGCAAGGGTGAGCACTTACGTACTCAGCAAGTCATAGGTAAGAGTAGATACATATAGTAGTGATGATATGAACCTAGACTAGTTAAGAATTATGGATGTTTATAAAATAATCTTTTACTTTCATACCTCATCTCATGGCAGCACCTTTCATAATATAACATCATCATTCATGTTCACTAGATTATAGCACTACCACGACACGTCGACACACGACAACCCACGGCAGCACTCCTTATCATGACAACACATGTCATTTGGGTAATCTTGATTTAACACATTTTATTTAGAAAATAGTACTTGTGTCACACCCCGTGGATTTAATCCACCGCAGCAGACTCCTATAAACCCGGGAGCTCAGAGTATTCGAATACGTTTTTAACTCTGCAGAGAGGTACCAATTTACCTGCAAGATATTCCACTTTCAAACCTTTCCTATCATAACAAAATGATTGGACCCCTGACTCACTTCATATTGTGAGCGGCAAGGTGGAAATAACAAGAACTTTTGTTATGTATCACTCACAATTCACCCCTGACTCTGTGGATCTCTCGCGAAACACAGTTGTGGTGGGCTATACCCCCACCCTTACTCATTTCCCCATTGCTGGGTCAAATATCAGATCACCTTCAGTGATAGTGGGAGTCAGCCTCCATATCAATCATCACAACACATCTCATACAGGGGTTTCATGTGCGATCCACATAAGTATTTGTTCAGGCCTGTCCCATACCAGGCTTGCGGTTAGCACGTTGTTCATGCCACTAGACGCACAACACAAGGTTCTAGTCCTTATATGCCGTGACCAGACTATCCACAACCCTGCACCTTCAGTGCCTGCATTCCTTCGCAGCTTAGCACCTCCAGTGCTACCACCATTCTATACCATTTTCTGGTCACGGCTAGGGGTTTTATTTCATGAATATAAATATATAAATACATATAATAGTTCATGGCTCAAAACTTGTTTATTTCACATTTCACAGATAACCAGTCTAGTACTGCCAATTCATAAATCAACCATTCTCAATCTTTCTCATGCAATATTATCTATATTCAAGGTTATGTTTTAGCAACATTTAAAATATAGGTTCAAGATGACCAAGGATATGACTTGCCTTCCGCGTCGTAAGAAACAGCAGTTGATGACGGATCAACAGCGAAGTCCTCAAACTCGGGCTCTTGATCTGCTCTCCAATCAAACAAACAACCAATAATCACAATCTTTTCAATACATTATTATACTATATGCAATAATGCAAAGATGAAGTCTTGATGACTCTGAAATGATTGGGTTTAGAGGCTGATTAGGGTTAAGTTATGGAAACCAATGTTAAGATTAGCCATCAAAGGTTTACGAGGTTCCAAATGTCTCAAAGTATCAGAATGATATCAAGGTTGCGACTGGTTCGCTCAAAAACAGCGAACGCAGGTTGACATTCGGTTCAAGACGTCGACATAGCTTTAAGAAAAGCTAGAGTGCTCATCTCATGTTGTGGTAGTGGAAGAAAATGTAGATCACAACTCTACAAATTCAGTGGACAAAGTGGTTTTCAAAATGCACAATCAGAAGTGGGTAAACAAGGCCAATGCCACTGGCTGACAAGCTCTGGCATAGAGCTGACAATGCCAAAAACTAGGGCTTGGCATAACTTTTAATCTGGAGTTCCAAATGATGCACCACTTTGTCTGGAAGGTAGGCATTGATGACAGGAACAATTAAGTCAACAGGATCTAGGGCAAGAAATGGCTGGAAAGCAAGAAACTCAGTGATGAACTGAGGTGAACTAGCTACACTGGAGCAGTTCTGGACAAGATCTTGGCATGGCTATATCTTTTGATCTAGGCTGATCTAGGTGTCGGGCTAGAAGACAAAAATGTTCAGGGGGTTGAGGCACACACACTGGACAAAGTGATTTGGGCTGAAACGGCTGGGAAAAGTTTTCCGGTGATCGGCGCCGGAGAAGAAGCACTACCAATTGGGGGTTTCTGCTACAGGCCAAAAGAACTTAATTCCTTGCTTGGAGAGTATCTAGGAGGTAAAAGAAAGCTTCTGGTAACATCAAATTTACCGGAGGATCACCGGAGAAGCCCGGCGATGATCGCCGGTTTCTAGTGAAGCTCGGGTTAGGGAAAAACTTCGATTCTTGCTCAATTTCGAAATCTAACTTCACAGGCTTGCTTGATTTAGTTCACTGATCAATTTTTTTTTACAAAAATGAAAGCTAATTTGTACTGGGTTGAGCCACATTACAGGAACAGGGCAAACGGCAATTTTCGGTGATCGCCGGCATTAGGGGTCACCGGGGAGCAATTAAATGATACTACATAGAGAGAATGAGTAGGGGAACTCACTGATGGCTTTAATTTGAAGGTTGATGCAGCAGGGCGTCCTGGCACCGTGAGCCTCCTCGACGGCTCGCCGGAGAAGATGACTGAAACAGAAAGATTTGGAATTTGGCTAGCTTCTGGTGAAGTGTGAGGGAATTGCTGAGCACAGGAGTGCTTAAATAGGCCAGGTGAAGTTTGCAAGGAGGAGACAACGAAGTAATTGGCAGCTGTGATGATATGGATTGCGTGCTGAGCATCAGCGGCGAAGACACAGCATTAACCGGTGATGCGACGGCGACAACGGCTCTGCAGCTGATCATCATGTCGGTTCATCGGGACATTGCAAGGCTGGAGCAAGCGGTGGCGACAACAACTGGCGCGGCAAAGCAACGTGGCGGTGAATTGCTGACAAAAGGCTGCTGGTCGCGCGCTGGAGCAGGCGTTGGTCGTCGACGTTGCAGTGGCGCTGCCACGACACGGGCTGAAGCGAGGACACGTGCACATCGGCATGCACGGTCACAAGTGCGGCGAAGCCTCGCCGGCGACGAGCAACTACGGTGCACAAGCACAGCAACTCTGGTCGTGCGCACAGTCAATGGCCTGGTCGAAATTTGGACTGAACTGCAGTTTCAAATCTTGAATTTTGGACTGTTCTATAAATCTGGAATTCTGG
This sequence comes from Pharus latifolius, assembly GCA_019359835.1. Classification (NCBI taxonomy): domain Eukaryota; kingdom Viridiplantae; phylum Streptophyta; class Magnoliopsida; order Poales; family Poaceae; genus Pharus; species Pharus latifolius. Next base: position 34,681,989 of record CM033330.1, on the reverse strand, counting down.
AAGGTTTAAACTGAATTTGCTTTCACTAATCTGGCAGATATGTTCAACAAAACATTTGGCAAAGGTATTTGATAAAATTTGGCACATTTGAATGGTTTTTGACAAAAACTGAAAATAGGGTACTTTAGGGTAATTGAAACCCGAATTTCAATTGATTTTGAATTCTGGCATTTAGGGTTTGATTTTGAAATCTGCACAGAAGAGAAACTGGTGTCAAATATCATTTTGAGAAGATTTGCCGAAGAAATTCTGAATTTGGAGTTAATGTGGAGATTTTAGCCTTTTTGGGTTTTCAGACATCAGATAAGGACTAATTTGAAATAACTCTTGGACTGATTTGCGAAAAAGGTCTAGATGATGAAATCTGGCTGTCAACTTTTTGGATTAAGGTATTGGCATACCCTTGATCATGTTCCAGGAATAATTTGGTCTGAACTTGGTCAAGATTTGGATTAAATCTGGATTTCTAAAACTTAGGGTATTTGAGTAATATAAGATATTTCTATTTTTGAAAACAGAAAGGAGTTGAAAAATTTGGAAGTTAGAGATGGAATTGAATCTGGGTTCTGAAGGCTTTTAGATTTAGGATAACTGATAGATCAAATCTGGAAAGTCAGATCTTGACTTGGGGTCACATGATAGATTTTTGGAGATTTTAGGGCTAGAACAGAATAAAGCTGAGGCTGATTTGGTTGATCTAGAAGAGACATATGCATGCATGACTTTTAAGAAAGAAACTTTTCACCCCAAAACTCAGGATGTTACAGTAGTTCGGCCATACCCGGCCGCCCGGGAGAAGGCAAAGAACCTCCTTGGGAGATACTACGCCAATGAGCACGAATGTATCGTGCGCGTCATCGGGGAGGGTCCTCCCCAGAACTGGGTGGCCGAGATCTTTGGGCTAAGGCTACCGGAGAGGACGCCTCTCCCGACCCCCGGATCTCACAAGAGGGGGAAGGAGGCCGCCGGGGGTTCCGAGCCAAAGTGTGCCAAGGCTCAGAAGGCCCCCCCCCCCCCCCCCCGTCCAGTGACGACACCGGGCTCTACGCCCGCGAAGGCCCGGGACGCCACCCCATGGTCGAGACGTGCGTAAGCGCCTTCTAGGCGCGAGGTGACGCGCCCCCCCACCCCCCCCCCCCCCCCGCCTGCGGAAGAGCACTCTGGGGGGGGGCGGCGGAGGCGCAAGAGTTCACGGGCCTCCTCGAGGCCTCTGGAGAGGCCCGGGGAAGGAGCCGGCCGGTGATGAGCGGACGTCTGATTTGGCAAATTACGCCCCCTTTCCACCTCCGGCGATCGCGCCTCCGGTGGCACCGGAACTACCAGAGCCGGAGCACCCGGAGGTTCGTTTTGCGGAGGCTTCCCCTCCGCGCGTCGAATGGCTGGTCGATGAGGGGAGGAGCCCCTCGGTCTACGAGGTCCCCACGGCGACGGAGGTCCCGGGGGCCCCACGGCCCAGAAAGGGAAAAGGGCTCCTCATCCCTCCCCGGAGTGGCACCCCCTCGGAGAGCTCATCCACCTCCTCTTCGGCCACTTCCTCGGCGGCCAAGACCACGACCGGTGCAACACCGGTCCACATCACCTCTGCAACCTTCATGAGGGTCCTGCCAGCGCCGATGGGTCTGGAGCCGTTGGGAGGGAGACCCCCCTACTGTCTGCGGGGGAGGTCTTCCGGTTAGCGAAGGGGCTCCAGACCTGGAAGGTGCAGGAGTACGTCTCTCAAGAGACGCTCCACGACCGGTGCGGGGAGCTGCAGTCGCTCCACATCCAAGTTCATTCCCGGATCACCAAGTCGTTTCTTTCTAGGATTTCACTAACTCTTGGGCTTCGAATAACCTTCATGTTTATAGGGGCGGCCCTCGCCTGGGGCATCGAGGCGCACTTCGATAAGGCGCTGAAGGAGGCGGAAGGAAAGGCCGCCTCCTATTCCGAGGAGCAGGACGATGCTCTCCGGGAGTTGGCTCGGGTCCGGGCTCAACTCCACGCCTTAGAGGGCGCCAACGACTGGCTCTGGAGGGAGGCGAGGGTGAAGGAGGACGCCCTCCGGGAGCTCGAGGTCTCCAGTGTCCGGGCGGTGGCGGAAGCGGGTCGCTCCATCTGCTCAGCCCTCGAGGTGCTCGGGGTTAGCCTCGGCTCGGGAGGCAGCTCCTACGCGGTGCCGGTGACGTTCGCGGAGGCCATGCGTTTTCTTATTGCGCAAGTCTCCGTGATCCCGGAGGCCGCCGACGCTCGAACCCGCGACCAGGCAATCCCCGTGGTGGCCGCCGCCGCCAGACTCATGGAACACCAAGGGATTGGCGCCCAAGCGATCGGGAGCTGGATCCCCCGAGGCTTCCCCGAGTTCTTTGAGCCGCTGTGTCGAGAGGTGGAGCAGCTTGCCGGGGGCTTCTACGACCGAATCGTGCAGGTGCGATTCCCAGCACCGGCGCCCCCGAGGGCGGACACCGCGGCTCTGACGGAGACCTCCCAGGGGGAGGGCAACAATGACCAAGTATGAGCCTCCCCTCAGGCCTTTAGATAGGTCCTCTTTTTGTTTTAGGATTTTTGCTCCCGGTAGCTTCTTAGAAGAAGCCCTGGAGACTTGTATAAAAACATCCTTTTAATGAAATGAAATGAATTTTTTGCTAAGTCTTGAATTCAATTCATCAGGCACTCCGGGAGGTTACTCCCAAGGGAGGGCTCCCGAGAGTTGAGCGTGACCTTAGAGGCGCCCCAGCAGTGCAAGGGGCCTCTCCAAAGATAGGGCCTCCGGGCTCCGGAGGGTATCACCCGGGGGATGCCTGATGCGCACGGTGGCCCGATCTTCCGACAGGTAGAGGTAAGTCGATTGGTGGAGACTCGACGTTGACGATCCGGCTTCCGATCAGAACCGATCCGAACCCAGCAATCGCTACACCACGGCTCCGTTGGTTATCAACCATGCACAAACACGATTGACCTCGCCAAGAAGGCTTATCCCTGCATGCGAATCGAGAACACAAGCAAGAACGAGGAAGATGCAACTGAATTTGCAATTGAGGATGAAGCTCACGAGTTGGGGTCTCACAAACCGATGAACGGAGATACTGTTCAAAGACAGAATTGATCTAAGCAAAACCCAAGTCTAAACGGCAGCCATGGCGGCCATATATATACTGTATGGGGCGGCCATGGGGTGGAGGAGGAAACCCTAGGGATACATGGGCCTTGGGCCCAAAGTGGAGCGTCGCAGCGCACGTCAGATTCTGGTCATAATCTTGTTTTGACGATTCCTGTTGATCCGTAATGAATTTGGACATGGGACTGGATCCGTTGGAAAGCTCTCGTCGTTCTCTTGTCCGTAGAGTCTAAGAACGTCGAAAACGGACTTCGTATGTGGCCTGTACGTCCATTTGAAGTTAGACTACGCGCAGATGGCCGAACCGGACTCGCGGATGAATTGAGCTCACTTGTGGGCTGGCCTTGGAGCGACGTGGCTTGTGCGACCTTAGAGGTGTAGAGGCGCCTTTCTTGAGCACGTCTTGTGTTTGGGGAGGTGGCCAAGGTGGAGGCCGAACTTGTGGCGGCGACAGCACAAAATCCAGACGATGTACGTGCTGCCAGCTTTCGCGTCCTGGCCAAGGTGGCGGACGATGACATCTTGATGACCACCATGTTGATGTCGTCTTGGTCATAACCATGATGTACATGGTCTCATCAATGCCCAAGCGGCCTTAGTTTTGCTAAGTCTCGTCTCCGGAGGACACGGCAGGGGTGCTTCCCGGGAGCCTATCCGGCTGCGGTGGCTTCCGGAATGGCACCTTGATAACTTCGACAACCATCACGCCAAATTGTCTCCTCCACGACCGGGGTCCTGAAGGGTTCCGTCGCTTCGAATACTCACACCGGTGGGCTACGAGTATTGGCCCGAGGACTTGCTTCGGGAGGCCCAGCGGCGTATAAGAAGCTTGTACCGAGACCTGGCCCGGGAGCTATCGGAGGGCCTCTAGGATTATTAGGTGTTTGAGCCCCTGGGGGGGCTGTCCCCCTTTGTATTTCCCGCGGGGGTTAAATTCCTCTAGTTGTATCTTGCATTTACCCAAGGCTTTGATCCCTGGGATGCTTTGGCCCACCGGGGGGGTTGTCTCCCAGTTAAATGTACTGATACTCATCGGAGGGGGGAAGATGTCATTCGGTTAAACATATCAATAAAGCTAAGTTTGCTTGTTCCTTAACTTGTTTTTGAAATTTTCCGAGTCTGAAGGATTTTCTGAGTCCGAAGGATGGTCCAGGAGAGGACAGTCCGGGCACGAGTTACCCCCCCCCCCCCCCCCACAGCGGGTTGTAGCTTGGCTCCGCGCTATGGGGAAGGAGTGAAGGGCCCGGATGTTAATAAGCCCATTTGACTTGGAAAAGTTTGGAGGATCCTGGTAAGAAATCCTCCGGTCGTCGTGAGAACGAGGAGTCGTGTAATAACTTCTCGAGGAAATTTTCGAAGGTCCTGGTGAGAAATCCTCCGGTCGCCGTGAGAACGGGGAGCCGGGAAATAACTCCCTGGGAAAGTTTCTCGAAATCCCGGTGAGAAATCCTCCGGTCGCCGTGAGGACGGGGAGTCGGGTAGTAGCTCCCCAGGGAGATTTTCCGAAAATCCCGGTGAGAAATCCTCCAGTCACTGTGAGAACGGGGAGCCGGGTAATAACTCCCAGGGAAGGTTTCTCAAAAATCCCGGTGAGAAATCCTCCGGTCACCGTGAGAATGGGGAGCCGGGTAATAACTCCCTGGGAAGGTTTCTCGAAAATCCCGGTGAGAAATCCTCCGGTCGCCGTGAGGACGGGTAGCTGGGTAGTAGCTCCCCGGGGAGATTTTCCGAAAATCCCAGTGAGAAATCCTCTGGTCACCGTGAGAATGGGGAGCCGGGTAATAACTCCCGGGAAGATTTTCTGAAAATGCAGTCTCGCAAGGGAGACAATCTTTCTCTCGGAGAAGGGTGAGCCCGATGATGGGTCTGAGTGTTTGAGGGGGGACTAGTCTCTCAAATTGACTCATTACCTCAGTCCTTGAAGACTGGGTTGCCGCTTACCCCCTCAGTCCACGAGGGGTGATTGTAAGTCGCCCTACGGGAGCGGGGCTCCCATTGTAGGGACTTTTAGGCTGCGATAGCCTACGTCCTCACAGGGAGGGCATCCTCAACAGAAAGGCATCGCCTGAGAGACAATAAGGTAAGAACCTGCAATGAACTCGAGTTGGAGAAAAAACCCAATTGTATTGATAGAACTTGAAATACAACGCCTCCCCCCGTCAAGCCACGGCAGGGGAGGGAAGCAAATACAACGTCCCCCTGGCATAACCGCGGTGGGGGGCAATGCCTCCCCCTGCGAAGTCGCGACGGGGGAGGGAAAAGGCCCGGAGGCTAGACATAGAACTTGCAAAGAAAGTCTACGTTCCATGCATGCTTCAGCTCTTGATCTTGGAGGTTTGAGAGCATGTAAGCCCCCGAGCCCAGTGTTGCATCTAGGCCTTCATGCCTAACCCTAATTTTGATGATTAATGAAAATAAAGTGTTTTGGACTAATTGTGCTTCTGAGATTGTTGATACAGAGTTTGTTCGGGAAGAAATACAAGATGATCAAGATGAACCCGACATGAAGTGAAGCACGAAGTATAGAAGGGCAGAAACAAGACTCAAAACATGAAGATGCAAAGGACCTAAGGTAATATGTAATTTCATTTTATACCAATCTCGGTGTTTGGAGTTGATCGGTTTAGGAAAATTGTTTTCAGTTTTTAACTTTACTATAAAGAGGGGTGGCGAAAGTCCTCTCTTTATCTCCAACATAAACCGAGAAACTTAGGTCATTGCATTGCATCCATTTTGGTTGGATTTGATTTAAATTTGTTTTGAAAGATTTGGATTTTCATATGACTTTTTTATAGTAGAAGAGTTTTTTGATTTTCTAGAAAGATCTAGGCAGATCTGGCGTTTTCTTCTGTTGAGAAAAATGTAGCCCTTAAAATTATCTTTCAAACGAGCTATTAAACACCTCTTTTGGATTTCTAGATTTAAAGGTATCACTATTTTTGTTCATGATGACTATCAGTTTGCATAACTGACTGTCAGTTTGAATGTCAGTTTAATTAAACTGACAATTGTCCAAAGAGGGTGTATTTTGGGCTCAAAATTTTTGTATTAAACTGACTGTCAGTTTGTCCATACTGACTGTCAATTTAGGTTTTGACCATAGTTGTTTTTAACTAAGTTTCTATTTGATTTGGTCGAGTTTCTGGTCAAACTGACTGTCAGTTTGCATAACTGACTGTCAGTTGTGGGTTTCAAGTTTCCATAGACGACCACAAACGGCTAGCAATTTTTTATCCGTAAATTTTGTCGGCCGTTGTACACGAAACTGACTGTCAGTTAGGCAAACTGACTGTCAGTTTGTGTTGCTGATTTTCAGCCCTAGCTCCAACGGTTCATTTGTTTCTTGAGGCTATAAATAGGGGCTTTGGGCATGGATTTTACATAACAAGCAGCAGCATTCTCTTATACACTCTTGAGCTTTAGTTTTCTACACAAAATCTTGATCTGTTGATCAAGTTGAGTGTTTTTCGATCCACCGGGAGTTTCAGTTCAATTTCATTTGCACTCTTAGTTTCTCGGTGTGGGTTTGGAGGTCAAGAGAAGACCTCGCTGCCTATTACTCTTGGTGAGCGCCCTCACCTAGACGGTTCGGAGGCGTGGCCGTTGACCTCTCCAGTTCCAAGATTATCGGAGAGGCTCGGCAAATTTGTACAAGGCATTGGTGTCGCCTTTCCGGAGTGGACAAGGAGCAACCGTTAGTTGATAACGCTCTTCGTGAGTGTCGGGGGAAATCTCCGTGGGACTAAGTCCAGGTAAGTTGTGTCACGGTTGCCCGGGGACTGGGCCTCCGGGGCCTCCCCGGGCGCCGCCTTTTGGCTCCCAGGACGGGGCCTCCTGTGCCCTCCCGAGCGCCGCCTTTTGCCCGGGGACTTGGCCTCCGGGGCCTCCCCGGGCGCCGCCTTTTGGTTTCCAGGACGGGGCCTCCGGTGCCCTCCCGGGCGCCGCCTTTTGCCCGGGGACTGGGCCTCCGGGGCCTCCCTGGGCGCCGCCTTTTGGCTCTCGGGACGGGGCCTCCGGTGCCCTCCCGGGCGCCGCCCTTTGCCCGGGGACTCGGCCTCCGGGGCCGCCCCGGGCGCCGCCTTTTGGCTCCCAGGGACTCGGCCTCCGGGGCCTCCCCGGGCGCCGCCTTTTGGCTCCCGGGACATGGCCTCCGGTGCCCTCCCGGGCGCCGCCTTTTGCCCGGGGACTCGGCCTCCGGGGCCTCCCCGGGCGCCGCCTTTTGGCTCCCGGGACGGGGCCTCCGGTGCCCTCCCGGGCGCCGCCTTTTGCCCGGGGACTTGGCCTCCGGGGCCTCCCCGGGCACCGCCTTTTGGCTCCCGGGACGGGGCCTCCGATGTTGTCGCGGGCGCCGCCTTTGACCCGGGGACATGGCCTCCGGCGCCGTCCCGGGCCTCATCACCCTCCTGAAGGTAAAGTCTCGAACTGTTTGTCACGTGCAGGTCACGCGAGGGGCGCCTCGGGAACTAGCGACCACCTGTCAAGCATCCAAGGCGTTTGACCGGGAGAAGGACGGTCCTGCCCTTCAATCCGACGGTGGCTTCCGGGGTAGTTTAGGTTTTTTGCTGCTTTTTGGGGCTATAAATAGCCCTTGTACCCCTCTGTTGTATGGGATTGGTTCATTTATTGGAATAGCTAAACTCACAGACGTGCTCCGGAAGCCTCTCCCCCAGAGAGAGCCTCCCCAGCCGACTCCGGTCGAGAGCGCGTCGACAGGACTAGGGCCCCCACCGGGACCCGAACCTGTATAAACCCGTGTGTCATTCTTTGTGTTTGTCCGGCGGGGGAAGACCGGTCATCCGGTCAACCCGCGCCGCGTAATCTTCGCTAGGATCACTCTCAAAACCTGCCGGGGTATTCGCAATACCACGATAGTTGGCGCCGACCGTGGGGACCCGTGACAAGACGCCATGGCTCCCCCAAGAACAAGGGCTCGCACCCTTCCCGGTGATCCAGGTCTCGGAGACCCGGCGCCGTCCGCCCGGGACACTGCTGTCCCGGCGGTCCCTTCCGGAGGCGACGTGGCCCAGGTACCGCCTCCCTCCCTTCCTCTTAACTTAGGTGCTTCCACCTCCAGGTCGTTCCCGGTGACCGCGGGGACCTCGGCCGGGACAAGCGTCCCCCCGACGGCTCCCTCGGCTCCCCGGGACGCCCTGCTCGAAGCTCTCGTGGAAGGCCAGCTCCGCGCCCAGCGCTCTATGGACGAGCTCCTTAGCGTGTTGGCGCGGCCTCCGGCCCCCACATTTGCGTCGCACCCATATCCGGGGAACATTCCCCCGTTTATGGGTTACCCGGCGGCCCCTCCGGCCTCGGGGAGGTTGTCCGCCCCGTATGATCCTGCCGGGGGGTTCCCTCCCCCTGCGGGATACACGCCCGGACCCTTCCCGGCACCCGGGCCTGTCCCGGTACCGGGAGGTTACTTCATGCCGGGGCCCTTCGTGGCACCAGGAGGGTACCCCGTCCCCGGCCTATTCCCGGGGCCGGGAGCCCACCTCTTGCCAGGGGTTTACCCTGCGCCGGGAGCCAGTCCCGCCCCCCGCGTCGCGTTTACCGCGCCGAGGGCGCTTGACAGAGCAGCCCCCGTGCTGCAGCGGACTTCCCCCCGCATGAGCTCCCCGGTTCCGGACGCCGCCACGGGGCCTCCCCCCTCACCGGTTCCGGGTGTAACAGGGCCTGCCCCCTTCCCGGTTCCGGTTGTGGCCACTGGGGACCCCACCACTTCGATTCCAGGCGCCGCCGCGGGCGCCCCCTCCCCGGTTCCAGATGATACAGGGGTTTCCCCCTTTCTGGTCCCGGGGGTCGTCGCAGGGGGCTCGCCCCAACCGGCTCCGGAAGCTACAGCGCACGAGCTCCCTCCCTCGGCGGGACATGTCTGTTCCCCCCCGGGGAGGTCGAGCGAATGCGTTCATCAGAGCACGGGGAAGAACTTCCCCCCAGCCGCGGGCGCGGGGAGCCTCGCTCTCGCACCGGCCGGGGGAAGAGACCCGCTGAAGAGCCAACCTCTCCGGCGGAGAGCCCGGACATCCGGGAATTCAGCCCCGGTCCGGAGGAAAAGCGTCGCCACCACCATTATGGCGAACCTCTGGGACCGCTTCCAGACTCAGACAACGAAGGTCCCGTGAAAGAAGATAGCTACCGGGGCTCTCCCCGGGAAGTCCAGGGGGCAAACCAGCCCCTGTGCCGAAGGCTTCGCAGCATCCGGTGGCCGCGGCCCTACCGCCCGCCACACATCGAACACTATAACGGCGAGGCAGATCCTTACGAGTTTGTGCAGCTCTACTCCACTGCTATCTCCGCGGCCGGGGGGGATGAGTCATTACAGTGCAACGTCTTCCCCCTTTACCTCTCCGGCATCGCCCGCTCCTGGTTCTACAACCTGAAGGCCGGCTCCATCAAGTCTTTCTCGCAGCTCAAGCGGGAGTTCTGTGCCAACTTCCAGGGGAACTACGTGCGTCCCCTGGACTCCTCGCAACTGTATACTGTCCGGCAGAGGACTGGGGAGACCATCAGAAGCTTCTTCAAGCGCTTTGCCCAGGTCAAGAGCAAAGTGGCCCACGTCCCCGACTCTACGGTCATCGAAGCCTGCAAAAGCGGCATCCTCCCGGGGGAGCTCCACCAAAGGCTCTCCCGGAGCTGCCCCTCTTCCGCCGACGAGCTCTTCAACGTGCTCGAAAAGTACGCTCGGGCGGAGGAAGACGATATCTGGAAGAAGACCCAGGGGGCTCCCGCCCCTGTCGACCGGGGGGCCAGGGATCCCCCCAAACGATCCAGGCAAGGGGGGCGTAGCGAGCCACGGCCTCGGGACACCTTTGTCCTCGAGGGCGGAGGCGGCTCGTGCGACCCCCCGAGGACCAACCGCCCCTTCCCCAAACCAAAGGGCCATGGGGGAGGACAGTCTTCGCGCGGCCGGGAAGGCCCTGCGGGGAGAAGGCGGGAAGGACCGTGGTGCAGCCTCCACAGGTCCAATACCCACACTACCCAAGATTGTAGCCAGCTGCTGCAGCACTTTGCGGACTTCCTCGACCAGCGTGAGCAGGGGGGGACTCCGGCCTCCTTGCTCCCTCGGCCAGCTGTTCCGGCCCTTCCCGCTCCCACGGGGGGTCAGCAGACGCAGGAGGGGGAGCCTTCAGAAGCCCTCCCCTTTCAAACTTCGCAGCGGCACATCAACGTCATCGTGGGAGGATCTGCCTCCGGGCGGGACTCTAAGCGCCAGCGTAAGGAGTATGCGCGCGAGGTCAAGGTTGTGGGGGTGCTACACGCGTCCCCGCCACCGAAGTGGTCGGACGTCCCCCTCACCTTCACGGCAGAAGACGCGCGGGGGGTTCGCTTCCCCCACGACGACGCGCTCATTGTCTCCGCGGCCATCTACAACTGCCATCTGGCCCGGATCCTGGTGCACGGCGGGAGCTCCGCCGATGTCTTATTCCTGAAGGCCTTCAAAGAAATGCAGGTGGATGAGAAGCTCCTGCAGCCCGCTGCCGGGCCCCTGCAAGGCTTTGTCCCGGGGAAGGCGATCCACCCCGTGGGCAAGGTAGATCTTCCAATGACCTTCGGCACCCCAGAGAACTACCGGACCGAGCTGGTCCGCTTCGACGTGGTAGACCTCCCCTCCTCCTACAACGCGATTATGGGGAGAACGACAATCAACCGGCTGGGGGCTGCCACCCATCAAAATTATCTCTGCATGAAGATCCCCGGGCCGCATGGTGTGATCAACATCCGGGGAGACCAAGACATGGCCCGTGCTCTATACGAGCGCGCTGCGGCCACGATCGGAAGCGTCAACCTCATAAAGACGCCCGGGGGGGAAGCTCCTCCCCCGGAACTAGATGCTGCTGCGCCACCGCCCGGGAGGCCCCTCCTCAAGCCACGTCCGGAAGGGGGCCTCCGGAAGGTCCTGCTGTCCCCGGGCAACGAAGACAAAACCGTCCGGATCGGAGCGGAGCTCCCCGAGGAGCGCGCAGCGCAACTTGCGGCTTTTCTGCGCGAAAACTCCGATGTTTTTGCGTGGAAGCCGTCAGACATGCGGGGCATCGCCCGAGGGGTCATTGAGCACAAGCTTGCAGTAGCCCCCGGTCACCCCCCGGTCAAACAGAAGCTGCGGAAACTCTCCCTCGAGCGCCAGGAGGCAATCAAGGCGGAGATCACCCGGCTCCGAGAGGCGGGGTTCATTCGGGAGGTCCTGCACCCCTAGTGGCTCGCGAACCCCATCCTCGTCAAGAAATCAACCGGCAGGTGGCGGATGTGCGTGGACTTCACCGACCTTAACCGCGCCTGCCCCAAAGACAACTTCCCGCTCCCGCGGATTGATCAGTTCGTCGACTCCACTGCAGGGTGCGAGCTCATGAGCTTCCTAGACGCCTACTCGGGCTACCATCAAGTCCGGATGGCGGAAGGGGACGAGGAAAAGACGAGTTTTATTACTCCCCTCGGAACCTTCTGCTACGTCCATATGCCCTTCGGGCTCAAGAACGCGGGGGCGACCTTCCAGCGCCTCATGACGCTGGTTTTCAAAGAGCAAGTCGGCCGCAATGTTGAAGTCTACGTAGACGACGCGGTTGTCAAGAGTCCCCGCGCAGCCTCCCACATCGACGACCTGGCTGAAACCTTCCGGAACCTACGCGCGTTTGGGCTCAAGCTAAACCCGGAGAAGTGCGCCTTCGGGGTGCGCGGGGGGAAGCTCCTAGGTTTCCTCGTGTCCCAGCGGGGCATTGAGGCAAACCCCGAGAAGATCCGGGCATTCCTAGACATGCCCCCGCCGCGCTCCGTCAAGGATGTCCAGCGGCTCTCCGGCCGCCTAGCCGCACTCAGCCGCTTTGTCTCCCGGTCGGGGGAGCGGGGCCTCCAGTTCTTCAAGATCCTCCGAGGGCTCGAGGGGTTCCGCTGGACCCCCGAGGCCCAGGAGGCGTTCGACGACCTCAAGAAGTACCTCACGAGCCCTCCAATGCTCGTGAGTCCGTCCCCGGAAGAGCCCTTGCTCCTCTACCTCGCCGCGACCCCTGTCGCCGTCAGCGCGGTCTTGGTGAAGGAGCAAGGGGGGCAGCAGCGTCCCGTGTACTACGTGAGCGAGGCCCTCCAAGGGGCCAAAACTCGGTACACGGAGATGGAGAAGATCTGCTACGCCCTCCTCATGGCTTCCCGGAAGCTTCGGCATTAGTTGCTGGGACACCCCATCACCGTCCCGTCGTCCCTCCCCCTCGGGGAGGTACTGCGGAACAAAGAAGCCACCGGCCGGATCGGGAAGTGGGGGGCCGAGCTCGCCCCCTTCTCCCTGTCCCTTACCGGCCGCTCCGCCATCAAGTCGCAGGTTCTCACCGACTTCATCGCAGAGTGGACTCCCGCCTCTGGGCCCGGGGACGAAGATCTCCCTGTGCCGCCCCGACGCAGTGATCATTGGACCCTCATGTTCGATGGGTCGCTGTGTCTCGCCGGGGCTGGTGCGGGGGTAGTCCTCCGGAGCCCCGAGGGGAAGGAGCTCGAGTACGCCGCACGGCTCGAGTTCCCCGCAACCAACAACGTCGCCGAATACGAGGCTTTGCTCCTCGGGATGCGCCTCGCGCGCTCCCTGGGGATCCGGCGCCTCCTAGTCAAGGGAGATTCTCAGCTCGTAGTTTGCCAAATGGACAAGTCTTACCTGTGCCATGACACAAACTTAAGTCTTTATTTGCAGGAAGTGCGAAAGATGGAAAGGCATTTCGACGGCCTCGAGGCCCGGCATATCCCACGTAGGGACAATGACCGGGCCGACGCCTTGGCCCGGGCGGCCAGCGCCCGGGAATCGCTCCCTAAGGGGGCTTTCCTGGAGATCATCACGAAGCCCTAGGTGGCCTCCCCGGACACGGGCGACGAGCCTCATATCCCGGAGGTCGTCGAGATCACCCGGACTCCGTCTTGGATGGACCCCCTCATCTCCTTCATCAAGGGCGAGGGGGACCCTCCTAGTGAGACCGAGGCTAAACGCCTCCGGGCTAAAGCTCGGGCATATCTCCTGCTGGAGGGGAGGCTCTACAAGCTGGGGGCTTCCGCCCTCCTGCGCTGCCTCCCCCGGCCGGAGGGACTTCAACTTCTTGAAGACATCCACGCGGGGAGCTGCGGTTCTCACCTAGCCCCGCGTGCCATTGCAGCCAAGGCCCTCCGGCAGGGCTTCTACTGGCCCACGGTCATGCGCGACACGCGAGACCTCGTCTCCGCGTGCGAGGCATGCCAGAAGATGGCCAAGGGCTCAACCTCCCCCCTATAGCGCTGCAGACGATCCCTATCACTTGGCCCTTTGTGCGCTGGGGGATGGACCTCTTAGGGCCCTTCCCCCCAGCGCCCGGGGGATACAAGTATGCGGTAGTCGCAGTCGACTATTTTACAAAGTGGGTTGAGGCGGAGCCTTTGGCCAGCATCACGTCCCGGGCCGTTCAGCGGTTTTTCTGGAAAAACGTCGTATGTCGTTTTGGTGTCCCCCGGGAAATTACCGTGGACAACGGGACCCAATTCGACTCGGCTTATTTCCGGGAATTCTGTGAAGGCCTGGGGCTCGTCATCCACTTCGCCTCTGTAGCCCATCCCCGGAGCAATGGGGCTGTCGAAAGGGTCAACGGCGTGATCCTACAGGGATTGCGTCGGAGACTCGAGCAAACCGCTTCTAAGCGGGGTACATGGGCGGAGGAGCTCCCTAGAATCCTCTGCTCTATGCGCACGACCCCGTCCCAGGCGACGGGGCGTACTCCCTTCTCCCTGGTATACGGGGCGGAGGCAGTCCTCCCCCCGGAGATTGGCTTCCGGTCACTACGGGTGGAGCTCCTGGAGGGAGCCACTCCCTCAGCATATCGGGCCAACGAGGCCAATAAGCGTCTGGAGATCGACCTCGTGGAGGAGGAGCGCGACCGAGCGCTCCTCCGCCACGCCATCTACGAGCAAGAAATAGCGCGCGCATACAATCAGCGCATGCACGAGAGAGCTTTCCGCCTTGGGGACCTTGTCCTCAAGCGCGTGACGGACCCCCAGGCCCAGGGTAAGCTCTCCCCCAAGTGGGAGGGCCCCTACAGGATCTTCGCGGTCCTGGGCTCAGGAGCCTACAAGCTCTCCAACCTTCAAGAGCAGGAGCTGAAACACACGTGGAACTTGCCTTTACTTCGCAAGTTCTATGTTTAGCCTTACGGGCCTGTCCCCTCCCCCCGGAGCGTTCACGCCGGAGGGGGAGGAGGGACACTGTATTTTCCTCCCCTTTCGCGGCTTCGCAGGGGGAGGCGTTGTACTTCATTTTTATTAGCAATACATAGGTCTTGCTTTGCAAACTGTCTCATTGCAGGTCTTTCTCATTCCCGCCCCTAGCGGCGATGCCCACCCGGGAGGAAGCCCTCCCTGCGAGGATGCCCTCCTCGCGAGGATGCCCTTCCCGCGAGGAAGTGGGCCAGCCCCAACAAGTCCCTACAACGGAGCCTGCACTCCCGTAGGGCGGCTTACGATCAGCCCTCGTGGACTGAGGGTGTAAGTGGCAACCCGGTCACAGTGGCCGTGGTAACGAGTCACTTTGGGAGACTAGTCCCCTGCCCAAACACTCAAGTCCCGTCTTCGGACACTTCCTCCTCCGGGAGTCGACGTTATTCCCGGCTCCCCGTTTTCACGGCGACCAGAAGATCGGCCCCTTGCGGCTTGATTGGATCTATCTTCCTCCTCCGGGAGTCGACGTTATTCCCGGCTCCCCGATTTCACGGCAACCAGAAGATTGGCCCCTTGCGGCTTGATTGGATCTATCTTCCTCCTCTGGGGGTCGACGTTATTCCCGGCTCCCCGTCTTCACGGCGACCGGACGATTGGTCCCCAGCGACCTTATTCCCGGCTCCTCGTTCTCACGGCGACCGGATGAATGCCTCCCGGAGACCCTATTCCCGGCTCCCCGTTCTCACGGTGACCGGACGATTGTCTCTCGGAGAAGTCGGATTTCTCGGGCATTTTCTTCCCCGAAGACCCTATTCCCGGCTCCCCGTTCTCACGGCGACCGGACGAATGTCTCTTAGGAAGCTCGCCTCTGGAAATCTCATCGGGTTCTCTTGGACATTCCTTCCGCTTGAGGCCTTATTCCCGGCCCCCCGTTCTCACGGCGACCGGACGATTATCTCCCGGAAGGTCTTCTCCTTGAAAACCTCGCTTTAAAATTTTCTAAGAAAATTTCCTATGCTACAGGTAACTTCCTTCCCGGGGGCCTTGTTACCCCCACAGAGCGCGGAGCTATTCTCCGGCCCGCTGTGTGCGGGGGGGATAAGGAACCCCCGGGTGTCGATCGCACCACCCACGAGGAAACTTAGCTCATCCTTGTCAAGATGAGTCGTCCAGACCATCCAAGAGGAAGAAAATAAAGAGGCAATGAAACGACAACAGCTTTATTGATTAGCAAACCCGGAGGACATCTTCCCCCTCCGGTGGGCTTCGAAAACGGTACAACCCGGGTTCTAACCCGGAGGATTCTCTAAGCCCTAAGGCTCCTACGCCTAATACTCCTGGAGGCTCTCCGCTAGCTCCCGGGTCAAGTCCCGGTACAACGCCCGCACGCGGCGCCGAGCAACCCGGAGCACATCTTCAGGCCAAAACTCGTATCCCGCCGGTGGAAGTATCCGGAGGGGAGGGATCATCCGGAGCCCCGGTCGCAGAGGGGACAATTCGGCACGGTGATTATCGAAGTTGTCCAAGTGCCACTCCGGACGCCACCTCAACCGGACCGGCTCCCGGGCGCTATCCTCGCCGTGATTCCCGGAGAAAAGGCTTAGCAAAATCAAAGCCGCTTGGGCGTCCCCCGGGGAGCCCCTCCCGGACCTTCGCCCGGGAGTAACTTCCCGGGAACCCTGGTAACAATTTCAATTCAAAGACTTAGAAAAAATTCTAACTTCATTGCATTCCAAAAATTTTTGTACAAGTGCCCGGGGCTTCTTCTAAGAAGCTACCGGAATCAAAAAGTCCTAAAACAAAAATGGGCCCTAGCTAAGACCCGGGGGGGGAGGCTCATACATGTTCATTGGCGTCCTCCCCCCGGGGGGCTTCCTCCAAGGCCGGGGCTAGGGCGTCTCCCGCCAGAGGCACCGGAGCCGGGAACCACGCCCGGATGATCCGGTCGTAGAACCCTCCGGCGAGCTGCTCGACCTCCCGGCGCGAAGGCTCGAAGGAGTCCGGGAAGCTTCGGGGGATACGGCCCACGATCGCCCGGGCGTCGACCCCCCGGAACTCGACGAGCCCCGCAGCGGCCGCGACGACGGGGATCGCCCGACCCCGCGCCCGAACATCGGCAGCCTCCGGGATGGCGGAGACCTGTGCGTTAAGGAAACGCACAGCCTCCGCGAGGGTCGCCGGCGGCACCTCCCTGCTCCCGGAGCCGAGGCTTACGCCAAGGCCCTCGAGGGCCATCCGGACGGAGCGGCCCGCGTCCACCACCACCCGGACGCTTGAGCTCTCGAGCTCACGAAGCGCCTCCTCCCTCGACTTGGCCTCCTCCCGGAGGCGGGCGTTGATGGCCTCGGAAATATGAACCTGGGCCCGGACCCGGGTCAATTCCGCGAGCGCCTCGTCGCGTTCCCGGAGGGCCTCCTCGCGCTGCCCTACGGAGGCTGCGGCCCGGCCCTCCGCCTCCTTAAGCAGCCGGGCGACCCGCTGCTCAAGGCCCCAGGTAACAGCTGCCACCTACAAAATATATAAGAGTTAGAAAAATTTCAAAGTGCAGGGGATGAGCGAAGGCGTTGTCGGCTCGGGTTACCTGGGCCCCGAGGGACTGAAGCCCCTCGAAACACTCATGGAGCGTCCCCCCCGCAACGAAGGCATGCTCCTTCCGGGTATGCAGGCCCTCCGAGTAGCGGGCGACCTCCCCTGCGGGGAGCAAAGGGGTCTCCCGCCCGGAGCCGCCGGCGCGGCCGGCGGGGCGTCCCCGGACCTCAAGGTCCGGTAACGTGGCCGGCGTCTTCGTCGACGAGGTAGTGTCCCCCGAAGACGTGGCCGAGGAGCTCTCGGCAGGAGCCTCCGCCCGGGGGGGAACCATCAGGCCTTTCCCTGCCCCGGGCCGGAAGGTCCTCGGGGCCCCCTCCTCCGGAGGAACCTCGTAGACCGAGGGGCTCCCCCCCTCGTCCACCGGCCAGACCCGCGGGGGAGAGGCCCCCGCGAATCTCACCTCCAGCTTCTCCGGCTCCAAAGAGGCTGGAAGGGGCGGGAGGAGCTCCACCGTGAGCGGTGACGGGGCGTAGTTCGCCGAGTCGGACGCCGCCTTCCCCCGCGCCTCAACGGGGACCTTCGGGGGAGGAGGCGTTGCTTCCTTCTGGGACGATGCCCGGGCACGCTCGCTCCCGGGGGTCTCGTCCCGGGGCTTCGCCGGTGTCGCCGCCGGCGTCGTCGATGGGCCGGGGGTCTTTTGAACCCGGGCCTTCTTGGGCTCCGAGCACCCGGCCGCCTCCTTCCCCCGTTTGTGCGACCCGGGGGTGGGGAGAGGCTTCCTCTCCGGCAGCTTTAGCCCAAAGGCCGCCGCTACCAGGTTCTTGGGGGGGCCCTCGCCCACGGCGCGTACGACGCGCTCGTGCTCATCCGCGAAGTACCTACCCAAGAGGTTCTCCGCCTTCTCCCGCGCCACCGGGTACGGCCGGACTGCAAGAGGTAAAGAGTTAGTCAATTTCTTAAAAATTTTTGTAAGAACAATGCAGCGGGTTCCCGGAGCTTACGTCGCGTCACCGGCTTCACCGGGGGCCGCTGCTCGGGGCCCATGCCGATCCCCCTCTTCCCGCCGGCGAAGGGGGAGATCCGGAGGAGAGCCATCTCCTCAGCCGCGTCCCGCATCGAGCGGGTCTTCTTGGAGAGGATCACCTTGCCGAGGAGCTCGTACTCCTCATCCGTCCACACCGGCGGCTTTGGTGCGGACGACCGGCTGTAGGTGGGGGCCTCCGGGGCGTACACCACCGCGTCGTCTCGGACCCGGAGGTAGAACCACCTCCAGACCCAATCCCCCCAGTGGTCCCGGGAGGCCGCCGCCGGGTAGTCGATTACCCGGGCCGGCAGCATCTGGACCATTACCGAACCGAAGGGGGACTTGGGGCCCCCCTTCACCAGGTGGGAGGTCCGCGCCGCCGGTTCGTAGAAGTACCGGAAGGCGCGAAGGTCGGGCTCCCGCCCGGTCACTGTCTCGAAGAGCCAAATGAAGAGGCCCATCCGGACAAGCTCGTTCGGGGTGAGGTGGTTGAGAGCCACCCCATACTCCTTGAGAAACTCCCGGAGTATGGGATGCACCGGGAGCCGGAGCCCCGCCTCGAGGAAGGCCTCGAAGGCCACGATCTCTCCGGGCCTGGGGCGGGGGGCTCCGTCCTTCTTCACGGGGACTCAGATGTCCCCGGCCGCAACGATGCCCCTTTCGGCCAAGGACTCGGCGTCCTCGGCCGTGAACTCAGACGCCCAGAGGAAATCCGAGGGGATTTCCTCCGGGGGCACCTCCGTGGTCTTCGCTCGACCCTTGGGTGCCATGAGGTTAGTTTTCTTTTTTGTGGCTAACTTTGCAGGAGGCTACTACCAGAAGCTCCCGGACGCCTGCTACCGGAAAAAGCTACCGGGAAAAGCTACCGGGAGAGCAAAAATCGTTGGGGCTGAGAATTTGGAATGAGCTTCCGGGCCCCCCAAGGCCCTATTTATAGGGGCGGGCCGTGGTCTAGATGCACGCCACGTGGCACCCGCGGATCAATCTGGACCGTAGAAGTTCAAACCGTGCGCGGGAAACGAAGGGACGGGCGCGTGAATCGAGGCGCCGGTTCGAACCGCGCGCGCATTTATGGCGAAACGGCGCGGCTTTAAGTGTGGGGCACGGAAGCCGAAGCGTCGCGGCTCCGGTAACCTGACCCGGAGATCTTCCCGGTGACCTGAACCATACCCACCGGGGACTCGAGCATCGTCCCCGGCAGGCATGGGGGGCTGCTGTCGGGGGAAATCTCCGTGGGACTAAGTCCAGGTAAGTTCTGTCACGGTTGCCCGGGGACTGGGCCTCCGGGGCCTCCGCGGGCGCCGCCTTTTGGCTCCCAGGACGGGGCCTCCGGTGCCCTCCCGAGCGCCGCCTTTTGCCCGGGGACTTGGCCTCCGGGGCCTCCCCGGGCCCCGCCTTTTGGCTCCCGGGACGGGGCCTCCGGTGCCCTGCCGGGCGCCGCCCTTTGCCCGGGGACTCGGCCTCCGGGGCCGCCCCGGGCGCCGCCTTTTGGCTCCCAGGGACTCGGCCTCTGGGACCTCCCTGGGCGCCGCCTTTTGGCTCCCGTGACGTGGCCTCCGGTGCCCTCCCGGGCGCCGCCTTTTGCCCGGGGACTCGGCCTCCAGGGCCTCCCCGGGCGCCGCCTTTTGGCTCCCGGGACGGGGCCTCCGGTGCCCTCCCGGGCGCCGCCTTTTGCCCGGGGACTTGGCCTCCGGGGCCTCCCCGGGCGCCGCCTTTTGGCTCCCGGGACGGGGCCTCCGGTGTTGTCGCGGGCGCCGCCTTTGACCCGGGGACATGGCCTCCGGCGCCGTCCCAGGCCTCATCACCCTCCTGAAGGTAAAGTCTCGAACTGTTTGTCACGTGCAGGTCACGCGAGGGGCGCCTCGGGAACTAGCGACCACCTGTCAAGCATCCAAGGCGTTTGACCGGGAGAAGGACGGTCCTGCCCTTCAATCCGACGGTGGCTTCCGGGGTAGTTTAGGTTTTTTGCTGCTTTTTGCTGCTATAAATAGCCCTTGTACCCCTCTGTTGTAAGGGATCGGTTCATTTATTGGAATAGCTAAACTCACAGACGTGCTCCGGAAGCCTCTCCCCCGGAGAGAGCCTCCCCAGCCGACTCCGGTCGGGAGCGCGTCGACAGGACTAGGGCCCCCACCGGGACCCGAACCTGTATAAACCCGTGTGTCATTCTTTGTGTTTGTCCGGCGGGGGAAGACCGGTCATCCGGTCAACCCGTGCCGCGTAATCTTCGCTAGGATCACTCTCAAAACCTGCCGGGGTATTCGCAATACCACGACAGTGAGTATTGAGGCAAAAACTCAAGTGAATTGAGTGTTTCAACGAGGACTAGTGGAGACTGGGCGAGTCTCCAATACCTCGGTAAAAACTGCTGTGTTCGTTCTCTTCTCCTCTTGCTTATATTATTTGTTCTTGATTTCCAATTATTTGTTTAAGTTTAAAGTTTTTAAAAGCCTCCTATTGACCCCCCCCCTCTAGTCGGCATCCTTGATCCTACACATGGTATCAGAGCTAAGTCTCTCGATTTATTAGGCTTCACCGCCTAGAGAGAGGATGTCGTCTACCGATGGTTTTTCTCTTGGTCATACTAGCCATGCGCCGATCTTTGATGTGACAAATTATCCCTATTGGAAAGTGCACATGTCGGTATTCCTAGAGGCCATGGGGCTTGACGTATGGGATATTGTTAAACTCGGTTTTACTCCTTCATATGATCCGGCAAGTCAATATGAGGACGACAGGAGAAAACTGCATTTAAATACCCGTGCGAAAAATGCATTATTTGCGGGTTTGTCTCTAAACGAGTTCAACCGTGTAAGCAATCTCACGACTGCTCACAAGGTTTGGACCACCCTCGAAAAAATTTACGAGGGCACAACTAAAGTAAAAGAGGCAAAACTGCTTATGGTGAGGCAAAGATATGAGACATTCACCATGTCATCAACCTAGTCCGTAGACTCTATGTTCACTCGGTTAAATAACATTGTGAATAAACTCAAGGGGCTTGCTGTCGTTTTTACTGACCTTGATATTGTGAGAAAGATGCTTAGGGCCTTACCTGAAAGCTTCGACACTCTTGTGAAGGTTCTCACGAACTCCGACTTATCGACCACGACACTGACCGATCTCTATGGGAACCTCATCACCCATGAGATGCACAAAAAGGAGAAGAAGGAAGCAGCTGAACCCTCGGAGACAAAGAAAGTTTTGGCTTTCAAAGCCAACGCAAAGAACGATTCAAGCGATGGCTCTTCCGACGAAGATCTTGCACTCATGGTAAAAAATACTCAAAAACTCCTCCGCAGGTTGCATAAAAAGGGTGTCAACATTGACACACGACCAAAGGGACAAAAGCAAAACAACTTCAAGGACATCATTTGCTATGGATGTCATGAGAAGGGACACATAGCTTCAAGATGTCCAAACAAGAACAAGAGATGGAACAAAAAGAAGAAATTCTTCAAGAAGAAGAATGAAGAAACCAAAGAAGCATGCTTCAGAGAGTGGATATCCGGAGGTGAGAGCTCTGACTCCGACTCCGATGACGAAAGAAGTTGCTTCAAGAAGATGGCCAGATTAGCTCTCGGCAACACCAACACTTCAACTAGCTCATCCATTTGCCTTATGGCTAAAGGCGATGAAAAGGTACACATCAACGATCCTTCATATGATGATTTAGTTGAAATGATAACCGAACTAAATGAAGTTTTTGGAAAGACTAAAAAGAAGTATAAAGCTCTTAAGGAAGAACATTCTTCCCTACGTGCTCAATACTCTGAGCTAAAAGATTCTTATGAAAGCATGCTCATAAAAGATGTTACTAATGTTTCATCTAAGGTAGATGTTTCCACCTCATGTAATTTGGATGATTCTCCTTCTAGTAGTCATCATATTCCATGTGCTTCTAATGATAATATCTTGAATGAAAATAATGAACTTAAGGCACAAGTCGAAAGACTTAGAAAAGGCTTAGAAAACTGCTACAAAGGCAAAGTATCTCTTGATCTAATCCTTAGTAAACAAAAATGCTCTTTTAGAAAAGAAGGATTAGGATATTTTCAAAAGAAAGGGAAGAAACCAAACTCTAAAACTATATTTGTTAAAGCATGCAACACATTTTGTCATAAATGCCATGAAACTGGTCATTCACATGAAGCATGTCCCTTAATGACTCCAAATTATTTTGATACTTGCTACATGCTTCAAAAGTCGAGTAAAGGTTATGCTATAGCAAAGTATATTGGTGCACCCATGTTAAATAAAAGGAAGAAATCTATTTGGGTGCCCAAAGCTTTGATTGCTAACATTGAAGGACCCAAAAAGGTTTGGGTACCTAAAAGAACTTAATTCTTTTTATGCAGGTGAACTACAAGACTGGTGGGAGGCATTGGGTGCTAGATAGCGGATGCTCCGAACACATGACCGGCAACAAGAAGTTGTTCACCTCACTTAAAGACAACTCAAGCGAGAACCAAAAGATTACCTTTGGCGACAATCGTCAAGGAAATGTGGTAGGCTTGGGTAAAATCTCTATCTCTAATGATCTTTCTATTTCGAATGTTTTGTTGGTCGAATCTCTGAATTTCAATTTGCTTTCCGTTGCACAAATTTGCGATTTTGGTTTTAGTTGCACATTTTTCCCAAAAGAAGTTTTGGTTGAAAGTTCAAAAGATAAAACCTTGATCTTTAAAGGCTTTCGTTTTGGAAATCTTTATTTGGTTGATTTTCACTCAAAAGATGCATCTCTGTCAACATGTCTTGTCTCTCAAACCTCAAAAGGTTGGTTATGGCATAGACGACTTGCACATGTTGGAATGCATCAATTGAGAAAACTTTTAAAACGTGATTTGGTTGTTGGCTTAAAGGATGTGAATTTTGAAAAGGACAAACCTTGTAGCGCTTGTCAAGCTGGCAAGCAAGTAGCTACTTCACATCCAACTAAGCGCATTCTTTCTACTTGTAAACCTATGGAACTCCTTCATATGGATTTATTTGGACCTTCCGAGTTCCAAAGTATCGGGGGTAGCAACTATGATTTTGTGATTGTTGACGATTTTCCTCTCTATACTTGGGTTTTCTTTATTTCCCAAAAATCTGAAACCCCTGATGTTTTCAAAAGTTTTGTAAAACGTGTTTCTACTGAATTCGAACTTTCCATCAAGAAAATCCGTAGTGATCATGGTGGAGAGTTCGTTAATTCAACTCTATTTGATTTTTGTGACTCTCTTGGAATCAAGCACGAATTTTCCACATCCTACACTCCACAGCAAAATGGAGTCGTTGAAAGAAAAAATCGAACACTTATAGAAATGGCAAGGACTATGCTGAGTGAGTATGATACTCCTACTCGCTTCTGGGCTGAAGCCGTGCATACCGCTTGCTATTCTATAAATCGACTTTATTTGCATCCTCTTCTGAATTTGACTCCTTACGAACTTCTTATTGGGTGTAAGCCAAATATTTCTTATTTCCGAGTTTTTGGATGCAAATGCTTTATTCTTAAGAAAAGGAATTTTGGTGGTAAATTTCAAAGAAGAGTAGATGAAGGCTTTCTAGTCGAATACTCCACCACTAGTAAAACTTATCGCATTTTTAACAAAAATACTGGTTGTATTGAAGAATCCTGTGATGTCGAATTTGATGAAACTAATGGCTTGCAAAAGGAGCAAATTTCTTGTAAAATTTCAGGTAAAGATCTTCAAGAAGCCATGAAGAACATAACCATTGGAGACATCAAGCCAAGAGAAGAAGATCAAGAAGATGATGTCAACATTGAGGATATTGATCAAAATGTATCATCATCACATGTTGATCCTCCAGAACAAGATCAAGATGAAGCACCAAGGCAACATCAAACGACCACCAAGGATCACCCTCTAGACCAAATATTGGGTGACGTCAGTAAGGGTGTTCAAACTCGATCTCGTATTGCTGCATTTTGTGAACATCATTCCTTTGTATCTTCTTTAGAACCCAAACATGTTAATGAAGCTCTAAATGATCCTGATTGGGTAAATGCCATGCATGAGGAACTAAATAACTTTTCTAGAAATGAAGTATGGACTTTAGTAGAAAGACCCAAGGATCATAATGTTATTGGAACAAAATGGGTTTTCAGAAATAAGCAAGATGAAAATGGTGTTATAATTGGGAACAAAGCTCGTTTTGTTGCTCAAGGCTTCACTCAAGTCGAAGGTTTAGACTTTGGTGAAACTTTTGCACCTGTAGCAAGACTTGAAACTATTCGCATACTTCTTGCTTATGCATCATGTTTTAATATCAAACTTTTTCAAATGGATGTTAAAAGTGCTTTCTTAAATGGTGAAATTTCTGAACTTGTGTTTGTTGAACAACCTCCTGGATTTGAAGATTCAAAATTCCCAAACCATGTGTTTAAATTATCCAAAGCTCTCTATGGTCTCAAACAAGCTCCTCGAGCTTGGTATGAGCGACTTAGAGACTTTCTTTTATCAAAATGTTTTAATATTGGGAAGGTTGATACAACTCTCTTTACAAAGAAAATTGAAAAGGATTTGTTCATTTGTCAAATTTATGTTGATGATATTTGGATCTACTAATGAACATTTTTGTCATGAGTTTGGAGAGATGATGTCTTGGGAGTTCGAGATGTCCATGATTGGTGAGCTGAGCTTCTTCCTTGGACTCCAAATCAAGCAACTCAAGAACGGTACGTTCGTGAGTCAAACAAAGTACGTGAAGGACCTGCTCAAGTGCTTTGGGATGGAAGACACTGAGGCAATCAAAACTCCCATGGCGACCAATGGACATCTGGATATGGACAAAAGCGGCAAATCGGTCGACTCTAAACTTTATAGGTCTATGATTGGTAGTCTTTTGTATCTTACTGCATCTAGGCCTGATATCATGTTTAGTGTGTGCTTATGTGCTAGATTTCAGTCTGATCCTAAGGAATATCATTTAATTGCTCTTCAAAGAATCCTTAGGTACTTAAAATGTTATCCCAGTTTAGGTCTTTGGTATCCGAAAGATGCAAATTTTGAATTAATTGGTTATTCGGATTCTGATTATGCTGGGTACAAGATTGATCGTAAAAGCACATCTGGTAGTTGTCAGCTGTTGGGGAGATCATTAGTATCATGGTCATCTAGGAAGAAAAATTCTGTAGCTCTCTCCACTGCTGAAGCTGAATATGTGTCTGCGGGATGTTGTTGTGCTCAATTATTATGGATAAAGCAGACATTTTTGGATTATGGAATCATTTTTGATAAAGTGCCACTCTTGTGTGATAATGAAAGTGCCATTAAAATTGCTAATAATCCTGTTCAACATTCTAGAACTAAGCATATTAAAATACGGCACCACTTTATTAGAGATCATGTGGCAAAAGGAGATATTGATGTGAATTATGTTAGAACAGATATGCAACTAGCAGATATTTTCACCAAACCCTTAGACGAATCAAGATTTTGCTTTTTAAGGGGTGAACTGAACATTATTGATATATCGAATGCTAGTTGATGTGCTAAATGTGTTATTTGTATAAAATAATATTATTTTATTCCCTCTTTGGTCTTAAACATCTTCTGGTCGAAATTAACCAAACTGACAGTCAGTTACGTGCAATTGAATTTGGTCGTAGCTCCTATGAGTGTTCGAATCTCAAACTGACTGACAGTTTCATACACTGACTGTCAGTTTCAAAATTCAGTTCTGTGAACTGACTGTCAGCGTGGTACACTGATTGTCAGTTCCAAGTTTCTGAGTTTGGAACTGACTGTCAGTTTATTAAACAGACTGTCAGTTGTGGGATCCCGAACCCTAAAAACCCCGTTCTGTTTCGTTGTCCTCTTGTCTCCTCCTTTCGCCGCCGGTGTCTCCCCTTTGCGCTGCGCCACCGCCAAGTCTCGCCGGCACCTCCTCCTCGCCATCGACGAGCACCTCCGCCCTCTTTTTGCGCCTCCACCGCTTCTAGCCGCCGCCGTTTAGCCGCCCATTTGCTGTGCCGTGGGCTGCTCGCCGACGTTGAGACCCACCAGTGCTTCCTCAAACGGTGCTCCTTCTCCTCTTGGTGTGTCTCCGTGCCACAAATCATCGTCGTCGGCCTCCTCTACTCCGTTCGGCCGATCAGTTCAGGTCTCTGTTTTTCTCTCCTCTGCTTTCAGTCATTTCTTCACCATGTCTGATCAGCCGTCGTCGTCTCAACGCGTGGCCCGACGGAAGAATGCGGCAAACAGCCAGCGTTCATCGAGTCAGAAATCTGAGACTCGGCCTTCGCCCCCACCTGAGCGCATGCCCGTGGAGTATTCCCGGTGGCACGCAAGTCCCCTTCGCTCCCTTCGCGCCGCAAACCCATATCTCTCGCCGCGTCCCACTGGTCGCGACGCATGCGACGTGCTTACCTTCTACACGAACTTACAGCTGGATCTTTTCACCAGTGTGTACAGCCGTGTCCCTATCTTTGCTCATCGTTGTCTGTCTTGGCAGACGATTGCCTCTCGCACACGCATCATCTCCCTGGCAGATTCCTTTGCCTCTGTCGAGATTCGCAACCTTGTCGCCGATTCCTCTCTTCACTGGGCTGAGCAGCCCATTCGTCAGTTCTATTCCACAGTTCACGTTTCTCCCCAGCATGACTCACTGACCTTCATGACGGGCCTCCAGGTTCACACCGTCACGAAGGAGCAGATTGAGTCTGCACTCGGACTGGTTCTCCCTCCTTCTGGCCGCCAGCTCCACACCCTTCCAGACCTAGAGCATCGGGAGGTGGCCATGCTCTATTCAGGCCCCTTCCAGCTTCGTCACATCGCCGGCCTGCACCGCGATGTTGACTTGGCTCTGCGGATTCTTCGCCTCACTCTAGTCCCTATGTTCGGCGATAGGGCTAGAGTCACTTATCTTGCTCTCCATGTGTTGATTTCCATCTTCCAGGAGGAGCCTTTTGACGTTGTTGATCTCATCATTAGTGAGACTCAGCACGTTCTCCTCTCTCCGCGCCGTCAGTTGATATACGCTCCGTATATCATGGCGGTGCTTTTGCACATTAAGGCCATCAATACTGAGCCCCCGCGGCCCCATCTGTTGGATCAAGGATGCCGACTAGAGGGAGGGTGAATAGGACGCTTTTAAAAACTTTAAAACTTAAAGCAAATAAAAGCAAATCAAGAACAAATAATATAAGCAAGGGAAAGAGAGAACAAACACAATGATTTTTACCGAGGTATCGGAGACCCGCCCAGTCTCCACTAATCCTCGTTGAAGCACTCAAATCACTTGAGTCTTGCCTCAATATCCACAAAGGATATTATCACTAGTGGTTGCTCCTTGTCCACTCCGGAAAGGCGAGCACCGATGCCTTGTACACACTTGCCGAGCCTCTCCGACAATCTCCGACGGAGAGATCAACGGCCACGCCTCCGAACCATCTAGGTGAGGGCGCTCACCAAGAGTAAAAGGCAGCGAGGTCTTCTCTAGACCTCCAAACACGCACCGAGAAGCTAAGTGAATGCAAATGCAAAAAAACTGAAACTCTCGGTGGATCGAAAAGCACTCGACTTGATCAAAAGATCAAGATTTTATGTAAGAAACTAATGCTCAAGAGTGTATATGAAATGCTGATGCTTGTTGTAGAAAACTTATGCCCAAAGCCCCTTTTTATAGCCTCAAGAACAAATGAACCGTTGGAGCTAGGGCTGAAAATCAGCAACCCAAACTGACAGTCAGTTTGCCTAACTGACAGTCAGTTCAGTGCACAATGGCCGACAAAATTTACAGAATAAACTTTGCTAGCCGTTCGTGGTCGAAAAAAGGAAAGCTGAAACCCACAACTGACAGTCAGTTATGTCGACGATTCGGACTCGAGGTCCTCAGCCGAACTTATGCAAAATTTGTAATTGTGAGACCTTTCAAGATGACCCTCCGGGAAGGTATGTAGAACAATGGTGAACAGGAGCACAGAGAGATTTATACAGGTTCGGGCCCTCGATGGTGGGAGTAAAAGCCCTACGTCCTGTTAAGATTTCACTATATGTGATAAAACTTTACAAACTAGCAGGGAGAAACCTTCACAGGCGAAAGTTTTCCCTATATAAGTATACAAAAAAGAGCTATAGGAGACTTATAAGTATTGTCTAATCTAAGCCGTAGGTTTGGCTGTTTGAGTGGTCGAGATATCTTGTATCTCACTTGTATCAGGGGTCTTGTTCTTCCAAATGTCTTGGATCCCCCGTTTGATGTACTTTGCCACCTTTTTATACTGGTTGAAAGGGTGCCAAATGAAGAAAACTGCATCAAACGGTTGGATGCGGTTTCTGGAGAACCGCTGTTAACTTCCACGGAGGTTATTATCACGTGTTAATCATGAATAACCGCATATATTAACCTCTGACGGTTGGTCTTCAACGTGGAGAAATTCTCGGGATGCTTGGAATATCCTGATATAAGGATAACCGAATAAACTCCAAGCACCCTGGTCGAGAACGTTCTGACCGCGGAATGTGGGCTGACCGCACAACATCCCGGACATCTAGTTCGCGTATAGCATACAAACTTCTAACCGCACAAGGCTGTCGGCCTGACCGCACGAAATCCGCGACCTGATCGCGCAAAGCTTGCGACCTCATGGTGATGCCCCTCAAAATGGCTTGAGTTCGCATCGCCACATATGTCTGATTCGAACCTGTCTTGAACCAAAAATTTATTAGAAGTGACCCGGGTGTCAATCCTCGTCAGCTAGCCCCCAAATTCGAAGAAAACGAAAAGACGTGTTTATTTCGAATTTTAAAACCATGCATTGGATTTTTAACCCGACTCTTCAATCTTTCCACTTAGTGGCGCACTAAGTGAAAACGGTTGGTTTCCCAAGACGGGTTCTGACATTATGTGACGGGCAATGACAGCGCCGTATAACTGTTTTTATCTCGAGGTAAAATTGTAAATGCTTTAATGAAACCCGAGGCGTCTGGAATGCAAACCGTCACCCAGGCGGCTATAAATACCAGGCTCCTGGATTTTGTAAAACTTCACAATTTCCCTACACGCCTAAGTCCTTTTCTTGTTATCCTGCCTTCTTCCTTTTAACATACTCCTCCCAATGGCAGATCACGATATCATCGAGATTGAGAGTGATGAAGAGGAAGTTGTCGAACAAGGACCTCAAACGATTGAAGTCCTGTCTCCCTTAAGGAAGAAACCCAAGGTTGACGAAGGATCTTCCAGTGGAACAAAGGTGAAGAACGTAGCGAGTTTCTTTCTTCCTTCAGTTCCTTTGACCCTCCCCGTTCATGCCTCTCGGCAAGTTAGGCCTTTATCCTTAGAAAAAGATCCCATCACATCCAATTCTCCCATCCTTTTGGATGATCAACATCCTGGTCGGCAAGCGGTGACTATCCCTCGATCAGATGATTGCCATAGTGGGTTGGCGAAGCAATCTTCTGATGGGAAGGTTGCTCTTCCACCATATGATGATCTTCCTCCCAAGATGGGTGTATTAACGGGTTATGCACCGGGACAGGTAACAATTCTTCTCCCCTTTTGCTGATAATTATAGTTAGTGTGACTAACTTTTGCAAAATGCAGGAGGTAGGAGGCTCCAGCGATCAGCCTTCTGCTGCTCCATCTCTTCCTTCCGGACAGACTCTTCTGGAAGAGAAGAATGCCCTGGAGAAGAAGACCGAGGAGATGGCCTCGAAGATTCTGCGTCTAGCAGAATGTCTTGATCGATCCCGAGAAGAGGCGCACCATTTCCATCGAGAGAGGGACTTCGCTCAGCAACAGCGAGAACTCTCTAACTTGATTAGGGACAATAGTGCGTCTGTTGTTAGGGACGATGTAGATAGACTTAGGGTAGTTGCTAGTTCCCTGGGGGTTGCTAGTGTAAATCCTACTGACAACAACATGTCCCTTGGGGAACTTTATAAACTTCTTTCGGAGCAAGTCGATGTTTTGATCGACTGTATCCCTTTTGTATGTAAAGGATGTAAGAAATAAAAGTTTCTTATTTCTCATGAATATTCTTCACATCTTCTGTGCGAAAATATAGCCATAAACTTTATGTTCGCGACCATTCATACACAGGAAACTTTAGTTCTGTGATTAGAATCGCATTTAAGAAAAAAGCACCGCGACCTGCCCTGATACCGCGATCAGTTTCAGAGCCGCGGTCAGAACTAAATTGCGACCAGAGTCGGAACTCGGTCAGACTGTCACTCCGATTAGAATCGAAGTTTTAGTCTAAAACACGATTTCGATAAAAACCATAACCCAATTAGAAACATTCCAGTACGTCAAAAATTGAGTTGCATGATTTTTTCGTAAAAAATGTTCAAAGCATATAAAGGAAAAAACGTCTTCTGAAAAGTACTGAAAATTTTTCAGTCCTTTTGCACTTTCAGTTTCCAAAACAAAGAAGTCTTTTTGTTTCAGATCCGACGCCTGAACACTTTATCGGGTCCATCAGAGACAGTATCCATTATGGGAAATGAATAAAGCATTCAATGGAACGTTTGAAATGAAATGTTTACTCACATTAATGCGCTGCCTTGGGTCTATAAAAAGAGCAGATGTCTTCTCAAAGAAGCCACACAGCCAAAACCCTCATCATTCCCGCCGCACAAAACCCTCATTTTCTTCAGCCTTCGTCTTCCCAAAATCGCCAACTTTCCCTTTGATTCTCCACAAAAGATGGCGTCCTGGAGCCGATCCATCCACCATTCCGAGGAGAGCCTAGTGGCGTTAGAGAAGGAGGAGATCCTTCCTCCGCGGTTGCTTATCAACTGGCGGCCTGCGGAGAAGGACCAAGAAACCCCAACTGTCCAAGAGGGCGAGTTGGTGGTTTTTGAGGAGTACCTGCGCTGCGGGTTCCGATTCCCCGAGAGTCAGTTTCTCAAGAATGTCCTTGAGCACTATGGGTGGGAACTGATCAACCTCCACCCCAACGCGATGCTGATCCTTGCGGTATTCCAGCATCTTTGTGAAGCGTTCGTCAGAATATATCCCAGCGTGGATCTTTTCCGGCGATTCTAATTTTCGGCGTGGTCGAAGAGCACCAACGCCGCCGGATGTATCTACTTCCGGCTAAGGGACAAAGAGGAGTATCCCTCCCCACCCCTGCGAGACTCTATGCACGGGTGGCACCAAAGGTGGTTTTACTGCTCTCCACCATCTGAAAGCAGTCTATGGTTTGAAAACTCGCGACCAGAGAAGTCGAGCGAGTTAGATGCTCCCCCGGCGATGAACTCGGAGCTTTCGAAGCATGCCGAGGTGATTCTTCACTTGGTCAATCAAGGATTGACGGCTCGAGACATTATTCGAGACTTCGTGAAGAACCGGGTGAGTCCTCTGCGTGAAAGGGCTCATCCGGCATGGGAGATTAGGTCCATGGCGGATAGCACCCTGGACTACAGTCAAGGTATTTATTTCTTTGGCGCTGAGCTTTCCCATTCTTGAATTGTGCAAATCCTGACTTGAGTTTGGGAACAGTCCTGCCTTCATCCAAAATTGAGAGGCGGACCAATTCCCTCCTTAGGGCTTACAATGCCGATGTAGAGGGTCCTAAGGGATCGCCTCGTCCACAGAGTCTGATTCACGCCGGCGACGACCTTAAACAGGAGCGCCGAAAGGTACATTCTCTATCCGGTCTCCATTTTTTAGGTCTTATGCATGTCCAGCGTTAAACATTTTTATCGAAAATGTGAATCAGCTCCTAGGAAGGTTTGCCGAGACGACTTTCCCGAGTGAGAACGTAGGTTCTCATGGGAAGCCAACGGTAAAAAACGTGAAGAAGGTCTCCCAAAGACCCAGGACAAAGACTCCTGCTTCCAAGAAGGCCAGGCCAAATCCCGGGGAAGGGTCTTCACGGAGCGTTCCTACCGCAAGAAACACGGCGGTAAGATATCGCATCCCTTCTGTTTTACCAGGCGCAGATTGGAATCACTTCTTCGTCGTATAGGGAGAGGGGAGCGAGGAGGAAGAGGATGACGTTCCTCTGATCCTTCGGAGGAGGAAGATCGCGGATCTCCCATCCGGCGATGCCCCAAGCTGCCCCGCGGAGACCACTACTACCGAAGAGGTGGTCGTGGCAGATCCTGCGACCACCGAAAATCTTGTGGTTGCGGGTGACCACCCAATTCCTGAAGCCCCCGAGACTTCAGGACCGGTTGTCTCTGTTCCTCTGGTCGAAAGGACGACCACAGTAAGGATTCCTTTCTGTCATTCTTTTTATGATTCCCTCTGTATGTTTGACAAATCAATGTTCATACAGGGAGAAGAGCTTCTCCCTGTGACTACTGCGAGTCCCAGGGGGGAAATCCTCCTCCTCTGTAGACAGAGGGGGAGGTGGTTGAGCAAAGGCCGGTTGTGGTGGCTCCAGCGACCCAGGAGTTGCCAAGGCCTTCGGATGTAGCCCCACCAGCCAGTACGGTAGCCCAGGTAAAGACCTTGCTTTTTGTCTCTATCTTTTCCTTAGAAATATGCTCATAGCTGAACACATCCAGGGGGGAGCTACCTTGTTTGCCATGAGGAAGGAAAGAACCGATGATGGTTCTTCTTCCCAAGGGGAACCTTCCCAGAAATCTCAGGAGCGAATGGGATTTCAGATAAGGTAAGAACCTTGAATTGGCAATAATCTTAAATAAAAACTGCTCAAATTGCCTTTCTTGTCAGGCAAAGAAAGACGGTGCCCAGCTCTTCAACCGCCTCCGGAGGGGTTGAAGTCGCAGCTGGTACAGGAGCTTCCGACGAAGAACGCTCCACCTCTGTGGTCCAGGAAGTCGTCCAGACCGCAGGGGAAGGAATAAATGCAGGGACCCAGTCACAACCGATGACTACTGGGGGTAGCGCCCAGCCGGCACTCCCACCAACTGTCCCTGTAGTAAGCGCATCCGGGGCTCTAGCGAGGATCCCCGCTGAAATGAATGATGCTGTCTTACAAAAGTTTATGAAGGTATAATAAACCTCCACTCTCGTGCCTGAATTGTACTTAGGACACCTTTGATCTTCTTCCTTGGCACCACAGGGATTATCCTGGCTAATAAGCCATTCGCATGTTGTGATGGCCAGTACAGAAGCCATTCAAAAAGAACGCGACAGCTTGCGCAGGTGAGTACCATTACCCTTTGGTTAGAATGGGTGCATTTTGGTTGTGACCGCCTTGATTTTGCTGCAGAGAGGTTACATTTTTGAAGAAAGAGGTGGCCAGTTCAGTCTCAATGTTTAAGAAACAAGAAACTGAACTCAACAAACTTCGATCAGAGAATGCTGGTAAGCTAATTCCTGATTAAGAAGACTTAAATCCATAATATGCAAATAATCTCCTTTCTCTGTACAGCGCAAGCAGGTCGAATTACGCAGCTCAGTCGAGACAAGGGGATTCTTGAATCCTCGATTCGCCACACCGATCGGGCAATCAAAGAGCTGAGCCTCCGGATCTTCGAAAAACTGAAGGCCGTGGCTGATCTTTTGAAGACCGATGTGGTAGAACCGAAGCAAGACAACCCCAGCATAAGTGACTGGACATCGCTACTTACTGCCCAGGCGGATTCACTGCTTGAGTATCTCCCTGGAGACACACGGCGACGCGAAGAGGTGATCAGAACCAGGGTTCGATCAGCCGCAGTAGCCGTACTCAGCCGGGTTCGACTTCACCATGGCCCAGATGCAGATCTGAGCGCACTGGTGGGTCCGGTTGAGGTCGAGAGTGAAGAGCTGCTCGATGCAGTCATAGAAGAGGTCAAGCCCTTAGTAGATAGGCTCCTGACTGAGCTGGGGATCGAATGATCCTTATTTTTGTATCTAGACAATTGTGTATAATGCAATGTATGTAAAAAATCATTTTTGACAGGAAGTACATATTTTGCATTTTTATAATATGAATTCCATACTATAAGCACATCCCCCCTAGCCCCCACCTCTACTTATGAATACTAAATCCTTAGTGTTATAATCAAAGGAGAAAACATAAGCGTAACGACCAGGGGTGTGCGTTTTAAACCAACGATCAGGATCAATGTAACGTCTAATCTTATTGCGAACTGGTAGCCACTCAGATGACCAAGGACTTACCAGATAGCCCCGTATGCGTTGAGAAACGGCTTATTTAGGAGTGACTTATCTGTAAGTGGTCATGAGATCGACCAGTGAATCCGATTAGATTGTTGTAATGATCTGACCGTCGGCGGTCAGCCCCCAGGTCGAATGCATATGATACGGGCTTAAAGAGAAAAACTCATTGTATGAAAGCAAAACAATATTTTGTTTTGGCAAAAGATGCTAATTGAACAGGAAAAAGTGATTGGAATACTTACACGTAAAACTTGCGAAGTTGATCGATGTTCCAAATATTGGACAAAATCCGACCATCCTCTATAGCTAATGTCGCGCCCCGAAACTGGGACAACGACTACTCCTGTAGAGACCTAGCTCGCTGCAGCTAGTCCCTTATATGCATAGCATAGACATACCCTTGACTTCCCAGGATAAGTCAAGCACAGGAGTATATCATATTGCAACAGAGTCACTTACAAAATATTTAAGCAGTGTGGCCTGCTGGCCTTAATATTACATAAGAAGATTACAATGCCTTCACGGCATACATGGTTTAGCAAAATAACATCTACACAGCAGAAGGTAGGTGACCCACCCACAAAGAGAAGTGGACGGCAGAACAACACACAACAGGGAAATGACGGGACTGACGCTCCTCCGTCTGGATCCACGAAGTACTCCATGCCTTCGTCTTGGTTGTAGAATGCTCCGTCTACTGGATTGTAAGTTGCAAGAGTGAGCACTTTCGTACTCAGCAAGTCATAGGTAAGAGTAGATACATATAGTAGAGATGATATGAACCTAGACTAGTCAAGAATTATGGATGCTTGTAAAATAATCTTTCTCTTTCCTGGCTCAACTCATGGCAGCACCTTCCTATAATATAATATCGTCATTCATGTTCACTAAATTATAGCACTACCGCGACACGTCAACACATGACCGCCCACGGCAGCACTCCTTATCATGACAACACATGTCATTTGGGTAATCTTGATTTTAATATATTTTATTTAGAAAATAATACTTGTGTCACACCCCGTGGATTTAATCCACCGCAGCAGACTCCTAAAACTCGGGAGCACGAAGTATTCGAATACATTTCTAACTCTGCAGAGAGGTACCAATTTACCCGCAAGACATTCCACTTTCAAGCCCATCCTATCAGAATGATTGGACCCCTGACTCACTTCATACTGTGAGCGGCAAGGTGGAGATAACAGGAACTTTTGTTATGTTTCACTTACAATTCACCCCTGACCCTGCAGTTTTCTTCACACAAACCGCAGTTGTGGCGGGCTATACCCCCACCCATAGCCTCTTCCCATTACTGGGTCAACGTGCTTGATCAAATCACATTCAGTGATACGTGGAGGAGCTGAACCCCGTGAGTTTAGTGTATTACTTTCCATCTCATGCAGGGGTTTCATGTACGATTCACATAAGTACTTGTTCAGGCCTGTCCCATACCAGGCTTGCGGTTAGCACGTTGTTCATGCCACTAGACGCACAACACAAGGTTCTAGTCCTTATATGCCAGTGACCAGACCATCCACAACCCTGCACCTTCAGTGCCTGCACATCCTTTGCAGTCTAGCACCTCCAGTGCTACCACCATTCCATACCATTTCCTGGTCACGGCTAGGGGTTTTATTTCATGAATATAAGTATATAAATATATAATAGTTCATGGCTCAAAACTTGTTTATTTCACATTTCACAGATAACCAGTCCAGTACTGCCAATTCATAAATCAACCATTTCCAAACTTTCTCATGCAATATTATCTATATTCAAGGTTATGTTATAGCAACTCTTAAAATACAGGTTCGAGATGACCAAGAATATGACTTGCCTTCCGCGTCGTAAAATACAGCAACTGATGTCGGATCTGCAGTGAAGTCCTCGAACTCGGGCTCTTGATCTGCTCTCCAAACCAACAAATAACCAATAATCACAATCTTTTCAATACACTATTATACTATATGCAAAGATGAAGTCTTGGTGATTCTGAGATGATTAGGTTAGAAATTGATTAGGATTAGGTTAGTTGTTGAAGGTTTACAAGGTTCCAAATGTCTCAAAATATCAGAATGGTATCAAGGTTGCGACTGGTTCGCTCAAAAACAGCGAACGTCTTTAGGTCGACATTCGGTTCAAGGCATCGACATAGGGTCGATGGATGATAGAGGGGTTATCTCAACTTGTGGCAGTAGAATAAAATGTAGAGCATAACTCCAAAAGTCTAAGGGACAAGGTTATTTCCAGTTTGCACAACTAAAAAGAGGTGAAAAGAGCTAATGCCACTGGCTGACATGCTCTGGCATTGATCTTGACATGGCCAGAAACTAGGGCTTGCCATATCTTTTGATCTAGAGCTCCAAATGATGCACCACTTTGTCTGGGAGGTAGGCATTGATAACAGGAACAATTCATTCAACAGGATCCAAGGCTGAAAATGGCTGGAAAAAGATGAAAACCAGCGTAGAAGTTGATTGGCCTGGAGTGCCTGCAGCACAAACAGTGCAGCAACTAGTGCATAGCCATAACTCCTGTTCTAGGCCGAATTAGGGGTCGTGGTAGAAGACAAAGTTTCTCAAAATGGTCCAAAACATCTAGATGGCAAGGTGGTTTGAGTTGGAGTGGCTGAATTTAGAAGATATTGGTTGGAGGAAGGATGAACTAAATCCTGATTTGGGTATTTCTGTTCTAGGGCAAATGAACTCGAGTCTTTGCTTGAGGAGAATCTCTGGGGCATAACAAAGCTAGGTATGAAGTCAATTTAACTGGAAAATCACCACAGAAGCTTAACGGCGAGTCCCAGTTTGCAGGCACGGTGTAAATTTGGGGTTTTCCAAGTTTTAGCAAAATTGGTGATTCTGGTTGCTTAGATGTGTTAAGCTAGGTTTACTGATCCTATTTGATCACTGGCTCGAGAGCTAAAAGGGCTTGGTTAGAGTTTAATTGCTCACTGGAGGTTTTTGGGGAAACCGGCGATCACCGGCGACAAAAGGCGAGAGAACTCGATTCCAAGCCTAGATACACTCAAGAGGGGATGGGGAACTTACTGGGAGGCTTGGATTGCTGAGGGGAGCAACGGGTGAGGCTGGCACCGAGAGCTCCAAAAATGGCTCTCCGGGGAAGAAGATTTCACCGCGGAGCTGCGAGCTTAGGTGGTTTCTGGCGCTGGGTGAAGATGCAACGGCTACAGGAGGCTTTATATAGGCACGGGCGAGGCAAGAGGGCCGACAATTTGGAGTGTTGCTGCCACGAGGTGACTTTGAAGCGACGGGACGGGGTGGTGATGGCGAGGCGACTGACGGCGCGGCGCTGCAGCTTTGCAGCTGGACGGTGCAGGTGCAGGCGACGAAGGCGACGGCGAGGAGACATCTAGCTCGAGCATGGCTGCGACGTGTCGAGCGTTCTCTGCGGTGCTGCGCTGCTGCAGCTAGCGCGCGCGCTGTGCGCGGGGAAAACTGGCAGCGATTGAGCGGTCGAGGTGGCTTCCACGATGGCGAACGGCGAGGGCACACATGGCGGCAGGGGCACAGGTGACTGCCACGGCGGAGTGAGCACGGCAGCAGGTCGAGGTCGCGCACAGGAGTTCTCTGGTCGTGCGCAACTGGTCGAACAGGGACTGGAAAAGAAGGCTCGGGCTGATTTGCAATATTGAAACTTGCTCCAGGGACTGATCTGCGAGGAAAAGTTTGAATAGGAAAAGGATCTGATTGCAAATCTGGAGATCTGGAGGGCTGATCTGAAATCTGATTTCAGGAATGAGTTGCATAAGATTAATGGAACTCATCTAGCCAAAGTTCGACAAGATCGGACAAGATCTGGAGGGTTTCGACAAAAGTGGGGGGAAAACGACTTTAGGGTAAAACAGGGTAATTAGGGTTTCAAAAACGGCGAGGGTCGAAACTTAGGTTTAGGGCAGGATTTGGAAATTCTTCCAGAAGGGAAAAATGTTTAAAATAGTGAATGGGAGATATTCACTGAATCAGATCAAAGTTTGGAGGTGATTTGCAACATTTTGCCTTTTCAGGCTTCTGGAAAATCTGGAAAAGGACTGATCTGCGATAAGAGTCTAGATGATGAAATCTTGCTGCCAACTTTTTGGATTAAGGTATTGGCATACCCTTGATCATAATCCAAGAACAATCTGGTCTGATCTTGGCTAAGATTTGATTATATCTGAAATGCTGAAACTTTGGGTAAAAGGTAATAACAGATATTCTGTTTTCGAAAACAGAAAAGAGTTGAAAATTCTGGAAGTAGGGATAGAATTGAATCCAGGTTCTGAAGGCTTTTAGGTTTAGGATAACTGATAGATCAAATCTGGCAAGTCAGATCTTGGCTTGGGGTCACAGGATAGATTTTGGAGATTTAGGGCTAGAACAGAATAAAGCTGAGGCTGATTTGGTTGATCTAGAAGAGACATATGCATGCATGACTTTTAAGAAAGAAACTTTTCACCCCAAAACTCGGGATGTTACAGCTAACCGCGCCGATCCTGTCCGCGGCACTAAGACAACAGTATAAGGACCTTCCCATTTTGGGGAGAATTTGTTGCGATTAGACTGGTCTTGAATTTTCCGTAAAACCAAGTCGCCCACGTTGAGATCACGTGGTCGCACCTTTTTACTGTGATACCTGCGTAAAGCTTGCAAGTATGCCGCGGATTTAACCAGGGTGCGATCACGCCGTTCTTCTAAGAGGATGAGATCTTGTGCCCGTTGTTCGGACTGATTAATCTGTTCGAACCGATCTGTCCGAACAGAACCAATACTCACTTCCATAGGCAATACCGCCTCGGCCCCATAGACCAAATGGAAGGGCGTCTCACCGGTGGCGCGACTAGAAGTAGTTTGTAATGCCCATAGAACGGTATAGAGCTCATCTGCCCAAGCCCCCGAGCGGGTCTTAAGGCGATCAAAAACGCGCTTCTTAATGCCTTGCAGTATTTGCCCATTGGCCCGTTCTACGGCACCATTGCTTTGTGGATGGGCCACAGAAGCAAAGCACACCTTGGTCCCAACCTGATCGCAGTAGTCCAGGAAAAGACCGCTGACGAACTGAGAGCCATTGTCTGTGATGAGACGGTTTGGAACACCAAATCGTGCCACAATGTTCTTATGGAAGAACTTTTGTGCGGCAGATGCAGTAATGTTTCGTACTTGTTCGGCCTCAATCCACTTTGTAAATGTATCAATGGCTACGAACAGAAACTTGTACCCATTGACCGCTTGTGGCATAGGACCGACGATATCCATCCCCCAGACAGCGAATGGCCATGCGAGAGGAATGGTTTGCAACGCATAGGCAGGTTGATGAACTTGCCTTGCGTGGAACTGACACTGGGGACACGTCTTGACCATATGCTTGGCGTCATCAAGTGCCGAAGGCCAGTAGAATCCTTGTCGAAAAGCCTTTCCGACCAGTGTCCGATATGACAAGTGCGCACCGCATACACCGTCATGTATTTCTCTCAAGAGGGATTTTCCTTCCTCCTGAGATATACAACGCATGAATACTCCTTGAGTACCCTTTCTGTACAAAATCCCATCTATGAGTTTGTACAGACGCGCTTTTTGAATTAACCGATTACTTTTGGTTTCGTCCTCGGGTAGGGTCCCATGTTCAAGATAGACCCTCAATGGATGAGCCCAATCTTGTTCCTGACCGAGGTTGGTAATGAAGGCTATTACCGGATCATCCTCGACCGAAGTCATGATCGAAGGATGGTCCAAGTGTTCAATGAACACTCCTGCCGGAGCGGATGAGCGTGAGGACCCAATTTTGGATAATTGGTCTGCGAGAATATTGTCCTTTCGCGGGATGTATTGGACTTCGAAATGACTGAAGTGTTTTTCCAATCTCCTCACTTCCCCCAGGTAATGAGCCATTGTCTCATCGGAGGTGCTGTACTCCTTGTTTACCTGGTTTACGACCAGCTGTGAGTCTCTCCTCACCACTAATCGACGGACTCCGAGGAATTTTGCTGCCCGGAGCCCTGCAAGAAGACCTTCATACTCTGCTGCATTGTTGGTCGCAACAAAGTGTAGTTGAATGACATACTTAAGCTGTTCGCCCTGGGGCGTAACTAAGACCACTCCAGCCCCCGAGTGTTGAAAACTACGGGAGCCGTCAAAGTACATTGTCCAATAATCGGGGCACTCCAGTTCCTCTGCCAACTGCACGGGTGGCTCAGGGTTGGTCCATTCGACCACAAAGTCGGCCAAAACCTGAGACTTAACCGCCGTGCGGGGTGTGAAATGGATTTCGAAGGCACCGAGTTCGACCGCCCATTTGGCGATTCGACCAGATTTCTCTGGATTTCGGACAATATCCCCCAAAGGAAAAGAGGAGGGTACTGTGATCTTGTGCACTTGAAAGTAATGTCGTAGCTTACGGGAAGCCATCAGTAGCGCGTAAAGTATCTTCTGGACCTCAGGGTAGCGCTCCTTAGGACCATGAAGTATTTCGCTCACATAGTAGACGGGTCTATGTATTCCTTCCTTATCCGCGATCAGAACGGCGCTGACCGCGTGTGGTGTGGCCGCCAGGTAAAGAAGCAACGGTTCTCCTTTGTCGGGAGACACCAATACTGGCGGACTGGATAGATATGCTTTTACCTCCTGGAATGCTTTTTCGGCTTCATCCGACCATGTAAAGTTATGATGCTTCCGCAAGGCTTTGAAGAAAGGCAGTCCCCTTTCGCCTAATCGCGATATGAAGCGACTTAAAGCCGCCATGCGACCAGCCAGGCGTTGAACATCCTTCATGGTCGAGGGCGACCTCATTTGTTCAATAGCCCTAATTTTCTCAAGATTAACTTCAATGCCCCTGGAACACACAAGGAAACCAAGGAGTTTTCCTGAAGAAACCCCGAAAGAGCATTTCTCCGGGTTTAATTTTATTCCAAAGCGATTCAAATTACAGAAGGTTTCAGTGAGATCTTCCAGATGAGACAATCTCTTGGTACTTTTTACAACCAAGTCGTCTACATATGCTTCGAGATTACGCTCTATCTGGGAAAGAAAGGTCTTTTGCATCAAGCGCTGGTACGTGGAACCTGCGTTCTTGAGACCGAACGGCATTCTGACGTAGCAGTATGTGCCGAACGGGGTGATGAAGGCAGTCTTCTCTTCATCGTCTTCTGCCGTGCTAATTTGATGATATCCTGAGTAAGCGTCCAGAAAACTCATCAGTTGGCAACCCGCAATCGAGTCGACCAGCTGGTCGATGCGGGGAAGGGGAAAGTCATCCTTCGGACAGGCAGAGTTGAGGCTAGTGTAGTCGACACACATGCGCCACTTGCCATTTGACTTGCGGACCATGACCGGATTGGCGAGCCATTCCGGGTGATCCACTTCGCGGATAAACCCGGCTTGTAAGAGTTTGTCCAACTCTTCTCGGATGGCTTCCTGTCGGTCAGTGGCAAAACGCCTGAGCTTTTGCTTTATTGGTCGTTGTCCAGGTCGAATTGCTAACCTGTGCTCAATTACTTCCCTTGGGACACCGGGCATGTCGGACGGTTTCCACGCAAACACGTCTGCGTTAGCCCAGAGGAAAGCAACGAGGTCGAGCTCCTATTTGTCATCCAGGGCTGACCCAACCCGAATTGTCTTGGATGGGTCATCTGGGTACAAAGGAACTTGTTTGAGTTTTTCATCTGGTCGAGGAGCAGCCTTGATCGCATCGGCGGCAACGGTGGCGACCTGAGCGTCCCGGAGGGGAAGTTGATCGACCATCTCCAAAGATAACCGGTCGCACGTGAGTGCCACGTTGCGACTGCCTCGGATCGAGATGACACCTTTGGGGCCAGGCAATTTCCTGCACTGATAAGCATAGTGCGTTGCCATCATGAACTTAGCAAGAGTCGGCCTGCCAAAGATTGCATTATAAGCTGAGTCACAATCGATTACATCGAAAGTAACCAATTCTGTCCGGAAGTTGTCTGGTTCTCCCAGAGTGACCGGGAGGACCACTTGTCCCAATGGCATCATGGAGGGACCTGGGATTATCCCATAAAATGGATGGATTATGGGCTTAATCTTCGAACAAGGAATTTGCATCTCGTCGAGTGCCTTGACCAATAAAAGATCAAGGGAACTTCCCCCGTCAATCAGGACCCTTTCAACTCTCGCGTTACTGATGATTGGGGTAATAACCAGAGGTAGCCTCAATGGTCGGGTTAGCCCCACAGGACAGTCAGTGCGATCGAACGTCAAAGGCATATCCGACCAACGGGGGTATTGAGGTTCACCAAGGGATGTCTCCGTTTGGTTAACCTCTCGGCAGAAGGTTTTATACTGCCTTTTGGAAACGAAAGAGGAAGAACCTCCAAAAATGACATTAACATGATTTTGAGGTACCTGGTAAGCCATTTCTTCGTCTCCGTCGACGTCTCTAATCCCGCACGCCTGCTCTTTAGGCGGTAAGGTTGGCATTGGCCCAACTCCTTGGTAGAAATCGTCCAGTTGTTTCAACCAACTCCTGCAGTTTTTGAGGTCGTGGCCTGCGGAGTTGTGGAGTGGACACCACTTCTTGCCCTCCTGCGGATTAGTTGATTTTTCTGCCTGGTCGGAATCCCGACCACCAGAGGCAGTTTTACTTTTAAATGAAGACTTATTACCTTTGGTCGAAGGTGGCTTCTCTGCGACTGCGACCTCGCGGTACTGTCCAGAGCGGTTCCTCTTCGACTTCTTTGACTTCCCACCCGGTGAAGACTCCGGCTTTTTGCTTGAATCTTCTTTCCTGGCGTCCTTGAAGCCTGGTTGGGGTGGTAGGTCCCCCTTGTCGACCATTCGGTTCCATTCGACTGCTTCGGCTGCATCGGAATATCGATCAGCCATATCGAACAGATCGGCCACTGATCGAGGAGGGTGGATAAGCAAGTCTTCAGTGAATCTCCGGTATCGAACGGCATGCTTAAATGCCCTGATTACGGAGCCATCAGATATGTTCGGGATGGTATTCCTCACCCCGATGAACCTCTTGACAAACTGCCGAAGTGTTTCGGTCGAAGTTTGCCGCAACCTATGTAGGTCGTCCTCCTTACCCGGCTTTTGTTAACAATTTTGGAAATTGCTGAGGATGGCATCGCATAGCATTTCCCAATTGTAGATGGAACCCTCAGGCTGATTAAACAACCAGGTTCTAGCCGGTCCTGCGAGGAC
The DNA here is from genome assembly GCA_019359835.1 of Pharus latifolius. Lineage (NCBI taxonomy): Eukaryota > Viridiplantae > Streptophyta > Magnoliopsida > Poales > Poaceae > Pharus > Pharus latifolius. The sequence goes on along the minus strand of CM033330.1, from coordinate 34,638,995 downwards.
TGTAGGCAGGTAGTTGGCCATGACCTTGTCATCGCCTCCCGCTGCTTGGATGGCAGTGATATAAATCTGAAGGAACTCGGATGGGTTCTGAGTTCCATCAAACCTCTCAATGGCCCCTGGTCGAAACTTATCGGGCCAAACGACTTCTCGTAGGCCAGGCGAAAAAGCTTTGCAACCAACGTAAGGACCGTGAATCGCCCTGCGACTCTCGGTTGGGTCTCCAGCGACCTCAAGCAACGGCGAGGTTACTCGTGGTCCCAACCGAGAGTGAACAGGAACTCGATCCCTACTACGAGAATCCTGCATTCGCCGGTATTTGTCCTGTCGGGACGGTACGGGCGGCGGGTAACTCCGCCGGCCAGAGCCGGAATGAGGACCATCCCGCTCACGGGAGTGTGTTACCGAGCGGGAAGAGGCTGTTGGGGTCGCCTCGGATGCGACCTCGTCCAGTCTTTCGGCCAGGATCCTGAAAAAGGCCGGTTTCTGCGCATCCGTGACCGTAGGAGGAAAATTGAGCATGATTTCCGCGATAGATCGCAGTCGACCATGGGTACTTCTCCTAGGGGCACCAGGTGTTATCGTTTCTTCGTCCACTGGGAAACGCTCCGGTGGTAAAGAAGGAGTCTGGTCACGTCTACGACCACGCGACCGTCGAGAAGAACTCGGGGCAGCATCGTAACGAGCCTGCGCATCTTGAAGAGCCTCTAGGGCAGTTCTGCGCAATTCGTTGTTTTGTTGCTCGAGATCTTGATCCTCCTTCTGTTTGCGATCTTGTTCTTCCCTGGCAGCCTGTTGATCGGGAGTTTCTTCCGACAGCGCAGCAAACTGCCTAGGAAGAGAGGTTGCCGATGGGGAAAACATCTCGGTTTGTTCCGAGTCGGACTCGAAATCAAAGAGACGGTGAAGGTTATCAGGGTCGAACCTTCCTGGGCTAATTTCCGGGTCATCATCATATTTTCCCTCAGCAGGATCTTATGACGGGCCGGATTCATCACCTAGCACATTAAGAACCTCTGTGGGTTCTGACCTTGCGCTAGTTGCTCCCTGGTCGATTGACATGACCTGAAGAGATGATTCAACCTGCGGAAGATTCTGGCCTTCGACCTCCTCCATCGGAACAGGATCACTTGGAGAAGGCATTGGTATATGGGCATAATCCTCGAGATCGAAGTTGTTCTCGGAATCATATGCTCCAGCCATGTTTCAGCGAACCTCCGGATTCCAATTAGGACGCCTTGAGAAAGGCCCCACGGTGGGCGCCAGCTGTCGACGATTCGCACTCGGGGTCCTCAGCCGAACTTATGCAAAATTTGTAATTGTGAGACCTTTCAAGATGACCCTCCGGGAAGGTATGTAGAACAATGGTGAACAGGAGCACAGAGAGATTTATACAGGTTCGGGCCCTCGATGGTGGGAGTAAAAGCCCTACGTCCTGTTAGGATTTCACTATATGTGATAAAACTTTACAAACTAGCGGGGAGAAACCTTCACAGGCGAAAGTTTTCCCTATATAAGTATACAAAAAAGAGCTATAGGAGACTTGTAAGTATTGTCTAATCTAAGCCATAGGCTTGGCTGTTTGAGTGGTCGAGATATCTTGTATCTCACTTGTATCAGGGGTCTTGTTCTTCCAAATGTCTTGGATCCCCCGTTTGATGTACTTTGCCACCTTTTTATACTGGTTGAAAGGGTGCCAAATGAAGAAAACTGCATCAAACGGTTGGATGCGGTTTCTGGAGAACCGCTGTTAACTTCCACGGAGGTTATTATCACGTGTTAATCATGAATAACCGCATATATTAACCTCTGACGGTTGGTCTTCAACGTGGAGAAATTCTCGGGATGCTTGGAATATCCTGATATAAGGATAACCGAATAAACTCCAAGCACCCTGGTCGAGAACGTTCTGACCGCGGAATGTGGGCTGACCGCACAACATCCCGGACATCTAGTTCGCGTATAGCATACGAACTTCTAACCGCACAAGGCTGTCGGCCTGACCGCACGAAATCCGCGACCTGATCGCGCAAAGCTTGCGACCTCATGGTGATGCCCCTCAAAATGGCTTGAGTTCGCATCGCCACATATGTCTGATTCGAACCTGTCTTGAACCAAAAATTTATTAGAAGTGACCCGGGTGTCAATCCTCGTCAAGTTACACAAACTGACAGTCAGTTCGACCACAAACTCGACCAAAATCAAATAGAAACTCAGTTAAAATCTCTGTGGTCGAAACCCAAACTGACAGTCAGTATGGAAAAACTGACAGTCAGTTTAGTACAAAAATTTTGAGCACAAAATACACCCTCTCTGGACAATTGTCAGTTTAAACTAACTGACATTCAAACTGACAGTCAGTTTAACAAACTGACAGTCAACATGAACAAAAACAGAGATAACTTTAAATCCAGAAATCCAAAATAGGTGTTTAATAGCTCGTTGGAAAGATAATTTTAAGGGATACAATTTTGTCAACAGAAGCAAAAGCCAGATCTGCCTAGATTTTTCAAATAAGTTCAAAACCAAATCCAACCAAAAATGATGCAATGCAATGACCTAGATATTCCCGGTTTGCATTGGAGATAAAGAGAGGACTTTCGCCACCCCTCTTTATAGTACGGTTTAAAACTAGAAAATAATTTCCCTAACCGATCATCTCCAAACGCCGACATCGGTAAAAAATAAAAACTCGTAATACCTTAGGTCTTTCGCATCTTCATGATTTGTGTTTTGTATTTTGCTCTTCTACATCTTGTGCTTCACTTCATGTCGGATTCATCTTGATCATCTCGTAATTCTTCCCGAACAATCTCTGTATCACAAAGTCTCAGAAGCACAGTTAGTCCAAAACACTTTGTTTTCATTAATCATCAAAATTAGGGTTAGGCATGAAGGCCTAGATGCAACAATCTCCCCCTTTTTGATGATTGATGACAACAAGTGTTCAATAACAAAATAAAATATCTCCCCCTGAGTATATGCATCTCATCAAATCAGAGCATAAACCAATACATATACATCAGGGCATCTCATACATAACCAAGTCATAGATGTGCAAATATCACATAGTCATATCAAAGCATACACATCTCAAAATCAAGACATCATATATATCAAGGTATCAGAGCTCAAGAACATCATCTCAAGAAACCAAGTCATCATATATGTATCAAGATATCAGAGCTACACAGATCACACACAGACATATATGATAAACAAAAACATCTCCATAAAACATCTCCATATATATGAAAAATAAACATCTGTTCAATACAGCAAAAGAGCTACTAATATCCAAAATACTTCTACTAATATCCAAAATACTTCTCCCCCTTTGACATCAAGCACAAAAAGGGAGCCAAAGATACAAATCAGAGCCTAAGGCTCATCATCTGAAGAAAAGCCTAAAATGTCTGTATCTCCGGAGCCAGCTGGAGATCCAGACGCGTCGATGGCTGGAGACGCCGGAGGAGTCGCAGCTGCAACAGGAGCTGGATCAGCAGCAACGGGAGCCGGAGCTGGTGCAACAGAAGCTGGATCAGCAGCAACTGAAGCTGAGCTTGGAGAAGACGCAGCCTGGCGGGCCCTCTTGCGAGTGACCGAAGATCCGGGAGCAGGCAGGCGACGCAGAATCTCCTCCTGCTGTGCAACCAAACGAAGCAACATTTGGTGATGCTCCGCCTGGGTGCTGAGGATCTCCTGCTGCACCTGAAGAATCTCCTGAAGCTAAGAGGAAGAAGCTGATGATGAACCGACGCCGGGCCCTGCAGCTGGTGCTGGAACAGTCTCCTCAGCAGGAGCCTCGTCCTCTGACTCCCCCGCAGCATCATCATCTGATGCGGGAGAACCAGGGCCAGCAACTGCAGCGGGGCGAGCACCAAGCCGGCGATCAGCCTGACCCGGAGGATAGAAGAGCAACGGATGATGGGGCCGTGGCAGCTCAGTGTCAATGGCCTAGATATGAAGCACCGCCATGATATACGGAGCGTATATCAGCTGACGGCACGGGGAAAGAAGGACGTGATGAATCTCACTGATGATGAGATCAGCGAGGTCGAATGGCTCCTCCTGAAAGATCGAAATCAGGACGTGGAGGGCCAGATAGGTGATCCTAGCCCTATCTCCGCTCATGGGGACCAGTGTGAGACGGAGGATCCGCAGGGCTAGGTCTACATCGCGGCGCAGGCCGGCAATGTGGCGGAGCTGGAAGGGGCCGGAGTAAAGCATGGCCACCTCCCGACGCTCGAGATCAGTAAGAGTATGGAGCTGGCGGCCAGAAGGAGGGCGCACCAGTCCAAGTGCCGACTCCAGCTGATCCTTCGTGACAGTGTAGACCTGGAGGCCTATCATGAAGGTCATGAAGTCGCGCTGAGGGGAGACGAAGACGGTGGAATAAAACTGGCGAATGGGCCCCTCAGCCCAATGCAAGGAGGAATCAGCGACTAGGTCGCGGATCCCTACAGAGCTGAACAAATCTGCGAGGGTAGCGATGCCTGTTCGAGAGGCGATCGTACCCCACGACAGAGAGCGGTGGGTGAAGATAGGAGCGCGACTATAGACACTGGTGAACAGGTCTAGGTGGAGGTTGGTGAAGCAAGTAAGAACCTCGCATGCGTCGCGACCAGTGGGACGCGGCGACAGATACGGGTTCACAGAACGAAGAGAGAGAAGGCGGCTCGCGTGCCACCGTGAATAATCCACGGGCACGCGCTCAGGCGGAGGCGAGGGCCGGTTCTCGGACGTCTGACCCGATGAACGCTGGCTATTCGCCGCGTTCTTCCGTCGGGCCACACGGCGAGAAGGACCGGGCTGATCAGACATGTCTAAGAAAAGACGAAAACAGGGGAGAGGAAGAAACGACCTGAACTGGAGCAGACGAGGTCGATTCGGGAGAGACTGGAGACGACGAGGCCGAAGTAGAGCAACCGACCAGAACAGCCACAGAGAGCAAACACAGGCCGGTTTGGGGAAGGTCAACGCCGGCGAGCTGCACACGGCGAGTCCATGGCCACGGCAAGAGGAACCAGCGGCTGGCAGTGGCTAAACGGCGGTGAGGAGGAGGAGCAAAGCGGAGGCGGCGCGTTGCGGAGAAAGGGGGACACCGGCGGCGAGCACGGGGGCAAGGAGCGGCGAAGAGGAGCACCGGCGACAAGAGAACCAAGCGGCGGCGAAGGGAGAAGATGAGAAGACAAGAAACCAGAACGGGGGTTTTAGGGTTCTCGATCCCACAACTGACAGTCAGTTTGATAAACTGACAGTCAGTTCCAAACTCAGAAACATAGAACTGACATTCAGTGTGCCACACTGACAGTCAGTTCACAGAACTGAGTTTTGAAACTGACAGTCAGTGTACGAGACTGACAGTCAGTTTGGGACTCGAACACGACCAGGAGCTACGACCAAAATCAAATGCACGTAACTGACTGTCAGTTTGTGAAACTGACTGTCAGTTATGACAATGACTTCGACCAGAGACTAAGACCAGGCTCCTAAGCACTAAACTGACTGTCAGTTTGGCCAATTTTGACCAGAAGCAATCTAAGACCAGAGAGAGAATAAAATAATAATATTTTATACAAACAACACATTTAGCACATCAACTAGCATTTGATATATCAATAATGTTCAGTTCACCCCTTAAAAGCAGAATCTTGATTCATCTAGGGGTTTAGTGAAGATATCAGCTAGTTGCATATCAGTTCTAACATAATTCACATCAATATCTCCTTGTTGGGGGAAATCTCCATGCGGCCAACTCCAGGTAAGTTCATGATTGCGTGGGGACAGTGGCCCCCCTTTTAGGCTCCCGGGATCGTGCCTCCGGGGCATGTCCCGTGCGCCGCCATTGGCCCGGGGACAGTGGCCTCCGGTGCCTGCCCCGGGCGCCGCCATAGGCTCCCGGCACCGTGCCTCCGGGGCATGTCCCGGCCGCCGCCATTTGGCCCCCGGGACCTTGCCCCCCGGCGGGTCCTGGGCGCCGCCATTCGCCCGGGGACAGTGGCCTCCGGTGCCTGCCCCGGGCGCCGCCTTTTGGCTCCCGGGACGATGCCTCCGGGGCATGTCTCGGGCGCCGCCATTTGCCCGGGGACAGTGGCCTCCGGTGCCTGCCCCGGGCGCCGCCCTTTAGGCTCCCGGGACCGTGCCTCCGGGGCATGTCCCGGGCGTCGCCATTTGGCCCCCGGAACCTTGCCCCCCGGGCGGGTCCGGGGCGCCGCCATTCGCCCGGGGACAGTGGCCTCCGGTGCCTGCCCCGGGCGCCGCCTTTTGGCTCCTGGGACGATGCCTCCGGGGCATGTCCCGGGCGTCGCCATTTGGTTCCCAGGACCGTGCCCCCCGGGCAGGTCCCGGGCGCCGCCATTTGCCCGGGGACAGTGGCCTCCGGTGCCGGCCCCGGGCGCCGCCATTAGGCCCCCAGGACCGTGCCCCCCGGGCAGGTCCCGGGCGCCGCCATTTGCCCGGGGACAGTGGCCTCCGGTGCCGGCCCCGGGCGCCGCCATTAGGTCCCCGGGCGGGTCCCGGGCGCCGCCTTTTGGCTCCCGGGACCTTGCCCCCCGGGCGAGTCCCGGGCGCCGCCATTCGCCCGGGGACAATGGCCCCCGGTGCCTGCCCCGGGCGCCGCCTTTTAGGCTCCCGGGACCCTGTTCTCCGGAAAGGGTCCCGGACGTCATCGCCCTCCTAAAAGGTAAAATCCCTGTTTGTTTATCACGTGCAGGTCACGCGAGGGACGCCTCGGGAATCAGCGGCCACCTGTCAAGCATCCAAGACGTTTGACCGGGAGAAGGACGGTCCTACCCTTCAATCCGACGGTGGCTTCCGGGGTAGTTTAGGCTTTTTGCTTCTTTTTGGGGCTATAAATAGCCCTTGTACCACTCTGTTGTAAAGGATCAGCTCATTATTATTTGGAATAGCTAAACTCACAGACGTGCTCCGGAAGCCTCTCCCCCGGAGAGAGCCTCCCCAGCCGGCTCCGGTCGGGAGCGCGTCAACAGGACTAGGGCCCCCACCGGGACCCGAACCTGTATAAATCCACGTGTCAATTCTTGTGTTTGTCCGGCGGGGGAGGACCGATCACCCGGTCAACCCGCGCTGCGTAATCTCCGCTAGGATCGTCTTCAAAACCTGCCGGGGTATTCTTAATACCACGACACTCCTTTTCCCACATGATCTCTAATAAAGTGGTGCCTTATTTCAATATGCTTAGTTCTAGAATGTTGAACAGGATTATTAGCAATTTTAATGGCACTTTCATTATCACACAATAGTGGCACTTTATCAAAAATAATCCCATAATCCAAAAATGTCTGCTTCATCCACAACAATTGAGCACAACAACTGCCTGCAGACACATATTCAGCTTCAGCTGTGAAGAGAGCTACAGAATTTTGTTTCCTAGATAACCATGATACTAAGGATCTCCCCAACAGCTGACAGCAACCAGATGTGCTTTTACGATCAATTTTGCACCCAGCATAATCAGAATCAGAATACCCAATTAATTCAAAATTTGCATATTTAGGATACCAAAGGCCTAAACTGGGATAGTATTTCAAATACCTAAGGATTCTTTTAAGGGCAGTTAAATGACATTCCTTAGGATCAGACTGGAATCTAGCACACAAGCACACACTAAACACGATATCTGGCCTAGATGCAGTAAGATATAAAAGACTACCAATCATAGACCTATAAAGTTTAGAATCGACTGATTTTCCGCTTTTGTCCATGTCCAAATGTTCAGAAATTTCACCATTTAAGAAAGTGCTTTTTACATCCATTTGAAAAGGTTTGATATTAAAACATGATGCATAAGCAAGAAGTATGCGAATAGCTTCAAGTCTTGCTACAGGTGCAAAAGTTTCCCCAAAGTCTAGACCTTCGACTTGAGTGAAACCTTGAGCAACAAGACGAGCTTTGTTCCTAATTACAACACCATTTTTCTGTGGAGTGTAGGATGTGAAAAATTCGTGTTTGATTCCAAGAGAGTCACAAAAATCAAATAGAGTTGAATTAACGAACTCTCCACCATGATCACTACGGATTTTCTTGATGGATAATTCGAATTCAGTAGAAACAAGTTTTGCAAAACTTTTGAAAACATCGGGGGTTTCAGATTTTTGGGAAATAAAGAAAACCCAAGTATAGCGAGTAAAATCATCAACAATCACAAATCCATAATTGCTACCCCCGATACTTTGGAACTCGGAAGGTCCAAATAAATCCATATGAAGGAGTTCCAAAGGTTTACAAGTAGAAAGAATGCGCTTAGTTGGATGTGAAGTAGCTACTTGCTTGCCAACTTGACAAGCGCTACAAGGTTTGTCCTTTTCAAAATTCACATCCTTTAAGCCAACAACCAAATCACGTTTTAAAAGTTTTCTCAATTGATGCATTCCAACATGTGCAAGTTGTCTATGCCATAGCCAACCTTTTGAGGTTTGAAAGACAAGACATGTTGACAGAGATGCATTTTTTGAGTGAAAATCAATCAAATAAAGATTTCCAAAATGAAAGCCTTTAAAGATCAAAGTTTATCTTTTAAACTTTCAACCAAAACTTCTTTTGGGAAAAATGTGCAACTAAAACCAAAATCGCAAATTTGTGCAACGGAAAGCAAATTGAAATTCAGAGATTCGACCAACAAAACATTCAAAATAGAAAGATCATTAGAGATTGCGATTTTACCCAAGCCTACCACATTTCCTTGACGATTGTCGCCAAAGGTGATCTTTTGGTTCTCGCTTGAGTTGTCTTCTATTGAGGTGAACAACTTCTTGTTACCGGTCAAGTGTTCGGAGCATCCGCTATCTAGCACCCAATGCCTCCCACCGGTCTTGTAGTTCACTTGCATACAAAGAATTAAGTTCTTTTAGGTACCCAAACCTTTTTGGGTCCTTCAATGTTAGCAATCAAAGCTTTGGGCACCCAAATAGATTTCTTCTTTTTATTTAACATGGGTGCACCAACATACTTTGCTATAGCATAACCTTTTCTCGACTTTTGAAGCATGTAGCAAGTATCAAAATAATTTGGAGTCATTAAAGGACATGCTTCATGTGAATGACCGGTTTCATGGCATTTATGACAAAATATGTTGCATGATTTAACGAATATAGTTTTAGAGTTTTGTTTCCTTCCTTTCTTTTGAAAATATCCTAATCCTTCTTTTCTAAAAGAACATTTTTGTTTACTAAGGATTAGATCAAGAGATATTTTACCTTTATAACAATTTTCTAAGCCTTTTCCAAGTTTTTCTACTTGTGCCTTAAGTTCATTATTTTCATTTAAGATGTTATCATTAGAAACACATGGAATGTGATGACTACTAGAGGGAGAATCATCCAAATTACATGAAGTTGAAGCATCTACCTTAGATGAGATATTTGTAACATCTTTTATGAGCATGCTTTCATAAGAGTCTTTAAGCTCGGAGTATTGAGCGCGTAGAGAAGAATGTTCTTCCTTAAGCGCCTTATACTTCTTTTTAGTTTTTCCAAAAACTTCATTTAATTCGGTTATCATTTCAACTAAATCATCATATGAAGGATCGTTGATGTGTACCTTTTCATCGCCTTTAGCCATAAGGCAAATGGATGAGCTAGTTGAAGTGTTGATGTTGCCGAGAGCTAGTCCGGCCATCTTCTTGGGGCAACTTCTTTCGTTGTCGGAGTCGGAGTCGGAGTCGGAGTCGGAGCTCTCTCCGCCGGACATCCATTCTCCAAAACAGGCTTCTTTGATTTCTTCATTCTTCTTCTTGAAGAACTTCTTCTTCTTGTTCCACGCCTTGTTCTTGTTTGGACATCTTGATGCTATGTGTCCCTTCTCATGACATCCATAGCAAATGATGTCCTTGAAGTTGTTTTGTTTTTGCCCCTTTGGTCGTGTGTCAATGTTGACACCTTTCTTATGCAACCTGCGAAGGAGTTTTTGAGTGTTCTTTACCATGAGCGCGAGGTCTTCATCGGAGGAGCCATCGCTTGAATCGTTTCTTGCATTAGCTTTGAAGGCCAAAGCTTTCTTCTTCATCTCCGCGGGTTCGGCTGCTTCCTTCTTCTCCTTCTTGTGCATCTCATGGGTGATGAGGTTCCCATAAAGATCGGTTGGTGTTGTGGTCGATAGATCGGAGTTTGTGAGAACCGTGACCAAAGTGTCGAAGCTTTCCGGCAAGGCCCTAAGCATCTTTCTCACAAGCTCAAGGTCAGTAAAAACAACACCAAGACCCTTGAGTTCATTCACAATGTTATTTAACCGAGTAAACATGGAATCCACGGACTCGGTTGATGACATGGTGAATGTCTCATATTTTTGCCTCACCATTAGCAATTTTGCCTCTTTAACCTTTGTTGTTCCCTCGTAAATTTCTTCGAGGGTAGTCCAAACCTTATGAGCAGTCGTGAGATTGCTCACACGGTTGAACTCATTCAAGGATAAACCGGCAAAGAGTGCATTTTTCGCACGGGCATTTAAATGTAGTTTTCTCCTGTCGTCCTCAGACTGACTTGCCGGATCATCCGGAGGAGTAAAACCGAGTTTAACAATATCCCATACATCAAGCCCCATAGCTTCTAGGAATACCGACATGCGCACTTTCCAATAAGGATAGTTTGTCCCATCAAAGATAGGCACACGACCGGTATGACCGAGAAGAAAATCACCACTTGACGACATCCTCTCTCTAGGCGGTAAAGCCTAATGAATCGAGAGACCTTGCTCTGATACCACGTGTTGGATCAAGGATGCCGACTAGAGGGGGGGTGAATAGGAGGCTTTTAAAAACTTTAAAACTTAAAGCAAATAAAAGCAAATCAAGAACAAATAATATAAGCAAGGGAAAGAGAGAACAAACACAATGATTTTTACCGAGGTATCGGAGACTCGCCCAGTCTCCACTAATCCTCGTTGAAGCACTCAAATCACTTGAGTCTTGCCTCAATATCCACAAAGGATATTATCACTAGTGGTTGCTCCTTGTCCACTCCGGAAAGGCGAGCACCGATGCCTTGTACACACTTGCCGAGCCTCTCCGACAATCTCCGAACGGAGAGATCAACGGCCACGCCTCCGAACCGTCTAGGTGAGGGTGCTCACCAAGAGTAAAAGGCAGCGAGGTCTTCTCTAGACCTCCAAACACGCACCGAGAAGCTAAGTGAATGCAAATGCAAAAGAACTGAAACTCTCGGTGGATCGAAAAGCACTCAACTTGATCAAAAGATCAAGATTTTATATAAGAAACTAATGCTCAAGAGTGTATATGAAATGCTGCTGCTTGTTGTTGAAAACTTATGCCCAAAGCCCCTTTTTATAGCCTCAAGAAGCAAATGAACCGTTGGAGCTAGGGCTGAAAATCAGCAACCCAAACTGACAGTCAGTTTGCCTAACTGACAGTCAATTCAGTGCACAACGGCCGACAAAATTTACGGAATAAACTTTGCTAGCCATTCGTGCTCAAAAAAAGGAAAGCTGAAACCCACAACTGACAGTCAGTTACACAAACTGACAGTCAGTTCGACCACAAACTCGACCAAAATCAAATAGAAACTCAGTTAAAATCTCTGTGGTCGAAACCCAAACTGACAGTCAGTATGGACAAACTGACAGTCAGTTTAGTACAAAAATTTTGAGCACAAAATACACCCTCTCTGGACAATTGTCAGTTTAAACTAACTGACATTCAAACTGACAGTCAGTTTAACAAACTGATAGTCAGCATGAACAAAAATAGAGATAACTTTAAATCCAGAAATCCAAAAGAGGTGTTTAATAGCTCGTTGGAAAGATAATTTTAAGGGCTACAATTTTGTCAACAGAAGCAAAAGCTAAATCTTCCTAGATCTTTCTGAAAATTGCAAATACTCTTCTACTATCAAAAACTGAACTGAAAATCCAGATTTTTCAAATAAGTTCAAAACCAAATCCAACCAAAAATGATGCAATGCAATGACCTAGATATTCTCGGTTTGCGTTGGAGATAAAGAGAGGACTTTCGCCACCCCTCTTTATAGTACGGTTTAAAACTAGAAAATAATTTCCCTAACCGATCATCTCCAAACGCCGACATCGGTAAAAAATAAAAACTCGTAATACCTTAGGTCTTTCGCATCTTCATGATTTGCGTTTTGTATTTTGCTCTTCTACATCTTGTGCTTCACTTCATGTCGGGTTCATCTTGATCATCTCGTAATTCTTCCCGAACAATCTCTGTATCACAAAGTCTCAGAAGCACAGTTAATCCAAAACACTTTGTTTTCATTAATCATCAAAATTAGGGTTATGCATGAAGGCCTAGATGCAACACCATCATCCCCTTCTTTTCATCCTCCAGGACAGGCCGATCGCTGTCTTGGTGCTCAGCCTGCGGCTGGAGCGGATCCTGATTCTCCCGCATCAGATAATGATGCTGCGGGGGAGTCAGAGGACGAGGCTCCACGTCAGGAGATGGCTCCAGCACCAGCTGCAGGGACTAGCACCGAATCGGCATCTTCTTCTCAGCTCCAGCAGATCCTCCTGGTGCAGCAACAGATTCTCAGCGCTCAGGCGGAGCATCATCAGATGTTGCACCATTTGCTTGCTCAGCAAGAGGAGATTCTACGGCGTCTACCTTCTTCATCTTCTCCTGCCCCTCGCAAGAGGGCCCGCCAGGCGTCGTCTTCTCCGAGCACAGCCTCAGGACCTGCTGATCCAGCTCCTGCTGTATCTACTCCAGTTCCAGCTGCCACTCCTCCGGCATCTCCAGTCATCAACCCGACTGCATCTCCAGCAGGCTCCAGAGATACAGCCGTACTAGGGATTTCTTCAGATGATGAGCATTAGGCTCCATCTTTCTGTATTACCTCCCTTTTTGTGCTTGATGCCCAAGGGGGAGAAGTATTTTGGATATTATAGTATTTTGATGTTTTGGACAGATGATTTATTGTTATATCATGGAGATATTTTGGTGTGTCTTTGGATATGATGATCTGACATTGTGATGTTGAATGCACTGATATATATGTTATTGTGATGTCTTGAGATTTGTATGCTCTGATACGTATTGATGTAACTTGGTGATGGTATATATGCATATCTGTGAGTGCTTGTATGATGAATTTACGAGATGCTCTGATGTGTATGTGTAAGTATGGGGTTATGCTCTGATTTTGGCTTATATGATGGGATGCATACACTCAAGGGGAGTTAGTTCATTTATATTTTATTATTGAACACTTGTTTTCATCAATCATCAAAAAGGGGGAGATTGTTGCATCTAGGCCTTCATGCCTAACCCTAATTTTGATGATTAATGAAAACAAAGTGTTTTGGACTAATTGTGCTTCTGAGATTGTTGATACAGAATTTGTTCGGGAAGAAATACGAGATGATCAAGATGAACCCGACATGAAGTGAAGCACGAAGTATAGAAGGGCAGAAACAAGACTCAAAACATGAAGATGCAAAGGACCTAAGGTGTCGCGCCCCGAGACTGGGACTACGACTACTCCTGTAGAGACCTAGCTCGCTGCAGCTAGTCTCATCTCACAACCTTTGACTTCCCAGGATGAGTCAAACACAGGAGTATAATACATTGCAACAGAGTACTAACAAAATATTAAGCAGTGTGGCCTGCTGGCCTTAATATTACATAAAGAGGATTACAATGCCTACAAGGCATTCAGGGTTTAGCAAAATATTTAACTACACAGCAGAAGATAGGTGACCCTCCCACAAAAGAAGTTGATGGCAAGACAACACACTTCAGGGTTCTGGCGGAACTGATTCTCCTCCTTCTGGATCCACGAAGTACTCCATGCCATCATCTTGATCAAGGTAGGCTCCATCTATTGAGTTGAATGTTGCAAGGGTGAGCACTTACATACTCAGCAAGTCATAGGTAAGAGGAGATACATATAGTAGTGATGATATGAACCTAGACTAGTCAAGAATTATGGATATTTGTAAAATAATCTTTTTCTTCCATACCTCATCTCATCTTATTTCATGGCAGCACTTTTTCATAAAGTAACATCATCATTCATGTTCACTAGATTATAGCACTACCGCGACACGTCGACACACGACAGCCCACGGCAGCACTCCTTATCATGACAACATGTCATTTGGGTAATCTTGATTAAACATATTTTATTTAGAAAATAGTACTTGTGTCACACCCCGTGGATTTAATCCACCATAGCAGACTCCTATAAACCCGGGAGCTCGGAGTATTCGAATACGTTTTTAACTCTGCAGAGAGGTACCAATTTACCCGCAAGATATTCCACTTTCAAGCCCATCCTATCAAAATGATTAGACCCCTCCTCACAACCATGTGTGAGTGGCAAGGTGGAGATAACAAGAACTTTTGTTATGCATCACTTACAATTCACCCCCGACCCTGTGGCTCTCAGCGAGACACAGTTGTGGCAGGTTGTATCCAAACCTCCACCCCTTTGCTTATTCCCATTACTGGGTCAGCGTGCTTGATCACCTTCAGTGATATGTGTGGGAGCCGCGCTCCGTGTTTATCGTGCATCACTACACATCTCATGCAGGGGTTTCATGTGCGATCCACATAATTACTTGTTCAGGCCTGTCCCATACCAGGCTTGCGGTTAGCACGTTGTTCATGCCACTAGACGCACAACACAAGGTTCTAGTCCTTATATGCCAGTGACCAGACCATCCACAACCCTGCACCTTCAGTGCCTGCATATCCTTTGCAGTCTAGCACCTCCAGTGCTACAGCCATCCATACCATTTTTCTGGTCACGGCTAGGGGTTTTATTTCATGAATATAAGTATATACATACATATATAATAGTTCATGGCTCAAAACTTGTTTATTTCATATTTCACAGATAACCAGTCTAGTACTGCCAATTCATAAATCAACCATTCTCAATCTTTCACATGCAATATTGCCTATATTCAAGGTTATATTATAGCAACATTTAAAATATAGGTTCAAGATGACCAAGGATATGACTTGCCTTCCGCGTCGTAAGATACAGCAGTTGATGACGGGTCAACAGCAAAATCTTCAAAGTCAGCTTCTGAATCTGCTCGATGACAAACAAACACACAATGATTACTTATAATATTAAAATGTTTTATGACTTATATGCAGAAATGCTCAACAAGCATGATTGAACTATACTGGAGATAATTTGAACTGCAAACTGAACTGAGTCGAGATTCTAGGGTTTCAAGGAATTTGGGCTAAGGATGGTGATTAGATAATCTTAGGGTTTCAGGATTACAATAGGGATAACAATTTTGTGGCTGGTTTAATCAAAACAGCGAATGTCAACAGATCGACATTCGGATCAAGACTTGGACATAGCTTTAAGAAAAGCTAGGGTGCTTATCTCAAGTTGTGGTAGTAGAAGAAAATGTAGATCACAACTCTACAAATTCAGTGGACAAAGTGGTTTTCAAATTACACAACCAGAAGTGGGTAAACAAGGTCAATGCCACTGGCTGACAAGCTCTGGCATAGAGCTGACAATGCCAAAAACTAGGGCTTAGCATAACTTTTGATATGGAGCTCCAAATGATGCACCACTTTGTCTGGGAGGTAGGCTTGAGTAACAGGAACAATTAAGTCAACAGGATCTAGGGCTGAAAATGGCTGGACAGCAAGAAATTTGATGATGAACTGAGATGAACACACTGCACTGGATCATTTCTGGACACAAACTTGGCAAAGCTGTAACTTCCAATCTAGGCCGATTTAGGTGTCGGGCTAGAAGACAAAAATGTTCAGGGGATTGAGGCACACACACTGGACAAGGTTTCGAGGGCTGAAATGGCTGGAACAAGCTTTCCGGTGATCGGCGCCGGAGAAGAAGCACTGGATTTGGGCATTTTCAACACAAGCCGATTGAACTCGATTCCTTGCTCTAGGAGTGATAGAAGGGTATGAGTAAGCTACTGGCGACGTCAATTTGGCCGGGGGATCGCCGGTGTGGCTTGGCGACGAGAGCCAGCAACTGATAAATTGCAAAATCGGGAATAGCTTCAAATTGGGATCAATTGATTGTTCTAAGTTCACAGGCATGCTTGATTTAGCTTACTGATCAATTTTGTTTACAAAATCGAAGGCTAATTTGTACTGGATTGAGCCACATTACAGAAACAGGGCAAACGACAATTCCGGTGATCGCCGGCGTTAGGGGTCACCGGTGAGCAATTAAATAGTACTACACAGAGAGGATGAGTAGGGGAACTCACTGATGGCTTTAATTTGGCAGGAGATTAAGTGTAGAGTGCTGGCACCGTGAGCCTCCTCGACGGCTCGCCGGAGAAGATGACTGAAACAGCGAAATTTGGAATTTGGCTGGTTTCTGGTGAAGTGTGGAGAAGCTGCTGCACACAGGAGCGCTTAAATAGGCCAGGCGAAGCTTGCAAGGAGGAGACAATGAAGTGATTGGCTGCTGTGATGAGATTGCTTGCGTGCTGGACATCAGCGGCGAGACACAGCAAGAGCGGTGATGCGACGGCGACAAGCTTGCAGTTGATCACAGTGTCACCTCATCGGGACCTGGCAAAGCTGTAGCAAGCGGTGGCGACAACCACTGGCGCGGCAAAGCGACGTGGCGAGGAGTTGCTGACAAAAAGCCGTTGATCGCGCGCGGGAGTAGGCACTGGTCGTCGACGTAGCAGCGACCTTGCCACGGCACTAGCTGGAGCGAGGACACGTGCGCACCGGCATGCACGGTCACAAGCGCGGTGAAGCCTCACCGGCGACGAGCAACCACGGCGCACAAGCACGGCGGTTTCTGGTCGTGCGCACAGTAAATGACCTGGTCGAAAATGGACTGAACTGCAGTTTCAATTCTTTGAGTTTTGGACTGAAATGTAAATCTGGAATTCTGGGAGGTTTAAACTGAATTTGCTTTCACTAATCTGGTAGATATATTCAACAGGGTATTTGGCAAAGGTAGTTGATAATATTTGACACATTTGAATAGTTTTCGATACAAACTAAAAATAGGGTAAATTAGGGTAAAGTAAGATTTGAGTTTTGTAGATTTTGAATTCTGGCATTTAGGGTTTGATTTTGATATCTGCACAGAAGAGAAACTTGTGGCAAATAGCATTTTGAAAAGATTTGCCGAAGAGATTTTGAGTTTGAAGTTAATCTGGAGATTTTAACCTTTTTGGGTTTTCAGATATCAGATAAGGATTAATTTGCGATAACTTTTGGACTGATTTGTGAAAAGAGTCTAGATAATGAAATCTGGCTGCTAACTTTCTGGTTTAAGGTATTGGCATACCCATGATCATATTCCACGAATAATCTGGTCTAAACTTGGTCAAGATTTGGATTAAATCTGGATTTCTGAAACTTAGGGTATTTAGGTAATATAGGATATTCTGTTTTCGAAAACAGAATGGAGTTGATAATTCTGGAAGTTAGAGATAGAATTGGATCTGGGTTCTCAAGGCTTTTAGATTCAGGATAACTAATAGATCACATCTGAACAATCTGATCTTGATTTGAGTTCACAGGATAGATTTTGGAGATTTTAGGGCTTGAGATAGATACTGATCTGGCTATTACTACAGATACATGCATGCATGCTATTGATGAAAAAGGAAATTTTCACCCCTAACTCAGGGTGTGACATAAGGTAATCTGTAATTTCATTTTATACCGATCTCGGTGTTTGGAGTTGATCGGTTTAGGAAAATTGTTTTTAGTTTTTAACCGTACTATAAAGGGGGGTGACGAAAGTCCTCTCTTTATCTCCAACATAAATCGAGAAACTTAGGTCATTGCATTGCATCCATTTTGGTTGGATTTGATTTAAATTTGTTTTGAAAGATTTGGATTTTCAGATGACTTTTTGACAATAGAAGAGTTTTTCGATTTTATAGAAAGATCTAGGTAAATCTGGCTTTTATTTCTGTTGACAAAAATGTAGCCCTTAAAATTATCTTTCAAACGAGCTATTAAAAACCTCTTTTGGATTTCTGGATTTAAAGTTACCACTATTTTTGTACATGCTGTCTGTTAATTTGCATAACTGACTGTCAGTTTGAATATCAGTTTAATTAAACTGACAATTGTCCAGAGAGGGTGTATTTTGGGCTCAAAATTTTTGTACTAAACTGACTGTCAGTTTGTCCATACTGATTGTCAGTTTGGGTTTCGACCACAGTTGTTTTTAACTGAGTTTCTATTTGATTTGGTCGAGTTTCTGGTCAAACTGACTGTCAGTTTGCATAACTGACTGTCAGTTGTGGGTTTCAAGCTTCCATAAATGACCACAAATGGTTAGCAATTTTTTATCCGTAAATTTTGTCGGTCGTTGTACACGAAATTGACTGTCAGTTAGGCAAACTGACTGTCAGTTTGTGTTGCTGATTTTCAGCCCTAACTCCAACGGTTCATTTGTTTCTTGAGGCTATAAATAGGGGCTTTGGGCATGGGTTTTACATAACAAGCAGCAGCATTCTCTTATACACTCTTGAGCTTTAGTTTTCTACGCAAAATCTTGATCTGTTGATCAAGTTGAGTGTTTTTCGATCCACCGAGAGTTTCAGTTCAGTTGCATTTGCATTCTCTTAGTTTCTCGGTGTGTGTTTGGAAGTCAAGAGAAGACCTCGCTGCCTATTACTCTTGGTGAGCGCCCTCACCTAGACGGTTCAGAGGCGTGGCCGTTAACCTCTCTAGTTTGGAGATTGTCGGAGAGGCTGGGCAAGTTTGTACAAGGCATTGGTGCTCACCATCCGGAGTGGACAAGGAGTAACCGTTAGTTGATAATACTCTTCGTGAGTATTGGGGCAAAAACTCAAGTGACTTGAGTGCTTCAACGAGGACTAGTGGAGACTGGGCGAGTCTCCGATACCTCAGTAAAAAATGCTGTGTGACGAGGATTGACACCCGGGTCACTTCTAATAAACTTCTGGTTGAAGACAGGTTCGAACCAGACATGTGTCTGGAGATGCGAACTCAAGCTATTCTGAGAGGCATCACCACGAGGTCGCAAGCTTTACGCGATCAAGTCGCAGCTTTACGCGGTCAGACCGTAAGCCTTGCGCGGTCAGAAGTTCATGGGTTATACGCGAACTACACATTCGGGATATTACGCGGTCAGCCGAATCCCGCGGTCAGAACATCTGCCGATCAGGATACCTGGGATCTATCTATTCGGTTGTCCATACGACAGGATATTCTAAGTATCCCGAAGATTCCTACACGTGGAAAATCAACCGTCAGGAGGTTAACACGTACAGTTATCCATGAATAACACGTGTTTAACCTACGTGGAGGTTAAGAGCAGTTTCAAAAACCGTATCCAACCGTCCGTGCAACCGATTGATGCAGTTTCCTTCACATGGCACCCTTTCAAGCAGTATAAAAGGATGACATGAAGTATCAATCAAAGGGGGGGATCCAAGTTAGCCAAGTCTACGGCACACCTCATATAGCATTTTTAAGTCTTCTTTAGCTTATCTTTGTACACTTTTACAGGAAAAATCCTTGCCTGTAAGGACTTTTCCTTCCATTTGTAAACATTTTACCACACTTAGTGAAATCTCAACAGGACGTAGGGCTTTTACTCCCACCATCGAGGGCCCGAACCTGTCTAAATTCTCTGTGCTCCTGTTCACCATTGTTCAGCATACCTTCCCGAAGGGTCATCTTGAAAGGTCTCACTATTACAAATTCTGCATAAGTTCGGCTGAGGACTCCGAGTCCGAATCGTCGACAGCTGGCGCCCACCGTGGGGCCTTTCTCAAGGCGTCCTAATTGAAATTCGGAGGTTCGCCGAAACATGGCTGGAGCATATGATTCCGAGAATGATTTCGATCTCGAGGATTATGCTCATATCCCAATGCCTTCTCCAAGTGATCCGGTTCCGATGGAAGAGGTCGAAGGCCAGAATCTTCCCCAGGCTGAATCATCTCCCCAAGTCATGTTAATCGACCAAGAGGTAACTGGCACAAGGTCAGAACCCACAGAGGTTCTTAATGTGCTAGGTGATGAGTCCGGCCCATCGTACGATCCCGCTGAGGGAAAATATGATGGTGACCCTGAAATTAGCCCAGGAAGATTCGACCCTGATAACCTTCACCGTCTCTTTGATTTCGAGTCCTACTCGGAACAAACCGAGATGTTCTCCCCATCGGCGACCTCTCTCCCTAGGCAGTTTGCTGCATTATCGGAGGAAACTCCTGATCAACAGGCTGCCAGGGAAGAACAAGATCGCAAACAGAAGGAGGAGCAAGATCTCGAGCAACAAAACAACGAACTACGCAGAACTGCCCTAGAGGCTCTTCAAGATGCGCAGACTCGTTACGATGCTGCCCCGAGTTCTTCTCGACGGTCGCACGGTCGTAGACGTGACCAGACTCCTTCCTTACCACCGGAGCATTTCCCAGTGGACGAGGAAACAGTAACACCTGGTGCCCCTAGGAGAAGTACCCATGGTCGACTGCGATCTATCGCGCAAGTCATGCGCAATTTTCCTCCTACGGTCACGGATGCGCAGAGACCGGCCTTTTTCAGGATCCTGGCGGAAAGACTGGATGAGGTCGCATCCGAGGCGACCCCGACAGCCTCTTCCCGCTCAGTGACACATTCCCATGAACGAGATGGTCCCCATTCTGGCTCTGGCCGACGGAACTACCCGCCGCCTATACCGTCCCGACAGGACAAATATCGGCGAATGCAAGACTCTCGTGGTAGGGATCGAGTTCCCGTTCATTCTCGTTTGGGACCCCGAGTAACCTCGCCATTAAGTGAGTTTGCTCAAAACCCGACCGAAAGTCGCAGGACGGTTCACGGTCCTTACGTTGGTTGTAAAGCTTTCTCGCCTGGCCTACGAGCAGTCGTTTGGCCCGATAAGTTTCGACCAGGGGCCATTGAGAGGTTTGATGGAACTCAGAACCCATCCGAGTTTCTTCAGATCTATATTACTGCCATCCAAGCAGCAGGAGGCGATGACAAGGTCATGGCTAACTACCTGCCAACAGTCCTCGTAGGACCGGCTAGAACCTGGTTGTTCAATCAGCAATTTCCAAAACTGTTACCAAAAGCCGGGTAAGGAGGACGACCTGCATAGATTGCGGCAAACTTCGACCGAAACGCTTCGGCAGTTTGTCAAGAGGTTTGTCGGGGTAAGAAATACCATCCCGAACATATCTGATGGCTCCGTAATCAGGGCATTTAAGCATGCCGTTCGATACCGGAGATTCACTGAAGACTTGCTCATCCACCCTCCTCGATCAGTGGCCGATCTGTTCGATATGGCTGATCGATACTCCGATGCAGCCGAGGCAGTCGAATGGAACCGAATGGTTGACAAGGGGGACTTACCGCCCCAACCAGGCTTCGAGGACGGCAAAAAAGAAGATTCAAGCAAAAAGCCGGAGTCTTCACCGGGCGGGAAGTCAAAAAAGTCGAAGACGAACCGCTCTGGACAGTACCGTGAGGTCGCGATCGCGGAGAAACCACCTTCGACCAAAGGTAATAAGTCTTCTTTTAAAAGTAAAACTGCTTCTGGTGGCCGGGATTCCGACCAGCCAGAAAAATCAACTAATCCGCAGGAGGGCAAAAGGTGGTGTCCACTCTACAATTCCGCAGGCCACGATCTCAAAAACTGCAGAAGTTGGTTGAAACAGCTGGATGATTTCTACCAAGGAGCTGGGCCAATGCCAACCTTACCGCCCAAAGAGCAGGCGTGCGGGGTTAGAGACGTCGATGGAGACGAAGAAATGGCTTACCAGGTACCTCAAAATCATGTTAATGTCATTTTCGGAGGTTCCTCCTCTTTCGTTTCCAAAAGGCAGTTTAAAACTTTTTGCCGAGAGGTTAACCAAACGGAGACATCCCTTGGTGAACCTCAATATCCCCGTTGGTCGGATATGCCTTTGACGTTCGACCGCGCTGACTGTCCTGCGGGGCTAACTCGACCATTGAGGTTACCTCTGGTTATTACCCCAATCATCAGTAACGCGAGAGTCGAAAGGGTCCTGATCGACGGGGGAAGTTCCCTTGATCTTTTATTGGTCAAGACACTCGACGAGATGCAAATTCCTCGTTCGAAGATCAAGCCCATAATCCATCCGTTTTATGGGATAATCCCAGGCCCCTCCATGATGCCATTGGGACAAGTGGTCCTCCCGGTCACTCTGGGAGAACCAGATAACTTCCGAACAGAATTGGTTACTTTTGATGTAATCGATTGTGATTCAGCTTATAATGCAATCTTTGGCAGGCCTACTCTCGCTAAGTTCATGATGGCAACGCACTATGCTTATCAGTGCGGGAAATTGCCTGGCCCCAAAGGTGTCATTTCGGTCCGAGGTAGTCGCAACGTGGCACTCACGTGCGACCGGCTATCTTTGGAGATGGTCGATCAACTTCCCCTCCGGGACGCTCAGGTCGCCACTGTCGCCATCGATGCGATCAGGGCTGCTCCTCGACCAGATGAAAAACTCAAACAAGTTCCTTTGTACCCAGATGACCCATCCAAGACAATTCGGGTTGGGTCAGCCCTGGATGACAAATAGGAACTCGACCTCGTTTCTTTCCTCCGGGCTAACGCAGATGTGTTTGCGTGGAAACCGTCCGACATGCCCGGTGTCCCAAGGGAAGTAATTGAGCACAGGTTAGCAATTCGACCTGGACAACGACCAATAAAGCAAAAGCTCAGGTGTTTTGCCACCGACCGACAGGAAGCCATCCGAGAAGAGTTAGACAAACTCTTACAAGCCGGGTTTATCCGCGAGGTGAATCACCCGGACTGGCTCGCCAATCCGGTCATGGTCCGCAAGTCAAATGGCAAGTGGCGCATGTGCGTCGACTATATTAGCCTCAACAGTGCCTGTCCGAAGGACAACTTTCCCCTTCCCCGCATCGACCAGCTGGTTGACTCCACTGCGGGTTGCGAACTGATGAGTTTTCTGGATGCCTACTCGGGATATCATCAAATTAGCATGGCGGAAGACGATGAAGAGAAAACTGCCTTCATCACCCCGTTCGGCACATACTGCTACGTCAGAATGCCGTTCGGTCTCAAGAACGCTGGTTCCACGTACCAGCGCTTGATGCAAAAGACCTTTCTTTCCCAGATAGGGCGTAATCTCGAAGCATATGTAGACGACTTGGTTGTAAAGAGCACCAAAAGATTGTCTCATTTGGACGATCTTGCTGAAACCTTCTGTAACTTGAATCGCTTTGGAATAAAATTGAACCCGGAGAAATGTTCTTTCGGGGTTTCTTCAGGAAAGCTTCTTGGTTTTCTTGTGTGTTCCAGGGGCATTGAGGTTAATCCTGAGAAAATCAGAGCTATTGAACAAATGAGGTCGCCCTCGACCATGAAGGATGTTCAACGCCTGGCTGGTCGCATGGCGGCTTTAAGTCGCTTCATATCGCGATTAGGCGAAAGGGGACTACCTTTCTTTAAAGCCTTGCGGAAACATCATAACTTCACGTGGTCAGACGAGGCCGAAAAAGCGTTTCAGGAGGTAAAAACATATCTATCCAGTCCGCCAGTATTGGTGTCTCCTGAAAAGGATGAACCATTACTTCTGTATTTGGCGGCCACCCCACACGCGGTCAGCGCAGTTCTGATCGCGGAAAGGGAAGGAGTGCACAGACCCGTCTACTATGTGAGCGAAGTACTTCATGGTCCTAAGGAGCTCTACCCTGAGGTCGAGAAGATACTTTACGCGCTACTGATGGCTTCCCGTAAGCTACGACATTACTTTCAAGCACACAAGATCACAGTACCCTCCTCTTTTCCTTTAGGGGATATTGTCCGAAATCCAGAAAAATCTGGTCGAATCGCCAAATGGGCGGTCGAATTCGGTGCCTTTGAGATCCATTTCACCCCTCGCACGGCGGTTAAGTCTCAAGTTTTGGCCGACTTTGTGGTCGAATGGACTAACCCTGAGCCACCCATGCAGTTGGCAAAGGAACTGGAGTGCCCCGATTATTGGACAATGTACTTTGACGGCTCCCGTAGTTTTCAACACTCGGGGGCTGGAGTGGTCTTAGTTACGCCTCAGGGCGAACAGCTTAAGTATGTCATTCAACTACACTTTGTTGCAACCAACAATGCAGCAGAGTATGAAGGTCTTCTTGCAGGGCTCCGGGCAGCAAAATTCCTCGGAGTCCGTCGATTAGTGGTGAGGGGGGACTCACAGCTGGTCGTAAACCAGGTAAACAAGGAGTACAGCACCTCCGATGAGACAATGGCTCATTACCTGGGGGAAGTGAGGAGATTGGAAAAACACTTCAGTCACTTCGAAGTCCAATACATCCCGCGAAAGGACAACATTCTCGCAGACCAATTATCCAAAATTGGATCCTCACGCTCATCCGCTCCGGCAGGAGTGTTCATTGAACACTTGGACCATCCTTCGATCATGACTTCGGTCGAGGATGATCCGGCAATAGCCTTCGTTGCCAGCCTCGGTCAGGAACAAGATTGGACTCATCCATTGAGGGCCTATCTTGAACATGGGACCCTACCCGAGGACGAAACCAAAAGCGATCGGTTAATTCGAAAGGCGCGTCTGTACAAACTCATAGATGGGGTTATGTACAGAAAGGGTACTCAAGGAGTATTCATGCGCTGCATATCTCAGGAGGAAGGAAAATCCCTCTTGAAAGAAATACATGACGGTGTATGCGGTGCACACGCGTCATACCGAACACTGGTCGGAAAAGTTTTTCGACAGGGATTCTACTGGCCTTCGGCACTCGATGATGCCAAGCTTATGGTCAAGATGTGTCCATAGTGTCAGTTTCATGCAAGACAGGTTCATCAACCTGCTTATGCATTGCAAACTATTCCTCTCGCATGGCCTTTCGCGATCTGGGGAATAGACATCGTCGGTCCTATGCCACAAGCGGTCAATGGATACAAGTTTTTGTTCGTAGCCATTGACACATTCACAAAGTGGATTGAGGCCGAACCAGTACGAAATATTACTGCATCAGCCGCACAAAAGTTCTTTCACAAGAACATTGTGGCACGATTTGGTGTTCCAAACCGTCTCATCACAGACAACGGTTCTCAATTCGCTAGCGGTCTTTTCCTAGACTACTGCGATCAGATTGGGACTAAAGTGTGCTTTGCTTCCGTGGCACATCCACAAAGCAATGGTGCCGTAGAACGGGCCAATGGGCAAGTATTGCAAGGCATCAAAAAACGTGTTTTTGATCGCCTCAAGACCCGCTCGGGGGCTTGGGCAGACGAGCTCTATACTGTTCTATGGGCACTACGGACTACCTCTAGTCGAGCCACCGGTGAGACACCCTTCCATTTGGTCTATGGGGCCGAGGCTGTGTTGCCTATGGAAGCAAGTATTGGATCTGTTCGCACGAATCAATTCGAACAGGTCAACCAATCCGAACAGCGATCGCAAGATCTCATCCTCCTGGAAGAACGGCGTGATCGCGCCCTGATTAAGTCCGCGGTATACTTGTAGGCTCTACGCAAGTATCACAGTAAAAAGGTGCGACCACGTGATCTCAACATTGGCGACTTGGTTTTACGAAAAATTCAAGACCAGTCTAACCGCACTAAATTCTCCCCAAAATGGGAAGGACCATACACTGTTGTCTCAGTGCCGCGGCCAGGATCTGCGCGGTTAGCCATGGAGGATGGTCGGATTTTGTCCAATACTTGGAACATCGATCAACTTCGCAAGTTTTACGTGTAAGTATTCCAATCACTTTTTTCCTGTTCAATTAGCATCTTTTCATAAAAAGCATGTCTTGTTTTCATACAATGAGTGTTTTTCTTTAAGCCCAAATTATACAAATTCGACCTGGGGGCTGATCGCCGGCAGTTAGGTTATTACAGCATTTTTTAACCGGATTCGCTGGTCGATCCCATGATCACTTCCAGATAAGTCACTCCTAAATAAGCCGTTTCTCAACGCACACGGGACTATCTGGCTAGTTTTCGGTCATTTGGGTGGCTACCGGTTTGCAATAAGGTTAAAATGTTACTTTAATCTTGCCATCGGCTTGAAGCACATATCCCTGGTCATCATACTTATGTTTTCCCCTCTGCTTAAAATACTAAGGCTTCAGTATTCATAAAACAGAGGCGGGGGCTAGAGGAATATACTTATAGTATGAAACTTATGATGTGAATATGCACTTTCTTTTGAAAAAATAGTTTTACATACATGGCATTGTAATTACAATTGTTTGATTACAAAATATAAGGATCATTCGATCCTCAGCTCAGCCAAGAGTTTGTCAACGAAGGGCTTAACTTCTTCAATAACGGCATCAAGCAGTTCTTCACTCTCGACCTCAACCGGTCCCACCAGCGCGCTCAGATTCGCATCTGGGCCATGGTGAAGTCGAACCCGGCTGAGTACGGCAGAAGCGGCTGATCGGACTCTCGTCCTGATTGTCTCTTCACGTCGCCGTAAATCTCCAGGGAGATATTCGAGCAGTGATTCTGCTTGAGTTGTGAGCAGTGATGCCCAATCGCTGACATTTGGGTCATCCTTCCTCAACTCTACCACGTTGGTATTCAAAAGGCTGGCTATGGCCTTCAGTTTTTCGAAGACCAGTAGGCTCAACTCTTTGACCACTTGATCAGTATGGTTGAGTGAGGACTCGAGAAGCATCTTGTCCTTGACAAGCTGTGTAATGTGACCTGCTTGCGCTGTACAGAGAAAAAAGGTTATTAAACAAGAAACGGCTTTAAGTCTTCCCAAATTGAGAATCGACTTACCAGCCTTCTCAGACTGAAGTTTATTGATTTCAGTCCATAGTTTCTGGAACTCTGTAACTGAGTTCAGACTTATCTTGGCTAACTCTTTCTTCAAGAATGTAACCTCTCTGCAGCAAAATTAGGTTAGTCACAATTAAAGCCTACTTATATTAACAGAAGAATGACGATCCTCACTTGCGCAAGCCGTCACGATCTTTTTGAACAGCCGCCATGCTAGCCATTGCAGCATGCGACTGGCTCGTCACCCATGACAAGCCCTGTGACACAAAGCAAGAGAGTCAAGTATGCTCTAAAGGCGATTCAAGCGCCGAAACAGAGGTGATCATACCTTCATAAACTTATTCAAAGTGGCATCATCCATGCTAGCAGGAATCCTTGCTAGCGCGCCTGAAGTGCCTGCGACGGGGACAGTTGATGGGAGTGCCGGCCGGATGCCACCCCCAGAGGCCACTGGTGGTGACCTAGTCCCTGTACTTGTTTCACCTCCCGCGGTCCGGACGACTTCCTGAACCACGGGAGTAGAGCGCTCTTCGTTAGAGGCTCCCTCATCAGCCCTAGCTTCAACCTCCCCAGTGGCGGTTGAAGGTATAGGCGCTGTCTTCTTTTGCCTAACAGGAAGAATGGGTCAGACAGCTTTTATCTAAGATTACTGTCAAGTAAGAGTTTTTACCTTATTCGAAATCCCATTCGTTCCTGGGACTTCTGGGAAAATTCCCCTTGTGAAGGAGAGCCGTCTCCGGTTCTTGCCTTCCTTATGGTAAATAAGACAGCACCCCCCTGCAAATGTCACGTTACAAGCATATTCTTAGGGAACAAGTAAAAACACATAGGTCTTTACCTGGGCCACCGGACTAACTGGTGGGGCTGCATCTGAAGGCCTTGGCGATTCCTGAGTTGCTGGAACCGTCACAACCGGCCTTTGTTCGTCTACCTCCTCCTCTGTCCGCGGAGGAGGAGGATTTTCCTCCCTGGAATCCCCAGTGGACCCAGGGGGAAGCTCTCCTTCCTGTATGTACATTAACTTGTCAAATGCGCAGAAAGAGCCATGGAGGGAATGATCGAAAAAATCCTTTACCTTAGTCGTCCCTTCGACCAGGGAAGCAGAGATGATTGATCCTGAAACCTCGGGGGCTTCAGGAATTGGAAGGTCACCCGCGACCACAAGATCTTCGGTGGTCGTAGGGTCAGCCACGGCCACCTCTTCGGCAGCTGTGGTTTCTGCGGGGCAGCTTGGGGCATCGCTGGATGGAAGATCCGCGATCTTCCTCCTTCGAAGGATCAGAGGAACGTCATCCTCTTCCTCCTCGCTCCCCTCTCCCTGTACGACGAAGAAGTGATTCCATGTCGCGCCTGAAAAAGTAGCAGGAATGCGATATCTTACCGCAATCTTTCTTGCGAGACGAGGAACGCTTCGTGAAGACCCCTCTCCAGGGTTCAGCTTGGTCTTCTTAGAGGCAGGACTCTTTGTCCTGGGTCTCTGAGAGACTTTCTTCACGTTCCTCGCCGTCGACTTCTTCAGAGAGCCGACATTTTCACTTGGGAATGTTGCATCCGCAAACCTCCCTAGGAGCTATTCTCATTCCAATGGGATTGATTAGTGCTGGATATACATGAGACCTGAAAAACAGAGGCCAAGTGGAGAATTTACCTTTCGGCGCTCCTGTTTAAGGTCGTCGCCAGCATGAATCAAGCTTTGGGGGCGAGGCGATCCCTTGGGGCCCTCTACCTCGGCGTTGTACGCCCTGAGGAGGTAGTTAGTCCGCCTCTCAATCTCAGCTGAGGGCAGGACTGTTCCCAGATACGAGTTAAATTGATACATTTCAAAAATGACATAAAAAGATTTCAATGTGAGAAATGAGTATCTTCGTTATAGTCCAGGGTAGTGTCCGCCATGGACTTGATCTCCCAAGCCGGATGAGCCCTTTCACGTAGGGGGCTCACCCGATTCTTCACAAAGTCTCGGATGACGTCACGTGCCGTCAGCCCTTGTTCGACTAAGTGAAGGATCACCTCGGCATGCTTCATGAACTCCGCGTTCATCGCCGGGAGAGTATCCAGCTCGCTCGTTTTTTCCGGCCGCGAGTTCTCAAACCACAGCCCGCTCTCGGTCGGCGGGGTGCAGTAAAACCATTTCTAGTGCCACCCGTGCACTGAGTCTCGCAGGGGTGGGGAGGGATACTCCTTTTTGTCCCTCAGCCGGAAGTAGATGCATCCGGCGGCGTTGGTGCTCTTCGACCACGCCGAAAAGTAGAATCGTCGGAAAAGATCCACGCTGGGATATACTCCGACAAAGGCTTCACAGAGATGCTGGAATACTGCAAGAATCAGCATCGCGTTGGGGTGGAGGTTGATCAGTTCCCACCCGTAATGTTCAAAGATATCCTTAAGGAACCGACTCTCAGGGAATCGGAACCCGCAACGAAAATACTCCTCAAAAACCACCAACTCGCCTTCTTGGACAGTTGGGGTTTCTTGGTCCTTCTCCGCAGATCGCCAGTTAATGAGCAGCCGCGGAGAAAGGATCTCCTCCTTCTCAAGCGCCATCAGGCTCTCCTCAGAATAATGAATGGATTTGCTCCAGGACGCCATCTATGGTGTAGAATCAAAGGGGAAGCTGGCGATTTGGGAAGATGAAGGCTGAAAAAAGTGAGGGTTTTGAGCGGCGAGAATTCTAAGGGTTTTTTCGCGGCTGAGTGGCTTCCTCAAGAAGCTACCTACTGCTTTTTATAGACCCAAGGCGACGCATTAATGAGTAAACGGCTCGTTTCAAACGTTCCATTAAATGCTTTATTCATCTCCCATAATGGATATTGTCTCTGATGGACCCGATAAAGTACTCAGGCGTCGGATCTGAAACAAAAAGACTTCTTTGTTTTGGAAACTGAAAGTGTAAAAGAACTGAAAAATTTCCAGTACTTTTCAGAGGAAGTTTTTCCTTTTTATACTTTGAACATTTTGTTCGAAAAAATCACGTAACCCAATTTTTAACGTACTGAAGTGTTTCTAATTGGGTTATGGTTTTATCGAAATCGTGTTCTAGGCTAAAACTTCATCTCTAATCGAAGTAATAGTCTAACCGGATGTTCAACTCTGGTCGCAATTCAGTTCTAACAGCGGCCTTAAGTCTGATCGCGGCATCAGGGCAGGTCATGGTGATCTTTTAAAGCGCGATTCTAATCGCAGAACTGAAATTTCCTGTGTATGAATGGTCGCGGACTAAGCTTTTAGCCATAATTTCGCACAGAAGGTATGAAGAATGTTCATATGAATAAAAGAAACTTTATTTATTACATTCTTTACATACAAAAGGGATACGGTCGATAAAAGCATCGACTTGTTCCGAAAGAAGTTTACAAAGTTCCCCAAGGGACATATTGTTGTCAGTAGGATCTACACTGACAACCCCCAAGGAACTAGCGACTACTCTAAGTCTATCTATATCGTCCCTAACAACAGACGCACTATTGTCCCTAATCAAGTCAGAGAGTTCTCGCTGTTGCTGAGCGAAGTCCCTCTCTCGACGGAAATGGTGCGCCTCTTCTCGGGATCGATCAAGACATTCTGCTAAACGCAGAATCTTCGAGGCCATCTCCTCGGTCTTCTTCTCCAGGGCATTCTTCTCTTCCAGAAGAGTCTGTCCGGAAGGAAGAGATGGAGCAGCAGAAGGCTGATCGCTGGGGCCTCCTACCTCCTGCATTTTGCAAAAGTTAGTCATATTAACTAAAATTATCAGCAAAAAGGGAGAAGAATTGTTACCTGTCCCGGTGCATAACCCGTTAATACACCCATCTTGGGAGGAAGATCATCATATGGTGGAAGAACAACCTTCCCAGAAGAAGGTTGCTTCGCCAACCCAATATGGCAATCATCTGATCGAGGGATAGTCACCGCTTGCCGACCAGGATGTTGATCACCCAAAAGGATGGGGGAATTGGACGTGAAGGGATCTTTCTCTAAGGATAAAGGCCTAAATTGTCGAGAGGCATGAACGGGGAGGGTCAAAGGAACTGAAGGAAGAAAGAAACTCGCTACATTCTTCACCTTTGTTCCACTGGAAGATCCTTCGTCAACCTTGGGTTTCTTCCTTAAGGGGGACAGGACTTCGTTCGTTTGAGACCCTTGTTCGACAATTTCCCCTTCATCGCTCTCAATCTCGATGATTTCGTGATCTGCCATTGGGAGGAGTATGTGAAAAGGAAAGAGGCCAGGTAACAAGAAAAAGACTTAGGCGTGAAAGGGAAATTGTAAATCTTTACATGACCAGGGGTCTGGTATTTATAGCCGCCAGGGCGACGGTTCGCCTCCCAGACACCTCGAGTTTCGTTAAGACATTTACAATTTTACCTCGAGATAAAAATCTCTACGGCGCCATCATTGCCCGTCACGTAATGTCAGAACCCGTCTTGAAAAACCAACCGTTTTCACTTAGTGCGCCACTAAGTGGAGAAGTTAAAGGGCCGGGTTAAAAATCCAATGCACGGTTTTTTAAATTCGAAATAAACACGTCTCTTCGTTTTCTTCGAATTTGGGGGCTAGCTGACGAGGATTGACACCCGGGTCACTTCTAATAAACTTCTGGTTGAAGACAGGTTCGAACCAGACATGTGTCTGGAGATGCGAACTCAAGCTATTCTGAGAGGCATCACCACGAGGTCGCAAGCTTTACGCGATCAAGTCGCAGCTTTACGCGGTCAGACCGTAAGCCTTGCGCGGTCAGAAGTTCATGGGTTATACGCGAACTACACATTCGGGATATTACGCGGTCAGCCAAATCCCGCGGTCAGAACATCTGCCGATCAGGATACCTGGGATCTATCTATTCGGTTGTCCATACGACAGGATATTCTAAGTATCCCGAAGATTCCTACACGTGGAAAATCAACCGTCAGGAGGTTAACACGTACAGTTATCCATGAATAACACGTGTTTAACCTACGTGGAGGTTAAGAGCAGTTTCAAAAACCGTATCCAACCGTCCGTGCAACCGATTGATGCAGTTTCCTTCACATGGCACCCTTTCAAGCAGTATAAAAGGATGACATGAAGTATCAATCAAAGGGGGGGATCCAAGTTAGCCAAGTCTACGGCACACCTCATATAGCATTTTTAAGTCTTCTTTAGCTTATCTTTGTACACTTTTACAGGAAAAATCCTTGCCTGTAAGGACTTTTCCTTCCATTTGTAAACATTTTACCACACTTAGTGAAATCTCAACAGGACGTAGGGCTTTTACTCTCACCATCGAGGGCCCGAACCTGTCTAAATTCTCTGTGCTCCTGTTCACCATTGTTCAGCATACCTTCCCGAAGGGTCATCTTGAAAGGTCTCACTATTACAAATTCTGCATAAGTTCGGCTGAGGACTCCGAGTCCGAATCGTCGACACTGTGTTCGTTCTCTTCTCCTCTTGCTTATATTATTTGTTCTTGATTTCCAATTATTTGTTTAAGTTTAAAGTTTTTAAAAGCCTCCTATTCACCCCCTCTCTAGTCAGCATCCTTGATCCTACACCCAGGATTGCAGAGACCCTATAGGGGCCTTCCCATTTGGGGTAGATGGCGTGGCGGAGAAGCGCTCGGTCGTGTTCCTCTTCGACGAGGTCGACTTCCAGCCGTTGATTGTCTTCGTTGGCTTGGTACGTTGTGGCCGTAGCTCCATCCAGGAGTTCGACCCGTAGCGACCGGAAGCCGATCTCCTAGGGGAGAACCGCTTCAGCCCCATACACAAGTGAGAAAGGCGTGCGCCCCGTTGCTCGACTCGGCGTCGTGCGCATGGAACAGAGGATGCTCGGGAGCTCCTCCACCCATGCACCACGCCTAGAGGTGGCTTGCTCGAGCCTTCGGCATAACCCCTGTAGGATCACGCCGTTGACCCTCTCGACAGCCCCATTGTTTAGGGGTGAGCCACAGAGGCGAAGTGGAGGGTAGCCCCCAAGCCTTCGTAGAATTCCCGGAAACATGCTGAGTCTAATTGGGTCCTGTTATCGACAGTGATTTCCCGGGGCACTCCAAACAACACACTTGGAGAAAAACTGCTGCACTGCTCGGGAGGTGATGTTGGCCAAGGGTTCGGCCTCCACCCACTTGGAGAAATAATGGACCGCAACCACTGCATACTTGTATCCTCCCGGTGCCGGGGGGAAAGGACCGAGGAGGTCCATCCCCCAGCGCGCGAACGACCAAGTGATGGGGATGGTTTGTAGCGCTGTGGAAGGCGAATTGGAACCCTTGGCCATCTTCTGGCAGGCCTTGCATGTGGAGATAAGGTCTCACGCGTCGCGGACAACTGTGGGCCAATAGAAGCCCTAGTGAAGGACCTTTGCCGCGACGGCGCGTGGAGATAGGTGAGACCCATAGCTCCCCGAGTGGATGTCCTCGAGGAGTTGAACTCCTTCCGCCCTCGGGAGGCAGCGGAGCAGGGCGGAGGCCCCCCGCTTGTAGAGCTTCCCTTCTAGCAGAAGGTATGCTCGTGCTTTGGCACGAAGCCGTTTTTCTTCGGTGTCGTTGGGAGGGTCCCCCCTATGAAGGAGACGAGGGGATCCATCTAGGACGCCATCCGGGTGATCTCAGAGACCTCTGGGACACAGGACTTAGGATCTGTGCTAGGGGGGTCACTGAGGGCTTCGCGATGATCTCTAAGAAGGCACCTCCGGGAAGAGGTTCCCGAGCACTGGCTGCCTGAGCTAGGGCGTCAGCGTGTCGTTTTCCCTTCGGGAGATGTGCCGGGCCTCCAAGCCCTCGAAGTGCTTTTCCATCTTGCGCACCTCCCCGAAGTAAAGGTTCAGGTTCGCATCGTGGCACAAGTAGAACTTGTCCATTTGGCAGACCACGAGTTGAGAATCTCCTTTGACGAGGAGGCGACGGATCAATAGGGATTGATGGTCATAACATGTGTATGGTTGAAGACTGCAGACTGCTCTGTTGTTCAGCTAGTGTCACCATACTCCTTGCCTTCCCCACTTTGTGGGGTTGTGTTGGTTTGGTAATTTCTTTAAATACCGAAGCCATGTGGAACTTTCTTAGGCCAAATGCAAAAGCTTTATTATTTTGAGAAAAAAAATTCTATAGGATGTCTTATACACAGGAAAAAGGTGGAGGAGAAATTTAGAATAGGCTCATGATCCTAGCACTATTACTTTGTAATCGAGTAAAATATTATCTGGGGGAAACTAGAAGGCCTCTCCTCAGAAGGTGGTGGCATTTTCATAAATCAAGCATTGAAAAAAGTGTAACACAATGAAGATGAACCATTCTTGCAAGATAAAACAAAAAATTGCCCCTTGGAAAATCACGGATTATGGACAAACAGTGGCCACCTCAAGCCATCAAACCTTCAAATAGTGAGAGCCCATATCCAAACTCCTCACATCAACTAGGTGAGCAGCAGGATGATCCATACCCACACAGCAAGGCCTTCATTTATGTACAACCACACTATTGTTGTCACCAGTGCAATAAGTATTAGTAGTGATATGTTCTAGAAAAAATTATAGAGATGTTTTTATCATTGTTATGTTTATGTATATGTTTATGTTATGAATGTTTGAATAACATGTTATTCTATTTTAAATAAATTATTATCTTTATTTGATAAGCAAATATGTGACTTGTTCCTGAAATTTTTAATTTATTTGATGATATTATTCTATAAAGTCTCTGATTCATCATCATTAAATAAGATATTATTGATTAATGGATTAACACATATATTGATTGATGGTCATATTTCATGGACCATGGATATAAGATATCAAATCAATAATGTGGACATATGTTAGAGAACATAATGTTAGATTGACTCACTTAGACTCACTTTAAGATCGTCATAGTTTTCTACATATTTAGTAGTACACTTTGATACTATCAAATATTACCCTTAACTGAGAAGTACATGACTATGTCGTTTGTGGTTGAGTGTCAACTACGGGAGATCTATTCACTATGAGAGCAAGAAATGATTGACTTGTACAAGAGGCACGTTTCCTGCCTTGGGTTTAATCTGGTATCATGTGACAAAAAGAACAACATGAGTACAATTTATAGGTTCGTTGGATATAATATTTTTGTATATTCGGATAGTCGTCATGTCCTACTAGGGCCCACTATCGACTCACCGGGGTAAGTGTTCTCGGATTGCGATCAAGTATGCATGAACCAATAGAGTCACACACTTAAGAAATTGGAACAACTCAATTCGGATTAGATCTACTATGGGATTTTCTTATCACATTAGGAAATCTAACATAGGGTTCCTCTTGCAGTTCGGATAGGATTCGTTATGTAGTAGGCCTTCTCTTGCAGGTTTTATATGAAGGGAGGCATGGTGGGCTTTCGAAGATATCAAGAAAACCCTAGTCACCACCTCCACTAGAGCAAGGACTCCTAAACCCTTGTCGTGCGTGTCGGTGCTAATACACCAATGTATGACGTTCTATCTTGGAATGTGTGGATACCGGTAGAGTCACTGCTGCAATTGCTGCGCTGATCTGGACAATCCACGAGTGTTCATAGTGAGCCATGAGAGATTCTTGTTCCACAAGCGGTTGCTGTGCACATTATTAGATTGGTTGTTTCACCAACTCTCCTTCCATTGCCGGTAATAGTCTAATCTATGGTCTAGTATTTGTAGTTTTTCGAGTAAAACATTTTGAACTTTTGCTAGCGTAGCCTACTAGTTTACCAAATGTAAGTTGCCACTCGAAGAAAGAAGTTCTTGCCTTTGGCAGCGAGAGCAAGTGCACAGGAGAGGGAGAGCTATCATTGTGGGGAGGAAGAACAGGGATCTCCAATGCAGCTGACCATGTTGACGGATGGGGGGAGGGAAGACAACAACACTAAAATATTCTTTCTTTGGGAGGAAGAGAGAATTAGGTCTAAGAGATGCTAGCTGTCTCATTCTAATGTACATGGAATGAAGATGAGTAATCTATATATTATTAAGAATTGCTATCCCAAAATTAAGAAAGGTACAATGATATTAGCAATGAAGCTTCTTTGAGCATTAAGTATGGTCGAACTGGCAGCAGGGAGCTGAATGCCATATCATTAAGCAGGAGTAAAAGATATATGTACAGTTTATTAATCCTTTTGAATATTACATCAAAAACAGAACCCAAAAGAAAATCCCCCTCCAACAGCCCCCCTTGAAAAGTAAACTGTTTAGTATGCCCCTAACCTCTTGCCTTACCCACTCCTTTTAACTTAGAATACCTCATCCCGGGTCTGCTTGTAGACACCGGCTGATTTCTGAGCTCGAAATTCTTCCTTGATTGAAGCAACTAACTGCTGAACATCCTTGGCCTTCTGCTGGAATTTGCGAGAGTTGTGTTCCTTCCATACACTCCAGAGAACTAAGATGACCAAACTATTGAAAATCTTCCTGTTTGATTTGTGAATCCTCTTCCTTACCCTTAACCAGTATTCTTCCTGAGTGTTGCACTTTGGCCATCCCCATTGTCGGCAGATTATCCCACTTTAGTATGGTTGCCATACTAGCTTAGTGTAGTTGCATGGTACTAGTAGGTGGTCACAAGTCTCCAGATAGTTTTGTCCATCATGGCTGCACAACACACAGTTGTCTTGATGCGGCCATCCCCTCTTCTGCAGGTTCTCCGCTGACTTGTGCAGTAAGTATGAACTGGCAGTAGGGATGCACTTCTATGACATTGCAATTTAGTTGCTCGTGCTCTCTACAAATGGTTGTTTATTTACAAAGTTATTGTTCGATGGTATACAATTGCTTTAATTGGACAGAAAATGATCTGTGATTTAAAGCAAAGAAAGTAAGTAAACCTAATTAAGTTTCAGTATGCATCAAACTTGCATGTGACAGTGCATTTCATGGCTTGGGTAATTGGCCTCCTGGACTAGTGGTTGTTATGCTACTCATAGTGTTTAGTGCATGTTTGTTTCATGCATCAAGCACTTGGTAATTGATCATGTGTGGACTGAGTGAACATGAGCCACATGACACGTTAGTTTGGATACCAAAGGGTGCAACCTTTGTGGGAAGGTGGGATGATTTGGTTACATTTGAATTGATGGAACTGCATGTACTGTTTCAGTCTGATCACTTCCTTTGCTGACAACTCTTGCAAACTATAAATAGCAAGCCATTTGGTTTATTTGTGACAACAACAAGGAAACAAGAATACAACTCTCTATAACACTATTTTCTAGTGCCACTGCAGGGCATGTCATTCTAGTTTGCAGTCCTGTAAAATCCCAAAAACATCTAGGTGTCATCTTCACAAGTGCATGTGCAGTCCACAGTCTTTTGGTGGAAGCCCAATGCACAGCTTCTGGTGGGGATTAAGCCTTATGGAAAATGACACTATAAAGCACCCTGAAACCACTCCTTTCCACTGACATCAACTTCGTTGATCCATCCCCGGTCCACCAAACTCAAAAATATTGTTTGTCTTCTCTTCTCTATTGGAGTCCATTTTATCTGTGAAATGTGCTATCACAACCGTGATTTGGTCACAAGGCGCAGTCCCAAGAGAAGGGCCTCGTACTCGGTGACGTTATTGGTGGCGGGGAACTCAATTCTCGCTGCATACTCCAGCGTCCTGCCTTTGGGGCTTCGAAGGGCCACCCCCACACCAGCCCCAGCGAGGCACATGGAGCCATCGAATATGAGTGTCCAATAGTCATTGCGCTGGGGCGGCTCTTGGGGAGTCTCCCCCTCCATCTTGGGAGCGGGGGTCCATTCCGCCACGAAGTCAGCGAGGACTTGTGATTTGATGGCGGAACGCCCTGTGAGGGAGAGGGAGAAGGGAGCAAGCTCGGCCCCCCACTTTCTGATCCGGCCGGTTGCCTCCTTGTTCCCCAGCACATCTCCCAGGGGAGGGACGATGGGACCATGATCGAGTGTCCCAAGAAGTAGTGGCGAAGCTTCCGGGACGTCATGAGGAGGGCATAGCAGATCTTCTCCATTTCCGTGTACTGAGTCTTACCCCCTTGCAGGGCTTCGCTCACGTAGTATACGGGGCGTTGCTGCCTATCCTGCTCCTTTACCAATACCGCGCTCACAGCGACTAGGATCGCAGTGAGGTAAAGGAGCAGGGGGCTCTCCCGGAGACGGGCTCACGAGCATTGGAGGGCTCGTGAGATATCTTTTCAAGTCGTCGAAGGCCTCCTGGGCCTCGGGAGTCCATCAAAACCCCTCGAGCCCTCGGAGGAGTTTGAAAAACTGGAGGCCGCGCTCCCCCGACCATGAGACGAAGCAGCTTAGCGCGGCCAAGTGGCCGGTGAGTCACTACACCTCTTTGACGGAGCGTGGGGAAGGCATGTCTAGGAAGGCCCAAATTTTTTCGGGGTTGGCCTTTATGCCTCGCTGAGACACAAGGAAGCCAAGCAGCTTCCCTCCTCGCACGCCGAAGGCGCATTTTTCCAGGTTGAGCTTTAACCCGTACTCACAGAGGCTGTAGAAGGTCTCTGCGAGGTCGTCGACGTGATTGGTTGCACGAGAGCTTTTAACAACTGCGTCGTCGACATAGACTTTGACGTTGTGGCCGATTTGGTCTTTGAAGACCAACGACATGAGTTGCTGGAAGGTTGCTCCCGCGTTCTTCAGCCCGAAGGGCATGTGGACATAGCAGAAGGTCCCGAGGGGAGTTATAAAACTTGTCTTTTCCTCATCCCCTTCCGCCATCCGGACTTGGTGATAGCCCGAGTATGTGCCCAAGAAGCTCATCAGCTCACACCCCGTGGTCAAGTCGACAAGTTGGTCGATCCACGGGAGTAGGAAGTTGTCTTTTGGGCAAGCGCGGTTGAGGTCGGTGAAGTCTACGCACATCCGCTACTTACTGTTCGACTTCTTCATGAGGACAGGATTTGCCAGCCACTTGGGATGCAGGACCTCCTGAATGAATCCTGCCTCCCAGAGCTTGGTAATCTCGACCTTGATAGCCTCTTGGCGTTCAAGGGAGAGTTTTCTCAGCTTCTGTTTGACCGGGGGTCACAGCGAGCTTATGCATGTCGAAGGGCTTCCATGTGAAGACGTCAGAGTTCTTGCGCAGGAAAGCCACGAGTTGCTCCACGTGCTCTTTGGAGAGATCTGCCCCGATCTTGACGGTCTTGTCTGCGTTGTCCAGGGACATCGGGACCTTCCGGAGGTCACTTTCCGGACGCGGCTTGGGGGGAGACCTCCCGGAGGGGACGGTCGTGGCGTCCGGCGCCAGGGAAGAGGTCTCTCCCCCCAGGGTCTTGATCATGTTGACGCTCCCGATCATCGCGGTGGCGCCCTCGTACAAGGCGCGCGCCACGTCTTGGTCGCCTCGGGCGGTGATCACGCCGTGAGGCCCAGGGATCTTCACGCAGAGGTAGCTCTGGTGGATAGCCACCCCCAAGCGGTTGATCGTGGTCCTCCCCATAATTGCGTTGTATGAAGAGGGGAGGTCCATCACATCAAACCGGACCATCTCCGTCCGGTAGTTGTCTATGGTACCGAAGGTCATGGGGAGATCCACCTTCCCTACCGGGTGGATCGTCTTCCCCGAGACGAAGCCCTGCAAGGGCCCTGCTGCGGGCTGCAGTAGCTTCTCATCGACCTGCATCTCTCTAAACGCCTTCAGGTACAGGACGTCGGTGGAGCTTCCGCCATCACGAGGGTGCGCGCCAGGTGGCAGTTATAGACGGTAGCGGAGACTATGAGCGCGTCGTCATGGGGGAAGTGAACCCCGCGCGCGTCTTCCGCTGTAAAAGTGAGGGGGACGTCCGACCACTTTGGTGGCCGAGACGTATGTAATACCCCCACAACCTTTACCTCACACGCATACTCCTTGCGCTAGCACTTGGAATCTCGCCCTAAAGCAGACCCCCCCCCCCCCCCCCCCCCGTGATGACGTTGACACGCCTTTGGGAGGTTTGGAAGGGGAGCTCTTCCACTGGGCCCCCTTCCTGCACTTGCCCTTGCTGCTCCCCCGAGGGGGCAGGAAGAGCCGGCAAAGCCGGCTAGGAGGGCAAGGAGGCCGGACTCCCCCCTGCCCACGTTGGTCGAGGAATGCGGCGAAGTGTTGGAGAAGCTGGTGGCATTCTCGGGTAGCGTGGGTATTGGACTTGTGGAAAGTGCACCATAGGCCCTCCTTGCCTCCCGCCGCAGGGCCTTCACAGCCGCGGGGCGACTGCCCCCCCCCCCCCCCCCACAGCCTTTCAGCTTGGGGAGGGGACGGTTGCCCTTAGGGGCATCGCGCGAGCCGCCTTTGCCCTCAAGGACAAATGTGTTCCGAGGCCGTGGCTCGCTACGATTGCCCCTCTGGGGGCGCTTGAGGGGGTCCCTAGCCTCCCGATCAACGGGGGCGGAAGCCCCCTGATTTTTCTTCCAAAGGTCGTCCTCTTCCACCCGAGCGTATTTCTCGAGTACAGTGAAGAGCTCGTCGGCGGAGGAGGGGCAGCTTCGGGAGAGTCTCCGATGGAGCTCCCCGGGGAGGATCCCGCTCTTGCATGCCTCAATGACTGTGGAGTCAGGGATGTGAGCTACTTTGCTCTTGACCTGAGCAAATCGCTTGAAGAAGCTGCGGATGGTCTCCCCTGTCCTATGTCGGACGGTGTAGAGCTGCAATGAATCCAGGGGACGCACATAGTTCTATTGGAAGTTCGCACAGAATTCGCGCTTGAGCTGTGCGAAAGACTTGATGGAGCCGGCCTTCAGGTTGTAGAACCACGAGCAGGCGATCCCGGTAAGGTAGAGGGGGAAGACGTTGCACTGGACTGTCTCGTCCCTCTTAGTCGCTGAGATGGCTATGGAATACACCTGCACAAACTCGTAGAGATCGGCCTCACCATTGTAGTGTTTGATGTACGGCGGTCAGTAAGGTCGTGGCCATCGAATGCACTGGAGCCAACGGCACAGCGGTTGGTTAGCCCCCTCCACCTCCCGGGGAGAATCCTTGTCGTTGTCCCCTTTTACGGGGGACGCGCATTCGTTGTCGGAGTCGGGAAGGGGCCCAAAAGGTCCACCGACGTGGCAGTAGCACCTCTTCTCCTCCGAGTTAGTCGAGCTAACCTCCTAGACGTCTGGGCACCCCCCAGTAGTGGCGGTTGCTTCCTCAGGGGGCATCTTCCCTTGGCTGGGACGGGAATGTGGTGCATCGCGTCCACATGCCGGGGGAGACTCCAGCTGGCAGCGTGAGGGAGCCTCTCCAGGCTTGGTGGTACACATTTGCTCGACCTCCTCCCGGGTAATGCGGACCTGATCCACCGAGGGAGCCCTCGGGGGTGGCCCCGGGGGAGGAGAGAGCTCATGCGCAGCGGTCACGGGCTCGGAAGGCACTACCGGGACGTGGGCAGAACCCACCACCGCGTAGTCCCCGGGAGTGACGTCCGGAACCGGAGAGGAGGGGCCCTCACGATGGAGGTCCAGCGGCGGCGTGGGAGCCGTCTGGCGGGCCGCCTCCGGTGCGACCGACGCGACCGGCGGGGCGAAACCGGCTCCCGGCCTTGGGAAGACCCCCGGTGTAGAGTGAACCCCCAGTATGGGGAAGGCTCCGGGAACGAGGTAAGCCCCCGGCATTGGGAAGGTTCTCGGGGCTGGGAAAGCTCCAGACGACGGGCCCGCAGGGGGAACGTAACCCCCGGTGGAATCGTACGTCCCGGGAGCGGCCGGGCCTCCGAGGATCGGAGGGGCCACTGGGTGTCCCATAAACGGGGGTATTGCCCCCATGAACGGGAACTGCGGGGGATAGATGGGGCCCGGCGCCCGCGCCAAAACGAGGAGGAGTTCATCATTGGGGTGCTGGGTGCGGAGTTGGCCCTCCACAAGAGCCTCGAGCAGGGTGTCTCGGGAGGCTGGGGGAGCCACCGGGGGAAGGCTAGTCCCCCCAGGGCGCCCACGGTCACCGGATTAGACCCGGAGGCCTGTCCACCAGAAGCTACCGGAAGGGTTAGAGGTGGGACCTGGGTTTGGCAATGTCCTGGCGGAAGTTCCGGGGCGGCCGTGCTTTGTGGGGGTGGCGCCGGGTCATTGGGACCGGCGTCACCGGGTAGAGCGCGAGCCCTCGTTCTTGGGGGAGCCATGGCGATTTGTCGCGAAGTCCCCACGGTCGGCGCCAACTGTCGTGGTATTGTGAATACCTCAACAGGTTTTGTGGAGGTTCCTAGCTAAACGAAAACGACACGAGCTAACCAAGTGGTTGGTCCTCTCCTGTCGAACAAACACAGCAAGTGACATGAGGATTTACACAGGTTCAGGTCTCAATGGAGACCCTAGTCCTGTCAACGTGCTCCCAAAAAGAGTTGGCTAGGGGAGTTCTCTCGTGGGGAGAGTGCTCCTAAGCACGCCTGTTCATTTTTGTGTATTGATATCAAATGAGTTGTCTCTGGTTACAACAAAGGGATACAAGGGCTTATATAGGCCCAAAAGATGCAAAAAGACTAAACTACCCCGACTGCAGCCGTTGGATCAGGGGGCACTGGCGTCCTTCTTCCGGCCGAGGGGGCTAGATGCTTGACAAGTGTCCTCGCTAGTTCCCGATGTGCTCCTCTCGTGACCCTCACGTGATGCTCTCGGGACAGGGGTCACTGGGGACCCTTGTTCCTGGGACAAAGGTGGCGCCCGGGACGAGGGCTCCGAGACTGTTGTCCCCGGGCAAATGACGGCGCCCGGGACAGAGGCTCCGAGGCTCTGGTCCCCGGGCAAATGGCGGCGCCCAGGACAGAGGCTCCTGGGCTTTGGTCCCCAGGAAAATGGCGGCGTCTGGGTCGGAGACACCGGGGACCCTGTCCTCGGGCAAGTGGCGGTGCCCGAGACGGGGGTCATGGGGCCTTGTCCCCGGGAAAATGGCGGCGCCTGGGACGGGGGCTTCAGGGCTCTGGTCCCTGGGCAAAAGGCGGCGCCCGGGACGAAGGCACCGGGGGCCCTGTCCTCGGGCAAATGTCGGCGCCCGGGACGGGGGTTACCGAGGGCCTTGTCCCCGGGCAAATGACGGCGCCCGAGACAGCGGCACCGGGGGCCTTGTCCCTGGGCAAATGGCGGCACCCTGGACAGAGGCTCCGGGGCTCTGGTCTTTGAGCAAATGGTGGCCCTCGGGACAGAGGCAGCGGGGGCCTTGTCCCCGGGCAAATAGCGACGCCCGGGATAGAGACACCGGGGGCCCTGTCCCGGGGCAAGCGGCGGGGCCCGGGACGGGGGTCACCGGGGGCCTTGTCCTCGGGAAAATGGTGGCGCCCGGGATAGAGGCTCCGGGGCTCTGGTCCCCAGGCAAATGGCGGCGCCCAGGCCGGAGACACCAAGACAGGGGTCACTGGGGGCCTTGTCCTCGGGCAAATGACGCCGCCCGGGACAGAGGCTCCGGGGCTCTGGTCCTTGGGCCAATGGCGGCGCCCGGGATAGGGGCTCTGAGATCGTTGCCCCTTACCTGGACTTGATTGTATGGAGATTTCCCCCAACAGATAGATATTGTCTCCCTACTAAACAAATCAAATTCGTGTAAGTTCGGCTTGGGATATTGTCCCAATCGTGGACAGAGACAGCCTGATGTAGTGTAGAGTCGACCTTCACCTCATCGGTACTTGGTCAATTGGTTGTTCAATCTCATCGGTCATAGACATGATGTATGAATGAGGAGTGACAAGATTGTTAGCCTTGCACACTACACATGATGAGTAGAAAACGGTATTTGTTAATGCGCTTCTTTGGAATATAGGGACGTGAGTAGAGCTTAGTGTGAGAAGTGATACGTTTAGTCACGCCTAGTCTAATTGACTCGGGGCTTACAAACACATGTCATGATCTTTAGTGAAGGCTCCAGTGAGGTACAACATATTTTTAGATCTTTCATAGATTGAACGGAGCGTTGCTGTCCCTCTGTCTTGCAAAAAGATCGTAGAGATGGGGTGCAGATCGCACTTCCAGACTTGATAATGACATAAATTGTGGTACGACTCACCATTGGGGAGGAAGATCATGATGTCGTCACTAGAAAGATAGACTTTGCTTTTGCTCTTTGTTTCTATATCTTTGTTTGCATTAGAAAAGACAGAGCTTGCTTTTGCTCTCTGTATCTATGTGTTCCTCGTCTTGTTAAAAGGTTAGGAGTCTCATTATATATAGCTCAGTCTTCCTTTTTTTAATAGATAATATTTTATTACTTGAAAATTTTCTATCATTTCTTTAATAATAGGTGGGGTCCATTAAAAGATATCATCTAACCACATAACCATTGAGTTTTTATCATTTTGATGCACTCTCTTCATGATATGTGGGAGGTTGATCTAATTTAAGTGACCCATTTATATTATTTTATTATTATTTTTTATTGTATTTGATACAAAAATCTATTAAACAGGTGGATTTTTTAATCCCAGTCTCGTTCAAATGAGATTTTTGTTGAGTTCCGAATTAATTCATGCCACAATTTTTACTGATCCGGCCCAATCATACTTTCCAAACGTAGCCTGGAACTTTCCTCTATCCCTTTCGGAGCGCCCGCCCACCAGCTTGCCACCAAAGGCGCCAATCCCCCACCCGCCATCACCACGTCCACACCCCCACCCCCGCTCTCGAAAAGCACGCCTTCCTAAGCCGCCTCCCCCAATAATAACACCCTACACCGAGCTACCCCTCACCACACCACCATGGACGCCTCCTCGCTCACCACCCTCTCCTCCTCCCTCTTCACCCCCCTCTCCCACTCCCACCACCCCCATGCCTCCCGGCTCCCCCATACCCCCACCCCTCACCACCACCGTCGCCGCGTCGCCGTCCGCTGCGCCCACACCCCCACCCCCAACCCCGGCCCCGCCGCGTCTCCTGCCACCTCCGACGACGTAGACAGCCCGCGCCTCCGCCTCCGCCGCATCGCCGAGGAGTTCCGCGCCCTCCCGGACGCCGAG
Organism: Pharus latifolius; assembly: GCA_019359835.1. NCBI lineage: Eukaryota > Viridiplantae > Streptophyta > Magnoliopsida > Poales > Poaceae > Pharus > Pharus latifolius. The sequence goes on along the minus strand of CM033330.1, from coordinate 34,594,466 downwards.
CGCGTGCGCCGCTTGCTGTCGCGCGCGGCGGCCCACCAGCGGCTGCCCGCCTCTGCGCGCGTTGCGGCCAATCGCGTCATGGGGTGCATCGCGCTGGTTTGGCTGGATGGTCGGGCGGCGGGCGCCGACGGCCGGATGCGGTTCGCGGCCGACTCCGACTCGGAGCTCACGCGCGGGTACTGCGCCCTCCTCGTGGACGCCCTCGACGGGGCGCACCCCGAGGAGGTGCTCGACGTGGACCCCGCTGAGCTCGCTGCGCTTGGCTTCGCACGGTCGCGGGCCAGCACGTGGCATAACGTGCTCGTCGGCATGCAGAAGCGGGCGCGGGCGGCCGTCGCCGTGCGCGAGGGCAGGCCGCCGGCAGAGCCATTCCCGTCGCTCGTCATCGGCCGCGACGGCGCCGTCCGCGCGCGCGGTAGCTACGCCGAGGCGCAGGT